>JAGPYM010000013.1:0-600000 GCA_020736575.1 Thelonectria olida
AGGCCATCAGCAATGGAGTAAGTGAAAGGCATGAGTGCAATGGTAAGGAATGCAGGAACGGCATCTCCGATATACCTCCAGTTGATGTCGACGACGGACTTCGCCATCATGGAGCCAACAAGAATAAGAACGCATCCCGTGGCCCATGGGGGAATGGACGCAAAGATGGGAGCAAAGAAGACGGAGATGAAGAAGCAGATACCAGCAGACATAGCGCTCAGGCCTGTCCTTCCGCCTTCGGAGATACCAGCACCAGACTCGACAAACGCGGTGACAGGAGGAACACCGAGGACAGCACCAATGGAGATACTGATGGCGTCAACAATGTAGGCGGTAGCCGAGCCCTCAAAGTCCTGCGTTACCGGGTCCACGAGGTCGGCGAAACGTGCCATACCATAGAGGGTACCAGTACAGTCGAGGATATCCACATAGAGGAAGGTGATAAGGGCAAGGCCAAATTGACCTCCAACGCCTCCGAGATCAAATTCGAGAACATTGAGGGTTTTCTTGATTTGGTGGAAGTCGACGACCTTCTTGAAGAAGTCGAAGGCGCTGTCGCCTATGGCCGTGTAGGGAAAGTATGTGACGGGGGTGTCCCGAGGCCAAGAGATGATGCTAACCAACAGGATTCCGGCAATAATGGCACCCTTGACACGATACATCATGAGCATGACGGTGAAAATGCCACCACAGAAGATACCAATCCACATAGCGGGATATCGCATTTTCACCGAGGAGGGACATGCGCCGTTCTCCTTTGTTGAGGGGTCGCATCCGGCTAGTTCGGTTGGAGTGGAAGAGCCCGGTACTATCAAGGCAATGCCTTCGCTGTAGGTCAAGCCGATGAGGGTGAGGAAAAGACCAATGCCGACACCAGTGGCGACCTTGATGGATCGAGGAATAGCACGGGCGAGCCATTGACGCATGCCCAAGAGCGCGAGACCTAAAAAGACGAATCCCTCGATGAAGATGGCAGTAAGAGCGAGCCCGTACGAAACATTGCCGGAACCATATTTACCAACTAATCAAGGTTTGTCAGATCCAATTCCCCGAAAGGATTGCTTTTGTAAACTTACCGACGGTGTATGTGAAATAGGCATTCAGTCCTAGAAATGAGAGTCAGTCTCTATTGGAGCTATGGAAGAATAGCTGGGGACTAAGAGCGATAAGCTGGTGGGAGCTGGACATACCCATTCCGGGGGCCAAGCCAACAGGACTGTTGTCGACCGGGTTAGCATCTGCAGAGACTAGACTTGGGCCCATACAACTCAAAATGGACGTACAGATTGGCGAAAAGGCCCATGCAAAAGGTGGCGAGAGCTGAAATGGCCGCGGTGGCAGTGACGACGTCTCGCTTGACAACCTGAACACACAGCATGTATTCCTCATTCTTTGCGCAGTTCACATCCTTATGTTTAGGCTCATCACACACGCATGTACCACCAGTCTCAGAAACGATAGAAGCGTTGACGGCGATGATGTATGCCATGGCGAAGAATATGGCGAGACCAGCTCGGATCTCGGTTAGAAACCGCGAGCCTTTTCGTTCACGAGGCTGTTCATAGCAAGAATATCCAGTCAGCGAGACAAGACCCTGAGATTAGAGCCGGTGGTTGATCCGCCGCCAGCACGTATGTGGGAGCACTTACATGGCCAGAACCCTCGAGTTGAAACCAGTGGCCGACCGCGCTGGCGGCCACTTTGTTGTTTATGGTTTCCATCCAAGTCATGACGGCAGCCTTTGCACGGGGCGAATAAGGGCAATGGGTGATTCAATCAACAGATTCCCCTAACCAAACGATGTTGGAGCTCAATCCTTGAAAGGGAGGCTGGAAAGGGAGATTGAATGTGACTTCAACGAAGGGAGTCGACCCAGTCTTTAAGAAGATGAGAGAGTCCGGTCTAAAGGCCGAGGTGTGGGCTGGAAGGAGTTAGATTCGGGTTCAAGTGCAGGTCTGGTTCTGTCCAGTATCCGAGGACAGGCAAGGTATTGATAGGGAGCACGGAGCAGGGGAGAGGCGTGAAGGAGGGTACGGGGACTGGACACAAATGGAATGGGTGACTCGAGAATGGGCTGGGGTTCGAACTGGGACCTGACGGGGGGAGACATGGGCATGGATCTATATACTGTCGGCTGTCCTGGATAAGACACAGGCCTGCGATAGGTGAGGTGCAAAGATATCAAAGAGATCGCGGTTACGAAGCTGGGGAATGAAAGCAAACAACCTACGTACCTGTCTGGAAAGCTCTAGTTCTTGGGGTAGCGATGCACAGCAGAGTGGATGTATTGCAATCTAGTCGGGATGCGGCGGCGCAAGGCAAAGCAGGTGCAGGCGCAAGGCGGCGTAATGCGACGGTGGACAGGTGCGCCTATCGGGGAGATCGGCTAGTTATCTCGAGTTGAAGCTGGGGTTGGTGTGTGTTTTGAACAACAAAGTCCAGGAGCAGGCCTAGATGCAAGTTCCAGATGAAGAACTAGACAAACTAGGCAATCAAGCCAAGCCCACGTCGATCAATGAAGAGAGAGGGGGCTTGTTTGAATGATGTGAAGGGGGGGATAACGAATTGACGGCTCGTGGTTGGTTTGTCTTGTGTGCAGGCTATTGTGCCGGCGGCGACGTCTGCCTCAAGTGGTGTCCGTGGGACGGTCTTCGTTTGCTGGAAGACGCAACTTGAAAGGGACCTGTTGGCTAGGTATGAAGCTGACGAAGCCTCTCGTCAAACAATGAGGCAACTCGAAGGGGAAAACGGTCCGAGATTGACTTGAAGCTGTACCGAGATAGAGACTGGGAGAGAGTCAAGAGAAGTCGAGGATGGCGATGGCCAACTAGAAAACCCCGAGTCCAGCGGAGGCAAGAAGGAGCCAGTGCGTACCTACCCGTGTCAATTGCATCGTTTCATCTGATCAAATTTTTTCTTTACTCATGTCCCCCCCCCCCCCCCCCCCCCGGTTTTTTTTTTTTCGTCCAGTCCTTCCTGGGCGAGATGTCTTCCGCTGCCTTAACCAGAATTGTGTGGCCGCCGGCGATTCATCGAACCTCAATCCCGGCTGGGATCCATCCGATCCCCACGAGTGTGGTCCGGGAATTGTGACGGTCACGGGCATGGCCGAGTCTTGTGGGGAGGCAAAGATAAGGATTTCTACATACGCCGCCACCCGGAACGATGTGATGCAGTCACCGAGAAGAGGTAGCGCCGGGCCACCGGCGGAGGCTTGCGTTGAGTCGATCGTTTGTTGGTGGAGTTGACTGTAACGAATTATTATGTGTTCGTAGCCGACCAAACATGTATGTGTTTGTTGGCTCATCCATCTCTTTCGGCGCGTCTGGTAGTGAAGTCTCAAGGTGGGATGGGATCGCCAACAAGGGCCAACACGACATGTCCATTTGAACACCGCACCTCCTGATGCATCTGAATCTAGGTACCGTAACGTACCATGGGCACAGCATAGTTATTGTGTACCTTGGTCTGAGGTGGCTCGATGGGTATCGTGGCGACGGGTTGTGGTGCCATGGCCGCAGCTTCAGCTCCAGTATTGATCCTCTGGTCGATTTGGGCCATTCGAAGAACCCAGGAGCCCTTTGTACTACCAAGTTAACTGGCACAAGTCATTCGAGGGTGGGGATCGCTGTATCCCCTGATCGATCTTCTCCGTGCCTGGTGTCTTCTTTGAGGCAGTTTGCCCTGGTGAGACAATCCATCTCCGGGTGGTTCACCTGACGTTCGATGGAAGAAGAAGCAAAAAAAACTACGGCAAGCTTGAGTGGGTTGTCACGCAGTTCATTGGTGGGGCCAGGTTGGAACATCACTTTTGAAGGCTTCTAGAAGCGGAGAGAGATCCACCATCTTAGTTGGTCATGGACCCTGATCTCATTAATGAAACGCGGCTGAAGAAGCTGAAGAAGCTGAAGAAGCTGAAGAAGCCAGAGGAGCGTGTTGTACCCACGATGACCAATACCTTGTTGATACAATAATGGGACGGTTCGAAGCCGGTTTAATAGAGGGTATACTCCTTGAGATAAGGAGATAGGGTTCAGTCTCAATTCTCGGTGGCTGCCGTAGTCACCGTGGCCGGCTCCGACGAGCAACAGAATGGGCGTGTGCTTGCTTCAGGTTGATTGCTGTGGCGGTCGCTATCGCTATCTCAATATTGAGCTGCGGTGGTGTGGTCAGCATGGCTCAAGGAGGAGCTTCTCTCCGGTGTGGATGAGTTCTGTTCCCGGTTGGCCAGCTAAGATAAGTTGGAGTCCCCGCGATTAACTCAAACGGGAAGCTGCTGTGGGTGTCACAAAAGGCCAACAGAGGAACGAGATAAGATATGACAGGGCTCTGATAACAGCAGATTTGAGATGATGAGATCAGTTTCGGCTGCTAACAGATTTTAGTGAGCAACAGCGCAGGAACCTGAGCCTTTTGATATTGTGGAGGACAAATGTGGGGGATCAGAAGTCGGAAGGAACGAATGCGGTAAGGAGGGAATGAGGGGTAGGAATGAATGGGACGGACCGCGGGAGGATGAGGGCACACGAGTATATTACATGCTTCAGGGCTGATCAGTGACGGGCCACGGGATGGAATGAGCCGAGTCGCCTCGTTCACCATTGATCCTCGATGCTGCCCTTGCACAGGGCTTGAGTACACCTTGAAAAGGTATGGGGGAAAACACCAATTCTCTCACCGAAATCGCGCCACATTTAATGGCCAGATGCTTCTTACTAGCAAGATATTATCTCCATTAATGTGTCTTACTATCATTAGCAGATCTTTCACCTCAATTCATTGCATTTCAATAGAGCTGTGGCGGCCTCGTCGCCCACAAATATCTCGAGTTCGGGAGCAAACCAGGTTTCACAGCGCGCGCTGCAGAAGGAAACCCCAATATGCGCCAAAGAGTGAGGGTGGTTAGGCTAGGGAACTCAAGCAATCAATCAATCAAATAATTAATTACCGGTATGCATAGAAAAAGTTTGAGGCAATCTTGCATTAACTGACTGCAGCTACTTCTCGGCCCCGCTCATCCCAGATCTCATCTGTGCCTACCTTGTGGTAATAGCACATAGTTAATCTAATTCCGGACCACGCACTATTGACCAGGTTTTAAACGGCCTCCCCATCTCAAGTCGAGACAACACACGAATGGGCTCATCAACCATTCTTTTGCTCATGCAAAAGAGGCCCAAATTCTATGCAAGGTCCGGATGATGCAGATATCACCCGCGTACAACGCAGCCGCATTGATGGAGCCGTTCCCTCGATAGACCCCGGCAAGTTTCTTTTCCTATACTGCCGTCCTCTTGCCGGACCCAGGATTGCGAGGAACGTTGGCTTGAGGAGATCATCGCGCGGCTTCAAGCATCGAGGCTCCTTGTGTGCCGATACATCGCCCACTGTGTGCGGCACACACAGCACAGATCACCCGACTGCTGTTGGGCTACGCAGAGTTTTGTTGGGCGGAATCGGGATAGTCGCCGTGAACAATCCCGATGCTGCTCTCCCTTGACACTGCCTTAAGCAGTGTAAGTGGAGCCTCGCGCTCTCGCTTCTGATCTTCTCCTGAGCCAAGTTCGCTACTCGATCTTACGTGGCTCATCATTGGCCAATCAATATCCGGGAGGTGAGCTTCTCAGTCACTGCATAGATACACTTTCTCAAGCACGAAAGCGTCCCACACTAATCTGTATGTTACCGTTTGACCGAGATGGCTATCCTGTATTGATCCTTCACACAGATGATCGACCCGAGTTCGGCTACTCTACCGCTTGCTTCTCCCTTGGTTGATGCCAAACATCAATAAATGAATCATGGAGAAATTGGCGCGTGGGACAAGGGCACGGATGTTCATCAGACCGGACCCGAATTAGTATTTGGTCACACCAAGAGCAGTCATAGAGCCCTCTCTGAAGTCATGTATGGTTCTCGGGGAGTCCCATGACGCCTCACCCATCACGACGCTTTGAGGCCAGCTCAGGTCCGTATTTTGACTTTTCGATCCGAGGAGACTTGAGTGCTGATCCCGTCGGAAATCCGGATTATGAATTGGGACCCAAACAGGTTGTCTCTCACCGACATTTTCTGCTCATTTCTTATTAGTCGGTGCCTTTTGCCTTGTCTGACAATGATGTTAAAGTGAAGTCTTACGTAGTTGCGGAACCGTGGGAAGCAACACCGCCGAGCGCGGGAGTTGAAGGAAGACGCCATTCTCAACGTTCGGTGGGTGGATCAGTCAGCGGGTGTGTCTCACCCATGCCAGTCGAGTCACGACTGGGAAATCTACCCTCCAGGGAACGGAATTAGTTTACCGTGGGTGTTTTCATGGTTTGCAAAGTATGTATCAACACTTCGATTCTAGCAAAATAAACGGTCGGCCACGAATGAAGTCGGCTTGCAAGTCACAAAACGGTTATGAGAAGCCACGGCTCCTCGGGGCTGGAGATCTGCGCATCTTGTTCACCACAGTCGACCCAAGCCCGAAGAAAAGCGCGGTGGAAAGTCAACCCTTGTTCCGCGGTGGCATCCCTGTTTTCCTTTTCTTCTTCTTTCTTCGTCTCCCCATCCTCCTCCGATTGACAACTCACGATTCCGTTTCCCCAGAGTCGCAAGCGTGTTGATGATTGACGTCAGGGGACCATTTCCAGCGTGGATCCAGTAACTCACGAGCCAATATCGCGTCCGCATGACGTCAGCCACAAGGACCCTGCATCACCACCATGATCAAATCGCAGCACCAGGCATTGCCGAGCAGCACCTGGCAGCACCGCCGGCAACAGCGCTTAATGCAGGACCGTGGCTGATGTGCGCTGCAGCTCGACGCCATAATGCTACTTTTCCCTGGTTCCCTCCCCCAACATCCATCATTGTGGCCCAACGCTTATTCAAGACGCTGATGCGCCATGATCGATGATGGGCCGCGTGCACAGCCCCGCCCAGCACCATCGGGAGGCGGCCTTTGACGGAGGCAGCCACCCACCCAGTGGGAGCCCTCCTCCCGGACAACTTGACAGCCTCTTGTTCGCAACCCATGCTGCAGATCCAACCCTTTATTTGTACATATAAAAGCCTGTCCCCTACATTTGGTCCCCTTCTTTTGTCTAGCCTGGCTTCGTTGATCTTGGCAAAACCTCCGGCCGGGTTGCCTAGATTTTTAGTCTCTGATCATTTCCCATCACATCGAATCAGATCGAATCCTTCCCACCCGTCTCTTTACTACATATTGTAGCCCAAAGCCCAAAGCATCCCAACTTACCCAAGAACCTTATTCAAGTTACGCCTCACCCGTCGACTATCATGAGCCATCGCTATCCCCCACGCCGCCGGGGCCAGCCTCGTCTGGACGACGAGTTCGTGGACTACGACCCGTATCAGGCATACCAACAGCCATACCAACAACCATATGAACAGCCATATGGTGCTTACGATCCCTACGAACAATATGTCCCTCGGAATTCTGCTCCTCCAGAGCCTCGGTCGCCTCCCAAGTCATCGCCACCCCGTCGCCGCAAGTCAGAAAAGCATCGCCGCGCACCAAGTCCCATATACTACTCTGACGAACCATCGAATTCATCTCGTCGCCATGGCAAACGTGCTCCCCGGCACGAAGAAGACCGTCGTGGTCGCAGTGCCGGGCCAGACCGTCAAGGACGCGGCCCTAGCCCGCCTCCCTTCGTCACCGAACCTGAACCATCTCGGCGGCACCATCGCTCGTCGCGTGCTGAGCGAGACGCACGTCGTAAAAGCGAACCTCGTTTCATGGATCCCTACGAACAAGATTTCTATCCACGCGAGCCGCCTCCCCGTCACTACCCGTCCGAACCTCGCGAGAGATCTGCCCGAGATCGAGATGGAGATGGAGACATGGATCGAGACCTAGACCGAAATCGATCCCACCGTTCCCGTTCGGTCCGAGAGCCCCCATCGGAGCATCGATCCCGAGGCCGCAGTTCGCGGCACCCAGGCATGGAGGATGGCAATGAATACATGACGACAAGCCGTCGACACCCAGATATGGATGATGGCAATGACTACATACCGACCAGCCGTCGACACCCAGGTATGGAGGATGACAATGTATATGCGACCCCAAGCCGTCGACGTCCTCGATCTCAGACTCGAGGTCGACAAGACAGGAGGGCCCCATCAGGCCCATCACCGACCAGGGGCCGCCCTCCTCCCACCCCGCGCGGTCGTGAACCCACCAATACCAAGAGGCGCAGCTCAATGCCTGCAACAACCAAAAATGGCATTCCTTGGTGGCAGAATCCCCTTGTGCAGGCTGGTGCCCGCACTGCCTTGACGGCCGGTGCTCAAGCTGCCATGAAGTCTCGCAACGATCAAGGCGACTGGTTGGGCGCTAAAGGCGCCAAGATTGCAACAGCTGCCCTTGGTGCTGCCTTGGTTGACGGCTTCATCGGACAGAAGCATCCCAACAGCACGAGGCACAGTATTGCGAAGCAGGGCGTTGATCTTGCCTCGTCCAAGGCGGCCGTGGGTGCTGATCATGCTGCACGCCATCATCATTGATCCCTCCCAGATACGGTATGGGGGGACTACCTTGTCCCGGAGATTTCCAACTCTTCGCTTCTCTTCTCACTTTGTTCTTGTTTTCCCCCCTTTTAAATGTATGTCCTCCGATTTCTTTTGCATGGGATAGTTGGAGTCTCAGCGGGCGAGTCAAAAAGTAAGCGAGGAATTCAAAGTAGGTATATTATATTGGACTTGGATCTAAGACATTTCTTGCAATGGTTATGATGACGATAAATGACTCAATTTCTACGAATCTAAGTTTCTGTCTCGTGTGCTTTTCGTCGAGTAGTGTCTGATTTGATAGATGAGTGTGCCAGATAATATACGAATCCTACCTCATTGTTGTGGGTAAAGATCATGTCCATTCTCTTATTCATACATTCACATCTACCGTCATTTCTCAGTGAGACCTGTTGCGTCACTTCTGGTGGTGAGGATTCCAGGATTCCCTTGTTGGGAAGCTTAAGAAGTCGAGATATCCCAAGGTCGGCATCGGTCCGCGGCACAGAAGCCGTTGCAGCAAGGGCCAACGTACTGACCGTTGGAATCATAACACTCGCCTATGATGATAGGTTAGGACCAACAGCTATGGATTACATCAGGAGGAAGCCGACTCGCCATATGTAGGTACGCACATGCCGTTACAGCTGACGCTGAGAATCGGCTGAGGAGGTCCAACAACAATTTGTTGGAGCCCACCTTTGCCAATGCTCTGCACCAGTGTCTTCTCACCCGTAGTAGTGAATGTGCATTGCTGGAAGGCGTTGTAGTCTGGCGCATCAATGATGTTTACTGAGATGTCGCTGTCTATTATTTCAAAGTGGCTTGGTCAGGTCGACATGTCCGCTGAGTGCTGACTAGAGTGAGTAAATTGGGCTTACTTGTCTCGTGAGTTGTACCATCGGCGGGAAACTCTAGCGAATAGGATGCTGGGCCGCCATGAAACGTGAGGTGGACCGTTTGTACGTCGTCGCGAGTCCTGATGCTGGGCCACGCGAAGGCGCCGGAGACGGTGGTGATGGTGAGCAGAAGTAGGGAGTTGAACATGTTGTGAGCTGGTGCGTTGAGTATAATTGATCGAGAGTCGTTCCTCACACCCCCATCAAACCTCCGTCTATAGTCGAGCCTTATATAGACCATCAGCAGAGGGAAGTGCATTTTCGCACGGTCGAGATGATGACCCGAGATCACCAACCATGGCTGAGACCTGGAGGGCCGATCAAAACAATGGTTTGGCGATGCAAAGCCAAAATACGAGACGCATATGTCACGAGGCTGGTACGGACCAATCTTAAGAGACTCAATCGACGATCCCTCGCAAATGGCCGCTTCACTCGGCTTGTGTCAGCTACCAAAGTGAAGAATCCCGTCGTAAGAGAGCAGCTGAGCTGCTACAACCACGTATCTATCCAATAAACGATATATGCATTGAAAGAACAAAATCGACTTGCCTGCCTGCTATCCATTCCGCCCCGAGGTGGCCGTCTGATGTGCATTCCAATGGCATTTTCCAGATAGGCAGTTTCTTAAGCTGCCATATCCTGTGATATCATACAGTGCCATTTTGCTTCTTGTAATTGTAAAACCCTTTCCCACTTTTAACTCCAAGATCTCCCTTCTCAATGTATTGCTCCAGGTACTGGCGTGGCTCTTCAGGAATATCCCGCCTTGACTCTGCGTAGTGATTCTCAATGTCCAACACGACATCGAGGCCCACCACATCCATCAACTCGAAAGGACCCTTGGGGGTTTTAAGCACTCCTTTGAAGATGGAGTCGATCTCCTCGGGCGCAGCAACTCCTTCTGCCGCAGCAAGAAGAGCTTCCCTCTTGATGGCAGCCCATATTCTGCTCCCCGTGATTGCATGAGCAAGGACTGAAGCACAGCTGTTGGAATGAATATAGTCTACGTACCTGTTGTAGATGTATCCCATTGATTGGGTCTTCACCTGAAAGGGTGAAAAGCCATGATCTTTGGACCGTTGCATGACTAATGCAATAGAGGAAGGCCTAGTCTGGTTGTGGCCCATGATTTCCAGTTCTACAGTTGCAACTATCATTAGATTGAACAAATTCTCGATGTTAATCCGCCGTGTGCTTACCGCATGTTTCGGGAGGCCAGTCTAGATGCGTTGCCTCTGTTAGAGATGGTCACCACTCTATCCCAGGGGCAACTTACACGAGTGGACACTGAGAATCCGATCTTCGTGCTTCAGATTCAAGCCCTCTATTATTTCGGAGCAAGAATAGCTGCTCGAATTTGAGGCAACGATGACTTCTCCTGGTGCTAGAGAATCGAGTTGGGAGATGACCTTCTTCTTCAACGGAAGCTGTTCTGGTACGCACTGTTGAATTCGTCGTGTCAGTATCTAACACACGAATACGGCGATGGAAGTGTCTTACCTCGATAACAAGCCATGCGGTCTCAAGTGCTTCTTCAAGTGATTCAGGTGTGTGTACTGCGACTTCTCCCCATTGACGGCCTTTAGGCGAAGCCATTGAGCGGAAGGAATGGATCGCCTGAAGGCTAGCCTGGAGCTGAGAGGGCTGAGCATCGACCAAGTGGACATCGTTCCCCTTGCTGGACCACTAGAACTCGACAAAGTCAGTGATGCAGGCCAGTTGCGTACGCCCAGCGAGCTCATGAGAGCGAGCCGAACAGCAGAAGTAATCATCAACCACCATAGGCCATACCATATACGCCAGGCGTCTCCCCTGTGTGCCCGCCCCAATAAGGACCACCGATGTCCTCAGATTCCCAGTGAGTTGCATGGTTCGAAGATACGCTGGGCACTAGATTAGAGTAGCAGTCGAGAAAAGTCCACTACTGCGTAAAAGACTAGCGAAAATGAAGAGTGTTCGAAAGGCTAAAGTACATGCAACAACTCGACGTTTATTATAAAGTCATTTCGGATCCGATCGTTTATGAAGCCCCAGTTATTGATCGTCGTCATTGGGGGCGTTCGGTCCACTCGAGACCCGGCGTCTGTCCTCTCGCTTCGTGACATCGGATCCGATGCCAGCTTCAAAGGCTCGGCAATCTCTCGATGACGTCGGGCGCCGCAATCAGCTACCCCGCGGGGAAGCCAGTGGTCCTGGCGGAATGAATGGTCAATAGAAGAGAGGGAGTACGGTACGGGTCATGGCTACCGCCGACAATAGCGAACTACAGAGGGCGTTGTACAGACAGTTACAGGAAGAGCAAGACTCATATTCGCATGTTGGGGCCCATACAACAGATGGGCAACTACGGTACGGAATCATCACTGCCCTGAGTTAACTATGTCATTTATATGAATGCAAATGTAACTGGGGGTAGGAGGCATGGCCCTCGCCCAGTTCGTCCTCCGCTGCTGCGACAGAAAACTTTGCTCGAGCTGCTTGCACAGACTTGGAGCTCTGCGGAAGATGTTTCAAGGCGCACTCTAGAGTCGAGAATAGACTATCATATGACTCCTGTGCGATTTTTTTGCTCCTGTAGTCCCGATCAATGGCCTTGCGCATGAGTTGTACAGACGCAACAACATGGTGTGGATAAGGGTCGATGGCTATGAGCGGAACGGTGAACGTGGCGCAGCGCATTGTTGTTAGTATACATTCGTGAGGCGTGCCGGTTGAGGTTGACTCAAAGTTTCGCCTCAGTGTGATGGTATTGTGAAGGCCGAATGCCAAGGCATTCATGACGGTATTCTCGGTCTCGGTGCTGGCTTGTTTCAGATCGATGAGCAAGTCGTACCGATCTGTGACCTCAATGGTGTCGAGGACCATCAGAATGCTAAGGTGGTAATGAAGCATGAGAGAGACTATATGGGATTAGTCAAAGGCATCAGAACAAGTAGGAATGAAATGCTCACACCACCGTAGCTTGGTTTGGTGACCGAGGAACTGCATTCGCCTGTGGCATTCGTCGAGATGTGGACGGAAAGTAGCATCAAATTCTTTAATGGAGCTACTAACAGCCAAGAGCGCTTTGCGAACCTCGGACTCGTCGTGGCCGTCTCTAAGTGCTTCCTTAAAGGTGGCCGCTAGTTTCCAGCCCAACAGTTTCCAACATGCGGCGGCTGCAATAATCTGGTTCGCTCTCTCGTCTGTCATTTCAGCACTTCCGTGATGCCAGCTTTTTGAAGACTCATTGAAGACATTAGAGCACGTCCGAACAAGCCTCCAGGTGAACTCGGACTCGAACCCAAAGAGCCCAGATGAGAGAAGTGGCCGACAATTCAAGGTCAGGGATGCCGATGTATCGAATGTGATTGCTGCCCAATATGCAATGCTTTCGGCATTGATGAAACTTGAGGTGTCAATCGACTCTGGACTCGTGCAAATTGAATGCGATGTCGACGATGGGGACACCTTGGAGCCACTGAATTGAAGGTTCCGCTGTCGGGCACGAAGAGTCTGGATCTGTTGCAATGCTGCGTGAACACAGGCCTGTCCAGATATGCCATCAGTTTCTTCGCCTTCAGAGATGCCGACAGGAATTGGTGTCAGAGCAAAGAGGAGTAAGGAGAGCATCGATCTGTAAGAAGGCCTGTTGATGATTCTGAGCATGTCTCTTCGGGCCTTGCGCCATAGCGCCTGGATTAGATGTGCATTGTCGGCCGAAATGTCTAAAGAAGTGATTGGCAACCATCTTGAGGCAAAGGCAGTAATGGTAGTTCGCAAAGACTGTTCAATCTGGGCGTCCCTCTCCCGGTCCCTTGGGTTTCTCCCTTCTTGGGCTGTGCCTTGGTTCTCCCTTGAAGTATCGGCCATGTATCTGTCGAGATGGCAACACAGATCGGATATACTGACATATTTTTCTACAAGGCCGTCTTGACCAAATCTATTATGTTTAGTCTGCAAAACTTGGAACCCGGTTACTATATACGTTAAGACTTACAGGAAAGGACAACTGTATCGGCCCATCCAGGAGCCGAACACGACCTCAAAATTCTGCCGATACAGTGACTGAAGCCACTCAAAGTCGAGGTCGCATAGTGTCTGGGTGATAGAATCCGAGATTGTGGAGACTGGCAGAGGTGAACCTTGGTCCACAGATTCGATCACCGTAGATGGGGCAGATAATAGTTGCGATTGTTGCAAATAACCATGACGAGTGTCCCTGTCTGCACTGCTTCTTGCGGTAGGAGTCTCCTCTGAACCCTCGGTCGATAGTTGGCTTGAATGATCAGGTGTCCGTCTGCGACGGCTCTTTGGTTTGGAGTGACTTGACGCGTGTTTACTAGAAGTCGCCGACTTGGCATCTTGAATCCACTGTTGCATGATGATCAGTATTGTAGCCAGTTCAAGCACTTTGATGTTGAATTGTACCTTGAATGTGCAGGGTCGGTGCCGGTTCAGGCACCGCGTGCAAGGAGCCGATTCATCGCCAACGTCGTTGCGGCGGCTCTGTGCATCGCAGGCAACGCGCGATCTCCGGCACTCGTCACAACTGGAAAACTGGGTACGGCGGGTAACGAGGCCGTCTGGCATGATGAAGACATGAGTCGAGGCGGACGGGGGGAACCAAGGTATCAGTCAATGTCTGGGGACGGCATCGGATCCGAGTGGGTATAGAGGAGGCGGAGGATGTAGGAGGCAGGCAGGGCAGGCAAGCAGGGTTGCAAGAGAAATGGATGCGAATTTTGATGGGAAAGTGCTCGGAACCGTATCTTCCACTTTATTGCAACCCAGGTTCTTTCCTTCGTCTAAACGTCTCCAAGTGCGGGGTATCTGCGCCCGTTAACCTGCCTCATCCGGGAATGGGGAAGATCCGGGGTAATTTTAGCAAGGAGCTGAGCAGATTCAGCTTTTTCCGCACGTGGCCACTAGCAACGGAAATATGCCGCCGTCAAGTTGCGTCAAGTTGGAGCTGAGCAGAGAGGCGAGGCCATAAGCTCATAATGGTGTCATAACTACCTAGAGACTGGCCTTGAAATGCCATCCATCTATCATCTCGACACGATAATAAGTCAATAGACGGAGGAATGGAGCCCCAGAAGTGGCAACACCCCAATACAGATAGATGTCACCGGAACCGACCTTCACTCAGCCAATCCACTGCCCAAACCAGATTTAAGGAGATGGCAACAGGGATCATCGGATCCGATTATCCTCGACGGTGACAGACGTAGCCCCGTCTAGTTCCCATTCATGACTCGAGATGGCTACTAATCCAGCCATTCAACCTTTCCCGAAGCCAGCTCTCAAACGATTTCCACCCAACTTGACCAAGACATCGGATCCGACAATCGTTGCCGTCACCCACCTTCGCGTCGAGATCGCCATCTCTTCCCTCCAGATAACTCCTAACGTGAGATCAAGACAAGCCCTTCGTCGCCAGGAGTGCGGGGAAAGGAGCACCCCGGATTCTATCCTCCTTGGCTCCCAACCTCCACCACATCCTTGTTTCCCCGGCTTTTCACTCTCTTGATTTGTCCAGGCGCATCCTTGTGGGCCGTTCATTCGGCAAGCCACTGACGATGTTGGCCGAAGAAGGTCCAGCAGACCGAGGTGGCTCGTCGGCGGCGAGAGGGGAGCTGTGGGGGAGGATAGGGGACGTTGGAAAACAAGCATATTTAAACTCCTGATGATCCATGCCTTTTGTCTATCTATCAAACAAGAGAGAACTTGTCAACTCGAGCTCTCAAGCTCTTCAAGTCATCGACGTGTCTAGATATTTGCTCCCAGTCTTCCTCGTTACACTGTCCCCTCTGCTGTCTCAGCCAAGTCACACCAACACCCATACTCATACAACTCTGGGATTTCTATCCCGTTGCCCGCCATCATGGCATCTTACGCATCCCCAACAGAAAAGGCCGACGTCATGGAGGCAGAGATGGCGAACGCTTCTGATCGGAGTGGGAAAGAGGGCCTCCGCCATGATGATGGTATTGCCGCCCTGCCAGGAAGAACTCTCGAGTCCTTTTCTCACCTCGACGAGAAGAAGATCCTGCGCAAGGTATGTTCCATTGACGTACCAGAGAGTGCATCCTACTGACATTGGTCAACCAGATGGACATTCGCCTAATCCCCATGCTTGCAATTCTCTACCTCCTCTCCTTTTTAGACCGTACGTCAAGACACCTATCACTTCGAATGCTTCCTTGCTAACACAATGCGTTTGCAGGTGGAAACATCGGCAACGCAAAGATCGAGGGACTCCAAGAAGATCTCGGAATGGTACCTGACCAGTACAACTGGTGTCTTACAGTCTTCTTCTTCACCTATGCGGCCTTCGAGGTACCCTCCAATCTACTTCTCAAGAAGCTCCGTCCCAGTGTCTGGCTTCCCACAATCATGGTTGCGTGGGGCACTGTAATGACTCTGATGGGCATCGTACAAAACTATCACGGCCTTCTCATCGCACGCGTCTTCCTCGGCGTCACAGAGGCTGGCCTGTTCCCAGGCGTTGCAGTGAGTATAACTGAAGTCCTCTCCAAATCTCTCTTTGCTGACACGGTAGCCAAGTACTACCTAACCATGTGGTATTGTCGGCACGAAATCCAGTTCCGTCAAGCTTTATTCTTCTCGGCTGCATCCATCGCTGGTGCATTCAGCGGCCTTCTCGCCTTTGCCATCGCCAAGATGGATGGAGTCGGTGGCCTCGAAGGCTGGCGTTGGATTTTCATTCTCGAAGGCATCGTAACCGTCCTTGTCGCAGTCCTCGCCTTCTTCATCCTCTACGACTTCCCAGAGACGGCCAGCTTCCTCACCGAGGAGGAAAGGGCTTTTGTCGTGTTCCGTCTCAAATACCAGGCCCAAGCTGGAAAGTTGGACTCCGATCAGGTGCAAGTCGCCGAGGCCGACGAATTCAAGTGGAGCTACGTCTGGAGCGCGTTCAAGGACTGGCAAATTTGGGTCAACATCTTTGTCTACTGGGGCGTGAGTTATTGCCTCGTCTCTATCTATGCTGGATTACTAACGATGGACTGTCCTAGATCGTATGCCCTCTATACGGAATCAGCCTCTTCCTTCCCACCATTATCCGCAACCTGGGTTATTCATCGAGCAAAGCCCAACTGATGACGGTGCCTATTTACATTACAGCTGCTATTCTTGCTGTGATCGTAGCATACATCTCAGATCGTGTGGGGAAGCGTAGCCCATTCATCATCTCCTTCCTCTGTGTTATGATTGTCGGATTCTCTATGTAAGTCTGATCTCGTTTCCTCAACTCCACGATAGATCATCTCAGCTCACCAAATATCCCTCACCTAGGTGTATTTCATCCAGCAACCCTCGAGTTGTTTACGGTGGCGTCTTTCTCGCGGCTTGCGCCATCTACCCAGCCTTCCCAGGTGTCATCTCATGGCTTGCCAACAATTTGTCAGGCAGCTACAAAAGAAGCGCCGGCATGGCTGTGCAGATTGGTGTTGGAAATCTTGGGGGGGTAAGAACCAACCTTTGCGAGCACTGAATGATCGTGATGCTAACAATGAAAACAGGCCATGGCAGCCAATTTCTATCGCCAAAAAGACGGGCCCCGTTACATTCTTGGCCATGGTTTGGAACTTGGCTTCATTTGTGTTGGCATCATTGCCGCCCTCGTTTTAGTCCTCGGATATACTCGAATTAACAAGAGGCGCGAGGCGAAGATGAACCAGGGCGATATCAACAGATTCACGGCTGAGGAGCTCTCTGCGAAGGGAGACAAGGCATTGACGTGGAGATATATGTTGTAACGTAAGGACAGTCGTTAGTCAGCTCTCAATTAGTTTAATACCTTTATTTAGTAAAGGCTATGATATGTCAATTATAACCTTGCATACTCAATGTATAGGTAGAGCTAAGATATTTAATACATATAGCCTATCTAAATAATGTTCATGTTTTCATTCATGCATCACCTTTTAATCCCAATATCGCCAACATTTAATAAGATAATCGAATCACTCGAGCCGACTCTACACAATCATGGACCTTCTCAATGACTTTCTCTACCAAATATCGAACATCTATATTACAGAACTGACTACGATGTCTTTCGACTACCACCCAGCCCAAAGTTGTACGGCACTATTTCAGACCATTCGGTCCTAAACCCCAGCTCCTTGTCGTTCAATCTGGGTGAATAACTACTCCTCAGTCTTCCATTGAATAGGGCATGAGAATGCTAGGTCACACACTTGAACCAGGAGCACTGAGCGTTGAGTATTGAGCATAGCAATGAACAGCCAAGCCAAGATACTAGGCAGACCCTCAAAAGCTTATCTTCAAGAGTAGCTATTCGAGAGCAATCCCCATGTGAGAAGGAGAATGTGAATCTTGCCAATTTAGGTGATAGATATTCGAGGCCGCCAAAGTGTTGAGCAGCAGATAAAGTGGCGGCGGTAGCCCATGATAAACTACTAAACCTAGAGAAGATCATGAGCAGACGCTCTCTGGGAGTGGGATTCTATATGGGCTGGAAATGTACCTTGGACTCCCAAAAAAAAACACGCCTATAGACTCAGTGATACTGCTGTCGAGTGAGCGGAGCACTTCCTCAAACTTGGCCCACAGCCAATGGGTTCTCCAGCTCCCCGTTCTTGGTGACCTGTTGGAGATTTGACTGGCCGTTTAATGTGTTGACCCTGTCCTTGAATACATCCTCGGGTGCCGCCAATACGTCTGTGGAAGTAGGCAAGTCAACCTGCTCTCCGACCTGTGCCGAGTCGCCCGCAGTGAGATCCATCTGGCTGTCGTTGTCCTTCTCCATCAAGGCGGCCAGGCGGGCTGCGCGACCTTCCTTCTTGCGAGGCACCGGAGCTATGCCGAGTTAGTTTTCATATCTAATGCACATCCAATTGGGGGTTTGGGACGCACCTCGTCCGTTTTCTTGAACGTAGAATCGCCGCAGTAAGGCGACTGCATCGTCGCGACCCCAACCACCCTCAATCTCGTATCCAGACTCGATATTACCGCCGTCTCCACCTCCGGGAGGAAACGATACACCCAACGTTCCTGATCCATCTGGAAGCTGGGTCGGTGGAGGGGTAGGATGAGCGCTGGCGGTTTGGCCGTCAGGGCTGACGGGTATTGAGTTGGCATGGATGCTGAAGACGCCGCCAGTACCGCCGAATTTGTCATTCACGGCACCAAAATAGACCTTCTTGATGCCAAGCTGTCGAAGTAGAGACGCGCACATGACGCAGGGCTCGACTGTAACGTAGAGAATACACTCTCGAATAATTGAACGGTCAACTCGTTCATCAAGGTGCCACTTTTGCCCATAGGGATAGAGATGGCCCTTGCTTCCATCCTCGTTGCCCTCATCCGGTGGGTGCGAATTCGTAGATGAAGCATCTGAAGCTTCGGGAGAGATGTTGTTGCTATCAACCTTGGGCTTAAGACACGTGGTCCGAGGGCCGCCCTTAGGTGGATAGGATAAAAGAGCAGCGAGGGCCATGAATTCGGCATGCCGGGTTCCATTACGAGTGACATTGGTGGCGTTCATGCCTCTAGCGATGACCTTGCCTTTGTGAACGATGACACACCCGACCGGAGTTTCGTTAGTTTTGAGAGCAAGTCGCGCCTGTGAAGGTGAGGTGTCAGTCAAGTTTCTGAACAAGTCCGATTTGCGAGGGATGCGTGCAGTTGACAAGAGTCGACTCGAATCCAGTTGAATAACTCGAGGGAAACAGCCGTCGCAAAATACGCATACTACTTACCATATCAAGCGCGCCCTCGGTGAACTTCATGTGCATTGCTCGCTCGGCTACCACAGCTGGATCACTGAAGATTGGGGGCGGAGCCGGAGCAGGCACGGGTTTCTCAGCTGGCGCAGGATCCTTTCCGAGACTCAACCCGGAGAGTAAGCTGGTGATGTTATCGGTGCTTGGAGGGCGATTCTCCTTGCCCGGGTGCTGCAGCGATGGGGAGGCGGCCATTGTCTCGGTTGTGGTGTGAGTGTCCGTCTTGTTTTCAGATTCCGTGGGTTGGATGTTGAGCGAAGACAAGGAATGTCGGGACGAGAGGGCGTTATCATCGGTTGCAAGTGTCGCTTCGTCTCGTTGATTGCTGCCTCTACTCTCTGCGTCCGGGTTGTCGACGTGATTGTTGTGCGTGTTTTCGCTGTAGCTTGAATCGGCTTGTTCGTCATCGGGGCTCCCAGTTTGGCTGGCAGCTGCCCCTTCTCCGTCGCCAGCTGACGACCCCCGGCCAAAGAGACGACGGAAGGCCTTGGACGTGGCCGTTCCTGCCCTTTTGGCTGGCGAGAGCCCTAGGGACTTGAACATACCCATTTTAACCGTCCCTTATTGGATGGACGCCAGTAGCAGTCGCGTTGGACTGTCGCTAGAGGTCACCTCAGCGCCTTCCTCGCCTTCCCTCCTTCCCAGTGGACCGTCTTTCCTTCCGTCCTTATTATCGCCTCCAGCTTCTAGCGATGTTTATGCTTGTTTCTTAGGCTTCCTTGGGACTCTTCCAGCGCAGGAGTCGAAATGTTCTCCTTGGAAATGTGTTTCTGCCGCCAAACTACTTCCGTCTGTGCCTTGGGCGCTCAAAGTACGAATGATAATGAGCCAAAAAGAGGCTGGATCATGTAGGGTATCAGAAGCACATGAAATTAGGGTAACAATGGCAAACTTTGATGACCTTTTGAGTCATCAAAAAACCAGCAACGCAAGCAAGCAAAGGCTGATCGGCTTCCCTCAAATACAGCCTCAGCAGGTTGAAAAACCCAACGTCCTGTTCGGCAACAAACAGCTTCCTCCAGGTCTCACTTCCCAGGCCTCTCTCCCAACAAAGGAGGTCCCGCTATCGGCAGACAAGTTGTCGTCGACTGAACCACGTTTTGGGTGTCACAGATCGCCACTTAGCAAACTGAGCAAGCACGAAAAGCAGAGGAAACACTGAGTGAGGGGATCTCAAGCAACAAAGATGATATAACGCTGAAAGGCCGCAGGAACAAAGGACAAGATGAAGATGAGCCAGTTCAGTGGCTTCTCAAGCTGAAGCATTAAGAAAAGGCCTTGTTCGACTCATGTAAAGAAAAAAAGTCTCGGCGGGCCTGCTGGATCTGTTTGCGCTAAGCCTTGAAAGGTATCCACTAATAAATGAAGAACTGTCTGCGCAATGCTTGTCCCAACAAGGCAAAACAGAGCATGCCCAGGGTCACATGACGCGGTCACTCACAATCCTCCGTCTTCATACCTAAAGTAGGTACCTTAGTAGTTACGAAGTTTGAACCCTGTTATGATGGAGAAGAAGGGGAAAATAAGTTGGTCACTTCAGAAGGACGAGTCCAGCCACAGCACAGGCTTCGCAGTACGGCACAGTCGAGTGATAATTTTACACGGCCGTAAAGGCCAGTCAATTCGAAAGTTTAATGCTGGACGGGGTTTTTACCGTCCTTGGAGGCTCATGGATGGCGGTATCTACCATACCGTCTACCAAACGATACTATACACTGCAAAAAAAAAGGAAATGAATGCCGCCTGTTTCCTCGGCGACTTTTTTGGGTATCCTGAGCCAAAGGCTCCCGACATGACACATCAATTCTCAACCCAACACCATCCATGCCCTCCTTTCCCGCCGTCAGCGACAATGCCTTCTAGACGGCCACCAAACTTGTGCTCCATGAAATCATGCGACTGACTGACGTTGTGCCGCTTGCCAATTGGCTCTCGAGGTATCGACCTCGATGCCACCAAGCCTGGAGTCCACCTTGAGGGGTTGCTTGGAAAGTTTGCTTCGCATCACCGTTGGCGTGCGATTTCCATCCATGAGACGCCTTGATGGCCGTATTGCACGATCGCTGATGAGATTGCAGAAACCAGCTGCCGATTGCTGCCAGCGCGAGCATCACCGACATTGTTGTCGCAATATACTGTTCAATGAATGACTTGGCGAGGCCAGATGCCATCATCAATCCTGCGCTGATCATCAACGGCGACAAAGACTCTTCGGAGCCATTTACTGATACACCAGGTGCATAGTCGTCCTGTGGACGAACCGGGGTGCTCGGTGCCTTCGTGGCATTCAGTTGAGCATAGCGCTCAGAGTCATCGCCAGTCGCAGTCGTAGTAGTGACAGTGGTAGGAGTAGTCGTGGTCGCATTCGCGATCGCAGCAACAGCACGCTCAAAACCATCCTGCTGAGCTGAAACCTCAGTCCTAGGTGCAACAATCGCCTCGAGAGTGGCATGTTCCGCCCTTGAATATACCGATGTCGATATACTCTTCAAACGGTGGACGCTCTCCGGAGCACCCGTCGTGAGATCGCTAGAAGCCGTCTCGAAGTTCGTAGATTGGCGGTCCTCACCAGAGGGGCCTGCAGAAGTGTCTCCGTAGACTACAGTTGTGGTTGTATCTGTGCCACGCCTAATGGACGACTGATCCAGGTCGTTCAGGGCGGAGCCAGACTGGCCAGTGTAGTCAACCCTGCTATAAGCATTCTTGCTTTCGGTTGACTCAGTCAATCTTGGCTTCGAGCTCGAGGGGTGGCTGGAATCATCGGAGCTCAAGCTCGATGACCAAGGACTACAATCCTGTCCTCCATCGCTTGCTCCAGGATCCCGGTACATGCCAGAGTTGGCACTGTTATCCTCTCCGGACTGGCGTGAAGACACAGACCATGAGGCAGCATCCGAGACGGAGCTGATCAGTCCACCACCAATATCTGAGTCGCCTGATGATTGGTCAGAACGAAGAGTGTTGGACTGCGGTGAGTACGAATGGTTGCTTAGATGTCGAGACAACTCAATCGGAACCATCTGTTCATCTTCTGAGAAGCTCGAGTCAGGAGAGAATAGGTTAAAGTCGACATAGTTGGAAGTCGACTCGGTCTGATCAAACGGTAGTTGTGATGAGACCGCAATAGTGCCTCCGAGGAGGTCGTAGGGAGCATGAAGCTCCTGTTGAGAGGTAGGAGTGACGGGCTTTGTGGAATAAGCCGACACGGAGGAGGAAGAAGCAGACTGGGGGGAAAAGTAGCCCGCAGGGTCGTTGAAGAAGTCGTACTCGTCGTTGGCGTCAGCAGGAGGATATTCAATGAACTGGTCCCAAGGCTCGAGGGCGGATAGCGAAGAAGTAAAGCCCTCGAGGTCTATTGGGGCGAAGGTCTGGTCAGGGGCCATATCAGGAGCCTGGACAGGAACATTGACGGCAGGGGGTGGAGCAGCAGCAACCCGAACAGCTTCAGCAACAGCCTTAGCCTTCTTAGTCGACTTAGCTGCGGGCTGAGGCTGCGACTGAGGGGAAACGCGCTTCTTGTGACTAGGGTCGCATCGGATCTTCTTGCGCTTGCAGCTGTCACAAGCCTTGATGATGCGCATCAAGTGGGCGTGATCACGCTGCTCCTTGGTCTTGGATCCTCTTGAAGCCGAGTTCGTGACATCGCGGCCGTCCCTGGTCATGATTTTCATACCGGGGATGTTGGAGAAGTCAGAGGCTTGTTGCCGCGAGGAAGCAGCCTTGGGGGGTGTGCGAGCCTGTTGCGAGGGAGGAGACCGGGAGGTGGAGATCTGGCTGAAGTCCCAGGTAGAAGTGACGGGGCTGACATTGAAGGAAGATCCATAACCAGAGTCGGTGACGGGAGACTCGACAGCGGTGTTCGTCGAGTAGACGGGATAGAACTTGAAGGTCTGGCCCGTTATGTGAGCATACTCGAGGAAGTCGAGCGAGACGGAAGCGCGCTTCTCCTGGGTACTGGCGGGGCCGACGACATAGGCGTTGATGAGCTCATCCAACTCAGGAGTACCAATAGCGGGCAAGAACTGGAGCTGGGCGCCGAGGTTGGGCTGGTAAATGGAGAAGCCCTGGGGGAGAGTAGAAGCGGTGTTTCGAGACGCGTACGACATGATAAGGTGTTGTTCCGGCGAGACGTTACGTGACCGAAGTGGAGTATCCAGGTTGAAGGACGAAGCGCAGAAGATGGGGAGAAGCGCTTTCTGAAGGATCCTTAAAGGCACCTGGGCACAGTGTAGAGAGCCTTGTCGGTGGGTGGGTTGACTCAAGGTAGTTTGCAATACGTCGTGAACTAAACTTGGGAGAATTTCACAGTTTTTGATTTCGCAGCGTTGCCGGTGTAAGTGAGACGCCGAGGTGAGAGGGAGAGAAAGACAGGCTGCGCCACGGAGAGTAACCAGGCTTGGCTCTGAGGCGTGGAGGCGGAGCCGTGGGCGGGATGAGACGGCCAGCTTTCGCTACCTGTCTTGGGGAGAGTGCAAAGGGTTGGAGGGGGGGAGGTGGATGGGGAAGTGGTGGTTTCCACTCAAACACACTTTGAGTATTCGTCGTGATGCTGAAGTGCAATCCAGGAGGTAGTAACGAGAGGGAGGAGAGTGGGAGGAAAAGGCCTGAGGCTGCGGGAGGGCTGATGGAGGGTATTTCACTTGATGCTGATGGGAGGCCGAGGATCATGGCGCAGCATGGGGGAGATTGAGTCTTTCGGCGTGCTCGATCGGGTAAAGCGTGGTAAGGCAGTTCAGCCCACTCCGTCCAATGAGACGTGCTGTTCTGGCAGGGATCTACCAAATGCTGCTCGTCCATTGGACCTTAGACCCCGCCCTCTACACCATCCGAGCTCAGACTTCGGCGAGGAAAGTGCCTTGTGGTTGGCCCATCTGCCCTCCGCCTTCCCACTTCAATGCGAGGATGAGTCAATCCTGTCAACTTGCAACCCAAGCTTTCAGATGCCTCGTTCGACCTTTTGGAGACTCCCGTCGGGACTGCGGAGCTTCCAGAGATTGCAACACTTCAGCATGCTTTTCAGAGTCATCTCAAGACTTCACAGTTGCAAGTTACTTTCACCCCTCTCCTAAAGACTTTGCAAGAGGAAAAAGCATCTTTGTTCTGAAACCTTCCCTCGTTCGTCACAAATGTCACAGGGCTACATTTGGTCTGGAAGGTACGTCGTGTAACGTTGGAATGGTAGCTGTTGCCAAAATAGGAAGGCTCTTATCTCCCGGAGACCACCGCCGCGCAAACCAAGTGTCATGCCGTCAGATTGTGTACGAAGTACGTACATCAGCGGCGGTGTGTATGCGTAAGATAGGTACGATGAACAGACAGTCCAAGCTCGTATTTCACACGAGGGGGCAAGCCCCTTCTTATACCTGTATCCCCAACCGTTCAAGCCCACACGCCAAGGCGACCAATGTCTATTCTGGGGCTCTGCGCCAAGATCTGCATCCACACTTTTTGCCTGATATCTAAGTTATCTACCCATTCGGATGTATCTCTCCGTCCAGTGAACTCCGAAGCTCCCTGCTCAGAGGCATGCTCAACATCCTGCAAGCCATTCAATCGGACGCCTAAGAAATTTGCGGTGCTGCAGTGCACTCAAAGCAACCCCCTCTATTCGCTTCCTAAATACTCCTTGCCAGACTCCAATCCCTCAGGTAGCCAGCTATTCAAAAGCCAAGGCCCCATCATCGCAATGCGACAGCGTGTAGGCCTGTATCCATTGTTCCTGACTTCCGCTCCCCACAACTCCGCATTGGAGACAGTAGTGGTACTCGTTATTCCATTGGGCGCACTTCCTGCATTTGTACCAGATTGGAGACTCATGGAGTCGGATAGGATGGTGGGCCATCCGGAAATGGGCCACCAACTTGTCGGCCGAATCGAATCGGCCGGAACAAGTACTTCCTAACCCTCGTGTAAGCGGTGTAGATATGTGTTGTTGAATAGGCATTGCCAATGGCTGACGTCGTTGCTGGAGGGCGCCAGCAGGTCGTTTCCAATCGCCATCAGCGGTCCAATGTGCATCAGCCTCGGCTTGTAATCTTGCTCGCGCTCTGCCATAGAAATAACGCTGTTCTCGAAAGGCTCTTGGCCGAGATTGACTGGGCTGGAGGGCTCCATCATGGGTATCGGATAGGACCGAGGGAGAACCGGAAGCTCAGCTGCCATTTGGCACTGCCATTGTGCCAGTGACCTTTTCTGTTCAAGACCTAAAAGGCCCACTTCATCCGATGAAGTACCAAACTCAACGGGGCTTTGCAAATGGAGCCCGTTCAGAGTCAGTTCTCTATCGCGCATCTTAGAGTATAGATAACACTCCTCAAATTCACCCAGATCCCAATGCTTGCACTATCCAGAACTTAGAAGAGGACATCAACTAGTATATGGAGGCAATCACCTACCCCAACTTTTCTGCTGCGGCAAGAAGAGCATGCCCCCAGTCTTCGTATGAACGCTGTTTGCTCCCGCTTGGACTTTGATAGAGGGCCCCGACGTCGTGGTTTCTGGTCCTGGTCGAGTGGTTCATCTTCGTCAGGCGCAGTTGAGGTTGAAAGAGCAGAGGATGATGACCCGCCGCTTGTCACGGACAACGACCGTCGCATAGACGGCACCGGCAGCGAACCGCTTCTCCTGTCGGCTTGCAGGAAGTTGTCAAACTCCTGATAGTACACCGAGTCTCGCCACCGATCATACAGACGCTGCAGCTCCTCCGACCAATAAGGTCGAATGAGACCGTTATCCCGATGGAACGGCTCAGCGCATTGAGTTCCTTCAACCACTAACATGGACGGCCAAAATGATCAATGAAGAGTCGAACTAACTTGCAATGCGCGCACAGTTGATAGGCGGTCAGGTGGCCGAGGTTCTCTTTTTCGCAAACAAACACACAGCCTCGAGTTATCAGCAGTAGAGCCTCACCCCAAGGGTGAATGAGTCCTGCCTTAGAAGGAAGCAAGAAAAAAGTAGTTCAGGAAACAAAGGTCGAGAAGAAGGAGGGGTTGAGGCATCGAGGGCATATGAGCCTTAATACCTCAAGGCGTCGTTGAGCTCATGGGCGGTATTGGCTATGCAGTGCGGTGCCCCAAGGCGGCCGGAGCCTCACCAAGGGCGGTGACCCATCCCGATGTGCAGTCCGCGGCCCATTCTATCGCCTTTTTCATCAGCCAGCGGGGTACAAAGCGCACTCAAGTTTGTGCTACAATAAAGACGTGGCGGAGCTTGTTGCCTGAATGCCCAATGTGTGAAATGCCCAATCGATCATGTGCCGAGGCTGCAGTTATTGTTAGAGCATTGATGAAGCAGCGATCGCGGGAAGAAGGCCATCATCTCTGATCATCGCGGCTGAGATGGCTTATTTGCAGGTCTTGTCATACCAAGCAAGTCTCCCGCATGCACACTCCAAGTACCACCATTGGCCTTGGTGAAACCAGTCAACGCCGATGACTTTCTAGAAGATGGCGCTTTTGGTGCACCAACACGCGTGGGCGCAACTGGCTCGAGTTGGACCATAGTCTGAGGCAACTGACCAGCTGCATCTTCCTTCTTGGCCGCCTTTTTGCCTCGAGTTGCCGGGTTACAAAGTCGCGGTGTAGGCCTTGTTACTGACTTGTCATCTGAGCCGTCCTGTGGCCCAGACTGCGCCACTGATGTGAGTTCGATTGATTGGACTGGTGGCTGTTGCACTTTGCGTGTGTGCGACTCTAAATCCGCCTCATCAACATTAGCGGTTTTGGAGGAAGCATGCCCAACGGTGCTGATGGGTCCGCGAGGTGCCGCAAACGGAGGGCATTTGAACTTCGAGTCTTCATTTGGTACCACGAAGCCAATGATCTCTTTGCTCTTGATGCTTTTCCGGGCCATCTTGGTGATACGGGGCGCACTGGAGCCAGCGCTGGCTGTCTGGGTTTTGCGCACACGTTTGGGAACTGCCGATAGCTCCATGTTCTCGGACTCATCCTCGCTCGAGAAGTCCGGTATGGTTCCTTTCCGGGTTTCTGATTTGCGCTCGGCCAGTCTGCGACTAGCTCTCGGTCTTACTGGAGGGTCATCTACGTCTGAAGGGTCAACATCTTCGTGCGGCGTAGGCTGTTGAGGTTCTGGCAAGTTTGGCTCCGAGTGTGGGCTTGATTCCAGCACATTTGACCGAGTGGCGTCATTCGAAACCTCCTTTGGGGCGTTGTCTTCGAGAATAGGCGTGTGGGTCAAGGTAGCTATTATGACTGCCTCGTTCTGCTGCTCTCCTGTGCTCGATGCGAGTCCTGTTAGTGATTGACGAGGCTTGAGGCTAGGCTCTTCGGCAGTTGGTGTCTGGCCGCCTTGTTTTGGGTGGTCCAAGTTGGGACCAGACTGCATGGCAGCATCACTAGCCGTCGTGTTTCTCTTGGGGCCCGGCCCAGTATTCTGCTTTTCGGAAATCATGAGCAGTCCTCGCCGCTGTCGTGATCGGATTCGAAGTTCCGTCCTTTGTTCGTTAATTGGGCGAGGTGGGATGTGCCCACTCGGCAGGACATCCTTGACCTCTCTCACAACCTCAACCTCTTTCGTAGTCTCATCTGCAAGCCTCTTTGCGTCACGGGTTGCACCATTGAATCCTCTCTTAATCGGACCTTTTGAGTCACCAGATTGAACATGTTCGACAACGATTACATTTCGAGGCTTTTCTTGCCTCGTGAGCTGTGACGTTCGAGTAGCAAGGATAGGTTTAGATCGAGACTTGTTATCAATACGAGGGACGGCAGGTTTTCGGGATGAGTTTTCCGTTCGCACGTCATCTGAAGATGCCTTTTGTTGATAATTTTGGCAAGTTGGTTCGAGAGGTTTGGTGGTCGACCTGTTAACATTGTCGAGCCTCGTAGATATGGGCCTTGGTAATTTGTGTGGAAGGGGGGGAGGTGAGGATTGCGAACTCGCTATCTTCACTATCTCCTCTGACTGATGAATGACGGCATCTGACTGCTCATCGGATGAAAGGGGTGGCTGATGCTTCTCCCTGCCAAACAAAGACTTCAACTCCGTATTGGCCCAATTGTGTCGAATTTGGCCTTGTGAGGGTCGAGAACTTTGTGGCAAAGGAGCCAGCGTGAGCGTTGCGCCAAAAAGAGCACGAGCATGGTAAGATTTGCTTGGAGGCGACTCTTCTTGTTTCCTCCTCTTTGCGGGTCGAGACTCATCGCCTTGATCAGTTCTTTGGGCCATCCGACGAGCTTCATACGGGGAGTGTGGAGAGATCGCCGCCCTCCCTATCCTGGAAGGAGTCCCTAGCATGTCACTCAACGGACGATGACGAAGTTGAAAGTGAGCGCTCTGGTCCTGGGCGGACGAAGAGCCAGCAACTCCAACACTTGGTCTAGGTGTACGTGAGACAGCAGTGGCACGGCGCTTTTCTACCTCTCTTGCTCGTTTGTCGAGAAGTTCGGACAGGTCTTGTTCCCGTTGACCTGTGCAATCTGATACCTGAACGATTGCTGCCCCACGGTCCAACTCGAATTCGTCTCCAGTGTCAAGGTGAGCCTCTGCCTGCCAGTGGGCATCTCCAATGAAGTGTCCGCGATCATCGTGGACCATGATACGCTTGTTGAATGTATGGTACTTGAGCGCGCCATCTTGCCATCGCTTTTGTTTTCGCTTTAGGTCATGGGTGAAAAGACAGATAAATTCGAGGACTGTAGCTGACGTTGGTACCGAGCTTGTGCCGGCATTCTGTCTTGAGGCTAGCCATGACTGGGATGAGTCGAGGGAATTTAGTGGCATCGCGACGGCAATCAAGATGCTTGTTGGATTGAATCAATCACCAAAACGATTGCTCTGTTGTCCATACGGCTCGGCAAAGAGAGGATGCCTGCCTGCCTGCCTCGTAGGTGCGATGACTTGAGAGCCGAGACGCGTTCAGTTAAAAGTGGGATGGCACGATGGCGCTAAGGCTCAACGCCTAATCACGTGACTACTCGCTCCCGTTGGCTTTAGGGTAGGTACATTCGACCTGGTTTCATTCCTCACGACCTGGATTTTTTTTAAGATATGCAGTGTATTAATTTCGAGCTGTGGTTCCAATCGATATGGCTCTGAGGTAGATCGATATCCCGACTGTAATTTATATTAGGCATGAGGTGATGAATGGTGTTTAGCTTGAGCCTAGGAAGATGGCAAAGTAGCGACGGAATACAACAGCACACGTGAATGTATGGGTAATTGAATTATCCAGGTTTCACAGCTACGAATTAGGAAAGCGCCGATCGACTAAAATTTCGGGTCGAATCCTGCTGAGGCACGACGTGCTACCGGCCAGTCGAATGATAGAGTCCTACCAGCAGCTGTGAGTCAGTCCCGACAGTTGTCATTTACAGAGGCGCCCTTGTCAGTCCCAAACATGGGGCTCTCTATACGAACGGTAGCCAGCTCCCATCTATTCTAGAACCGTCATCCTGGCATTGCGCCCAACATCTCGCGGCATCGAAACCAAAGGATTTTAGCAGCTAATTATCCAGCTTCGGGGGATTATCAACTGGGATCAGGCCCGTGGTAAGTGCGCAGTTGCTACTGGACTGTAGGTGAAGAAAAGTGGGAGCATTGGGGCTTGTTGGTTGCAAACACACAACCAACAACAGCCTTTTGGTAATTACATGGCCGGTATGTGCGCTAGGTGTTGGGCGAGGTGTTTCGGCTTGAAAACAGTGGTTGTTTCAACGGAATATGAGACTTTATATAATTGCGAATATGACGAGAAAGCTACGCAAGAAAACGAGGAATAGGGCGGATGCAGTACGTGGTTGTGGTGTAGAAGAAGGGACTACGTATCAACAAGACCTGGAACAGACGTCGTCATGTGTAAACTCTGGATACCCACCAATGACTACTGCAGTCCACAGTTGACCGCCACCATGCTCAACCCCCCTGGAAAGGTGCAGCCACAGCCCACTCCCTCAACATTATTAGCGGGTCGGATTTGCGCCTGGAATATTCGTATGAAGCTGAAAGGATTCATGGATATTCGGCACAGGACAGTTGTGGTTTCGGAAGACAGATGACGGAGGGCACTGGATAGGACCAACCTGCTCCGTCGCAATTAGATATCGGAGCACTTCGCCCATTTCCACTACCTATTAAGGCTTGGTTCTCAGGTCCAGAGGGCTGAGCTGCCTTACGTATTATGTGAAACGTCAGGAGACACGGGCCACCACACCTGCCCCTGCCTGAACCCTGATGATGGATGGATGGGGGAACATTTAATAGATTGAGCTCATCGTCCCGTCTTCCAAATGCATTTGCTCGCATCGACATCCATCGTTTTTCTCTCTCTCGTGCTGTCGCCTGAAAGGAATAAATAATTCATCGCCGGCTGTCGCCCTTGATTGGTTGACCGCTACTCGCGTGTCCTCCTTAATTGAAGTTGACGCGTCCCAACATCATCCTTCACGCTCCCATCAGCCCAGTCTGGTCTGATATCCCATCATGCTCAGCTCCCTGCGAAGCAAGTCTTCGGCCTCGGTGCAGACCGTCTCAAACAAACTCAAGTTCAAGAAAAGGGCGGCCGCTGATGACCACAATGTCTCCCTGATGGTCAGAGAATACGAGAACATTCACGTCGTACTCCAAAAGGTGAGTCCCGCCCCACCAATTCAACACATCAAGACACCCATTGTTGACATCAGATTCCCCTCTCCAGGTCATTGATGATGCCAAACGCCTCCAGGTCGCCTGGCATGACATGGCCTTCACCCAGCTTGGGATTTCCGAGGCATTCAAGGATCTCTACTCTCACATAGCAGCCGAGGTGGACGAGACAGAAGAGCCACGAATTATCCCCACTATTACTCCCTCTCCCCAAATGCAACGCACATCTCATTTCCAATATGCCTGCTCAGGTCTCCAGCAGGAAATCCGAGAGGAAATCACCGCCATTGAGACGCTTCTTCTGCGTCCTGCAAATGACACCCAGGTCTATCTTCAGCCCGTTAGAAAAGACATCAAGAAAAGAGATAAAGCGAGAGTCGACTACGAGAATGCCCTGTCCAAAACCACCAAAATGCAGAGAAAGCCAGGCAAAACTCCCAAAGAAGAGTCGATGCTCGAAAAGGCGCAATTCGACACCCAGGTCATGCTGGAAGCTTTTGAAGAGGCCGACGGTCACCTTCGAGAAACCCTTCTACCCCTCGTGCAAGCTGCCTCAAACATTATTCCCTACCTTCTCGCCAGTGTCGTCTTGATCCAGAATCGCCTGTTGGGTCTATGTTACACCATCATGCACGAGTTCTGCCTGGACAACAACTTCCCCTCACCCGCACCCAGCATGGATGCCGTCATGGGCGACTGGGACCAATCGTTCCGCCCAGTCGTCACCAAAGTCGAATCCTTCGCCATTGTTCGCAAACATCCGACAACCGTAACGAGAAGAGCAGCAACTGATCGTCCGGCCATGCGTCGCGTCGCGTCCTTCCATCGTCCTCTTGGTCGCATCTCATCAGCTCCAGCTCCGGACGACATACCGCCGGTCCCAACACCCGAGCCACGCGAGCCCTCCCCCAAGATCCGGTCCACGGCCACTACCCCCGGCAACTCTGGCATTCCCACCGACTTCACTACCGCCACAGTCTTGCGAGCACAGCGTAGTATGCCATCATTGAAGGTTCGCAGCCAAAGCAGCAGTTATTTCAACCAAGCCGCCATTGCCAAGAAAAAGCCACCGCCTCCTCCCGTGCCTAAGATCAAGAGACCAGCTGAATTTGTCGAGGCCCAGTTCGACTTTGAGGGGGAAGGTGCCGGCGATTTGTCCTTTAGAGCAGGTGACAAGATCCGGATCATCAAAAAGACCAACACCGACCAGGACTGGTGGCAAGGAGAGCTCGGGGGCTGCCAGGGAAGCTTCCCTGCTAATTATTGCAGACCGATTGCATCTAATTAATCAGTAATTATTGTGCAGGAAAAGGTTTCGGAGCTTATGTGGATATTGCTTCGTCCTAATTTATATACCACGGGTCTTGTTTTACGGAGTTTAGAGGTAACGGAATTATAAATGATGCAAGGTTTCCACGGATTATCTTCATGATCTCCAGGGTATCTATCATGCCTTGGACAAAAACAATATCTTGCTATGTTATGCTGCTAAAGAAAAGACGGCCCATGTCATGCATAGGTATTTGCCGTCAGCCTCCCGGTCTAATGATGCTACGACCCAAACAAGGCCGGATCCAAGAACGCCAAAGATGCACATCCACTTGACATATTCAAGTCTAATACCCCCCATCCCCCCCTCCTCCCCCCATCGCTTCTGGAAACTAGTTTGCATACTTTCGTCTGGTGCGCGTTTCAGCAGCCCGCAGGCTCCTATAAACCGCCTGGAGAATCGACTTTATCCATTCCCAAGGTGCGTGGTCTCCCTAAAGTCATGTAGCTCCCGCCAGATTCAAGACTCATTGGAGTCACTGGGCCTGGACTGCCTAGGGGCAGTAGACGCGGGGATATCGGCTTCAAGGCTGCTGGGGGTCTGATCCTGGTTTCGCGAATGCGGACACTGCTGAGCGGGACACTACTCCCCAACGTTGCTGCCGAGTCCGCTGAGCTGCCGAGGAGCTCGTTTGCCGCCATACTGGCCTGAGCAACCATATCGCGCTGATATTGTTGCAACCTGCGTTGAACCTCGGACTCGGGTGTGGATATTGTAGGGATATCTGAGGATCGAGGGATGATGTTCGGGTCGGAGTGAAAATGTGCCGCCAAAGAACCAGCGAATGAGGGACGGAGGGAGCCATGATTGTCGTTTCTCTGTTCATAGTTGGAGGGATAATATTTCCCCATTGGCAGAGGATTATCATGGAACCCAGCTGGGAGGTAGGAGGCAACTGGCGTGTTGGAATGAGCCAGGGACATGCCCTGGACTGAAGATGTTGAGGTGCGATCAGCAAAAGCTGGCCTGGAGTCAGCAACAAGGCTGACTTGCTGATGTCGGGCCATCCTGTTATCGTGTCTGGGTTGGAAGGGGTGGGGACGGTGAACTCGAGTGTTCGGGTCTTCGTGGAGAGGAAAGTAACCTCTGTAGGACGGCAGGGTTAGCAAGGGTGACGACGATGGTAAGGATGTAAGCTTACCCAGGTAAATCTCCACGTGCCGATAAGGGCTCTGGAGGGGTACGAGCAGGAGCAGTGCTGAATCGTTTCAGACCAGGCAACTCAATGGTTATAGGGCGGCTGTGGTTGTTGTGGTTGCGAGGTGTGGTGGGACGAGATGTTGCGGGAGAGGCCGTGGACTCATGGTCATCTAGAGGAGGGAAGATGTGTGAGTACGGAGTGACAGATCAATGTGAATGACGACAAAGAAGATCGGAAAGAAGAAAGTCGGCGAAGGGGAAGGATGGCAGATATAAGCAGAAGAAGAGAAACGAAGAGCCCCGGAGTTCCAGGGTCAAGGGGGAATTGACGGCGTCACTAAACGGCCGGGCCGGGAAGATGGGGCCGCTACCCCGCGATGGTTGGCAGAGTGTGTGGGGTAATTATGGAAGCAAGTCACTTCAGGGCCCGGACCAGGTCATCGGACAGGTCCAGTCTCAGATTGGACGCGGCCAGTGGGAATCTGGATATTGAGAACAAACAAAGAACGCAAGGCAGCATGACAGGGAAGGGGCACGCTTGAGAAGACCGAAGAGGGAGGGCCAAGACGGGGGGCCAAGAGGGGCCATGTGCACCCGCGGGATGCGCCATTAGACGCGCCATTGGACGTGGACATGGATGGACTTTGCGGCATGTCATTGTCCTGCGTGGTGGCGGTCTTTAGTTGGAGGGCCCCTTTGGTCCCCTCTCTCGATCGGGCGTAGCAGCTGCGGGATTGATTTTGTCTCTGCCATGTTGTTTTGTGGCGTTCAACAACGGGGATTTTTCAGCGAATTGGGTCAAACTGCCTCGTTGGGTCATGGTTTGTCGTCGTTTCGGCGGCTGCTCTGACTGTTCCCCAGGTGGGTGTTGTTTTCCAGGCATGCATTGATGCAATGTGATATCAACTAGTCTCGGTCGAGACCCTTGAAGGATGAAGACAGAGCTGAGGGGTAGAAAAGGCAGTGCATAAGCTTTGCATAAAAAGGAATGGCCAGGCTATGCCAATGGAATGCTGTACAACACAGATGGAAAACTAACTTACCACGAAGACTACTGCCATCTGCACCCCAGGCGCCGCCATCTCTTCCAAGGCTGCGTCCGTTCGGCAGCGTCGGTGTGTTGCGTCCGGATATGCTCAAATTCCCGAAGTCTTCAGAGAAGGGACTGTTGGTCGACGATGGAAGCGAGACATCCGAAGAGCTGGACACGGTTCGGCCCGGCATCGAAGGACGGAGCCGGGGCGAGAGGTACGGGGATTTTAGAGACCGGGCAAAGTTGGCCATGGTCCTGTCGGCGTCGTCGTGATCTTCAACGGTACTAGATTCTCGGAGCGGATGTTGAGCTTGCGTGGCCCGGTCGGACAGTCGCGATTGCGTTATCAGGCGCCAGCGCCGTTGCATTGAGGCTGTGTGAAGCTGGGGAGGTGGCAGCGAGGGGCGGATGGAAGTCGGATAAGAAGAAAGACAGTGAATATCCTCCTAGAGTTGAGTTGATTGAGTTTGTTCGACGGCCGGCCCCTGGTTGTCGTCTCAAAAGGTTGCTCTCGGAAGATCTGGAAGACCAGCGGATCGACAACGGGCGTCGGGAGTAATAGCAGCGAAATGAGGTGGAGGGGGCAGTCGTGACAAGGAGCGGGAGACTGTGTAGTCGTGCTCCTCAAGGGAATAAAACGGCAGACACAAGATCTGAACCGGGGGAAGGAGAGGATGAAGAATTGAACCAGCTTTGTGTATGTGCAAAGAAGAAGAAGATTGTTTGAGAATGTCAGGGTCCAAAAGTCCACCGAGGAACAAGGCGGGAAGGGTTCAGAGGTTGGAGGGGGCTAGAAGATGATCCGACCCGATGAGTTTCAGTGACAACGGAATCTGAATGGCGGAAGGAGCATTACGAAGAGAGGGCAGGTACCAAGTACGTGTATTAGTATCCTCCGGCGTTGTCCCTGGACACTGCCACTTCCGCAGCTTTGTCACCAAGAAAGTGACGTTTTCCTCTTCACAGATAGGTACCTCCGAACCTGGGATACGTAGTTAACCTAACTACCTACCTACCTATAATAATTTGGTTAGGGGGACCCAAGCCGCGACATCAAAGACCCCTCGTTTTGGCCGTGTTGGTGTGGATACCTTTGGAGGCTGACCAGGCCCCGCTGGACGTCTGAACTGGTTGTCGGTTGGCCTTCCCGTCCTTTTGCTCGCCGTCATCGGGTTTCCAGGTTCCATAACCCATGCCGCAGCCCTTGCCCTGGCTCCCAAGAGAGGATGATCCGAGGCTCCTGTCACAAGCGGGCGTTGCGGCCGGGCCATCCCTTCGCAGCACCCATCCATGCTGGCACATCATTTCACAACTTGGTGGGGCGTACGACAGCCTCTTCCTCTTGACGCAGCGACGATACTGCACAAACAGCAGAAATGCGACTAGAGAAATCTAGGTTCACATCCTGAGTCTCTTTTCCTCCGTCGGTGTTTATTTGCGGATCACTTTGCCCAGCCGCACTCTTAGAAAAGTTACCAGTCAACTCGTGTCTCATGATATCCACTGCGACACATCAACGGAATGGAAAAACACGGGCTTCCTCTGCACGTTTGAGCAAACATTGGTTTCGTTGGCGAATCTTATCACCCAAGTACGTATGGCAATTTTAATTCCCGGTCCCGAGGCTCCCGTTTGGTTCTCCAGTCATTTCCTAAGCTTGCCGGGCTCCAAAGTTGTTTGTCGCTCCCCACCGCCGTCGTCGATGCTGTTTAGTGACAAATGACGCCACGAGAAATGGAGTTGAGGATCTTGCCTTGACCGAAACGCCCCAGAAGTGGATGCCTGCAACTTGGCATTTGAGAATTGAGCCAGGTGTTTTCCGGATAGGCCCTGTCGTGAGAGTGTAGCACGACGGTCAGTTGCAAGAGGTAACAAGGGCAACAACGTCGATGGGCATCAAGATCGTCCTCGGCCTTGTCCCGCTCGCTTCTTCGCCGTCGTCAGTCCCTTGACGGCACTCCCTGAGCCTATGTCTGCTTTGTATCACTCGTCGATCCCGGGACAAACTCTTCACCGGCAGCGATAAGGCGAAAATCGTTGCCGTCTGAGATCAGCCATGCAGTCTTAAACTGTGACGAAATTGCTTCTGTCGACACGAAACAGCCAGGAGGCAACTTCCATCAGCTCACAACCATCATTCCGGGGAGTCGGACACGGCCCAGCAGTGATCGTCCTCACATGGGAACCACATCGACCTTATCCTCGTGGCCCTCTAACTCTGCCACTGGCTCGCGCTCAAACTTGGCTTATTCGTGCCCGCTCGCGTCGCCACCCACGAGGTAAGAAAGATTCAAAGAATTTCGCACACAAAGGTGACAAAAGTCCCGAGCGGTGAAGGTGAATTTGTTCGCTCAGCCGGAAAATTCTTCATCGTGGAATGAATGTGGGCTTCGGAGGCCAGAGAAGAAGAATTAGTCCAATTCTTGGCTTTTTCTTGAAGCTGGATGGGGTCAAATACGGCGCTTCATCTTTTCGACGACGTCATGGCGCCAACATCCAACCGCCCCCACAATGGGGCCCTTGAAGCCTTTCCCCATTCCTTTTCTTTGGGCACTTCATTGCCAGGGTATCACCACCACTGTGACCATTATCGTCACTGTGATGGCGCAAAATGAACATCCACTGATTTTCCGCCTTGTTGCTCCCCTCTCCTCCCGAACTTCGCCCGTGAGCCTGTCACTTGGTCGATCGTCAACGGATCCTTCCTGGTCCCTTGTTCTTCCCAACGGAACCCCCCGCGCGCGTTGTGACCGGGAGTGGTTCGATAAAGACACCAGCTTGCATCTGCCTTTGTGTTACGCTCTGCGAGTGCGCGATATTTCTCCGGGTTCCAAGGCTGTTTGGTTGGCTCAACGAGAGACGGGCCTTGCTCGATGTGGTTATGATGCGTGCATGAATAGGTATGCCGACCGACCAACAATCAGTTCCGACTATCAATCTCTCAAGACAACATCACCGAGTCAGATGGCCACAGATCTCCAGGCTGCGTTACTATTCGTAGACCACGGATGCAACTGTTGCCCATAGATCAACCTCTCGCGTCTGTCCTAGATGAGGTGGGCTGGGTCATGCTACAAACACTAAGTAGATTAACTAAATTAACATTACGGGGGCAACCGATGTAGGTAGACTCATCCATTGCTCTCGAAGCAATTGCAGAATAATGGAGTCCGCGGATGAGTTGACGAAATCAAGTAGATAGTGAGACACAAAAGGAAAACGACAAGAAAAGCTTCACAAATAATCACAGCCCATCCAGCAGGCTCTCCTCTCCATACTCCTCGCCAACTCCTTTCCGTCCCAACTTGTAAGGCATCTGGATATCTTGTTCGAGCCCTGGCAGCCAGGCCAAATACTCTTCTTGGTCATCTAGTCCATCGCATGCTTGGCCTGCCGCTGATCGTCCGCCTTCGCTCTCACCGCGTTGACTCGGTGTCAGTCTCTAGACCTTGGCACGGCCGGTGAAGCGGGTTCTTGTCTCTCGGTGCCTCCACCAATAGCCAAAAGCCGCAAGCGTAGCGATCAACCAGAGAAGAGCGCTCGTCAAGTCAACCCAAACGGCGTTTTTCATGCGCTGAACGCCCTTGACGCCCTCGGCATCTTCGCCGATGTACATCTGCAAATGTGTGTGTCAGTCGACGTATCTCTCCATCGCTTTGGCGTTCCGCGCATAGTTGAAGCACGCATACCTTGCCGAAGACGCCAAAGAGGGCAATCCATAGGATGAAGAGGATAAAGTCCCAAACAGCGGCGACTACCCCTGCGACACGCAGGACAAAGGGGATAAAGTAGAGGACACAAGTGACCGCCGACATGCTGCCTACCACCACGGCATACACCTATGGGGTCCCTCTCGTTAGAACGCTTTCCATGTGATTTCTGTTTGTCTGTCTGTTTCTGGGACTCACCCATTTCGAATCACTATATTTCCCATGCTGGTGGGCTCGATTCAGATCGACGCCATAGAGGCCAATGGTGGTGAGGGCAAGTGCGAAGCAGAAAAGGTGCAACAGCGAAAACAACAAGTAGCTGACCGCAAAGTTTGCGAGACCCATGATCGATTTTGTTTCGCCTCGGTCGAGCGGGTTTGTAGGCTATGCGACGGAGCCGCGGGCTTGAAGCGCTTCAGAGCGACGAGTTGGAGGTACGTTTTTCGCTTGCGTGGTTGAAGTCTGACAGAGAGGCGTGTTAACTAGCTCTTCGCGAGATGACGACTTGGAGACGTTATTGGTGCGGCGGGTGCGTTGCAAAAGTTTAGTTGGAAAGGAAAAGGGGACAAACGGTTGAATAGGCTGTCAGGCTGATTGAAGGGATTGGGACGCTGTGGAGGTCTCGACCCGTTCACGGTTGGACGTTGATGGTTTGTGCAAGTGATGATGGCGTTTAGGAACGAAGCGGGGAGCTGACCCGAGCTTGCAACAAATGCTGCACAAATGCAAAAGCCAAACGTGGGCGGTGGCAATGAAAGAAATGGACCGACCTTTTGAAGCTTCAAGTTGTTTGGAGTGTTTGTACCATTCTTTCCTAGCTCGCTCGGATCCTGCGGTGTGTTTTTAAATTGGTCTGGATCGCAATGGGCTTGAAAAGTTGGCCGTGAAGTCATGACGTCGAGGAAGATGAAGCTAGGAATCCCTGATTGTTTCACAAGGTTGGATTGCTTCGGAATGTGATTGGCTGTTGAAGCTTGGTGGTTGACTTTTAGCCGCTAAACAACACGTGAAAGACTGCGCATGTGGCTCTACGAATACGGATATGGATAAGGTTGGTGAGGGAGTCGCGATGTGCAGCAGCTTCCGTCTGATTGGTATCGGGCTGAGGAGAAAAGGCAAAGAGACGGGGACACGACGAGGCAGGAAACTAGCTGAGGCTTGACTGTGGCTCATGGCGAAAACAAGGAGTGACGGTGAGCTCAGGCATCTGCCGTCTCTTTTGTGAGAGTTGAATCTGTTCCATCATTTGTTTTGTTTTGTATTGCTAGCCTCTCGACTGTCGCCAAATTTTCAGGCAGCTTCGATAGAGTTTCCGGCGCCTCACTTGCGAACGCCTCAACTCGCCCGAACAACGCTTCTCATTCGGCTTGACGCAGTGGCTGTGCATAACCCATCATGTGACGGACAGAGAAGCCTTGAACGAGTTGTGAAGCTTGCTACGTTTTTCCGGCCTTCTTTCCTGAGGCAAACGAGACCGTCTGCTTGCCTCTGCCCCGCTAGTGAGAGCTTCGCCTTGAAACCGTGATTTCGTACCACCTTGAACGAGGGAGAAGCTTTAGTGTCTCCATCATGTCTGCTCAAGACCGGTCTTTGCAAGATGCTCAGAGGCCCATTTCACTCCGCTCGCCGAGGGCACTGCCCGTGGAATTGACGCCTTTGTCAAGGCGGAAATTGGACTTTGTTGAAATTGTGAGAGGAGTTTCAATGCCTGTTGTTGTATAAGAGGGAGGGGACTCCCTTATCGAGAACAGTCGGAATAGGACCATCTCAGCATACCAAACCAGCTCAATACTCTCTCAACCGATTCATATACCGCATCTTGACTCTCAAGTCTTGACGTTTTTGACCCAATATCCTCAACTCACCCAATCATCATGGCCTGGTTTGTAGACTCACTTAGATGCCACCCCCCAGACACTAGCGTTAACACTTGTAGCAAAAACACCCACGCTTCCAAGCAGCAGCAGATTGTCGACTATCAGCAGCAACCCAACATTTGGAGATGCGTAAGTCGTGCTTAATTCGTGGGCTCGAGAACCACATGCTAATGCTTCTGTAGTGCGCATGCTACAACGGCCCGAACTCCATGGCTATTGACGCAAAGTGCCCCAACTGCCATGTCCACGCCTTCTGCAGCGAGTGCGAATACTCCTTCAGCGGCTAGACGTCTCGGGCTCGCTGAATCACCCGACAGTGCTTCAGTGAGCCCACTCTCTCGACCGGGGATCCAGCCCCCGAAGAAGCGACAACAGAACATTGGATTCATCCATCGGATTTCCTTCGTTTCGATCCTCTCTTCGCAGCTTATACCTTCTCCGACGATTCGCACAGTCTTTTTCCGGCTCACGCCCTCGATTCAGTCAGTCCTTACTTCTTGTATCTAGATCATCTTTGTCCGCATTTAGACCTTCTTTTCTTGCTGCCCCGATGAGTTGCAGGGGAGTGTTGTATTGGTTACTATACTTTCTCAGAAGCACCCGGTTTTGGACGCGCATTCTTAGACGGATAGAAGACGGAACTTGGAAAACAAGAAATAGACTTTCTTTTGTGTAACTACCTACATACATACCGTTCCCTTGGTTCATATTCTCTTACAACTCGACCAATCCTGAGCAAGCCTTGCAAAAGCCAATGCCCAATTATAACACAAAAGCCACACACATGCGAAAGACGCAACACATCAGCCACGCCACATGATTTGTGCATCTCCAACGCCCTTTCGGGCGGAGTTGTTCCCCGTCCCGGCATTCCCAACAATCGAGATGCCGTCGCATTTGTGTTCCTTTGCGTCCTCCTATGAAGAGCCCGGTCTGCCGAGGTCCCCTTCGATGGCCCCCACTCTCTCACCGGGGAAGGATGAGCAGATGCGACAATATATCGTCCACCAACAAGTGGCATGGGCTTTGTAACTCTTCACCGACTTTAAATCCCACGAGCCGTTGACCAACATAACTTGACTTACCTACCGACTTGATCTGAAACCGTCCTTTGACTGCCTTGTATCCTTCTCCAGCCATCCCCAGATCCAGACTAAAACATGTCCGATCTCGCACCCCCCTTCGTCTCCGTTCCCGGCGTCCCCAACTTCCGCGATCTTGGCCGCACCCCGATCGCCACCCGGCCCGGCCACTCCATTAAGCCCGGCCTCGTCTTCCGCGCCGCCGAGCCCTCGCGCGTCACCCCCGCCGGCATCGACGCCCTCCAGGCCCTTGCCATCTCCCACGTGTACGACCTGCGCTCCACCATAGAGATCCAGCGCCACTCCCAGGGCATCGCCTCCTGGCCCGGCGCCGAGCGAGTTTTCGCACCAGTCTTTGCCGACAAGGACTACGGGCCTGAGGCCATTGCCCTGCGTTTCATGCAATACTCCAAGGGCGGCACGACCGGCTTCGTCGAGACGTACCGGACTATCTGGGAGTCTGGCGCGGGGAGCTTCGCGACCATCTTGTTGCATTTGGCATCGCCGGATGCCTCGCCTCTGCTTGTCCACTGCACCGCGGGCAAGGACCGCACGGGAGTCATCTGTGCCATCATCCTGTCTCTATGCGGAGTAGACGATGAAACCATTGCTCAAGAGTACAGCCTGACTGAGACGGGACTGGCTGAGAGAAAACCGGAAATCCTGGCAAGTTTGATGAAACACGAGGCTCTCAAGGATAACCCCGAAGGAGCCGAACGACTGCTTGGAGCCAGGCAAGTTTGGACCAAGAACGAAGACTGCCGATATGACAGCTACTAACAATTCCATAGACCTGAAAGCATGCTCGCGGCGCTAGAGGCACTGCGGCAAGACCAAGGCTCGGTTGAGCAATACGTCTTGACTAAGTGCGCTCTCTCCCGAGAAGATATCGAGCAGCTTCGCAAGAACTTGATCGTCTCCGACGCAACCGACTAAAATCACTGGACCCAACAAGTAAATGAGATAGATGGCACAGGTTTAGATTCGTACACCACTTACATACGTACATACATACAACGCTTTGGTATTGTTATTGTACAAGTTTGCGCCGCTGGTCGGGGTAAAAAAGCGTCCCCGACAATCCCAAATCCCGCCGCGGGAGACATGATATGACAGAGATAAATCTAAAAATACACAACTTTCAGGGAACCGACGTAGGAATCTTGACCAGTCCACGCTTGCGGTCTTCGTGCGGCGCACCGTACCGCCAGCCGGTTCCCTGCCTTGAGCGGCCATCCCGACCAACATCATCAACGTTGATGGGGTGGAATCGGAACTGATACCGATCCGTCCTTACTACCTTTCTCTGCTTGTATTCCCTCTGTTGCTGCCTCTGAAGCTTCTGCGCGACAGAGTCCTCTTCATCCTGAGTAGCCTTCTTGAACTTCTCAAGACTCTCCTCTCGCGTCTTTCCCTTGAGGATCTCCTGCTCCATCTTGATGAGCTGGGGCTGAGGGGATCGAGCATCGGCCGAGAGCATCCTCTCGTGGAAAGCCTTTGCGGCGTCTTCTCGAGTAAACGTCCGAGATTCTGACACAGGCACAAATAGTTGTTGCATCGTCAGGTTGTGCACGTGGACTTCGTTGATGGGCTCGTGAGCAACGTTTTCCTCGCCCTCAATGTAAACGGTCTTGGGCAGCATCTTCATCACGGCCTTGGCGTAGGGAGTGGCTAATTTCTTGCCCTGTTGAAGCTGTTAGCTCGATATTCTAAGTTGAGGAGCAGCTTGAGCATGTGAATAGTGGAGTTGTTGATATCAGATAAAATGAATGTTTTAACCAGCGGGTATGTCTTCAAGACTAATCGAAAATTTTCAAGAGTCTCATCATGCAACGAAACATGGGATAATAAGGGCATAACGGGGATAATACTCACTTCCCTAATCCAACGCTGCTCAACCTCCTTCAACCGCACAACAGCGGCGACTCTCCTCACGTCAACACCCATCTCAGCGGAAACAGCCTTCAACGACTCTCCCCGAATGGTCACCTTATTCCAAATGAGATCTTTCGTTGGCTCAGCCAGGACAGTCTGGCTTCGGAACAGAGGGTTGAGAGGGAAAGGCTGATCCTTGAAAGGTCCGAGGTAGTTGGGCGATGAGGGAGCTTCAGCCAGGGTAGCGCCATGTCGAGACTTGAGCCACTCGTACATGCGTTGGCGATTCCTGCTCATCTTTTCGCGGCATTGTGTTGTCGAAAAGGTTCGGGAGAAGGGGACAGCAGCGGTATTCCTTGACAACGAGCCAGCTGCTTCGAGGCCAGCCAGCGGCGCTGAGGTGGGAATTCGGGGGGGCATGATTATTGCAGCTCCAGTCAAGCCTTGGACTGCATCACATGCAACTCGGAGCCAATTGAGTGGAATTGGCTTGGCCCGGACTGGCGTCGACTCGCGATGTGCGTTTGTAGTTGGAGGTGAGCTGTTGCTTGATGGAGGTGGTAGCAATTTTTCAGCGCATTCGGGAAAAAGAATGGCCGAAATTCCGGTGGGAAGAAACTCAACTCGCGAGTCCCCACCCCCACTTTTGGCTTCTAGTTGGTGACTCTAGGTATTCTGATAGAACCGTACAAATTAATCTTAAACTTATCTATCGTCTTTCTATAAGCAAACTGGAGTTGAGGTGTTCGGGTGGTACGACCAAGAAGTCTAGAAATGACAAACGAGCACCTCGAAGAGTTGTATTGTGTGTATTTGAAATGAAGCCATTAACTCGGAATTGGTTTCCTCTGCACTAAACCCATCATCCTTTGCCATCCCTTCGTGTACTAGCTGTGCCTTGAAGTCACATTATACATCAATTCCATGCTTCATTAAAGTGTAGATGGTTTGGGCCCTCTGGACAGCCCCAGCCAGACGCTTCCCGAATATTATCAACAGGTGAAGTAACAAGTTGGTAGAGAAAACTAGGTCAAACCCAAGAGCAAGTACGTGTACGGGCCGCCTCAGATCCAAGCATGGATCCCTGGAATTCAAGATCGAGTCGTGTATGAAAGGGCCTGATAACCCAACTCGGCGTCTCTTGATAGATAAAAATTGTTGTTCTTCGGCATCACGACGAGCAAGCCGTCATGACGCACTACTGGACAATGCTTGTTGCTTGTTCTTCTTTGCCTTGGCCTTGGCCGCAGCCAACGCAGCCTTCTTGGCAGCTTCTTCTTCCTCAGCTTCCTTGGAGATCACCTTCCACTTACGCCAGCCGTCGAAATCGATGAGAGCTTGCATGCAGCCCCATTCCATGACCTTTCTCTCTAGCCAAACGAAGTTAACGGGCTAGGAAGTTGGTCAGCCTCTTTCACGAACGTATCGGTTCAGGTTGTGGAAATGGTGCAATACATACCTTGGTCAAAAAGTCGTTACAACCGGCGGCTAAGGCTTCGTGTCTGTCGCTCTGCAGCGAGCTAGCAGTCAGGGCCACGATAATGACTGGGCTCATGAATAACCCAAGGTTTTCAAGTCGGTCTTGGTCCTTCAGTTCGCCAGGCTTCTCCTCGAGGACACTGCTGCTGGGCGAAGATGAAAATACGCCAATCGAGTTGACTCTCTCCAATCGTCGAATCTCTCTTGTGGCGTCGAGACCACTCATGATGGGGAGTTGAATATCCATCAACACCAAATGAAACCCACCGGTCCTCCACTTCTTGACAGCATCTCGACCATTCATGGCAGTCTGCCACCGAACCTTCAATCGTTTCACGAACGCCTCCAGAAGCTTCAAGTTGATGGGGTTATCCTCGACGATGAGGACGTTAATTGGAGGGATAGTACCGTTGAGCATTCCTGGTGGCAGGTTTGGGTGCTCTGGGTTCTTCTTGCTCTTTTTCGCACGATTAGCGGGGGTCGGGGTGAAGCCATTCTGGCTGGAGGGGGCGTATTGACCCGCGCTTGCGTCGGTTCAGGTGCAGGTGGAGTTGGGAGAGGAGGGGCAGGAACAGCAGCTGGGTCAGGAGGGGGCATGCCGGACTTCTCTGAGGAGTTTGAGAGTGTACGGTGATGAGGCTGTCTCAGGTTGAAGTGTGCTGTGCTGTGGGTGCCCGCCGCGTTGGATGTGCCGTTAGCAACAATGGTGGGCGACGAGGTATGGGTTCGGCCGAGTCTGGGGCGTTCGGGACGGTCACGATATGACCGCGTTGATCTATTGCCGCCTGGCGATGGGATGGGAGGGATCTGGCCAGTGCCAAGAACAGCGATAGAGTGCGGTGCTTGCGAACTGCCATGTACCACTGGAATTGCGGTTGGGAGATGGGACGGGGAAACAGCGTTCACATGAGGAAAGTAGCCCTCACCAGTTTCCGATGGTCGCCCATCCTCGTGGTATACAGTGCCTCCATGTGTAATTATGCGAGGAGAAGCTTTGGGTGCGCGGCGAGGGATATCGATGACGAGCGCCTCCTCAACGGTCTGGCCTCCCGGGAAATATGCGTCCAATGTGCGGCCCATGGGCTCCTCGGGACCTAGAAGTCGCTCTTTGTGCTGGTCGCGAGGACAGATGCGGATATTGAGGTCGGGAGAGTCAAAGGTGCGGCCGAGAGAGTTGGCGTACTTTCGAAGGATGAGGTCACGCACATCGTCGACAAGGTCGTCTTCGTTGATGGTGATGAGAGTCGGGGAGGCGTGAGGGCGCCTGACCCAGATCTTGCGAGTCACCATGTTGGCGTCTATGGGGAGTAGCAACGAGGGTTCAGCGGCAATATCATTCGCGGGTGGAGTATGAAGAAGAGTCTTGATCAGGGCCGATTGTCGATTCGATAGAAGACTCTGACGACGTGGCGGACCAGGAGGCCGAGGCGATGAAGATGGAGAGGATTCTGCCGTTGGGCGTAGGTTGAGTGATGGAGCAAAGGTGACAGTCGGCGTCGCGAGGGCAGCGGATGTGGTTGAAGGAGCGTGATGGGAATTCAGAGAGTCGTCATGGCGGCGGGCTTCTGCTCCAGGATCGACGTCGGCGTCGGCGTCAGCGTCGGACGGGGTCGCGGGCGATGAAGACCTTTCAGCAGAGCTGTCCTCGTGAATGCGATCGAGATTGGGATTCGACGGACGCAGGCGCAGTCGGGTTGGGGTGGAGTTGGGGGACAGGTCCAGAGAGTGAGGTGGTGAAGGGCGCTCGTTGGGTCTGGATTGAGATTCGGATTGAGGTTGAGGCTGCGGCGGAGCTTGCCAGGAACGGCGTAGATCGTTGCCCAGCTTGTCGTTAGGGGCCAAGCCGGCGCGGCTCTGCCGGGGGGCAGGCGGGCTTAGCGGGTTGTTTGGGTCGTCGGGCGCTGTATCGGCCGCTGTGAGGGAGGAGGTTGTAGCGGGTGGAACCGCGTTTGTGGAGGATGTGGACGCGGTGGTTGAAACGGCATTTGCTTCTGGTGACTCTAATGAATGCGTCTTTGGTTGGACCGAAACTGAGGGAGCTTCATTTTCGGCGGCAGCAATATCGTCAGCTTCTGGGTGGCGGCGGCGGTGGCGGCCAACATTCTGCTGCTGCTGTTGTTGTTGTTCTCCTTGATCGTCTGGCGGTGCACCGTCTGTGCCGAAATTATTGTTGTGACCTCGGCGTTGGGAGCTTCGTCCTCGGCGTGTTGCAGGATCCTGGCTGGCAGCCCGTCGTGAGGGCCTATCGGTTGGGTTTGGGTCGTCTTCGTGACCTCGACTGTTTCCAGTTCGGTGCCAATCCCAATGGCGGCTGCCCACGGAAGACGTCTCGGCGGCGCTCTGAGTCGACGAGGCCAAGGATCCAGCTGCCGAGTGCCGTCGCCTCGAGAACTTTGCCCTCAGCCGCGAGGCAAGGTCGGTGGTGCCCATCAGATTGACGACATTAGCTACTCGGTCGGCAGCTGCCTGATAATGGCCGGCGATGTACGAACGGGAGAAGGAGAATGAGGAGAAGGAGTAGGAGATGATGGCGGACTAGCGTGGGATAACTTGCAGCAGTGCAGTAGCAAGCGGGAGCAGCAATGAATGGATGGCAGCCCAAGGGAATGTAAACAGCAATCGTAAACAGCAATCGAGGCGAACAGCTGACGAGGCTCGTTGGTCTTTGCTATGGATGGATTGTTTTTTGGTTTGTTGGGAACGAACGAGGACACACACAATTCTGCCTGCCTGGGGACAATAATTATTCGCAGTCAATGCTTCGGGCTTCCTATCCTCCTCCAGGCAGCTCGTCTGCTTGGGCTCTTGTAGGTAATTTTAAGGTCAACCGCAGGCGCCCGAACGAATCGATCGATGCATCCCCGGTTCTTCCACGTCCAAAAAACGCACAGCTCACGTCGATTCATTCCTCTCATCCCCGAATTGTCCAGAGCTTCCCCCCCGTTCATCCATCCAGCTGGCGTTGCATCGAGCAGGGGTCACCCTCGTCCGCTGGCACGCCTCGCCCAGAGACAAGAGGCCGAGGTCACTTGTCACATCTCAACTGCCGCCATTTTGCTCTCGTGGACTTGTCAAGATTACCGCCTCTTTGCGAGATTCGCATCAGATCAGGGGACAAGGCCCGTTTTTGACCCCTTGCCTGGTCGGTTGTCTGAGCCTCGGACCTTCTCTCCCTTGCCCGTGCCGTTGGTGCGAAAGCCGCGTCTTCCATGGCTTGACGACTTGGTTAATTACTCCCGTATTTTAACGCCCGTTGATTACCTAAGTCCAACGGGGGGAATGATGAATGTCTCGCTGACAGTGGTTCACTTGCACTCCTTCATCGCCGATCCAGCCAGCCAGCTTCCCATCGCATCAACAGACTCCCCGGCCACGCGTTGGGCTTTCACGCTTTTGTCCATGCACGGTTCCTGAATGGGGACCAATTCAATGCTGGCACCAGCAGCCATTCGGCTGGCTTCCTGCACGTGCCGATCCATGATCCTGTCCGTTTGGTGCTGTTTGATGCTGCTCGAGGCTTGATGCTAGATATCTCATGCCACCCTCACCAGTCTCGATCCACTTGTGCAGTATTTTCTTCTGCTTTAGATTCCAATGACTAGCGGACAAAGTTGATAGCGTGGCCAGACTTGTGAGACTCAAACTGGCAACATGTTGAGACAACGACGAGCACCTATCGCTCAATTTACTCCATCTAGGAATGGGAGAGTTGGGCTCTTGCTGGGTACTAGGATGATACCAGTCCCAAGGGACTGGGAGGCGATCCGAGCCTCTTCTGAAATTGCTACGAAGTATTTGGTACCTCATCTTCACCACTGAAGTCGTTAATCGATTAAATGTCGTGCTTAAAAGCAAATTATGACAGAAACTGTTGAATGAGACGTTAAATTCAAGTTCGGTGCGCGTCGGCGAGCCGTGGCTGGAGCCACTGTATGCACTGTGTCGCCTCCGAGTTGCTGGGGCTTCGAAGCATTAGCCTCAACTACGAACCACGGCCGAGACAAGATCTATCCTCTCTCTTATCCGCCGAAAGCCAATATCCCACCCAGTACATTTACACCACACTTACCTCTTCATCATGTCACAGAACGATGATTCATCCCACGGCCCGTTCGAGCGGCCAATGCCACGAGAACCCAAGTCTCCAACACGGACAGTCCAAATCCAGGCTCAAAATCGTCGTCGAGAGTATCTTGCTCGAAATCCATCCTACTTTGACGGCCTAGAAAAAGAGCTAGCAGGTATGAAGATCACGTCTGCAACACACAATAGAGTCATGTGCTTACCTCGCTCTGTCACGTCCAGATCCCGTACTGTATGAGCGCCTCATGAGGCGGTTCCATTCAGCTGCAGAACGTGAGGCCGAAGGCAAGGCCAAGGGCTATGGACGCACGCTCGAGGCAGCCCTTCAACGCGGAGAGTCCAAACTCGCTCACTTACACCAAGAAAACGGACACAACACGGCAAAATCCGACTACAGAGAGTCTGGTGATGTAGGCCTCGACCAGCCTTGGGACCAACCAGCGAAAGACAAGGAGCATGGCCAACAGCTATGGCATGCGTTCTTGGAAGACCGTTTTGTACACGGTCATGATGATGAGTTCGAATACAGCCTCATAGACAATAATGACGAATACGACACTATGTCTAGAACAGACGCCGAAGATGCCTGGTTTGACGATGAGGAGCCGAGTTGGGTCGACGATGGCCAGACGTCCGATGGCGGCAAAGAAGAACGGATGCTAGAAGGACAGACTGGCATCCAGGACTTCTAGTGGCTTCATCACCACCTCTTTCCAGTTCTCCCTCTGGCTTGGAATCACGGGCCAGGTTGTAGCTTGAGCTGCTCAGTCTTAACCACCCACCCAGGTCTTGCTGCCCGCATTTGCAATTGGAGGACAAGACTCCATCGACCTGCGACCAAACAAAACAAGCCCCCAAACTCTCAAACAAGAAGAACCTGTCGAAAAACCCTCTCCTGAGCATACTTTTGAGGGACATCCAGCCTAACAGGATGAGGCACCTTGTCGTCGTGGAAGCAAGACTCGTCCAAGGCCGGCCGGGAAGCCTCTTGAGAAGAACCGGCTCAAGACACGAACATCTAGATCTGGCCTGATATTTATCCTTAACCGGAGACTTTTAGCAGCCTGAAGGGGAACCAAGCCAAGGCTACTTTGAGTATTTATCCGCCACCGTGAGACTGGCTTTCCGCCTCGTCGTGATCCCTGTCACCTCGGTCCACTCACCCGGAAAACGCAGCCGCAATCCCGTCAATCTGAAGCCACTTTGCGGAGTCCAAGAAACACTCCGATAGTTTTTGCCCAGGCTGCTGTAATGTGACCCCGAGCAATTGGGGAAACCGGGTAAATTGAGCAGGCAATTCCTGGATAAATTGGCTCTTGGGTGTGGAACTCATGATGCTCGCACAGCTCATGACATGTCCTTCGTTTCGAACCGTCAACACGGGGCCATGATTGCTGCTTATATATATTGGACCTCCCATTGCGCATGTTCACAGGCATTAGCATCAGAGTTCTCGGACTTCAAAAACACTGCAGATAAATCTACCATAACCACCCAATATGCCTCCCTTCATCACAAGCACCTACACCGCAGACCCCTCGGCTCATGTCTTCAACGGCAGGGTCTACATCTATCCCTCTCATGACCGTGAAACAGACATCAAGTTCAACGACAATGGCGACCAGTACGATATGGCCGACTACCACGTCTTCAGCACCGACTCGCTCAGTCCTCCCGGCGAAGTCACCGACCACGGCGTCGTTCTAAAGACCGAAGACGTGCCCTGGGTCTCCAAGCAGCTCTGGGCTCCCGACGCTGCAGAAAAGAACGGAAAGTACTACCTCTACTTCCCAGCTCGGGATAAGCAGGGCGTCTTCCGCATCGGCGTGGCCGTGGGCGACAAGCCCGAAGGCCCCTTCACCCCCGACCCGGAACCCATCAAGGGAAGCTATAGTATCGACCCAGCCAGCTTTGTCGACGACGACGGTCAAGCGTACCTGTACTTTGGCGGTCTCTGGGGCGGCCAGCTTCAATGCTACCAGCAAGGTAATGACATCTTTGATGCAGCATGGCAAGGACCCAAAGAAGTCGGCGGCGAAGGCGTGCAGGCCCAAGGTCCACGCGCCGCCAAGCTCACCGAGGACATGCGCCAGTTCGCCGACGAAGTCCAAGAACTCGTCATCTTGGCCCCGGAGACGGGCCAGCCGATTCTGGGTGACGACCACGACCGACGCTTCTTTGAGGCTGCGTGGATGCATAAGCGAGGAGACACATATTACTTCTCTTACTCGACCGGAGACACGCACTTTCTCTGCTACGCTACAGGCACAAGCCCTCTTGGGCCATTTGCCTACGGCGGCAGGATTTTGGAGCCTGTCCTTGGATGGACGACGCATCATTCCATCGTCGAGTTCGAAGGGAAGACGTATCTGTTTCACCATGACTGCGAACTTAGCAAAGGCGTTGACCATCTGAGATCGGTAAAGGTGAAGGAGATATTCTATGATGACGAAGGAAAGATCATTACGACAACGGCAGATTGAGATGCAAGTCTAACGGTGTAAAGCGATGCGAAACGCATTGGCGTCTCATTGTATGTCATGACTTTGCCAGATTCCAATTTTCTACCACTTTGCGTTTTCTAGTTCCTTTTGTATAGACCATCTGTGTGCTCTACATCAGTCAATCTGAGCAATACCAAAGAAATCTTGCATGGGGTATCGTGTTCCAGCATCATCAGTCAATAACACCAAGACGAAGCTTATCCAAAGCCTCTTCATACCTCGCCGGGCTGTGGTCCATCAACATGCTTGTCCCAAACCTCATTTCCCTGAATCGCTTTTCAACATCTTTAACATACTTCAGCACAATTCTCTGTGCTGGTTTGCCGATATGATCTTCCTCAGAAAGCAAGAACGCATCGCGCCTCAGTACTCGCTGGGCCTCCACGGCAAGAACTTCTCCAGGGGGTGAGAGCTTCTCGTTGGTCATACCATTTCTCAGTAATTGCAGCAAAGGTAGTCCCCATTCAAGATTCTCCTCGCCAGAAGTAACTGGCGATCCACGATACCACTTGTCGGTGATTCCAGTCTGTAATGCCTGCCAAATCTTTTTCCGAATCTCCATCTTGGCCTGGTGTTGGTCATTCTTGAAGGCTACGGCCACAGCCTGAGCATCGCGAAGGGTCCCAAGTGATAGATAAGGCACGATATCATGGCCATGTATGATGCTCGTGATAAGACCCCTGGTACGCTTGCGAAGCGACATCGACATGGTCCCTGGTGGTCCGTAAGCATAAACATGGATCGGGCGTCGCGATGGGAGACAGGGATGATCAGCTTGAGAGCTCTCATGCGAATGAACACTGTTTAAACACCCATGTGGCTCATCAGCGGTAACAAAGCCTGTCCCGGCAGGATTCGGCTCTGATAGCATCACACCGAGGAGGGCTGTTACTGCACCGCCCAGAGAATGGCCGCATAGCACAAGTCCGTAATCTGGAAATTCCAGCAGCGCCTCCCTAAGCGTCACCAAGACCCGTCCATCGCCTCCGTATAGTAGTCGACGAGCGGAAGCGTGGACGCCTTTGTGCACTTTGTAACTTCGGCCCTGCCATGTGAGAACGTCGTAGTCACAGGTCAAGTCAGCTAGGATATCCTCGAACCCTAGGGTTCCCCGGCAAGCCAGGACTACTGTTCTTGCATCGTGATCAAGAGAGATGTAGTGCACCAAGGGTACACCGGTTCCGGTCGAACCACTAGAATCTGAGCCTCCTTCAGGGTCAACAAAGGATGCCAGAAGAATATTGTTCGAGTCAGATTCCGTGTGATGAACAAAGTGTCGTACATCGCTATGCGTCCCATCCCATGCTCTCAAGATTGGCATCTCCTTTCCGATGCCCATGAACTTGAGAAAGTTTGATCCATACGAAGCCGATGAAAATCGCATGTATCTGGTGATGTTCCGGAGTACATGAGCTCTGGGGAAGACGCCGTCAAGTTCGCCTTCACGCCTGAGGACGCTCAACGCGTCATCCGCAGTGTAGGCACTCTTTTGGTAATATGAAGCAAGCACTAAAGATGACTGTGAATCATTGGATGCCAGGCTGTACATGCTTGGGATGTTGGATCTGGCACGACGGTGGCTCACAGCTGATAGTGGCCGGCCCGGATTTAAGGCGTTGTTCTCATTCCAAGATCTTGGCCAATGCGGCTCCATAGGGGGCTCTGTTCTGGCAACTGTAGGGGAGGTAGGCCTTGAGTTGATCGGAGATGTGACGACGGAGTATGTGTCAGTTTGCGAGACGATTGAGTCACGACGATACTCGCGAACTGACACATAACTTGCTCGAGAAGAACTCCGTGGGAATAACTCGGGGTCTTGATCGTCATCGCTGGATGGCGTGGGAAGCAATGGTCGTAACTCGTTGGTTGGTGTAGTCGGTGTCGACACCTTGGGGCTGTTCAAACGCGATGAAACGGTCTTCCTTTCTGGCTCCTTGAATTTCCCTGGCTGTCTTGAATCACCGGCTGTCGAGTCTTTGTGCCATATGTTCGAGAATGACTGGCTCCCTTCCCGTAGAACTTGCTTTAGAGTCCCCCTCTTCTCTGTTCCTTTGGTAGTTGGGAAAGGGTCCGTCTTTCTCTTTGGCAGGATCCTTCTACCTCCAGTTGAACCTTGTCGTGAGGAGTCAGATCTTGTTCGAGGAGCGCCATTGTCTAGAGGGGCACGAGGTTTCTTTTGATTTGCCTCTCGGTCTGGTTTGGGCTGGGTCGTAGACGTGGTTGGTGAGAAGGGAGGGATCGGTGGTTTTGGCTTCTTGGCCCTTTCTTGGCCAGGACTTGTTATGGACTTGGTCACTTCTCGTGAGGAAATTCGAGACTGGCGGCCACTTGGCTCTTTCGAAGTGACTTCACGATTACTAAGTGGTGACGAAGGGATAATCTGGGTAGCCTTCTTGGGTATCCTGGATGTCTCTTGAGATTGCACTTTGCTGATCGGATCTTTGGCGCTGGAAAACTCGATTTTGGGAATTTGTGGCGTGTCATCCCGGTTTTGATATGTTGTGGTCCCAACCTTGGATCTTTCGAGCTTGTATATCACACGATAAGATGGTCCTTGGTTTGTCGAACGTCCTTCAGAATGAAGACTCTGTGGGGAGCGCGCCACTCTGGTCTCGACAACTTCCGCTCCAGGCACTGTTGGGAGAGATCGAGGTCTAGGCCCGTCGATGTCGATCGTGATTGTTTGAGTCGTGGAAATTGAATTCGAAATTGACAGTGTGGTATCAGACGGAAGGGTATCGGCAATTTGATCTTTAAGCCGACGGAGTACAATATCCTCATCGTGTGTCAGGTTCTCGTAACTTCCTCGTGCGAATTCTGAATGCGTATTGGCTGAACTGCTATTCCGTCGATGGGAGGTCTTCAGCTGACGATCTCTAGAGGTCTTAGAGACTTCTTCTTGGACATCTATCCTTTCACCATCGTCGAGGACCACAACATCCCAAATAATCTCTTCGTATTCGTGACGGCGAGATTCTTCGACGGGCAACTTCCAACACCATCGTTGCAGATAGGCGAGGGCACAAAGGCCAAGGGTGAGATCAATGACGCCAACAGGTTCACCTTTTGCCCCGGTGGCGGAATCCTGGAACTCGCGACGTATCAGTGTGATTATACTGGCAATGGCTCGTGACGAGTCGGTTGAGCCAAGCAGCTGGTCAAGAGACGATAGGAACAACTGCGAGAAGTCCGAAGCAAGGGACATGGTCGAGTTGGTAAAGTGAAAGCCCGCGTTCGTCCAAAATACAACTTGAGTCATGGCATGGTGAAGATTTTCGAGGCTTCGCTCAATAATAGACTCTGCATCAAGGGTAGCCAAGTCGCTCGAAGACCTTGAAAGAGTTTCTCTGCCAGCACGACTTAATACAGATTCGACCATGCTTCGCGCCAACTCCAGACTAGACAGAGTGGTGAATCTCGCAGCGCCCAGTCCATAGTAGCCGGCAGCGGAGCCAAGGCGAATTGCCAAGCAAGTAGAACGGGTTGCGAGACTGACAGCTTGAGCAACTGGCGTTGGAAGAAGCGTGGGACCCGGCTGAGGAGGCGCCACATCGGGAGCGGGTGGAATGTTTCGCCTATCCATGGTGTCGGCGATATCATGGAGGATCGTCTTGGATGAGAATTCGGTGAGAATGGTAGAAGGAGGTGTGATCCATAGCACTTGGAGTCTGGGGAGGGCCACCACACCAGCTCTTTAGCATGAACGAGGGACGGGAGCACACCAGTGATGTGGCAGCAATAGTGATAACGAAGTGGCAAAGGGCTGATGGCATGTTGATGGAGCGCGGGAGAGACGGCTGGAGGGGATGGCAGACAAGGATAGGCTACTTGGCTACCAATGACGGGGTGAAACATTTTGGCATGTGATTGTGAGATGGCAGGCACGACACGTTTATGCGTACCTGCCAAAGGCTGCCCTATCCTTGGAATGAACCTATCATGATGCTCCACCTCTCTGGGCAGGAACGGATGAACGGAGTCTAACAAGGACACTTGCCTTGTTTCTATCAACCTGAAAAGTGCAAAGAATGTGTCGGTGTGATTTCATGTGTGACCTCGCTTCTCAAAGTGATGATGATGCAACATGGCGATGTGAGACTTCACCTTTGATCCAAGCATCGGACCTCTGATTACAACAACTATTGGATAAGACGGCGACAAGGTTCCTTCGGCCCGGGCGGAAGTGTGCACAGCAATCCCTGCCGTTAAGTATTGTCTCCTCGAGAGGAGCAGCCATTGTTCCAAGGTGACGGGTCGGCATTGGACTAGAGCCACAGCACAAGCTGGGCGATGGCACCTGATTGAGGATGGCTCCCAAGGTGGGAACTCTGGTCAATTCGCTGGGCTGACAGAATTGCCCGCCAGGACAGCTTGTCCCAATTGGAAGTGTGCCTGAGCCCCACCACCGACTTGACGAACCGTGGCCAACTCGGGGACTCGGAGTCGCCTCGAGGCGCAGCAGCGTGAGATAAAGTGAGCGGGCGGTCTCCGCCCATCCCGCTACCGTGGCCTGTGTGTAATATGCCGTGGGTCAATTAAAGGCCTGTGGTCCCTGAATCATCCCCGCCCACTGAGACGCCCGTAAGTGTGAGTTGTTTGGCATCCCACCTCATCTTCCTGTGAGCGTGGGATATCGAAGATGACAAGAAACACCTCCCATGATGCATAGCCTACAGGCGCAGGTGTATTCGTGGAGGGAATAGCCATGTAGACTAACTTGAAAGATATTTTTTTTGACTTTGTATCCGATTCTATATCTTCTTCGTACTGTATTCTAACCCTCTAGACCTAGATTTTGCTTCCTACGCCACGCAAACCGCATCAGCCTCAGTGCCTCGCACGGAGATGGGGTCAATAAATGAGATATTAGATGGCATGCAAAAAAATTTACTGGGACTTGCCCTTGGTTCCCTCGTAGTAGTGGGCCATCTGGAGACCAGCTCTTCGGAAGCCACACTTGACGTAGAAGCCCTCGTTGGCCTCGCTGCAGTCGAGAATGCTCTTGTAGCACCCGACCTTCTCGGCAATAAAGTCTAGGGCCTGGATGAGTCGGAGGCCTAGCTTCTTGCCCTGCTGGTCCTTGGCGACTGCGATATCCTCGATGTGACCGACGGCGCCGAGGTTGTGGATGCTAATGGGGAAGACGAGTCAGCGGTAATGCACATTTTAAGGGCAATGGCAGTGAGTGTCAACTTACAACTTGTGCTCAACAATCAAAGCACCAGTTGCGACAACAGGGCGCTCGGTCTTGGTGGTGTCCTCGATGATAATGACATAGTAGCTGCCAACAGCGGCCATGTTGTCATACTGCTTCACATAGTCGGCCTCGCTGAATTCACCGACAGTGGTGAGGACACGGAGACAATCGAGGAAACCGCTGCCATAGTCGGACTTCTGTAGGGCACGCAGCTTGTAGCCCTCGGGAAGGGCAGCGGAGACCTCAGAGGAGAGGAGATCGGAGCTGAAGAGGCTTTCAGACATGGCGGTGTCGGTTTTGGCGGGGTTGGAGGGGTTGAGGATCGTGGGTTGAGGGACTCGGATCGAGCGTCGGCGAAGGATTCGAGGGACAACGGAGCCGCAGAGGTCGACAGAGGGCAGTTGCAGGTTCAATTGTCGAATATCGACGTAATCAGGCTGAAGAGGACGGTGCTTGGGCGATGGATGGAGTGTTGAGGATGAGAAGTCTTTATTCCTCAGTCAGATTAGCTCTCTAGCAGATTAGCTCCAGCTATTATTAGGACCGGGCAGAAGCTACCTCGTACAGAGACTAATATCTTACACACGAATTAAAACTGAAGACAGGCTCTTTGCCCCTATAGGAAATTTCTAACTAACTACAAAACTTGACTCAAGAAATATTCTAAAATCCTTTCCTTTTTTCTAGCTTGAATTTCTAATTTCGATTTTCGCCTTGCATTCCATTTAATAAAAACTCTTGTTACTTTCACTTGACTAACCACTTCCTGAAAAAGCTTCCCGAAGGAGCTTAGACTGCCCATCCACTCAGTCCTGATTTATCCGCTGAACGATCATTCGGCATGAAACCTCGAAATCTGACAATCACACTCCTCTTTGGGACCTTTGTAACATTGGCACCTTCCAAACACAGTGGTGCTCAGTGTCTTGCATACGGACATCGTCCGCTGACAGGCGGAGATGCTCACACAGCCGCAGTTAACGTTGTTCTTTGTCAGATGCGCCGTACGACAGCGCAGCCAGAACATGCGGTTCTCGGGTTCCGGGTGAATGCTGATGGCAGCATATAAGACTCTCGCTATTCCGTCGCCAGGATGCTCTTCAACCTGAGCATTCTTTCTATCGACTTACCTGTAGAAACTCGCAAAGTTGAACACGTCGAGGCGGGTACAATCCAAATATCCTCCAGTGCAATGTACGAAGACCTGAGTGCCTCCTTCGCTAGGGTGCGCATCGCCGCCTTACAGTCAGCGTCAGTCAAGGACCATGGTGCCGTCCGCTTCGCTCTGATGCATAGACCAACTCGTCATGACATATAGGATCCTCGCTCGAACCTCGGCCCCCAATTACCACGTCGTTCGATATCAACGCACCAAAGTCGTCGTCGGCCCACGGGGTACTCATCGCTTGGAGAAGAGGCGACTTGCTCGAGCACGATGTTAGCATCGCAGAGAAGAAGACGACCTCACAATGTTGATCTCTCGATAAATCAATTCAGGACACGAATGAAGGCAAATAAATACCCAGGGGGGAACTCGGCGCCAGCGGTTGTAGGGAATATTTTAGTCTGTTTTTATTAGAATGGTTTTACTCTATGGATTTATCTCTCTGTTCTTTTTTTCAACAGCGCCTCACACCGAGCATGCAATGATTTACCGACCCATCCAGCCTCCGTCAACAACCAAGACATGGCCGCTCACATAGCCGCTCGCTTTGCTGCAAAGATACACCGACGTGCCCTTGAAATCCTCAGGCGAGCCCCAGACACCGGCGGGAATGCGCGACGTGATGCTCGCCAGCCGCGCGGGGTCGTTCAGCAACGCCTCGTTCATGTCGGTCGCAATGTAACCCGGGGCAATGGCGTTAACGGTGATGCCCTTTGCGGTCCACTCGTTGGCGAAGCTCTTGGTCAGCTGGCCGACGGCGCCCTTGGAGGCGGCGTAGGCCGGGACGGTGAAGCCGCCCTGGAAGGTCAGCAGCGAGGCAAAGTTGATGATGCTGCCGCGGCGGCCGGTGACGGGGGACGGCTCGAGGCCGAGCATGTGGGCGCCGACGTCGCGGCAGAGGGTGAAGACGGCGTTGAGGTTTACTTGGATGACCTGCAAACTGTTAGCACCTACACCCAGCTAGCGGAACTTGATCAGTTGAACATACATCGTTAAAGTCCTTGTCGGGAAACTCTTCGCAGGGGTGTCGTCGCTGAATGCCCGCGCAATTGACGAGAATGCGAAGTTGGTGGCCGTCGGAGAGAATCTTGGGAACGAGGGTGCCGACAGACGCAGCAGAGGAAAGGTCGGCCGTGTAAATGAAGGCCTTGCGGCCGAGCTTCTCGACGGCCTCCTTGGTGGCAGTAGCGGTAGTATCTCTCTGTTTGAGCAAAAGCAAGTCAGTCAGTTTGCTGAGAGTCGAGAGTTGAGAATGGCGCCATGACGCACCTGGACCAAGATGATGTCGGCGCCGGCTTCAGCGAGACCAATGGCAACGGCTTGGCCAATGCCACGGGTGCCGCCAGTGACGACAGCCGTTTGGCCCTCGAGGGAGAAGAACGCTGCAGACATCGGAAAAGGGAGATCGTTGACAGAGAGTGGTTTGTGATACGGAAGTGCAGTCCCGAGGGGGAGAGAGTGTCTGGTGGTTTTATGGGGATGGAATCGCAGCCAGCAATGGAGGGGCAGGACGCGTTGGTAGTGGGGGGATGAGGGGAAATCCAGGACAAGGTGGGATGGACGGAGAATTAAATGGGGTGTAAGTCTATGTACGAGTGAAGCTCTTTTATTCCATCTTGAACATCATAAGAGCATGGCTTTCTCACCATGTCAGTGTGTTCTGCGGACGGCACTAACTCGGCATCATGATGGTGTCAGGTCAACGCAGGCCGAGTCTGTCCTTGAGGCTTCCCCTGATCTGTTGAAGATTCACCCGTCTAAAACACATGTCCCCAATGTTCATGTGGGAATTGCCTCGTCCTCATGATGAGAGGAAGAGGGTTGGCCGAGTCAAGAGAGCATCCTCGGAGAGAAAGCCGCCCCGAAATGCGGGCATGATGCCGTGCAATTGGGACAGAGGACCCGCTAGGGGGACCAGCGGCCAGCTCAGTACCGGTACATGGAGGAGTTGAAGAGCTTCATAGGTAGGTACCCAGTAGTCGGTAGCAGTTATCTGGTCGGTTCATGAGTCCATTCGGAGCAGAGCTCAAACGGCCAAGATCTCCGTATGTCGAAATGCAGTTGCTCATTCCAGTCAACCGCTACAGGACGGAAGAGCAACAGCAAAGCCTCATCATCGTCTGGCTCCCAACTACCCGGTCTGCAAAGCCGGCCGCAACGTACGTGCATGTAATTCCATGTAACATGATCTCGACGGGCGTTGCAATATGACGAGATAAGTGGGGGGAGGGGTAAACGTTTCCATCATCATCTTGACTTCAGAAGCTCTCTGTCTCTCTTTCTTGAAAGGACGAACAAATCATAGCCATTGCAAATCGTCACAGCTGCACACGCCCCTCCTAGTCTTTCCGCCATTTGCCAAGTACCTGGTACTCAGCATCTCCTATGGATATTTTCCTTTTTCTCTATACCGCTCCCTACATTGAAAAAAAACAAAACTTGTCATGGGTGTTCAGGTGTCATGGGGCCTCCATCTCCATTTCCCTTGTGGGGCCGCCATCAGTAGCGACTCGGCTCTCTCCCCGCGCATTTCGTCCTGCATTTTCTGGCATTGGAAACAATTCCATTCGATATCGGAGCCGGGAATCGTAAGAAACGTTCCTGTGAACGTGTGAGCCTCTACGAAGTACTTCGTGCTGGACTCTGCTTGCTGTGTTCGTAGGTACTATTACACCCGCACCCCGCCGCCCACTCTCAAATTCTGTCTCGCAAAAAGGGCTTTTCTTTCTCTGCTATTTTGTTCCTCTTTTCTCTTTTCTTGTCCCTATCCTTCTTCCTTTCAAAGATCGCTCATCGAGGTCCTCAATTGACCCGGCGCTGCATTCTGCATATTCTCTTTGCAATCATACCTCACCTCAGCTCTCACCACCAGCTCCTACCTTTACTCCTCCTCCTCCTCCTCCCACCATTCACCATGTCGAGCGTCACAGCTTCCGTTCTGCACGGCGCCAAGGATCTTCGCCTGGTAAGTCTTTCATGCGTCTTTGTTCACCTCGATCGACACTCATCCTCATCCATTGACTCTCTCACTCCACTGTAACCCCTCGACTAAAATCCTCGCAGCAACAGCGTGACCTCGCCGCACCCGCCAGCGATGAGATCCAAGTCGCCGTCCAGGCCACCGGCCTCTGCGGCTCCGACCTTCACTACTTCAACCACTTCCGCAACGGCGACATCATCGTCCGCGAGCCCCTGACCCTCGGCCACGAGTCCGCCGGCACCGTCGTCGCCGTCGGCTCGGCCGTCTCCAACTTCACCCCCGGTGACCGCGTCGCCCTCGAGGTCGGCCTTCCTTGCGAAGCCTGCGAGTACTGCACTGTCGGCCGCTACAACATCTGCCGCGCCATGAAGTTCCGCTCCTCGGCAAAGGCCAACCCTCATGCTCAGGGCACTCTTCAGGAGAAGATCAATCACCCTGCGCGCTGGTGCCACAAGTAAGTTCCGTTCCTCTCAACCGTTGTGTAAGCCGCATTGACTTACACCCGCTTGTAGGCTTCCTGAGGCCGTTTCTCTCGACCTCGGTGCCCTCGTCGAGCCTCTCTCCGTCGCCTGGCACGCCCGCGGCCGCGCCAACCTGCCCAAGGATGCCACTGTCTTGGTCCTCGGCGCTGGAGCCGTGGGTCTTCTCGCCGCCGCTGTAGCCAAGGCCGATGGTGTCAAGGCGGTCATCATTGCCGATATCCTCAAGGAGCGTGTCGACTTTGCCGTGGCCAATGGCTTTGCTGACGCCGGTGTCATCGTCCCTATGGAGCGTCCCCAGACCATCGAGGACAAGCTCGCCTACGCTCAGAAGGTGGCCACCACGGTCAAGGAGACGCAGGTCAACGGTGAGGCTATTGGCGAAGTCACGGCCGTCTACGAATGCACCGGCGTCGAGACGTGTGTGCAAACGGCCATCTACTCTACCAAGCCCGGCGGCAAGGTCATGATCATCGGCATGGGCACTCCCGTGCTCACCATCCCCATCTCAGCCGCCGCGCTCCGCGAAGTCGATCTCGTCGGCGTCTTCCGCTACGCAAACACCTACCCCGGCGTCATTGAGCTTCTCGCCAACCGACCGGCCGGCATGCCCGACCTGAGCCGCCTGCTGACCCAGCGCTTCAGGGGCATGGACCGCATCGAAGAGGCCTTCAAGATGGCTGGCAAGGTCAAGGACGACAGCGGCAATCTCGTCATCAAGGTGCTCGTCGACATGACGGGCAACGGCCGCACAAGTGTATTGTAGAGATGAAGTTGACTGTGACGACGATGACGATGATGACGGGCGATTTTCTTTGTAACGGCATGATTAGAAAAAGGTAAAGGGGTTGGCAGGTCTGTGAAACGAGGGTGCGTAGTCTTGGGTACCCAGCAACAATATTATTTTGGTTTACACATTTTCATCATGTCTCCCAAGTGCGCTCGCTCTCCCATGTGCCTCTATCGCCAACGGCATCCATCATCCTAACAACTGTCTATCTAGACATGTCACAAAAAAAAAAGCACAGAAACATGATGGAAGTGATGTCATGTGGAGATTCGTTGTCGCATTGGAGTTGATCGAGCCCCCACGGAAAAAGATCTCAGACCCCGAGCTCATGGCGCGGAAAAGCAGTCCGAAACAGGCAATTTCTCAACAGGGACAGGGAATCCGTCACTCACATGGACGAGACCCAAAAGTTTGGGGGCAGCGTTTTTTTTTTTTCGGTCTTCAATGTTTATTTGGCCTGACTCGAGGCTCTAGTCTATGTATTATATACCTTTTTTTTTTTTTTTTTTTTGGATTGTACTATATTTCGTCTTTTATTTTTCATCTCATCGTCTCACATAACCCAGCTCATTGCTTGTCGGGGAAACCAAAGTTGATCCCAAAGGGAGGGTACACGTATCGGTGCAGCTCGCCCTTCTTGGTGAGGTCGTCGGAGTAGTCGTTGAGGATCTTCATGTCTTCGGCATCGAGCGGCACAATCTTCTTGTTGGCCGTGATGCGCTCGTTGGTGACCGACTTGGCCAGCACAGTGCTGCCTCGGGCGACTAGACACGACAGTTAGAGAATCGTGATACAAACAAGTTGTTGGTGCTATCTTACCGTGGTAGCTGAGGAGGACAGTAGCGGGAGTAACACCCTTGCGCTCGGCGACCTTGACGACGGGCTCGGAGGTCATCATGGGACCGCCAGTGCTGCCCAGAGGGCTGTAGGCGACAACGTGGATGCCCTTCTCGTTGCACAGGTCGACAATCTCCTGCTGGGGAAGACTGGGGTGGTTCTCAATCTGGTTGATGGCGGGGACGATGGTAGCGTGGGGGAGAAGCTCCTCGAGATACTTGACGCTGTACTAGATGCCAGAAACGCAACGCGTTAGGTAGAGTCACAACAAAGAATTGGAGCCTTCATCTTACGTTGCAGACACCAACGCCCTTGGTCTTGCCGGTGGCAACAAGCTTCTCCATCTGCTTCCAGGTGTCGACGTGGTTGTAGTCACGGATAATGTCTCGAGAGCCGTCGGGCTTGGTGGGGAACTTGTCGTGGTTGCCCTCGGGGTTAAGAAGAACAGGCCAGTGCTGCAAGCATGCAATTAGCATCCAAAGTCTCGAGTCGTCAGTCGAGATGAAAACATACGACCAGGAAAAGATCAACGTAGTCGAGGCCAAGGCTCTTCAAGCTCTTGTCGAGAGCAAGCTCGCAGCGCGTGTTGTACGAGGCCCAGACCTTGGTCATGACAAAGATGTCCTCGCGCTTGATGCCCGCGTCGAAAGCGGCCTTGAGGCCCTGGCCGACCTCATCCTCATTTCCGTAGCAGTAGGCGCCGTCAACGAGCTTGTAGCCGTCCTTGAGGGCGAACTCGACGGCTGTCTGGACCTGGCCGGGGGCAGCCTGCCAGGTGCCGTAGCCAAGGGCGGGAATCTCCTGGCCGTTGTTGAGCTTGAAAGAAGTGGCAGCCATTGCGTCGTAGCTGGTGTGTATATCGGGATGAGAGAAGAAGGATGAAAGATGAGGATAATAATGTCCAGGACTAAGAAGAAGAAGAAGAAGACACCAGCGTTCGCGCGAGAGCGGAAGTCGAGGTTGTTATAAGCCCACGGGAAGGAAATTCTGCCCCGTCTGGAACCACCAACCAACTAATCACACCTGTCTCTCTCTTTTTCTCTTCCTCCACGGCTTTGTCTCGCCTTGATTTACGAATCTCCTACCACCCCCCAATAATTCTTTCCCGTTGCCCTCTTCCTCATGGCCTCCATCGGCGGGGTCAAGGCCGAGAGATGGAGCGGAAAACCATCGCAAACCCCACCAACCAAATCCAACCCCTCCTCGCGGTGCCTGATTTAGCTTGCTTCATGGCGGGGCGAACCCCTCCAAAGACTGTCGAAATTGGGGGGGCGTGTCTCCTTACCGTGGCCGTCTTGTACCAGCTACGTTCACTTCAGCAGCAAACGGACAAGTCTCGTCCGGGTCTGAAGCTCGGGGTGGGGTTGGTCCGAATGATGGGGGGAGCACGAGGAAATAGGCGTCTTCATGGGCAGTCAATGTGGGCCGAGTCGGTGAGAACCCCGGTCATTGCCCCCAACATCGAGTCGTGATGGTCGTGTACAAGTACAAACTTCATGACATTGGAGGAGCGACACCGGCGGGGGTTGAACAAGTCAACGCCCTCGGCCAGTGCTTAACTCGTTTTACCTTTGCTCAACTCGGCATTGGCTGATCTGTTTTAACTCTGCTCTCTTGGTGTCTCGGGCCCGCTATTCGTTATTCCGTTCTTGTTCTTCCTACTTTACACAAGCTTTCATTCACCAACAACTCAACTCAGATACAAGACGGCATAGCTGTAATAATAACCTATAATCTCCTCTCTAGAAGAGAAGTAAATATAAACATCCTAAAAAAGGCACCCTTTCCTGCCGAGCATGTCGTCCCACGGTGATGCTATCTATAAGCACCTGTTTGACCGAGCCCATAACAGCTGACTCGGTCCAAACAACTCCTTCTCGTGTTTCCCACATTATCGTCCTTTTTCAATAGGCCCTTCTATCTTCCGTAGGCTCTAAGAAAGCAGAACAAAGGAAACTAAACGTACAAACAAAGAAAAAGGAACACGAAAGACCATTCGTCGGTCATATCCATTACAACAAAATGTGCCATAAACTCCCTCTTCCCTCATCTCCATTTCATCCTGTCCCAGCCCCTTCTACAACAACAACAACAGGTCTAGCCCGAGACTAGGACCCAAAGCCTGCAAATAACGCGTTAGTCTCAGTCTCAGCCAGCATAAATATGGGCAGCCATGCGAATCCAAGCATGGTCTCATGCAGGACACCCAAGCTAGGTCAAAGAAGGCCACTTACAAGAAGAAAATCATTAAGACACCAAACATCTTGGCAATCAACCATCGGTTACTTGATACTCGAGACCAGTATTTAAGCAGCTCTCGTTGAGCGCCCTCGACATTATCCACAACATCTTCTGTGTTGGCATCGATTCGCTGGATCATTTCGCTCTGTTCTGAAACCATTGTTGCCAGCTGGCCGAAGATGCTTCCTAGCTCACCAATCGTCTTCTCGATGGCCTCGATGGCCTCGCCACGTTGTTGGATGTAGCTGTTTTGCGGTTGAGCTTCCTCCATCATCAATAGCTGCTGGTCTCCAACCGGGTTGAGTGACAGAGTATCGGCTCCAGGGGCAGGCGAGTTTCGATTGGGAGTTCCATAAAGAGGCGATGCTGATTGTTGCAATGATGGTTGAGCATGTTGGGAAACACTGGAGATGAAGTTCTCCGTTCTTGATCTCGACGCCTGGATGTTCTTGGTCCTCGCCTCCAATACATCTTTGAAGTTGACAGAAACATCCGTCAGCTTGCCTTGCAGAAGATAGACGACATTCTTGTTGTGTTCGCCCTCCTGGTCGGCCTTGGGGTGCTGCTGCTTCGATATGGCCTGTAGAGATCCGATTTGCTGGTTCAAGGATGATAGGTCTTGCTTAATCACAAAAGTGAGCTCGTTAATTTCGACTGGCCGGTCGTCGAAAAGGGTTCGCCTTCGGGCCACTATTTGAGGGGTCAGCGAAAGAGCTCAACGGTCACATGCTGTGTTGTAGCGAAGATGGAGAGGGGTATCTGCGAAATTATTCGTACTCACATTGTGCGAGCTTTTCCAGCTTCCCCATGGTCGCAGAGATGCCTCGTCCAATCTCGGCGGCCCTACGAGCAAAGTCGGATCTCCTAGGTTGGCCATCGCCGTTGGCAGCAGACTTCTGGGCGTCGGAAAGAAGGGATCTTCGCTGTGATCCAACCTTGTTGGACGCTTGACGGCGCTGAGCCTGGGCGAGCACTGACTTGAACTCGGAGGTTCGATCTTGGATTGATGCGACAGCCATGGCGGCAGTATTAATTAAGATTGGGGTTCGAGGACGGAGTGCGGCCGGCGCGGCTTCGATTCTCGAGAGGTGTAAAATGTAGCAAAGGGCGATGGCAAATAGCAGATGACGTATCCGCCAAGTGCGCCTCGAAGTGCGGTTCGATTGATTGATGTTGATGCCTGGGCGATACGAGTTCTCGGCTAAAGTGCAAAAGTCCGGTTACGACGCGATGGATCGAACTCGAGGGCGCGCGAAATGCGTGTGGGCGCGAGGAGGCGAGATTAAGAGAGATTACTCAAAAGTCGAACAATGAGTCGGCAAGATGCAGTGTGCAGAGAAGGAGTACAAAGAGAAGGAAATTCTGAGACGAGGAGTCGGCGTGTCTAGGGAGGATAGCTTCGTAACGTGGGAAAATGTCAGAGACTAACGAGGCCTTGGTCGATGCACGCTTTGAAAGGAGGATTGGATGGTGGTTTGGCTTGGTCCCAGACTCCTCATAGTCTATCCCCAGGCGGCTTCCAAGGTAGCCTCCCAGTGCCGCCACGTTGGCCCCAAAGGAGAGATCCGAGGTAATCCCGTAATTATTGGTGTGGCTTGTGATTCTGAAATTAGAAAGGCTGTACGGCACTCGCCACAGTCATCGTGGCATGCAAGCATAGAGGTTTGAAGTTTGAAGGTTCGAGAGATGCCAACCCAGGTAATTACTGTGCCCCTGTCAGCATCTCGGTAAGCTTCGAACTTCAGACTTGCAGAGTTTCTAATTGGAGAGGCATCTGCATGAAGAAAAGGCTTGAACACCTCAGCTCAGCTTCATGTTACAGTTGGCTTTGCTAGACTTTCATACTATAACATGGGAGCCATCCTAATTTGCTGATTGCGCTAGGTTCCAATCAACGGAGGTCTTCGAGATGTGTTATTTTCGCTACCTTATGCCGAATCATATACCATGCCCTTGTCGCCCGTCATCTGTGATTAAATTTTGGCCTTGCAGTCGATAGACTGGCTACTGCAGAACGTCGCAACTGAAGTGGTGAGCCTATCAAGTACCTACGTCTAGCCCTTTTCTCGTCACATTCCTAAGAATCATCCCAGTTACCTACGAAGGAATGATCTCTCCAATTACCCATCCCCTGGTTCTTCATCCTCGATGAATGATGCCATGGTAGATATTCTCAACTCCGGCAACCTGCTAAGCAATCAGAGCTTCATATCCGTGCAAGTGCTTGGGTTGATGAATGAAAAAGACCCCGGCCAAAGTGCCGTCAAAAGGAGCGAACTTGAAAGACAGATACAGAAAATTTGTTCATCAATTACCATCTAGTTTAACTCATGGACGATACTGTATCCGTAGACAGAACACGAACCATACCATCTCGCGGTTCCCCGACAAAGTACTACATACGGAGGGGTTCGATTCGGTGGAGAACAGAAATTCTTTTTAGGGGATGAGGCTTTACGAGTTGGCGCCGTGACAGCACGGCGTGGTTCCTCTTCCCGCTCCCGTGGTTGCACTCGCCGAGGCGCTTGAGCTGGGTACCTACGTTAGGAGTCAGCTCAGGCTCTCGGCTTCTGGACTTCTGCAGGGGAGTCAATCGCTTTAACCCAGCTGTTGAACTTTGAGGAATTGGGAGCAAGGGTGGGTGGGTAGACAGGCCAGGATTGGGGCCATAACATTGTCGTCCGACTCCCAATTGCGTCGCATCACTCGACGTCACCGCTGGAGGCGTGGGGCTTGCGTGGATGAAGAGAGGCTGGGGGATGCTTCGTAACTACGAACCTTAGGTGTATCGTAATATCTTTTCATAGCCATGAAGTCTCCATGTGTGCAACCTGAGTTCTTCAGCACCTGCGCAACAACATACGGGCTACAGCCGTTTTCCGTGTCCCCGCTTGCATGAATAGTTCCCCGCAAACGAGAGTGGTGGAGGCGTTAGTGAAGGAAGACGGGCTATTCGTAGGTACTTAAATCGACTCATCTTTGCAGTGAAGATGCCAATCACTCTGTGCGCTAGAAGACGCGATGAATGGGGGCGCTTATTGGGCTTCGAGAGAAAACTTCAGGCCTGGTAGTGCGGAGTAAAGGTTCCTTTTCTTAGTAACTAATGCGGAATTGATACTTGCCATGTGGTCATCAACAATACGTGGGCGTATCCGCAGCTCACCTGGTACGACATCGTATTCGACTAATGAATCGAGTGATGAGAGACAGCCCGTCGCATATCGCTTGCAAGATCTCATGGAGGCGCTTACTGGGGCTTGAAATATTCCTCTTATTCGACACTGGGTCTTGACGCCAGATGCAGAGTTTGCATACCTGTATAGATAGACATTGATCTTGCCTGGCTTGAAACGGCGTTCGTTACGGTTCAAGTTGTGGCTGTACGTACCAAGTGACGTTTGATGCGTTGTCTGTGCTGGGCACGATTCGGAAACTTCCATGGCGGGCACGGGAATAGTCGCCTCTGCGACGAGGATACTCCCGCCTACCTTGGCAGGTAGTTAACGAACGGTTAGAGTAAATGTGGAAAGGCTGGAGCTATTATAGATGGTGAATCAGCTGTGATGGACGGCATTCCCATTCTACAAACGCCTCCTCCCCCCTCCTCATCACCTCCACCACAACCAACACCCACACTTCATGAGGGCCTCATTTTCCACCCCGTCTCTCCGACCCCTGTCCCCTTGACCACCTGCCCAAGTCCCCCGTCGCCCTGCCACATCAACGCCCTAGCTTCGCTAGTCAACACATCCATGGACTGAAGTACGTAGTGGACTGGGTCTCTGGTCTGTTCACTGCAGCTTGCCGTTCCTCTGCTAGGAAAAGAGCCCGCTGCCACTTGCGCCGCCGACGTCTCCGCCCCCCCTCCAGGTCCCTCGAAGGCCCCTAAATTATTCTGTCCATCAGGTTGCGTCTCTAGAGCCTGACCGTACCATTATCACCACCGCCAGCTTGCCCTATTTCCTCTCCTTCCAACCTCCCGCCACCGTGTATCCCACTTGTCAAGCGTGCTCACGAGCTTGTGTCTCCAACTTCATCTTCTTTGTGTATCACTTATTCTTCCTTGTGTTCCCCTGAGCTTTTGCGATTTTCATTTTCCTCTCTGTATCCTTAGCTCCTGGTCACGCACGCACACGTCCGCCTACCCTCCGACTCAGGATCGTCATAGAGCCCACTCAGGCTATCGCAGGACGCCGGTCTTCCGTGGATCACTCCCCCCGAGGAACCATCGCAATTTCCTTCGATTCATCACCTCCTCTTCCTGTAACCTTCCTTCCGAGAAAATAATGTTCCCTTAATTGGGCGAATACTATATAATCGCGATGGACGGGACATACAACAATCCTTATGCGCAAGGGCAGTCTCCGTTGTACGTAGCCAACTCCGCCTCCTCGACTTCTTGTTACGCTTCGCGACAATCTAACAAGCATCTTCACATAGGACACCGGACACTCCCTCAGGTGGCGCTTACAAGGTCAACGTCAACCGATCAAAGACGCGAAAATGGGTCGAAGCTAAGGTCCAGAACTACGATGGCGATGATTGGGGCGACGAATATTCCGACGAAGACGAACCCGAGCCTGTGCCTCCTCCGCCGCCCGTCTCGCGCATTACAACCGGCCTTCGTCCTGTCGGCCAGCGACTCCCGTCCGAAACTAGACCATCCACAAGGCTGGCAGACATCACGGCCTCTGGCTCACCAAATACCAGTGGTCCGCCCTCCCTCCAACTTCAGACAGGACAGTCCGTCACCGGCGCTTCGGGGCATGGCGTTCCTCCAATTCCAGCACACGTTCAAGACTCGGCGCGAAGCACTCCCTCTCCTATCGCCGGGCGGACTGCATCGCCCGTCCCACTGCCTTCTCAACAAAGGCAGGCGTCGTTCCCACTCGAGCCTCGTTCTTCAACACCGCTGAGCCAGACCACGAGCTCGACTCCTGCGCGGGTATCTCCTCTATCTCACCCCTCCGAGCTCTACCGTCCTGAAGAGGACCGAAAGTCCACAGCCTCGCCTCTTTTCACCCGAGATAATGTCGCGAGTAAACCCGCCGAGAAATCGACACCGCCTTCTGAGGAAACCGGCCATCAGGTGATTAACGCTCCCCCAACTGCTGAGCCAGTAGTCGACCCCCCCGCAGAACAGCGAGGCTCGGTCAGTCTGCTTCCCGATATGAAGCGCTTGTCAATTTTTAGTTCCGACTTTTTCTCATCTTCAAGCAAGAATGAGCCACAAGATGTCAAGGCAGAACCACCAGGCAACAAGCCGAAAGAGATTGGGCAACCCGATAACGTAGGGAAGGAGGTTCCAAAGAGTGACGAAAGTGCAAACAACACTGCAGAATCTCGACCTCAGTGGAACGAACCTTCATTCTCTGTAACTGGACCTGCCGTTGGCCTCGTAAGCCAGGCTCCTGTTCTCCCCATACCAGATCCTCGATCAGTCCCACCTCTGCGCACCCCAAGCCCCAATGCGAAGGGGACTATACCTTCCGAGCCGATGTCCAGTACCTCAGCCCGCACAATGAATTCAGAGATCACTCCGACTGAGCCTTTGCAGCCTCGCCGGCCAGACCTGTCTCCGGCCGACTACGAGCCTCAGCCAATTCAATCTGAGCCAATAAATCTAAGTGCCAGCACTTCGTCGCCTGTTAAGGAGAGCGACATGTTGAGCGATGAGATCTTGAGAACGCTGAGCCCCGTCGGTGCTACTCCTCCTCCCTTGAGCGCTGGGGCAGAAAGCTCTAAGCAACTAGCGCCGGGTACCAGACAGGACACCCGCAGTAGCAGCTATACCCTTCGGGATTATGACAGTTATTGGGAAGATTCGACGGACAAGCCGGCTCCTGAAAGCAAAGATCCTGCGCCAGCAACGGCACCTCCACGGGATCCTACTCCAGAGCCCCAACCGCTGGTCCCCCAAGCTGATGGCTCCGCCATTGCGCCAGTCATGAGTCCTTCCAGTGATGAAACCCCAGGTCTTCGAAAGCGGTTTTCTTGGGAGGCAGATTTTGAGAACAAGGCCCTCAAGACCCAACAGCCGACTGGTGAGCCGCCTAAGGTCGGCCTCGCCAGCACAGAAGCCCCTTCATCTCTTGGACAGTCTAATATTCAGTCGCCGAAAGATGCCGTGTCCGACATCACCAGCCCGAGGTCTGATACTCCCAAGATTGTGATACCGCCAACCTCGGAGGATAGTGCTACACCACCTCCAGTACAACCGCTTCCATCAATGCTTGAACCCGCATCTCCTGTTTCCACTAGACCCGAGGAGACAACGTCTCAGGGAGCTGAAGAGCGGCGACCATCTGTTTTGTCTGATAAAATGCCCAGCGAAACGCTCTCTCGTGTCGTATCGGAGACTCCACCTCTAGATACCCAATCGACAACGTCAACTACTCCCCTCACTAAGCCCAGACCAATACCGCAAGTCAAGGGTGTCAAGGAGATCATGGCCATGGGCACTTCGGAGAAGAGGATCACTGAGTATGAGGAGTCACGAAAGGCATTCGCTGAGGCAGATTTGGGGCTGGAGACATGGATTCTGGCTATCAAGCAACAGCATCCCGAGTTTGCCAATGTTACCTCCTCGTTCAGCGGGAATGAGTATCAGGCGTCGGTTGCTGGGGCCAGCGTCGCGGGTTCAAACGCGTCGTCTGCTCCAGCTCAGGCGCCATACTACCAGCAATACCTCAATGCCAGCTCCCCTACAACTACAGGGCCACCGCCAGCTGGTCGATCAAGGATGGGGGGATCATCACTATCGACACAGGCGACCAGCGCATTTGGAAACTCTAGTAACCAAATTGGATCGAAGAGCAAGGAGCTTATGCACTCGGCCGGAAAGATGGGCAAGGGACTGTTTAGCAAGGGGAGGAGCAAATTGCGTGGCACCGGGGACAAGGTATTTCACTGACGCTTCTTTCTTCTTTAGAACCTGCTGCGATTGGGCTTTTTTTTTCTCTTCCTTTGCTCTCGGGCAGGGGATCTTGTTGGATTTAAGTTTCTCTTCATCATACGCTTTCAGGGCTTGTGGTGGTTCACTGTCGGCCTTATGACGAGATGGGTGTATGAGATAGGAATTCTACGACGCTGTTTCCCCTTTTCTGCCCAATCTCACTATGGCACTGGCCCATACAGATTTAGATGGACTTTTCAACCGTGAAGAAAGAAGAGGATATTAATTGTTTGTGGTTTGTAGGGCGAACCCATCCCTCCTCCAGTGGTGCATCACCCCCCCAAGCCTAAGAAAGAGAAAGAAAGGCGAGCATCCTGGAGCTTAAGCATTGGTGCAAGGTCCCGCACGGAACCCGCTGCGAATGCGGACAAAGAAAAGAAGTGGCTCTCTGGCTACTATCCGCCATCGTCATCCCAGTCAAGGCGGATGCGTGCTTTTCGTCCTGCGTCTTGGGGCAGCAGCGAACCAGGTAGGCGACGTGTTTCACTCGGGTCGTTGAGCTCCCGTATCTCGAGCTCGCGCGGGTCGTCTGCTGTCTCGTCGCAGGCCTCGTTGAATGATGATGCGCATGAAGCCTCGAGTTCCCACAGTAGAGCCGGCCAAGAAGTTGAAGTCGATGTGCGCAATCACAGGAGTAGGTGGGATCGGTTTAAATTTAAGCAGAGGCACAAGGCACCACCACCAGTTTCCATGTCGGCTCCGGTGCTGGCACTTGCAATCCCGGCTCCAATCACGACTCCAGCTCCAACTCCAGCTCCAGCTCCCGCTTCATCTCCAACTCTAGCTCCTCCAACTCCTCCCACTCCAGCTCCATTACCTCCGCAACCACAACCACCTTCACCACTAGCCTCACCAGCCCCAGCAGCACCAGCCTCAACAGTTTCGGCAGCCAGCAGCATCAGGAGTGATGGCGTCTCCTCAGAACACTCGGGAGTGCAATTAAACGAGGACGTCGGCTCGATCCATACTCATGAAGATGAAACAGCTCCCGCGCCCCCAGCGTCTATCGATGAATCAGATGAAGTCTCCTTCTCCGATGACGACTGGGTGGAGATTGTGACCCCACACAGCACAGCGGCGTCGATCCGTATGGTGCCGGCAGAGCCAGCGCTTGTGGAGGCGCGGCCAAGTCTCAGTCTCAGTCTGGCTACGAATGCGAGCTCGTCGACTGTCGTAGCATCGGCGCGTGGAGGAGAAGCGCGTCTCACTCCGCAGACCCCTGCCTCTCGATCCCAGGCGTCCTTCCAGGCTTTTTTCCAGGCGGCTCAGGCTGCGCAGGCTGCTGCCCATCAAAATCAGGCTAATCACAACAATCAGCGGCAGCCTGCTGCGGTTGCCCAGGTGCAGACCAGGCATAAGCCCAAACCCCAGACACAACAGACCCAGCCGCAGACCCATAGCCAATCACCCCAGACCAAGGCCCAGGCCCAGAAATCAAGCCAGAGCTCCGGCAGCCAGACTCACACCCAGACAAACACACTGACACAACGGACAAAGGACATGTCGTTAAGCAGCGCTCATCAGCAGCAGCCTGCGCCGCTTCCTCATCAGCATCGGCATCAGAGACAAGAGCCTGCTGATGACATTCCTCAGCGCAACTCGTCCTTCATTGGCCTCCCGCCAATCAGGCGAGGCTCGACTTTTGGCATGAGCTCTCCCTCCGCGTCGACGTCTCATTCTCAAGCAGCGCGTCCGACTGCCGAGCGCTTTCCTCTTGACGATGACGACGAGGTCCCCGAGGAACGCACTCCTCATCCCCCTCATCCCGCAGCCATTCCCGGGCCCGTACCCGCTCCCGCTCCTCCTCGTCTCCCGGGGAATACCACCGTCGCCGGCAATGGAGCAATCAGGCCGGATGGTGCCAATTTTGAGACATCTCGTCTCCCACTGCTACCGCTGCTACCACTGCTGCCACCACAACACACACAACAGCAGGGCGCCGCACACCCAACCCAAGCATCCAGGATGCCGGACCAGCCTGTTCATATGTCGCCGCCCCCGGGTCCGCCGGAGCAGTCAGATCCAGTGAGAGACCCAATGCACCCACATTCACCCGGATCGTCGGAGCACCACCAAAGCTCCTCGCCGTTTGGTGGTCCTGCTGTTGCTGGCAGCGCCGCCAGTGGTAGTAGTAGTGGCGCACCACCCATGATGCCACCCAATTCGACCGGCAACCCAATTCAGAAGCTGCCGCCCTCTGGTCCTTGGAAGCTCGAAGAAAGTCACCTGAGTGAGCCGCTTCATTCCGTCAGCAGAAATCGCGCAGGCACTGGCAGCTCTCAACAACAACCCTACTTCGGCTACGATAAGGAGACCGGTGTCACGCTCCCTTCCCAAGGTCCTCCAGTAGTGCCGCCTGATACAGCCTCATCTCCTCGGCCGAGACACAAGCCGTCAGAGGTCCCCCCGTCATCCACCAGGCGCTATCCGGAGCTCTTTGCTCGTGGTGATCCTAGGGCCCGGAGCAATTCAAACGTCGGCCCAGTGCTGCCTAGTCCTCAATTGGCGTCGGGCCGTCTGTCGCAGGACATCGGCGTACCTCGTGCCGTAACGGCCGGCCCCGAGACTGAAGGCAACGGAGAGGAACGTGGTCGCCGGAAGAGCTCTGGCGGTCTATTCAATCGCCTTACCAAACCGTCATCGGAACGTCGAGGCTCCTCATCGGCAGAGCCTATTGCCACACCACCTCACGTACCAGTTGGCCCCGCTGATGAGAGCTCTCAGTCTAGCATTCCCATCCACGAGATGCACCCCGACCAAAGAAAGCCCCCAAGGGGAAGCTTCCTTTTCAGTCTTCGAGGTCGTCCCTCAATGGATCCTCCGCCGCAACCTCAGCAAGCAGTCCAGCCTCCAGCCCCGGTGCAAGCTCCAATGCAAGCTTCAGTCCAAGCTCCAGTCCAAGCTCCAATGCAAGCTCCCCCACCAATTGGTCAAGACCAGACGAGGCCAGAGACACCTCAATCTCAGTCTGAACGTAAGCACTCTCGGTTTGGTTCTGGTTTAGGAGCCATTACCGGCGGACATAAGGTCAAGCCGACAGGTCTTCCACGCTCTTCAACCTCAAGCATGGTCAATGAACCAAACAGCTCTGCTGAGCATATGGCTCCCCCCAAAAAACGCTTCTCAGGGTTTGGTTCTAAAGGGGGCATCTTTCATCGCCAAAGCATAGATATCGTTCCAAAACCAGGCACACCAGGCTCCATGCGGCCGTCCACTGGCTCTGCAACTCCAGACCATGTCGGTTCTATGGCACCTCCCCCACCCATCGGATTCATGCGGAGCAATACTGACGGCCCTGGTCCATTCGCGCAATCGACAATGCAAGCCCAAGACCTTGGTGGTCAGGATCGTCGTAAGAGACGTGGCTCTGCTGGCGGTTTGATATCAGGCTTCTTAGGACACAGCAAGAAAAGTCAATCTCAGAGTGGTCCCATTGGTCCGCCGCAGGGTCAGAACCAAGGTATGCAACCATTGCCTCCGGGTCAAAATCCTCTTGGACAACATCCCCCGGGACGGTCTCCTCTTGCAAACCCTCCAATGAATCAGTCTCAAGGCCAATTCGATCCTCGACAAGCTCAGGGACAGTTTCCACCAGGGCATCCTGGCCTTCAACAGAACTACCAAATGCAGGTTTCCAACGGGCAACCTTCTGGGCTGGCTCCTCAGCTGCCCCCTCTGGGACCAGTGTCACCAGTGCAACTCCCGGGGCAAATGCCCTGGGGCCAGCCGTCTTCAGGTACACCAGGCCAGGCTCCCCCTCCCGGTCAATCCTCCACACATCCACCGGCACTACGACGAATGACTGGGGAATCTTTGGACTCTCAGCTCCAACCGAACACTGAGCGACCGGGTTCCAGCGGTGTCAATCCTCCAGAGCAAAACCGGGAATTCGGGACTGCTCCTGAGCAGAATGGGTCTCAGGTTTCCTTGAACCAGCCTCGGCCTTCGCCACTTGGACAAGAGTCTCCGCTGGTATCCAAGGCAGCTCACGCGGAGTCGAGTGTTCACGACTCACCGCGACCGTCAGTCAATACTACTATCCCAGCTCCTACGGATGATGCTTCCATCCATATGCGTTCGGGGTCCCGAGGAGTGTCTCCAACTCGGTCTGTTCCCCTTTCCCACGCGTCGAACCACACTCCGAAGCCTTCCTTGGACACAACTGTCCAGCGAGGAGATGTCGACACCACAGAACCACAGCGACCTACAATGGACTCGCCCAGCCTGTCATTCCGCAGTGCCCAGCCTGGTCATGCGCGCACGGACAGTCACAACCGAGATGAGCTGCCACTGTCACCAGTCTCGCAACTGTCGAGGACGGGACCCCCATCGATAGCATCCTCCAACCTAGGCCAAAGTCCGCGTCTCGCCTCTGCGGCTGCCACTGTGACGGGACGAGGATCACAGCCTGGCACTCCGTTGCTATCCATGACTTCCAATACGCCACCGATGCAGAATCAAGGATTTGCGCCTCGAATGGCGCCACCGCCGCAGCAGCACTCCACCCCGTCGTCTCCCTTGCAACAGCAGCAGCACCAGCACCACCAAGATCTCCAGTCTCCTAACTTGCAGCAACATCAACAGCCGCAGCCGTCATTCTCTCCTACTCCGCAGCAGCAGCAGCAGCAGCAGCAGCAACGGCAGCAATCTCCAACCTCTCCTTTCCAGCAGCAGGGACAACAACAGCGGCAGCCTCTAGCCTCTCCTTTCCCGCAGCAGCAACAGCAACAGCAGAAACCACCACCTTCTCCCTTCCAACAGCAGGAGCAGAAGGCTCTTTCATCAGTTGCTCCGCCGCATCAGCAGTCGTCAGCCTCTCCCTTCCAACAGCAGGGACAACGGCAGCAACAGCAACCTCCTGCCTCTCCTTTCCAGCAGCAGGGACAGTACCAACAGCAGCAGCCTCCATCGTCTCCTTTCCAGCAACAACAGCAGCAACGACCTCCGCTTTCTCCGTTCCAGCAGCAGGGACAACAGCAGCAGCAGGTTCTTCCACCTCCAGGCCTGCAACAAAACCGGCAACAGCAACAACATCAAATACTTGGTCCTCAGCAAAATAATGCCCCGTCTAGAACCCAATCTCCTAGTCTTCAGACGCGACCAAGCTTTCAGACGATGCCAAGCCCATCGTCGCAGAGCTCCATCCCTGTGTCACGGCCTTCGTTGCAGATGCAGCGACCGCCAGGCTCACCAATGACACCGAACCCACATGGGCCTCCTCCAGCTATGATGAATCCCCCGGTCGGACAAGCTACTTCATCTAAGTGGAAGGGTCTCAGGAACCGAATGTCTGCTCAGATGGTAGCTAAACCGCAGCATGAACAGGGGAAGCCTAAAGAGAAGACGAGCAAGCTGTTTGGTGCTTTCAAACGAAGTTCCAAGTCTACGCCGCAGCAACCACAAACACCGCAGGTAGCACAAGGACAGCAAGGTCATCAGAATCTACACGGTTTCTTCCACCCTCATCACGGTCACCATCCTCAGGGAGCACCTATCCAACAGCAGATGTACCCTCCCGGGCAACAAATGCAACCTAGCCAACAGATGCCGCCTCCAGGACAGCAGATGGCACTGCGGCAACAGGTTCCTCCAGGGCAACAGATGAGTCCTAGGCAACAGATGCCTCCAGGACAAATTCGTCCTGGCCAACCAATTGCTGTTGGGCAACAGGTGCCACTTGGACAGCGGATGCCTCCTCCTGAACAACAAATGACCCCTGGACAGCAGGTGCCTCCCGGACAGGTTCGCCTGAGTCAACAAATTATGGTTGGACAACAAATGCCACCTCCTGGACAACAGATGCCTCCAGGGCAAAGTAGTCCCGATCAGAAGCAAATGCCTCAACCGCAACAAATGCGCCCTGGGCAGCCAATTGCTCCAGGACAACAGCAGGGTGCTCCTGGACAGCAGAGTGCTCTCGTCCAACAGCCACGCCCTGGACAATCAAGTCCAATTGGACAGCATGCTCCTCCTGGGCAATTGCCTCCTGGACAGCAAATCAGGCCTGGCCAGCAAAGCCCTCCCATTCAACAACCGCAGCAGTTCGTGGGACAGGTTTCTCATCCGCAGAGTTACGCGAGACGACATGCGTCGCAACTTACTAGCCCTTCGTCGGGCCAAAAACCACTCTCGCCGCCCACAAGCACCAGCCCTCCAATGGGACAGCAACCATTTTCGCCGGTAAACTCTACCGTAGGACAACAACCCAGACCACCTGCAGGTCAAGCAGTGGTAGGCCCTCGTCAGGGCACGCCTAAGGGTTTCCAGCGTCCGTTCCAGCCACAGCCCCAGCAGCAACGGCCCGGACAAAGGTTTACTGAACCCCAGTACGATCAAGTACCGATCCCTCAGGGATATGTTGCAGTCCACGGCGAGGGTGTAGTTGTTCCGTCACCGTACAACGTAGGCCGAAATCTAAACCACCAAAGCTCTTTTCAACATCCACCCCAACAGCAGGCCCAACCGCAAATGTCACAACAGGTCTATTCTCAGCCACAATCCCCTGCGTCCATGGCCAGCCCATCAGGGTTGAGAGGACAGCCCCTATCCCACCCGCAAACGCCAATGTCACACCCGACCTCGCCTCAGAATGATGGTCGTGTCGGCATTGATCCAGGTTATCGGACGGTTCAGGGAGAAACTCGTCCGCCAGCAACTCCCCGGGGAGGTTCTATCGATGACTCCTGGCAAGCACCCCCACAGGTACAGCGAGTTGCTACTAATGCCAGTCAAGTGCCCCCTCAAGTGCAACGAGTAGCTACAACTGCCAGCCACGCCAGCAGTCATGGCAGCGGGACAAGCAGCGAGACTCCGGGCAACGAAACGCCAGGACACATCGTCCACATGCATAGTGTCAGCGCACTGGGGAGCGAAACGCAGTCGAATGGCCCGAGGTCACCGCCGCCGCCATCGAGCGAGAACGGGTTCCTCAAGCCACAAAACGCCACCACGCCACCGAGTCTCAGTGCTGGGTCCATCACTCCGTCTAGGGAACCAGGATCGCCTGTGGGTAATGAACAGAACGGAACAAGGGAGGAATACTCGCGACCGATTTCACTGAGCCCCCCGATAGGAGCAGATGACAAGGCTAGCCCATCCATTTCCCACGCATACTCGACGTCTGCGGTCAGCGACGAGCCGAATGTTGTTGCGAAAGCCACCAAGGACAAAGCCCAGACCAGCGAGGATGTTGGTAGTGATACCAATGAAGGTGTTAGGCTGCACGTGACGGGTGAGAGTCAGAGGGATGTTGCACATCGACAGTTGAGCAATGGAGCACTCATGCGAAGCCAAACACGAAATCGTGGTGCCCCTGCCGAGCTGGAAGACACGGAAGATGCTCACGCACGCAAAATGCGACTGGCGGGTCAGGAGGAGAAGATTCATTACGACCCGGATGCGGATTCCGATGGAGAACCTGCGCCTCAGATGGTTGCTACGAGCTATCCGGGCCAAGAGTGGAATCCTTATGGAATGCCTGAGTATGGGGAGTGGAACGACTAGATGTGGCGATGTTGAGGCTGCTCAACGGGAGATATATACATGGTTGGGGTGCGTTCTTGTTGGTGTATCTCGGTCTGTTTCTTGGGTATTCCTTCGATGTATACATGCAAGTTTGTGCTGTATTTGCAGGGGAAGGGAAGAGAAGAGACATATTGTATGTCTTTTTTTTTTTTCTGGACTTTATTCCTTTATTTTTCTTGCTTCTTTTGTTTCATTGGATTTCCCATGGTATATTGCCATGGTTCATACCCCTTGCGAGTTAGAAGAGTGGAGGAAGTAATTATGGAAGATAGGCACTTGATAACAAAAGCGAGGAATAACTGATTGGATATTTGGAAGATGTGTAAAACGAGCATGGGCGAGAGCGGAGTCTGCGCCTCGAGGAGATCCTTGCAGCGTCAGAGAACCGAAGCATTTAATCTGGTCATTCAACGGGCAATAATATTGGTAGAGCCGGTTTCTTCTTCCATTCTGAAGACGGAAGAAATATATTACCGTCGTAGGACACGACCTCGTCCACTTCCAGCTCACCGATGTGCAAAACCAAGGTCCTTGCCTGCCTGCCTGGTAGCGAACATTACTTGGCCGAGGGAAATCGATGAAGTCCAACGATAGTCATCAGGACGAGGAACGCAAATAAACTCTCTGGCCTTACATAGACCTAGTTTCAGCCTCAATGCCTTCCGTCGCTCGCCTTGGTGCCGGGGCCCCGGCTTGATTTATGCTGCCATGCAGAGATTTCGTTGTCACAATTTATTTACATGACGACTTCCACAACTCGAGTGAAATTTGCTAGTTAGAATTGGGCTGACCAGGGTGTAGTTATTGGAATGTGACAGGCGGTCTTGGCGCCAGGTCCCGAACTTGCCTGCCTACCACGTTGTTCGGGATAGAGCGTTGACATAGTCGAGAAGGAGAACCCGAGTTTTCGGTACAAGCGGATGGTAAGGTTTAGCCACAGGGGCGAGGGCCGTGGCGATGACAGTTCGATGCGACAGTTTGGGGGAAGGGACATGAATCGTGGCAGGGTTAAGAGTCATGTATGTACATCTGTAGTTGGTGTGTCCAACTTTCAACTTGCCTTACCTTACAGATGGACAATTTGTTGAGTCGTCCCATGTTGGTGCCCTTAATAAATAATTAATATTCCGTGGTCCTCATCATTATAGCGATATGGTCCAAGCGCATGTCAGAGGAAAGACCCGTCCCGTAGTACCCTGTCAATTGTCTGAGTGATTCTTGGTGGCTACCGACTAGGATAATAAAGCGTGGCCGTGCTCTTCAGGGACGGCGTGGAAACGGAGCCCTTGAGCTGTGTGGGTTGTGTAGAATTGAAACAGAAACAGAAGTGTGCATCCATCCTTATTAACATACCGATAAACACTTAGTAACTTGGATAGCTGGGCTACTTCGTACAAACAGTAGCCTCGGATTGTAATCGAAGAGCCCTGCAAAGCTGAAGCACCTAAAGAGATGGAATAGATTGAGCGACTTTGGAAATCTAGGCTCAGATCCTAATGCAGCCACAACGAGCTGAGTGGTGACCCGTCGACTGAGAGGCCATGCCAAAAGGGGGCTAGCACGGTAGGTAAGCGCCAGGGCGGCTGGGTCCTTTATCCGTAATGGAGTGGCGTCGGGTGGCATGGGCTCAGCAAGGAGGTAGGTACCTAACTCGTGGCTGGGACGGGACCGGGAACTTTGGGGAGTTAGGTACCGACCGGTAACGAGTGCCACCGTCACCTCAACTGAAGTGCGCTGGCGACCCAATTTTTTGTTGTGCTCCCCGTTTCCCTTGTTTGCTGGCAGGCTGCTTTGGAGGCCGTTTAATCAGAGTAATTGCAATTACTCCGTGCCGCTAGTTAGCATCTTTTCGTAATACTCTCGGACGGCCATTTTACTTGGGGATGTGATAGCTGCTCGCCGTCTAAGTGTTTTCTGACTGGATACGAGCCTGTACACGTACACGAGAAGCTCGAGTCAAGTACCCGCCCTCTCTGTCTCGTCGGCTCCTTCTCGTCCATGAATCGTAATAAAGCCACAAGCAATGGAACAGGGAAGAGAACCCCTCCAATTGGGAATATCTCTCAGTACTCCGTACTTCAGGAAGGAAGGAACACGCTGGCGCAGGGTCAAGTCAGGCACAACGCAACGCAACACAACGAAGCACGGCAGCTGCCACCTGCATCAGCAAGAACAGGGTTTATTGTGTGCAGCTTAAGCTTGCTTCCTTCCGACTCGCTGCCTTCGCCGACCCAACCTTGACAATTATTTACCCTTTTATTATTCTTCAAACCTGCATCTGATAACTCATCTTTCTCTTCTTCTTCTTTTTTTCTGCTTCTCTTGTCTTGTTCTCTCATACGGTACGAAGTAGTTCCATCTTTTGCTTTCTATTCAATACTCAGCCCCAATCCTGACCGTCGCCTCATTTCGCCCCCCCCTTGTTGGGAGAGACCGTCTGGCTCCCCCGTCGGCTCGGTAAATAGCGACACGACCGATAGCAACACGAACAAGAGAGAGCACAAGGAGAGGCCTCGTACTTTGTACTCCATACCGGTACGGCCGTCTAGCCATCCAGCCCCAGTACGAATACCCAGCGCCGCCAACCCAGCCACAGTCCCTTCTCCGCTTCTGGGCCTTTGGCTCTTTAAACCCCCAGTCCGCCCAGTCCACCAGCTCGTGGGTCGGCGTCAACCCGTCGCTCATTGCGCAGTAGCCGCTCCTCGGTACTTCGTACCTCCTACTCTTCTCGCCCAGCTCTCGCTCTCGTTTCGCTCCTCGTCCGCGCATCATTCTCTGCTGGCCTTGGAAAAGTTGGGTCTGGATCTGGCCTAGGCTCTGCTGCGAGACCACCCTCTCTCGTCTCCTGGCCTTGGCTCCGTCGGTCGATAGTCACCCGTCGTCACTCGTTGACGCCGTTCCCCGGAGGATCCGCTCTCGCATCCCATTCACCCATTCAAGTCATTCTTCCATCCATCTCAACTCCTCTTCTATCCCGTCATCATCATCGATTCCCCTCTCTGCCGACCTACAACCTTCGACGCTTATTTTTCTGCCCAGTTCCAGCTGCAGATTCAATTTCGCACGTCACGTCACGTCACGCTCTCTGGGCCAAGAGCACACGACTTTTACGACTGACACACATACCACGCGCCCGCCCTGATGGACTCGTATGTTCCTCTTCTCCTGCTTGGGCTTGTCTCGGATTGCCAACCCCAGAAAATTGCTCTTCTTCAATTTTTTCCTCACAGAATCTTCCCCTTCACATACTAACGCCCTCTTTTCTCGTTGCAGCTTCATCGCAATGTCCGCCGCGGGCTGGTCACAACCACTTTCGGGTGCATCACCGAAGAATTCACGTCATTCCTTGGGTCATTTTCGATCACTCTCATCTATTGCTTCTGTTCCGAACTTTCGACCTCGAACTCCCACCCTAACGCCTACTCACACCCCCGTAAAATCATCGTCATCTACCAACCTCGCCGCCGCAGCCTCTTCCCCCCTCATTAACGATGAGATGAGCACTCTGCCAGATCCCCGAAGTCGAGCTATGAGTCCGGCTCATGAAATCGGCGCCTCAAGTCCCAGCCAACACCCCGATCTTACGGACGAGGTTGCTACGCTTAGCAACAAGCTCATAAACGCCATCAACCACCAGACTCTTCTCGACGACTCCCTATCTAGCGCTCGCCTTGAGCTCGACACAGCTCGTGAACGTATCCGCACTCTTGAGATTCAGAATGCCTCTCAGCGTGACATGCTTGCTGGCGATGTCTGGATTCGAAAACAGACCGTTGAGGCCGAAAAGAAGCTACTGCACGTCAAGATATCTGAGGAGCGACAGAAGCGTCTTGACACTGAAAGGGCTAAGAAGAAGATTGAGCAAGAACTAGAAAATTTGACCGCTGCCCTATTCGAGGAGGCAAACAAGATGGTAATTGCTGCCAAGGAAGAGGCCCAAGCGGATCATGAGGTTCTGCAACGAAAAAACGACCAACTCAAAGCGCAACTTGCCGATTCAGAGAGCCTCCTGAAGTCTCAGCAGGAGCAACTCTTCGAGCTCAAGCATGTCATGGAGCACATGGTCGCTGAACGGGACGATCAGACCAACCCAACCGCTCCTTCATCCCCTGGACTGAACAAAATGGAATCTGGAGAGGATCATCAGCCTTCCACCGAGGACCCTGAACCATCTCCTTTGGCTCAATCTATTGAGCCAGCGCCTCCCACAACTTTCCCTCACCTGATTCAGCCCGTTTTGCGCAATGATACATTAGCCTATGACGACTTCACCAACCTGGCTCGCATTTCCCGCAACCGCGCTGGAAGCCGAGTTTCATCGGGCTCTATCAGCGCCCTCAATGCTCTAACAACGCTTGGGTTAGGTGGATCGACTTCGAGTGCGCACCCCTCCAATGCCTCTACCACGTCCCTAAATACCTCTGCCCCGAATAATGGCAGCGCTCCTCAATCACCCAATACACCTGCCTCTACTATGAGCGCTGCCTCAAACGCCTCAGTTGCCCCTTTGCCCAGCCTCAGAGAGACCAAGTTCTACAAGCGTGTCTTGGCTGAGGACATCGAGCCTACTCTACGTCTTGATCTAGCCCCTGGCTTGTCCTGGTTGGCCCGCCGAAGCGTTCTCACGTCCATGACAGATGGGTCTCTGGTCGTGGAGCCGGTTCCAGCTCGTTCGTCGTCCTTCCTCGCCATGATGAAGCCTCAGTTCTACCCATGCTCACTGTGTGGTGAAACTCGATCCGACCCCATATACTTGCGAAACCATCGCTTCCGAACTAGCGAGGCCGACTCTGCTCAACGTCACCCCTTGTGCAAATACTGCCTGACTCGTGTTCGCACCACTTGCGACTTTCTGGGATTTTTGCGCATGGTCAAGGATGGCCATTGGCGGGCTGACGACGAGGACCATGAGAAGGCTGCCTGGGAGGAGAGTGTCAAGCTGCGAGACCAAATGTTTTGGGCTCGAATTGGTGGTGGTGTGATACCCGCCACCCAGCCCACGATGTCAATAGATCTTGAGAAGAGCCCGCGACCTAGCGAGGAAGAGCGTATCATCTCCAAGCCACCGTCAAGAGTAGCCTCTCCAGTCGATCTTGACCGAATTACTGAAAGGGTGAAGAAGGGCCCAATCGAGGAGCCTCATACGCCTCCTAACCAAACAGACGGCGCCGTCAGCGTCCGCAGCTCCATCCAATCCCTGGAGGTGAAGAGCGTCTCCGGATCAGAAGGCAAACGCCTGTCACTTACGATCCCTTCTAAGGACTGCTAAACGGCGAAGCATCCGTGAGAGGAATCCATTTTCGTTATCAGGCTCGCTTCCACGACGCCTTGTATTATATTTTGTATATGACTCTTGTGTTTAAATCATTGCATTATTGCATGCACTTTGGGTTTGGCTTGGATTTCGTTTACTCGGTTTTTTAATCAGGGAAGAGAAAAGGGTCAAGATGAAGCTAGGATTGGGGGGACTTAAACATTTATCAAACGACTGTTATGGACTTGATTTGGAATGGGATGGATGGATTATTTGGGTCTTGCAGTCGTTACACCGGCGTTCTGGGTATCCGCGCATTTCTATCACTCTGGCGCTTCACGGTTGGATTGGGTCTTGGCTCTGGGAACGGCATCATGGTTCCCCCTTTTTCTTCGCTTTTCTTGTTCATCGCTGAGCGTCATGATTGGATTACATATAGCTTCTAGACTTGCAGTCGTCATCGGACCAAGACGCTGCCCAATAAATGTAGTTGTAATAGAAACCAAAATATGAACAACATATTTTGATAACTCAATACGAGTGATGATGAATCTTGCACGCGGCCGAGTGTCCTACCACAGAATCATCATTTCTCGAGTCGAAGATTTACACCGGCATCTCGACTGGATGCAACTTGTTACTAGGAGCCTATCCTACTCAGGCAGCTCACGAGGATATCAATTCATTCGTCCACCCTCGATCGTCTGAACATGATTGCTTTGAAACCGAAATTGATTTCTCAATTAGATAGCAATTATCTAGTAGGAGCTCAACTATATCGTAATCTGGCACGACAAACCCCTAGTTCAACCAAGTACAAAAGAAAAGAAGTCATGCCCTGACGTCCCGAGTTCCGTCCGTGTCACCACCTCGTCTCCCTGTGATGATTTCGTTTTTTGATCTTTCAATTGATAGTGAACATCTTGATATCTTGCAATACCGAAATTTCCGTCCCCGCTTGACAAAAGAACCACCACATCTTTTTGTTCTTCCCTAGCTTTCCTCTCTTCAATTCGTCGTCAGATGATATGGGTACATGGTGTTACACGGGGTTGGATTAACCACGCTGACAATGGTGAACTGTCATCAAGTTGGGAATGCTGCCCTCTTGGACTGGGTATCTACAGCTCCTCATGGGCAACAGTCTCCTTGCCTTCTTGGCTGGAGGTGGCATCCTTCGCATCGCTGGCGGGCTTTGGCTTGGACTCCTCGGCTTCCTTCTCGCCATCTTTGCTGGCCTGAGGAGGCTCGGCCTTGTCATCAGCCTTGCCTTTGACAGTCTCGCTGTTGGCACCCTCGACATCAGGGTGAGGGGGGGCGACACCGACAAGTTCCTCCTCATTCCAACCACCCTCGGGGGCCTGGATCTCGTTGCCAGCCTCGTCGACCACGCGAGTCTGAGTTTCGTACTTGGTCTTGAACTCGACTTTGCCCTCGAGAGCTTTGACCTGCTCAGGATCCAGCAGGTTACCATCTTGATCACGATACTCGATCTTTTCCTCCTTGGCGAGGACACGATGTTGCTCGTTCTGAACAGGAGCTCCGGAGATCTTGGCCTCGTCCTTCTTGTCAACAGGAGCGGCGGCCTTCTGAGGCTCAACCTTGTTGGCTGGAGTGGTAGGAACCACAGATCCGCTGACGGAAACGTCACTAGCAGTATACTTGTCATACTATATGCGATGAAGTTAGCCTTGACGCTGTCCAGATCGATACTGTGAATGCGTACGAATACATCACGCCAGGTTCAATCATGGCCGGAAAGTGCCGTGTCGAACCAGTCGCCCGTTCACCCGCGTTGCGGAAGTTGTCTTTGTGGGATGGCCTCGGAAACACTTACGCTATCAAAGAAGGTATTGCAATCAAAGTCCCAAGTGCTGAAAAGCTTCACTCGCTTGCACTCGGCCTTAGTCCAGGGACTACCGTAGGCCAAGGGGGCGTATAGAGTGAAGACGGCAGCAGTAAGGACGAGGAAGGAAACCGTGGTCAAGCGGTTGATAATGGGATTCTCACGGACACCAATGCCGGGAACACGAGCAGTGATGAAATCGAAGATCTGGCAAAGGGCAATAATGGCAAAGTAGAGGGCGGGGAAGTAGTGGTGAAGGAAGAGCTGACGCTTCATCAGGTAGAAAGGGAAGTAGTGCAGGGCCCAGCCAAGAATGTAGGTGCCGATCTCGTAGTCGAACCGCTTGAAGGTGTTGTTGGAGTAGTCGTTGCAGCTTCGCTGCCACCGGAGGATGGCGACACCCTTGAAGAGAGCCCATACGGCAATCGCGATGGTGGTGGACCACCAGATGACAGGGTTGCCAATGAGGTAGACCTGAGTATGGTGTCGGCCCCAGAAGTTGATGCCACGGCGAAGGATGGGCCAAGACTCAGGGCGGGAGTCCCAGGCGTGAGAGTCAGTCAGACCAGCGTTGGTGGTCCACATAACCTTGTTGAGTTCGAGGAACTTGCCAAAGAAACCCGGGTTACGATAGTTGACCTTCTCAACACCCTCGACACCATCTCCAAGCAGGGGGTGCTCGTTGTACTCGACATACCACAAGCTGTTGGGGAGAGTACCGCCGCGGGCGCAGGTTACCTCCTGTTGCTCAGAAGCCCAGTCGGGGAGCTTGACCTTGTGGGAGAAAAGGACACAGCCAGTCATCAGGTGAACGAGGCGGAACTTGGTCTCAATGGTTCGGAGACGCTCCTTGGCAAGAGAGCCATGGGACTTCTTCTTGACAATCTCGACACGGAAGAAGTCGTTAGCGTCGCCCTCGAAGCCCTCGTAGCCGTAAGCGGAAACCTCGTTCTGCCACTCAGCCTCGGTAATCGGGGGGCGGACATCGTGGGAGTGAAGACGGCGGTTGGTGGGACGGTGGAAAAGTCGAAGAACGGTGCCGTCCTTGATGTACTGAGGCTCAGGCAGGGCGTCCCAGGCGAGGGTGCCGTTGATAGGTTGACCATCCACGCCGAGAGGCTGGGTCTGGTTCTCCAGAAGCCAGATGTTGTTGTCGTCCTTGTGAGGATAGAGGGTAATCTGCTGCTGCTTGCTGCCGGTGGGGTACATGAGAGGGTGGGAGTGGAGATAACCACCCCGGGTGTTAACATGGCGGATAGTAACACGGCTTCCCAGCAAGACATCGGCGGGAACGTCCTTCATGCCCTTGTTGTTAAGAGTGGCCTGGAATTCGGAGCTCATGAAACCATCACCGTCGCCAGGGTTCCGCAGGATGGCGAAGTGAATGGCGAACATGGCCATGTAGAAGGTGGCAGGGATGACAATGAGGGCGAAGGCACGAGCGCAGAAGTGCTTAAACCAGAGACGCTACAAAGAGGCGTTAGGAGAAAATCACCGAGTTGAGATATGGGAGGAGACGTACCATGGAAACGTTCTTGCTGTCACCGAGGAGAACCCAGAGTTGGACCAGAGTCAGGGCACCAACCCAGGCGATAGTGAAGAGACCGACCCATTTGATGCTGAAGGTGACGCCGAGTCCGAGACCAGTGAGGATGAGCCAGAACCACCAAGTGAGCGAGAAGGCCTTCTCGGGTCCAAGCTCATGCTGGTTGGTAAAGCATGAGAAAGCCAAGGCGGTAAAGGCAGTGGCAACGACAAGGGGCGAATCGAGTAGAATCAAGCGAGCCTGAGTCAAGAGACCGTTCTCTGTAACTAAGAGTCAGTATGTGTGGCCTGAGAGGGAGCAATTGGGCACCGCCGAAAGGAATTGGTCCTGAGACTTACCGAAAATGATGAGGCCAGCACCCATGGCAGCCGTCATGGTGCGGCAACCAACAGCCTTGAGGGTAAAGAACATGCACGGAGCAACGAGAACACCGCAAATGGCGGGGAACAGGCGCATTGAGACATAAGGAACGCCGGGCTCGAGGTAGTCCTTGCCAATCTCCTTGAAGTCGAAGTTGCCATTGAAGCCAGCCAACCATCCGACGAGAGCAATCAGCATCTTGGCGAGGGGCGGGTGAACGTCCATAAAGAACTTGCCCTTGATGTACTTGGAAGCGAAACCACCGAAGCTGTTGAAAGGGAAGAGGGGTTAGCGGAGGAGCTCGCAACAGCTCTAGGGAGCTTGGCAGCGTAGGGTTGACTGCGCAACTTACTGGACCTCATCGAAGACAACGCTTGTGGGCTGGAAGATCTTGAAGACACGGACAACGGTCGAGACAACGGTAAGGGCGAGAACGACCCAGTAGTCGGAGACGGGAAGGAGGAAGATGTCATTGTCCTCGACACCATCAGACTTATATGAAACCGTCTTCTTCTTGCCAGACTTGGACTTGGACTTGGCGACAGGCTGCTGCTGTTGCGGCTGGGTCTGCTGGACAACAGGCTGTTGCTGTTGCGCCTTGATAGGCGGCTGGGGACTTTTGCCCCTGGTACGAGCCATGATAACTCGATCGCGTCGACTCGCAAGGAGCTCAAAGTGGGATGTTGTCCTCGAGTCGCAAACACGATATACGGGGTGGTCGAGAGGAACAATCGAGGAAATCGGCGGGTTGTAGTCAAATGAGAGTATGAAGCGGAAGTTGATAGGCGATTAAACAATCCTCATTGATGGATGAGGAGAGGAAATAGGAATAAGACGTCGAATACGAAGTAGATCTCGACGTGGAAAAAAGGAGGTCAATCGCAGCCAGCAAAGGCCTGGAGAGACGTCTGACGGAGGGTGGGGAGGGGATCGCTCTCGACCGTGGAGAAGGAGGAGGACGAGGATGATCAATGAAGAGAAAGAAGGAGATAGACAAGAGAGTCTAAAAAAGGGTTCTCGGAAACAACACGAGGGAAAGGAGGGAAGAGAAGAATGTCAGGGGACCATGGTAAAAAAAAAAGGAACACGCGTGCGACTGGGCTCGGGTTGGCTGACGCTGTCTCTCGCGCCTCTAAGAAAATTGTAGCTACAGTGGCCTCTTCGGTTCCAGCTCCTGCACAAGTACGGAGAAGCAGCACCAGCTAAGCCAGCCTCTCTCCACTAAAAAGACAACGCCTAGCCAGCCTGGAAATGTCTGCTCCACTGAGCACCCCTTGCAAAGGATCTGACGGGAACTTATCTCGGCGGAGGGAGAAGGGTTGAAACAAAACAGCTCATCAATTCATCGAGGACAGAGTTTGGATATCATGGTTTGGTAGTTTTCGGGGTTTTACCACGTTAAAAAGCTTCGCTCAAACATTCCCAAGGAAATCAGCTGGGAATGGAAGCTGATTCAACTTCACATGCAACATGCATCGACTCATACGACCAAGGGGCAGCTTCAGGACTGATCCATTCGCAAACGTCAAATCAATAGTTGCCAAACTAATGAGACGAACGTGCTACGTTGCAAAACAAAACCAAACGTCCAACAAGGGGCAACGCCACAGTCCACTGCAAGTTGTGCTCTGCTTCAGCCGCAACAGGGGTTGAGCTTGGAGCCTTCAGCTGCTTCCGTTTTGCGCCGGATCAACCGTTTCTCCGCCAGAGCTTCGCGTTTGGCCTTCCATCACGAAATTTCCCAAGCCATCGTCCCAAGGCAACATTTCGCCCAGACCATTCGCATCACGCCCATTTCCAGATAAACGTCCCAATCATGGCAGCCGTCGCGACAAACGGCGATGCCGCTCTCGACGAGCTAAAAGCCCCCGCCGGAGTTGTCCTTCCCCCGCGCGAGATTCGCAATGTCCTCGAGAAAACTGCCGGTTACGTCGCGCGAAACGGCTTCGTCTTTGAAGATCGAATCCGCGAAAAGGAACGCCAGAACCCGAAATTCAGCTTTCTGAACCCCACCGACGCCTATCATCCGTATTACCAATGGCGGCTCGACGAGATCAAGGCTGGTCGCGGAACTGATATTGCCGCCGGCCGCGCTGGCGAAGCTCCCGTTGCTCCCCCAAAGCCCCAGGGCCCGCCAAAGCCTCCAGACTTCCAATTCTCTGCGCGCATGCCCCGAATCAACCAGAAGGACTTGGACGTCATCCGACTTGCCGCCCTGTTCGTCGCTAAGAACGGTCGTCAGTTCATGACCCAGCTCGCGCAGCGTGAAGCCGGAAACCCTCAATTCCAGTTTCTCATCCCTAATCACACGTTCCACAACTTCTTCCAGCACATTGTCGATCAGTATACGACTCTCTTGAGGGCGAGCGGTCTTGGGGGCGAGGGAGGAAAGATGCAGGAGGAAAGAACGACCGAGTTAGAGAACAACATGAAGGACAAGTTCGTAATTCTGAACCGCGCTAAGCAGCGAGCCGAGTACACCAAGTATCAAGAGGCCGAGCGACAAAAGAAGGAAGAGGAGGAAGAACAAGAAAAGGTTGAGTTCGCACAGATTGACTGGGGCGATTTCGTTGTCGTCGAAACCATTACTTTCAACGACTCCGACGACCAGGCTAACCTGCCACCCCCGACTAACCTGTCCGAACTGCAATACGCGTCCCTCGAAGACCGAAATAAGGCATCCATCAGCTCCAACCTCCGCATCGAAGAGGCTATGCCTGGCGAAGAAACGGCATACAACGCGGCTCCTGCTACCGCCCAACCTTCGTATCCTCTTCCCGTTCATCCCGGATTCGGCGCACAACAGCAACCTGCCTACCAACCCCAGATGCCGCCACCCTCCCAACCATATGCGCCAGCCCCTCAACAGCCACAACGGTCGGCCCAAGAGGAGGAAGAGGAGCGCAGAATCCAGGAGCGTGTGGAGCAACAAGCTCGAAAGCAGCAGGCTCATACTGAGGCTCGTGGCGGCGCTGCTCCTATGAAAATTAGAGAAAACTACGTGCCCCGCGCTGCACAGAAGAATGCAAATAAACAGGGTACCCAGATGGCGCTCTGCCCCAATTGCAAGCAGCAAATTCCCATGAACGAGCTTGAAGCTCATATGCGAAGTAAGTTCCCATTCCTTGTCTCTTTCTTGTGCTAGGAGGAATGGCTAACCACAAACATAGTCGAGCTCTTGGATCCGAGCTGGAAAGAACAGAAGGCCAAGGCGGACGCGCGCTACGCTTCCTCGTCACTTGCCCATGTTGACGTGGCTAATAATCTCAAGCGCCTTGCCAGTCAGCGAAGCGATGTCTTTGACCCAGTGACTGGGCAGGCCCTTTCTGAGGATGAATTAGCCCGTCGGAAGAAGGCTGCAATTCACAGCTTTGACGGTAATCCGGACGGCAAGAGCTTTCCTCAGGCTCACTCCCAGAGCGTCAATGTGGAAGAGCAGATCCGCGCTATCCACCAGAAGTTTGCCGAGAAGAAGTGAACGAGGTCCAGCATGTTACCGAGCAATGGTGCATCATCCACATCGGGCTTGCTTCTTTGATAAGGAAGAGGTCCTTCAATTAATAACAACCCTAGGCAGCCCAACGCTGGAAACAGCTCCGGCAACGGGGCATAGGAAAGAGTCTCAAGGCTCACCCTTTGCGCCCAGAACAAAATCCGGGCACGCATGGAGATTGCTTGGCGTTTGTAGGCTTGGCCTAAGGTGAGGCACATCTGGCGTTTTGATTATTGTGATTTGGGGGCTCATGCGTCTCGTCTCAGCTCAAACCCTCTACAAAAGAGGTATGCTTACGAAGCGAGGAGGATATATTGGACGATGGACATTCATATGTCTGAAGGAGGCGCTGATTGGGTTCTTCTTGGTGAGGCATTCTCTCTCAAATCCACGTCGATTAGTATATTGTGTCTCACCAAGCAATTCCGAGGTTCAATTTGTACCATTATTCTGTAAACTAGGTATGAAGTACATTGCTCACAAGTCAGCCTCCTCAACGAGATTCGCCATGCTTCTTGACCTTGCTCTGTCGCTAAATGCGCTACCTGGAGTCCTATCGGGACGTCATGAATCATGGTGGTGTAACTGCCTCTAAGACTCCTAGTCCCAGAGTTCGTGGCTCCTGAGAAAGTTCACCATCATTCTGACCTCTGGCCAAAAGACATCTGTTTAAGCCTCTTCTTCTTGAGAAGCATAAGTACCTAAGGTAGGTAGACAGACAAGGGACATGAATCTAACGATTTATATAAGGAGGGAGGTACATGCTCTCTTTTTCTTACTTTCTTTACTGGGAGAGAACTTGGGAGCTCTCCCCCTATGACGTATATTTGTGACAGCGAACCGACACTGTCCAAACAAATAAATAACTTTCCATACTTATATAAAGCAACTTGAGGCCTGATAGCAGCTAAACCTATATATTGACACAAGATAATCCGTGATTTGTTGTTGCTGCGGAATTAATTGATTCCTGTTCCCCCACTTCACTCGTCTCATCCCCGCCTTCCTCTTCTTGGCAGGCAGCCCCCACCACCGACGACCATCACCAAGGAGCTTCTCGTATCGTCAAGCTGACCTCCAACCAACTTTCTTCCTTCTTCGCAGGTACCCAAGCGCACAACACCGACAACAGCGACACCCGCTTTCTGGTTTCAACCATCAACCCCCCGGCGAACCCCGGCCATCTCCCCCCTCAACACCGCAAAACTGGCGCCCGATCAGGATTCCGGCCACAGCGCCGGCACCGACTCCAAGTCGCCCGAGTCTCCCTCAAACCTTCACCGTCCCATCCTCCAGGCCATGCCCGATACTCGCCAGCAGAGCTTTGATGAGATCTACGGCCCTCCCGAGAACTTCCTAGAGATTGAAGTGAGCTCCCTTGGCTGCATCTGACCTCGTCCCTCCTCCATCGCCTCTGGCGGAAATAGTGTCGCATGCCCACTATCACCTCGTCGCATCCAGCTTCACTGAGACCACACGACCGCTAACTCTCTCTTTTCAGGTGCGCAACCCGCGAACTCATGGCATGGGCCGTCACATGTACACCGACTACGAGATTCTTTGCCGCACAAACATCCCCGCCTTCAAGCTGCGCCAGAGCAGCGTCCGTCGCCGCTACTCCGACTTTGAGTACTTCCGTGACATCCTCGAGCGCGAGAGCGCCCGCGTCACCATTCCTCCGCTGCCCGGGAAGGTCTTCACCAACCGCTTCAGCGACGACGTCATTGAAGGTCGCCGCGCCGGGCTTGAGAAGTTCCTCAAAATCGTTGTCGGTCACCCGCTGCTGCAAACCGGCAGCAAGGTACTTGCTGCCTTTGTTCAGGGTAGGATGCCTCGATTGTCGCGCGAATTTTCTTGACAAGCGCCTGCAGTCGCATTTTGGTTGATTAAATCACTGACTCTTCTTGATAGACCCCAACTGGGACCGCAACGCTTGGTGACCGCATCGCACAGTCTGGTCTCTATTCTTCATGTCCTCTCCAACCCATACGCCTCCCTCTTTCGTTCTCCAATCACCCCGGAAGCTCCGCAAGCGACAGCGTCCCACAAGCCAACAATATACCCCTCTCAACCATCTCAGAACAACCCCGTGACGGATCCTCCAGACAAGGCAATAAGAGCTGACAAAAATGGTAGAAGCTTGGCAACAAGAGGAGGAGATGATGTGCTAGACAGAGCCATTCACCTCAACTCGTACATAGCATTCTTATCCCTGCTGCGGATATTCCGGTCGGTCATTTTGCTTTGGTTGGTTTTCAGCCCTTTCGCCTCATCTTGCATCACATCCGCTTTGCCAAGAACAGAACTGCTGCTCTCGGAAAGGAAAAATTTCCTATTCTTATCCAGTGTGGAGAGGAGGCGTTTGGGCAACCATTTTTTCTTGTTTGCTTTAGTTGCAATTCTTCTCTCATCTTCCTTGGCCCTCAGCCAATCGTTTGCCCTCCATCTCCAAGCCCCTCGCTAGGAAAAGAAGGAATCACTGAAAAGCGCAGTGCGAAAGCGGAATTTGCCATTTGTCAAACGTTCCTGAGCCTCCCTTGAACAACAAAAGGCTTCTAGTGGGAGTTTGAAGTTCTTTGATTGCCATGCGAAGCATATATCGTTCTGGGCTGGTTTTGGTATATGGATATAGTCGTGGTATCTGGAGGAGAATGCAAAAATTGTGCGCAAGACATCCTGTGCCCTTTCTTAGTGTACATGTATGCGAGAGTGTATGCGTTTCCACCTCTCTTCGTCTACAAGCCTGTCCGCTAGCCCAAACGCCGCAAAAATTCGAGACCTCTTCCTTTCCTGATTCTACACTCCTGGACCTCCCTGACTGCTATACGTGTCCTGGATTTTCAGTTTATAGTTGGCCCAGGCGCATCCTGGGCAACGGAATATGACGGGCGGCGTTGGTTGTGATTATATGTTGTACATGGGGGGGTCTATGAGCTGTTTCTCAATGTCGTTGTCCCCTTTTGATGGTAGTGGTGATACAGTATTTGAGCCTCGTGAGTGGGATTCGATATTTTCGTGATGGAGACGTTATGGGGTCGATTAAATTCGTATGTGATGTTTCGTTTGTCGCGTTGCCTCGCGGCTCGTTTAGGCGGGAGTGTGGAAGAGACGAAGAATGCCCTCGTACATGCCAAACATGATGGCAGCGCTGGGCACGGTTCGCATGAGATGGGGAGTCAGGCCGCCGTAGAGACCCATCAAGCCCTCCTCGATCCAGACGAGCTTGAAGCACTGGACTAGGCCGGTGTACTTGGGTAAACCATTCTCCATGGGGGCTTGTCGTAGTCGGGTTCGTGCGACCTGTTCATTTCGAGTTAATGCTATCAATGTTTTCAAGAAGGGTGGTTCATGGGAGGAGAATCATACCTCATGTGGATAAGCAATGACGGCAGCCACCAGCTTTGCACCACCGGCGGCGCACGAGTTGCCAAGCCAGTCAACCGTCGTATCCCACACCGTCTTCTCCCTTCCGCTTTGAACGATCCGGGCCTCCCTGCGAGCGAGAGATACCTTCATCTGTTCGTATAGCATCCATTGCATGGTCGACTCTACGACACCAAGGTAGCTGGCGCTCATGCCACGGTACAAGCTCTTGATGCCTTCACCTCGGATGACCTGGCGGACACAATCGTAGCTGTTGCGGTATTGGCGCACCTGGGCTCCGCCACTACGTTCGGAGACATTTTTATCGAGTTGCAAACGAGTTTTGACCATCCAGATGGGATTCGTAACGGTTGAAGTAACTACGCCGGCAGCGACGCCAGCAGTGAGGTGGACCCAGGGAGCCTCCTCGCCGTTGTTGGCATATTGGGAGATGAGACGCTTGCCATTTCCGTAGACGTAAAAGTTGATGGCACGGGCGGGAATCACACCAACGAGATTGGGGCCGAGGCCCTTGAAGAGGGCACGCCCACCTTCAGTCTTATATACGGCGCCGAGGATCTGGAGGGTATCTTTGAGGTGGTAGATGGCGGCGCGGGCGGGGTTGAGGCGACCAAGAGCTTGCGCTTGGGCTTCGCGCGAGGCACGGATCTGGGCTTGGTAGAAATCGGATTGGAGGCGAGTTTTGAGGACATCGAGGGGTGCAGTGAGGGTTGCGGCTGTCATGCCACCGACTCTAGTATTGGCGATTCGTGTCAGTTTTTTTTTTTTGCTCGATCTCAGCCACTGAGGGGGAGGGTTTTGCTCTTCACGTACGCTCCAGCAAACATGTGCACCCATGATTTGGCAAAAGGCAGGGCTTTGATGTTGCCTTGCACAGGTGTATCGTCGGGAATGACATCGCCGGTCTCCCTCGACTGGATGAGGGCGGCGTGCTCTTTGGGGGAGTGGGTGTGGTGGAAGGGCCTCTCGTCGCGGCCGGCGACAAAAGAAGAGGATTGAGGAAGCGTCATTTGGGCGGTAACCGTCATGGCTCGATTGATATTTGAGCCGAATTCGAATTCAGCTTATGGTATCCCCGTAACTAGAAGTCGTGTGAGAATCCCGTCGCAACGAGTTTGCGCCCGGGACGATCGGCGACGAGGGACGTGGAATGACGACTTCGGGGGTGGAAGAAAGCTCTAATGATTGAATTGATGTATTACAGCATAGAGATAATGGTTGGAAGCACGTTAGTGTTGGAGAAGTCGAGATTGGAGGGTGGTGATGTAAAAGAAGAGAAAAATCAATGGAGGTGGAATAGTTGAATTCTCATGTCTCGAGAAGGAGCAGGCGTACGAATACGTTAGTGACGGCTCTTTCTCAGTCTGGGTCTGGAATCGAATTAGAATCCGACTTTTTTTTTTTTTCGACGCGAGCTTTGGATTGGCCACACGCGCTATCCTTCTTAATTAATGCTGACTATTTCGCAAATGGTCAAGTCACATTCAAGGGTGGGTCAAGGAGCCGGGGGGCTTCCATGTGCCGACTGGAGCGGGACATCAACTTCACTTCACCTTCTTGACGAGGCACTGACGCAATGACAACAGAAGGTGGTATTGCCAAGCATCAGACCGGAGTGCCCAAGATGCTGGAAATTACTTGCTAATTGAGGCAGATGCCTCTAGACGACTGTCACGGCCCCTTTCTCAGACTCAGCCCATGTCTCTCCGACCCCAGGTCAAATCTGTTCATCAACACAGGAATGGGCGGCTCCAAGGTCGTTAATTGAGGCCCATCTCGACTTGGGGACCGGGAAACATCATCTTTGATCACGGCTAGTGTCGTTCCCGGTGAGCTCTCGCTAGTACGGCAACGACATCCCTGGACAAGCGTTATATCAGAGACATCGAAACAGCCTTCATCATCCCGACACTCGCTGTTCTTGAGAGTCGCCTCCTGCTTGAGTCTTCCCACTTCGTCGTCCGTCAAAGTCTTCCAACTGCACCTGGCATGTTTCTTCGTGCATCCTACGCATGCTGTCAAGTGTTTCACACATGGAATCTTCAGCCTTCGACATCTGTCACAAGGGGGATCAATGCTATCTCCTTTGCGTAGCTGATCAACCCTCTGCGATACTAGAGATCGAAAGGCCTCCGCTCTGTTATCTGGATTCGATTCTGTTGCATAGCCTGAGTTTTGTCGACTGCGAGACACTGGGGCGGCACATCTATCGCTATTACTGTGCGATGGTGACTGTCGGCACCCACCCCCCAAAGACAGCCCAGCCTCTGATGTCGGACGAGTTGGTGGCGGCGAAGACGCTGACGCAGTCATGAATTGCTGGAGCAGGTCTGCATGGAGGTTGTAGGATGAGGCACAATTTGGCTCTCCATGCGTCTGGCTGAGACATGGCAGTCTGGGTGGAGTACCAAGGTGTCCATTACGACGGCGTTCAATCTCTTGCCTCCGCTGGCTGAGTCTGCGATTGAGGTCTCGAGCTCTTGCCGCTACTTCATCGGCCTTATTGTGCAGCATGGATGTCCTCTGCTCTAGAATCTCTAGAGTTGCCATCTCTGCGACTTCATCCTCTTCGAGCGGCTGATCAAGTGGAAATCTATCGAGGGCGCCGGACCAGATGAATCGCCAGTCACTCTCGGTGATCTCGACCTGGGTTCCGTTGATCGTGAAATGGCACCAACGAGTTCCGTCCACTTTGTGAACCAAGGCGTGCTCCTTGGGATTTGACCGAGTAAATCTCACAATATCGAGCCAACCAATAGGATCAACAAAAGGGAGCGACTGTAATGTATTGATGGGCCCGTCGAAGAATTTCTCGATGCCCCTGAGAAGGCGGGGAGTTGTGAGCTTGGCCCCCATGTTTACCGCAAGACTTTCCTGTTGGTCTATTACACCTGGTCAAGCTGATTAGTTAATCGTTAATAGATCATCGAGGAAAGGCACTCCGGAGACTACTTTCATACTCGCCAATGAGGCCAATGATATCCGAAAAGGTGTCGTCGTCTCCCTGGATAAGGCGGAGCTGAGAGCATCTGGATCTCGGCAGATAGTGGACGGATCTGGGTGTGTCTTGATTTCGGTTAGCCCATTCATTGAGCAGCAATCCGTCATCAACAACTTAGAACATGAATGCAAACGAAACTTCAAACGCTCCAGTGTCTCGGCACTGGGACAGGTGCTCGTGGTCGGCGTGTCTTTGGGGAGCGCAAAAGTGGACAACCAACCAGCACACCAGCAAACATACCTTGGTGAAGTGCATGCGGATGTTGAGAATGTCCTGGTTGGATTCCGGCATCAGTGGCATCGCGTTTCCTCTTTTGAGGTTCCGAATCCATGAAACGGGCCATGATGTGGACGTTTAGCTGTGATAGCGGTGAAGGACAAGATTGGGGAAGAGAAGGGAAAAAAAAAAGAGATGAAGAGAATGGTGCTACAACAAAGATTATAGCAGATTCATGCTGGCGATTTGGAGAAGATGAAGCTTTGCAATTGGAGAGGGATGAATATGCCTCCTTTCCTCCCTCCCACCAGACCACGAGAAGGCCTGCAGACAGAGCGGTCTCGGCCCCTGGACAATACGTCTTGCGCAGGAGCTCGAGAGAGGCTCGGCAAGGAAGAAGAGAAGGAGAGATAGGAGAAAAAACAGAGAAGGGAAACGGGAGGCGGTCTGCGAATTAAAGGGACGCGAGAGAGACATGAAATGCCGGCCCTGGTGCGGGGAGAATGGAGCGAGGAGCCAAGACGCAAAGTGACGAAATAAATGCAAGACATAACACATTGTAGAAGATACATTGATGCATGTAGTTACTCTATGAAACAAGGCGAAAAGTGAAATGCGAAACCAGAAGCTGCTCCAGACTGTACAATGCGTGGGTCGAGACACGGTCACAAGGAGAGCGATTAATGAGTCGAGTGTATGTATGCACATAGCCACGGGCTCTACCTAATTAGACAAAGGGCAATTCTTGATGTCAAGCGAGACCTGCCTACCTGCATTAGGGAGTCGAGACAAAAATCCCCAAAAGCCGAGAATACGATTGGCGACGAGGGCACAGACGAAGGCTCCATCCTCGAGTCTGGATGCGCAAAGGACGATCTCATCACATGTGGGCGGATGGAGACGACATGCACCGCGGGAGGCAACCCGTCGGCAAACGGGCGCAGACGACGCCCTCTTGTTGTTGTTGTTGCTGTTGTTATTACGTCGGCAGTTTGGCTGCTGGTACATGAGGGATATTTGCTCGTGTGCTGAGCGAAATTCTCGTTTCTTAAACGGGATACCTACTCGGGCAAGGTGGAGGAGTGACTTGGTGTTGACCTTGACTTACACGGACAGGACAGCTTCAGGGGTGGTCACTTATAGTCTCGAGCCCACCTCGGTCGGCCACACGAGCCTGTGTCAACAGGCGCCGGCTCGCCCCAGACGAGGCTGTGCGAAATGAAAAAGTTGATGTCATTTGGAGAGATGAGATTTGGGGGGACACGGTCGATCGACCGGATGATTTCATGTAGTTTAATGCCTTAGCTTGGACGAGGCAATTCTCCGCAAACAAGCTTTTTTTCAGGTTCAATGTGGCATGGGAATGCTCATCGCTAAGACGGGCCAAGGGCTTATTACGACATCCGTCATGACATGTCTCCAAGCTCTTTCGTTTCTGATGCGGCGCAGAGTTGCTGTCGTTGATGCATGATCCTAACACGTTTCTCATGGGGGCCCTTTTTTCTATGTCTGCTTCCGTCTACGAAGAAGAGAAGGCTTCTGCAAGACCGCCTTGCCACGATAATTGGAATTGAAGATGACCACCTAGCCAAGTCATATCTTCAATCTCATTACAAGTCATCGCTCACAGTTCAGCATCCCCTCCCTGACCTCTGAAGATGTCACCCAATTAGGCAATTTATCAAATAAGCACCCGCCTTCCACGTGCATCTAACCCAAAAACACCATCCACCTCCAACCCCACCAAACCCGCCAGCCATCATCACCAAGCTTTGTTTGCTCCCCACGCCCTCTATAACCACCAGCCCTATCCGATTCCAACCCCTCGACTTTCACCCACCACAAACACATGCGCAATGTCCGATAGACCCTCGCACCGAGGCGGCCGCGGCGGTTCCGGCCATCAGGGAGGCAACTTCCGTGGCGGCAGGGGCGGCGGTCGGGGCGGCGGTGCTGGAGGCCATGGCCACCGAGAAGGCGGAGGACACAACCAATCCGGCGAGCGTGAGCGCCCCAAGAAGGAGAATATCCTGGATCTGGGAAAGTACATGGACAAGCAGATCACCGTCAAGTTCAATGGCGGCAGAGAGGGTATGTTTGCGCTGAGCTGAGCGAAACCCCCCATTGTTGTGCGGAAATGATGCGGATGGCTAACGTCGACTCGCAGTCAAGGGAACGCTGAAGGGATACGACGCCTTGATGAACCTCGTCCTCGATGATGTCCAAGAAGTAGTCCGAGGTAAACTCCCTTCCCCCATTGCGCTCCACCATGCGCACGCATGCGATAAGAAACACCTCGCTAACACGAACACCCCGTAGACGACCAAGGAAACGATTCTACTCGCTCCCTCGGGCTTGTCGTTGTGCGCGGAACCCTCCTCGTCCTCGTCAGCCCCGTCGACGGCAGCGAAGAGATCGCCAACCCCTTCGTCCAGGCCGACGATGATTGAACGGCGGAGATAGTCACCATACCCAGGAACCGTGCGGAACTTCTTTAGGAGGAGGGAAGATGAATGAATATATACCAAGCAGTGTCGGCCACGTTCATGGTGGCATGCTGTTTGTGCAGCAAACACGACACTCTAGCCACCAAGGAAGCCTCTCCTCGAGACCGTATCTACTGCCGCAAAATGATCAGCTCGGTCTGGGGTAAAGCCGCCTGGTTAGTCCATGGCGGGATAGACGTATCGCGGCTTCAGCAAACCATGACACAAATTACAAGAGCAGATACGCTGCTACATAACATCACATAATCCTATCGTGTTGATGTCTATTGAATCAAGACAAAATATCATCAAAGCCAAAATAATACTATCGACTCGCTGCTTCTCGCCCGCTGTTCGTCTAACAAGGCTCTCGGACACATCATGACATCCCAAAAGAGGTCCAACACCAGTGCCAGCCCAAAGCCCCCAACCTTCCATGATATGCCCTCACAAGGGGCCCGGTTTCCTCCGATTTGTAGATACTCAAAACGCACTCTTGTAGCCAAGCCATGGCGATGCCGTGGTTCAGGGGAAAGACCACATGTCCTCTTTCTCATTGGGGAACTCCTGTGGTGTTGCTGCTTGCGCCCCCTCATCCCTCCCTGCACCCCCTCCAGAGGTTCCCTAAACCCATGGTCTCCTAAAAACTTCGTCCTTGCTTGGTATTGCCCTTGACAAGCTCGCCGAACGCATGTCCCAACTGCTTCTTTAGCTCCTTATAGCTTACAAGAAAGCTGGTTTGTTCGTCTCGGCTCGTAAGGCAGAGCTTTTCATCTGATCCCGCATCCAATTTGTTGAGACACCGTAGCATGTGCCCCATATCCAGAACTGGGTTGCCATTGCTGTCCACCTGGTGGAAGACATAATCTCGGAACAGCTTAAGCATATAGCGCTCGCCATTTTCTGACCACCCTCGATCACCATCGAACTCTTGTCGCTCATTGATGCATCCGAGCTTCATCATCAATCTGACAATTCTTGCATTCTCCAGTTCCCCGGCAACGTCGCTGCTCAGTCTATCATTGGCTTGCAGAGATTGATCGAATGCGGCCACGATGCGTCCAGAAATGCCACGGATGAATTCATCGATCCCCTTTACCGCTGGAGGAGCTTGTGGTGTAAGGAGCCAAAGGATCGTATCCCTCAGTTCCACAGAGTAGGTTCGGCTCATCTGATCCAACGACATCTTCAGGTTAGAAATTTGGATTGGTAGGGTATTGGTCGTCAAGCACAGCAGAAGCCGTCCGAATTGGATAAAGTCCTCCTGTTGAAGCTCTTGTATGGGTCGTCTAGACTCAAAGTGAACGACGTCGAGAATCGAGCATGCGCTGAGTCGAATTCGGTTCTTATCCGTCACTATAATCTTGCTTGGATCGATGCATCGTGCTGCTAAGTTAAGGGAATGGATCGCCTTGAGTGCATTGGCAATCTGGGAGACGTAACCCCAAAGTGTCGCTTCAGAAATGGGCGTTTTTTGATGAAATCGGGCGCCATGGGTAGGGTTTGCGGATAAATGAAGCTCGGTAAGTGTCTTGGAAAGGGGGTGGTAATCTTGGACGAAAATGAGAGAACTGTCGCCGAATGCTCGAGTGGTAAATGCATCCAAGATTGATACCACATTGCCATTGTCGACACGGCGCCAGTCTTTGACTAAGCGGATAGCATGCTCGTTGGTGAGGCGATATCCCTCTAGCCTTCGGAGGCAGTATAGATTCCCTGTCTTGTTTGATGTAGCTTTGTATACCCAACTAGGATACCCAAAGATGTTGGCGTTTTTTCTATGAGTGGTATCTAGCGCGACAAGGGAATGGTAGTTATCCAGCTGAGGAAGCTGAGAGTTGGGCATCACCTGCAGAGCGGCTTCTAACTTCTTGGCACACTCCTCTCTGAACTTCTCAGGCATGAAGAAGTCGTGGGTCATGCGCTGGTATGGCAGCAAGTCCTCACGGTAGGGTCCTACATGGGTATAAAGGTGATGTTGAAGAGGTTGGAGGGTCGTAGGAAAGGCGCTTTGGGCTTGGAAGTAGCTGGCTCCATGGTTTCCGAGGGGATCATGGTTCTCAGCGTAGGGGTTAAACTGAGGCGTGGGTAGACCCTGGCTGACAGAGGACATGGAGAAGGGGTCAAAGGAAACACCGGCATCTTGGGTGGTGCCGTTTGTGTTGGACTGAAACAATGTTAGAGGAGATGATTCAGGAAATGGATAATCGGATCTTACGGTTGCATTGATATCAAAGGTAGGCGTAAATTCGCGGATAGCGCTGGGATTAAAGGGAGCCGCGTCGTTCTCTTGAGAGACACTAGAATTGCCAGCTGGAATTTCGTTTCGTTAGCAACAAGATGGGTTGGCTTGGATTTAGACACATGCCAGACAATCCGCGTGGAGTAAAGGCGGGCGCGCTGGCCGCTTGGGAGGAGAAGGTGGGCTTCTTCCCTCCGGATTGGATGCTTGCGGGAGTGAATGATGGTGATTCGACGTTTAGAGTCTTCTTGGATCTGAGCGCGATGATGTTGTTAGCCATTGTCCACGTTGGCGTCGTAGTTACGTGCAGAAAATGCGTTGCTGTCGGCGGCCGATATAGGAGATGCATCCTCGAACCACGAGATAGGCCTCGTGTCGCGGGTCAAGAGGTCAACGACGCGTAGAAACGGTTGGAAACCGGCCAAGTACGGCCATCTGGGCATTTAGGGACAGTCGCGGATCAGGTCAACACAAGGCTCGTGGAAACTCAGGCTGCATATCCCCTCCTGGTAGGATAACGCATCCATCCATTGGCCCAGGCACCACGGCATCAGACGACGCATCAAGTATCCCTGCCATCGACCCTACCACTACGCGCTCTTTAATGAATTTAAGATTCATAACAAGTGGTTGTCTGACTGGCGAATCCGATGTCGTTCGGACTTGGTATTTGATTGGCCAAGGGCCGCGACGGTTGGGCTCGGTATTCGTGGAGGCTCGGGCTGACGTCTTCGCAAGGAACCGGCGGCGCGCAAAGATGGTCTGGAAGGGACGCACAGTGGGTTGGGACCTACAGTTCTTGATTGGAATTTGTTTTGTTCTGGTCATGGCTGTATGCGCAGCCCTGATCTTCGTATCGGCAGTGACCGTAAATGAGGATGTTGCGGCAGAGGGTGTCTTTGTTTTCTAGAAACTAGCGTTAGAACGGGAGCAATGGGAGCAAGTGCATTGGTCGATTAGACGAACCTCGTCCCTTAGGCCTTGGTGAACCGACCTGGCGACGAAGGTCGGTCGACTGGTATCGCGATGTGGCCATGGTCATTAGTAGATGTTGGAAACGTAGCCACCTCCTTGGTCGAATGTCCGACGTCTGCCAACATTGTGAGTGGAAGAAAGGGCGGAGAAAGTAAACAACAAATTTGTTTAAGAAGAACAACGGTCAAGCTTGACTCGAGAGCGTAAGCTTGAACGGACGACGTTTTCGGGACGTACCTAGCTCTGGCAAGCATTTCCCATGGCTCAATTGATCGAGGCGACAAGCCGCCCATGGATGACGGGAAGCGGGGGTTATCGGCGGGCTGTTTGACACAACCAGGAAACGCGCAGAGTGGGGGAAGGCCGGGCACAGACGAGGTTTCTGGCGTGACCGACGTCGCCCTCGGTATGGGAACCTCAATATTCGTTCGAGCCGGCGAGGCCTCGGAGAGATGTTGATATGCACCTTCGTCGGTGGGGGACGGAGTTGCTGGCAAGGCAAAGACTGGGCAAAGTCGCGAAGAAAATGGGGGGTGAGCGACGGGCCAGCCAAACTGCCAAGTACGCGCCCGCCATTAAGTTTGGGTGAATCAGGTACCCCACTCACCTGTTTTGTGTGGGATGGTACCTCACAGGCCCCGTATTCCCTCCGCGGTCGTCCAATGACGCCAATCCAACTGCCAAGCGTTGCGGTGTTGATGTGCGCCTCCCTTTAATTGCATTATGTTGTCTTCTTTGTTGCATGAAGTGCAATACGGCAGTTAACTTCCCAAGTTAACTCTCAGTCATGCACATCCGAATAAGACTTTCGGCGCAAGCTGTAAGTCAAGAGCATTATGGAATTAATTCATTATTGAGGGGATTGATTTGAATAGTTGTACTCTCTCTACTTTGTAGAAAGCTGCGTGCAAACACTCTAGCGGTCTCCCATTTCCTGTCATACGAGAATTCCTAAACACGCACATACAAATTTGAGAGACGCAAGTATAACTAAGCCCAATTTGGACTGGTACGTACTAATTCTAACTAATACTTTATATCTAACTTATTTATATTTAATAGCTAACCCTAACCCTAACCCATAGCCTTAACTTTATATTCTATTTATTAATTTTATTTATATTTTATTTATATTTTATTTAATTTTAACTTATAAGTATTTGGTTTTTACTTGAGTTTTTAAGTGAAAAGGGAAAAAATCCTTAAGATTTAATAAAGTGGGAGCTGAAGCGGGGTCTGCAGTGAAGTAAATCGATAGAATAGGCTTAGTTGTACTTGAGTGTTTTAAATTTCTATGTGCGTGTTTTGCTCCTCATCTTCCGAGACCCTCGACGTCCGGTTAGACGAATACTCTGGGGTCCCTTTATCTCAACCGGGGTTCTCTTATCAAGACACCCACAAGATGCAGCTCCCACTGTCTGACGCGCGCCACGGAGCGCTCCACTCAATTCCAACTGACACCGTCACCGTCACCGAACCTCCGAGGCAGCCATCCGCAGGAACAACCGGCATCGGCTTAATGCCTACAGTTCAACCGTGTCATACCTTCTCTTTATTTTGGTCTTAACCTTCTTCTTTGGCCAAATTTACTTCACACTGCTGAATTTTGAGGCCTTCTTCCCACTTTCTTTCAAGCCTCCCCGCCTACCAGGACCAAATTGTGCACGGTGCGCATCCCTAACCTTCGAGGCAGCACCTGGCTTAGACAAAGTATCGAGGTCTGCTTGCCCAACAAACATCTGAGTGACTGTACAGAACGAGATACCTGTTACCAAACACTACCTACGCGATTGTCGTTTCCCTCTTCGAGAGCTTGGAGGAACTTGATTTCGAGCCCGGGAAGCATGGCGGAGGGCGAGTTCGACTTGGGACAGCTGTCCTCAAGTCAGCAAGAGGCCTTGAACCAGTACACTCAAGTCACTAACCAAGAGATCAACGAGGCCATTCCCCTGCTGCGGCGCTCTGAATGGAATGTTCAGGTAGAGTTTCCAGACCCTTTCCCCGTTGTTGGTAATTCCTGACCTGGGCAAGATTGCGATTGCCAAGTTCTTTGATGGCGAAGGGCCCGATCCATTAGCCCAGCCTTTACCACCTCAAGACATCCCTCGAGCGTCTGCCCGACATGAGAACCTGCAAGAATCTCTGCTATCCGACTCTATACGGCCACATAGAGGTTCGCAACGACAACGTACCGACCCCGCCCCAAGAATCGTGCCTCAGGGCCAAGTGACAGGACGATCGCCTTGGTTCATTGGACTCCTCCTCGCACCCTTTGGTTGGGGATGGAGGGCCGCCTCTACACTACTACGCACGCTGCTCTATGTCTTCACCTTCCTGCCCGCCTCGATTCGCCCGCGTGCAGTCACCAACACCTTTTCAACCGGTTTTAGGGGCACTAATGGCCGACGACCACTGATGCCTCGGGACACAGCAGCAAGATTCAAACGGGAATTTGACGAGGAGTATGGAGAAAATGGCCTACCTTTCTTCGAGGGCGGTATTGCCCAGGCGCATGACCTAGCCAAGAAGGACCTCAAGTTTATGTTGGTGGTACTCATGTCTCCTGAGCACGACGACACTGAGTCCTTTGTCAAGGACACCCTGCTTTCCCAGGAGGTTGTCAACTTTATCAAGGACCCTACAAACAATATCATTGTCTGGGGTGGCAATGTGCTGGACTCGGAGGCTTACCAGGTTGCTACCGAGTACAACTGCACCAAGTTTCCCTTTTCGGCCTTAGTTTGCTTGACGCCCAAGGAAGGCAGCACTCGAATGGGCATCGTGAAGCGACTTGTTGGACCCATGCCCGCTGCAACCTACCTTTCGGAGATTCGGGCAGGCATAGAGAAGTACGGAGCCGACCTGGATGGTGTTCGGGCAGAGCGTACTGCTCAGGAGGTGACGAGGAGTCTGCGGACGCAGCAAGACTCGGCTTACGAGCGATCACTAGCCATTGATCGAGAACGTGCTAGGCAGAAGAGGGAAGCCGTCGCCGCTGCCGCTGCTGCTGAGAAGAAGGCCCAGGAGGACGCCGAGGCGGCGATAAGATTGGAGGAGAAGCGACAACAGTGGCGAGCGTGGAGAGCAGCGAAAATCCTAGCCGAGCCCCCAACTGGGGATAAGAACGTTGTCCGAGTCGCACTGAAGATGCCCGAGGAATCTGGGATTGGGCGAATTATTCGGCGATTCCCACAAGACGCCCCTATGGAAGAACTGTACGCCTTTGTGGAGTGCTACGACATTATTCAGGAAGAGAGCAAAGATGAAAGTGTCGGGGCCCCCGAAAAGTACGAGCACCAGTTCAAGTTCCGTATCGCGTCCATCATGCCACGCATGGTTTACGAGCCCAGCGGAACAGTAACGATGGGAGAGAAGATCGGCAGGTCTGGTAATCTGATTGTGGAGGATATTGCCCTCGAGTCCGACTCGGAGTCTGAAGACGACGACAATGACGAGGATGGGGAGGCTGAGGAAGACTAGACGTACTAGCAACGTGGCCAGCCTTTTGCATAGATAATTCAGTGTTCGTACTAGGAAGCGGTCAAAGAATTCCACTTGATCGATTTTACGAACCAGTCAGTTGTTGGAGCCCTGGTGTCTCACGAGGGAAAACCTGGGTGGTCCCAGGGTCTTTCTAGAGCGATGCACATTGGGCAAGAGGTCTGACAACATTCATCCATTGGCCCCTGCAGGTCCACGTTCTGGAGAACGGAAACGCACAGCGAACGGTTCAAGGGCTGAGAGTTCATTGTGATTTAGTTATATACGTCATAGTGTTAAACAGCCCATGTGTCATTAAAGTGGCACAAAACAGTTGAAATTGGGATGTAATGTGGTGGTGAAGCATGATGGAGACGGAGGAAGTGCAAATTGGCTCATGGAGAAGCGTCGTCTAAGACTAACAGTGACACTGACATGCTGACGACGCGCTCGCTCCCGCCCTCTTTGCGGCACGCTTCCAAGTTAGTTAGATGCCATCCTCAAGAACGTCATGTGGCCTCTTGTCAACGGCTTTGTCAGATGGAGGAAAGATACCAAGACCTTCAAAGAGGGGTTGCTTGCGTAGGGTCGTGAGGCTGTGCAAGACAGGAGGGACCACCTCGTGGCCGAGTGTGTACTTTGGACAAGTACAGTATTCGTAAAGCTGAAGGACGCTCTCGGTGGACGGGAGGCAACCTGGCTTGCCCAATCTAACTAGGACATTGCAGCATGTTTTAAAAGTGCTTACCAAAGTCCATGGCAAAAAGTGAAGATGGTGTTCTGACTGCCGCCAGCTCACTCCCGCCCTCCCTCCTTGGTTGGTTCCCCAGATCTTCCGCCTCAAACTACTGCGGATTCATCCCCCCGAATTATTCTCCCAAGGCGTTGACCCCATTAACAATATCTCCTCCCTGTTGACGTATTACTACGCAGTGAACTATTCTCCAGTGCACAGCTTGTCCCTCGCTTGCGGTCCAACTCTGGACTGACCTTTTACGTCCGGCCGACGACGGTGAGAGTGACGCACGGGGCTTTTGGTCCAAACGCCCACCGCCGGACTTCACGACATCCCGATTCTCAACAGACGCCCGACTCCGTGGAGTGATTCATCGAGCAGAGATTTCGACGGGATACAAAAACGGAAACAGCCGAAGTAAATTAAAGAGAAGTTGGGCCTCCCGTTTTATAAGAGATTTGGCGGATCTTCGCTTGGATCCTTCTGTGCACATTGTTAGCCAACCTAACTTCCTTTCATCACTACGGGGATCACCAGCATCCTTGCATTCTGCTTATCCCAGACGCCGGCGCTCCAATCAGTTGGCGCTGCGGCTGGAAAGTGCATCAGGGTCCTGACCAACACTTCTTTTCGTACTGACCGAGGAAAGCTTTTGTTTCACGAACACACCATCGCCATCTTCTTCTCTTGTCATTTCCTCGGAATATTTTTCGACCTTCGACTCGCCCATCACCATCTCGGCGAATCTGCCACCCTGGGCTGTCCTCTCCGTCCTCCTTCACCCCCGCCCGCCTCCTCCAACTCGCTGCCTGCTGTGGCGCAACTTCTGAAGAAGCAACCATGAAGTCCATGAAGGGCCTCAGCGTGAATAGGGTCTTCGGCAGCATCAGGAAGAAGGCTAGCAATGTTTCAAACCGTACGCGCCCCTCGAGGAATCGCCCCCCGCCGATTCCGCACTCTCCATAGTCGATATGGCCGCTGACGAAAGGCTCCTTGCAGGCAGCTCCGAAAATGCCAGCGGCACCACTCCCGCCGCGACCCCCGAGATCACCGCTCACAACAGTGTGGTATGTCCATCCCTTTCGTGCGCCAACCACGAATGCCCGCCCATATCTCGCTTCTCTTTTGTCTCGTTCCGCAGAGTTAACGACATGTTCAGAAAGCCTTCATCGAGTCAGGAGGAAAAGCACAGGTAAGCGGTCCATGTCCTACTCCCCGTTCATCTCCCCATACATCAGCTAACGATCGCGTGCGCGCCCATAACAGAGCGATGAAGTTCTCTTTCTGCCTCCAATCGTCGATGCCGCCGAATCGTCTCCCAACGCCGCCGCCGAGTGCGCGCGCATCATTCGCAAATACATTTCCAAAGACTACCTAGGCCGACCATCATGGCAATACAACGCCATCATGCTCATGCGCATATTGACCGATAACCCGGGTGCAACTTTCACGAGGAACTTTGATCAAAAGTTTGTCGACACCGCTCGCCAACTCCTCAAGGCTTCTCGTGACCCCAGCGTGCGACAGATCCTCATGGAGACGCTTGATGACCTGGAGCATACCAAAATGGACGACGAAAATCTGACCTTAATTATATCTATGTGGAAGAAGGAAAAGGAAAAGGCATGGCAACAGGGTGTATGTGCTCAACCATTTGTTTCATACGTCGTTGCAAAGTCATGTCTAATTGCTAAAACGTCAACCTCTTCTAGGGCCGAGCACCACCGCCAGGGATCCCCCCTCAGACTACACCAATGGGCCAGCCCGTATACAACCCCCATTCCCAAAACTATTTCGCCCGAAGCCACTCCAACAAGCGCTTGCCCGACGCCGTCGAGCTCTCCAGCCGCCTCGAAGAGGCTCGGACGTCGGCCAAGCTGCTCGAGCAAGTTGTCATGAACACTGCCCCAGCAGAGATGCTCAACAGTGACCTCATTAAGGAGTTTGCCGATCGCTGCCAGAGCGCATCGCGCAGCATTCAGGGCTACATGACCTCCGAGGATCCTGCTCCAGACAACGAGACAATGGAAAATCTCATCGACACCAATGAGCAGCTGCAGACGGCCCTCAATCAGCACAAGCGCGCGGTTCTCAACTCTCGCAAGCACCTTGGTCTTGGTCAGCGGGCCGACAGTGATACCCCCGTTAGCGTTCCCCAGTCGAACGGGTCCGGACAAGACCACCGTGACGATCAAACCTCAATTGCACCCTCTCGCGAACCTCCTGTATCCAGCCTGAGCAGTCCGATCAGCCACAACGGCAAGGGCAAGGAGACAGATTATCCCTCACCTCTAGGCCCGCCACCATCTACCATGGCCAGCGGCTCTGGCTACAACTCGTCTAAACCCCTTCCTGACTCTCCCCTAGACGACCCCTTTGCAGACCCCCATCATGCTGGATCGTCTAGTCATGCAGGGCCCAGCTCCAACGGCGAGTTTTCTGACAACAACCGCCTGGCCTATGAACCATTCCACCCTGGCTTTGGAACGACACCCAACTTGGACCTTAAGCCTCAGGGACGACAGCGGGATGAAGTCTCGGATGATGAGGATCTTTACGATGCGCCGCCCAAGAACAAGGAGCCCATGTACAGATACTAGAAGATGGGGAACTCAGACGGAGAGGGATAATGTGTTGGTTGGAAAGGTTGGAGGCGGCATCCCGCTGGACGTGGAGGGGTTTATAGCTGGAGCCAAATCCGGTGAGATGACCTTTTTGTCGATTTAGTTCAGTGGTCGAGAAGAGAAGGTAGGATATGTGACAGATGGTTAGTCGGAAGGAGTCGCACAAGTATGTGCATGGTTTTGGTGGCTGACACGGCGAAAGGACGGGATTCATAGCGTGCCTCTTTTCACATGTACTGTATTATTTGGAAGTGAGTTTGAAGAAAGAACAAGCTGACGGCTGCCTTTTGGCAACCAAGAGACAACCTCTCGCAAGTGATGCCTGATGTACACGGATTTGGGGGCATGCTATGTTCCCTCCTGGACCTGCGCCCTCACCATGCAGTGCTTGATCCAGAACATACGTACGTCCTAGGAGTCTTGACCGCTCGACACTGTCGACGCGGTAGTGCATATCGCCCCTGTTCACCCTGATCCATGGATTTCCCCCTCCACGTACCTGGCACTGTGGCTGTCTTTTTGCGCGAATGTGAGGAGCAACGGCGGGAGGTGTAGGACATGCTGTGCTACAACAGGTACCTGGCCGAGACAACTTGCAGCAGGAAAGAACCCAACGCTGGTTTGTGTGATATTTGGGCGATTCTGTGGGTGTGGTCCATGATCCGGCGGGTTGGGTACATGGGGGTGTGTGTGCTGGGAATGGCGAGCTGGAAGGGACTCGAGGCAAGCCCAGGTTTCACGGCACGCGGGACTCGAGGGGATTGTAGATTAGGATTTGTTTTTGTTTTCTCGGGTTTCAGCAGAAGCGGGGGAGGGGGGGAGCAGGTAATATTTCCACGCTGATATACCTGTTTGTGATTTGTTTGGTGGGGAGGGTGGGAGTGGTGTTGGAACCATGTCTGAGGGCTTTCTCTCTGTGACGGCCGAAACAAAACGAGATAAGACAGAGCTCGCAGGCTGCAGAAGTCGCTCGTGTGATGGCAACGACCGGGCCTGGCACGCGAGTTCGGCAGGGTTAAGAAAAGGAGTGTTCACGACGGATGTAGTGTCAGAGCATCGGGGTCGGCGTTGGAAGAAATAAAGAAATAAGTCACCGGGATAAGTTCATTGGGTTGTCCGTGTGAGGTTATTCGGTCACTACCAGCTCTGGGAATGTGATCAATCGCCTGCAAGCCCTCCTCGTACGTAGTACCGTTGTGAACAGTGGCAGGCCCCGAGATCAACGACTAGACGTATGGCTACAGGATCCAAACCCTTGGGCAATATGCCGTATTTACGAATTACATCTTGAACGAACTTACCAATCCTGCAGGCGATTGATCATATTCTTAGAGGACGTATTGTACTCATCCCTACAGGCTCACAACGGCGTCGAGTAGGGTTGCATGATAGGGTAGCATATCTGCATCTTCACCCGCGAATATTCTGCCGCGATTTTCGCTGCAGGCAGGAACTGGGGGGCGCCGAAGTGTGAAACCTGGGGTTCTTGTATAGACACAGCATCTTTAAGACGCAGTGGTGTTGCACGAGCGGGTAGCACTGTTGCAGCGAATAGTTTGGGGGTCATACGAGGACGCCCAATGGTTAGGAATAAGACGTTAGGTCTGATGATCATGACACACTTGGAGACGGAAGAGGGGAGAGAGACATGTTGAAGCTTTGGGCGCGTGTGGCTTTGTTCTCTGTCGGAAACACGATCCATGTTTCGTGGTTGAGTGGCAGAGGGCGGCGTGTTGTTCGTCGTAGATAGATGGATGGATTCCATAGAGGCACGTGCGAGATGGAAGCATCAGGTGGCCGGTGAGACGCATCTCAAAAAAAGGAAAACAAGAGAAACGGTTGAAGCCGGAGTGTCCATGCAGAGCAAGCAATATCGGGGGTGGGCCTGGCTGAGGAGAGATTGGCGGTCAGAAGTAGAGCGTGACTTATATTTGGAGAGTTGGAAACAGCCGAGGCGGGGAATGTGACTGCAGGCAACTCGATTTGGCAGTTACAGTGGCCTGTGATGATGGCGAGGGTTGGGCGTCGTTGGTGTTGAGGTTGATGTTGGCTATGGCGGTGGTGGAGGTTGAAGTTGGGCTTAACTAACTCAACAGGTGTTGGACGCCAGAAGCCGCATCCTAGCTCAGGAGCGAACCACGTTTGAGTCAGTGTGCATAGTACATATGCACGTAGTCATGGATTCATCAACCAACAGGGTCCCGAAGAAGAGACGGAAGCTATTCGATAGATGGTAAAGAATGCGAAGAGGCGTTAGATGGTGCGAGTCAATCCATGGCCTGGCGCTTTGTCGTAGTTGGATAGCGTGACGGATGATGAGCGAGAGAATTGCGACATGTCATTCCCGTATCATGGCCGTCGTGCGTAGTAGACTACCTAGGTGTAGTCGGCCACGACACTTGAGCGATCGGCGTCCGCCCTCGCCGCCGACTCAACGTATTTCCTCGACGCAAGCGCTTTTAACCTTTCCGATATGCCGAAAAAGACAAACCCTCAAGATTTCTTCTGCAGAGCGAGAGCTAAAGGCTCTGAACAATGCACACAGGGGATTGATGGGTCTCCAGTTTCAAAGAAGCTTGTGCCGAGCACGCATATCAGCGCATGGTCAACTTATAGCACCAGTAGGTTTCCGACCACAGACCCTGCTTAGGTCTAGCTAACAATAACAATTTAGATATGCTGATAAACATGCTCTAATACAGCCTTCGCCAAAGATCACGTTACAGTTAGTTATCAACGGAACTTAATGCAAGCCCAAGGTCCATGGGCGCATGGGTTTTTCGGCAACCTGATGCTCCATGACGCTCCCTGAAAGTGGGAAACGCTCGTAAGCCATGTCTTGGAGAACAGCCCGAGTCGCTATACTTTCTTCTTCTACGGGGGAGCATGCATGAATATTGCAACACTACGGCTCAGGTTAACTGCGCTTGCCCCCTTAACGCTTACGATCATATACGGATGGTGTACCAATACAAGTACCCTAGCAGCTGCGTACAAGAAATGCACTTTACTGTTGCATTTCGTGCCTTGTCGTGGTTGCCTTTCGCCTTGCATGATTGCCTCTTCCTTCCGATCATAGGACGGGTACATAATTTAGAAAAACAAGCAGATGGACAATCGCATTAGGATGATCGACTTCTACTCAGACCAAATCACGCGGACTCAGGACAGTGAATTTTACAGTTACGACATGCACTTTTCAGATGGAAAGTGGAGGATTAATTTGATAGGCCCATTGCGGGTTAACGTTCTCTTTATCGCAAGCTCTCGAAAGAAGGCATTCGTACATACCATGAGATAAGTTTACATGACATTTCTCATTTCCCGCCCTCTGCTGTCGATTTTCGGATCAGTGCCACGCCCCTTTAACCACTCAGCCATCGTCTTGCAAGACCCAAGTGCCAGTTCACGGCAGATCGCGCTTGGCCTTCTGCTAGAAGGACTCAATTGTCTGCTGCTGCTGCTGCTGCCGGCCCAGGGATCCCCTTGGCTTCTGCAGGTGTTTCAGCCAGCCCTCTGGTCGATCTGCAGGACGTCTGCACTGCATAAGATATACCTCAGTCAAATAGTACGCTTGTTGTGCGTCCACAGCGGCGTGATGATTCTTGCCCGCCAGTTCGTGCTGCGAGCCCATGATGAGCGGGAAGAGGATCGCTAAAGCACCTGGCAAGGTTCGACCGTCATCCCTTAAAGCCGCGATAAGATTTCTTCTAATGTGCGTTAAGATGGGCAAACATCTGGAGTTATCGGGCAGAACGTTAAACTCTCCTTCTGACTCGAGCTATTCGCGCAGAGCAGATAGGTCGATGGTCGATGTATGCCACGTTACGAACCACGTCTTTAGCGATACTCCTTGCTCTTAAAGTCGACCTGCAACTTAACGAGCTGACATCCTGGAGTCCTTGCAACAGTGCCGCCTAGTAGATTTGTTAATTAATAGATCCATGTAGGCATTTGCCGCACTTCTCCCAGCAGTGGTGGCTGCATGTGTCTCGGGCTGATACCTGGTCCGATAGTCCAGAGTGATATTGCCTTTGGCATCGCACATCCCAATTTCAAAAACCCGTTTGGTGCTAATATTGAACTCAAGATCCAAAAATCTGAGCTCCGATTCATCAGTCTTCCCCGCCTGAATCGACAGAAAGAGGTCGAATATAGACCTCACAGACTCGTCTGTTACCCATGTAGTAGCCAGTGCTGGGGCTATGAGTCTTGTGTAGTCTGGGTAGTCTGTGGAAGAGGCAGTCCACAAGGATAAGTGATCTTTACATAGCCGCGACCGCCGGAAAGTAGGTTGAAAACAATTCTTTTCCCTGCAGATCTAGGTTTCAGCTTCTTCGAGAAGCATGTACTTCTCGACCAGGTAATGAAAGTTGTAGTTTGCCTGGCATTCGATACACCTAGAAGGGAGGGCGGATGATCTTTCCGTGATTTTCGATCTTGATTCGTGCTGTCTTATAGTCGAGTGTAGTACCATTTGGACATACTGTAGTTACGATCTTATTGACAATCGGTGACGGGCCGGCACATTTCAGGCCAAAGAATATGTTGTTACGATAGGCCTGGGGGAATTCTAAGAAGAGATGGATTAGTCGTTACAATACTTGGAACATGAGAGCGCTGGTATCCACGTATTGAGAACATGTGACCCATGATGGTGCTCAGCAGCCCCGGACGTTACAAATGTACCGGCTGTGCACATTGCGCGCATGCAAGCGCGCCTGGACCGTGTCCTCGAATAGCGCCTCGCAGCTGACTTCTTTTCGATAGAGGCAGGGTATCTTTCCGCGGTGAGTTATGTTAGCGTGCTCTGATGCCTGGTTCGGAGAGCTAAACATGTGATGACAGTTCTCCAGATCTGCCGCAGGACAAGCGTGGTCGTAAGTCGCCCAACCAGGGTGCATCCTGCCGATATGGTTATTCAGGCAGTGATGAGTGGTGAAAGTCGACTCGCAGCTCGGATAAGAGCATTTCAATTCAGCATTGTTGTGCGCACTTTCCACGTGGTACGTTAGGCCACTTTTCGAGCCCAGCATCTTCCCGCAGCCTGGCCACGAACAAGGAAACTCCTTACCCTTGTGTAGTTTCTGAAGATGTGCTTGAAGTCGCCTCTTGGTCCTAAAGGCCTTGCTGCAGTCTTGATGAGGACATTCGTGGGCCTCTATATCGTGCTCAGCTCTCTGATGGTCGAATAAGGCGGATTGATTAGAGAACCCCTCTTCACAACCTTCCAAGCGATATTGAAATGACTGTGCTGATGTCTGTTGCTCAGAATGAGCTTCTTGCATGTGCGCCTTCATTTTTGAGTGATTTCCCGGAAATGCCCCTCCCGAAAGTCGGAGCACCGGTGACGCATTCGAGCGAACAAAATTTCCAGAAAGCTCCTCTCGAGGCACCTCCTCACATGCTCCATCTGTCGCCAATCAATCACCATTATGGCCGAGCTACCTGATCCTACGATCGACCTCGACTGGAGCGGCTACATCGGCGCAATCCACGAGCACTTTGACAGGAATGCTCTCGCGCACCCTTCGCGGGCTTGTGTTATAGAGACCAAGATGTCCAGGCCGCTGGAGCTACAGTCACAGTCCTCGACCCGATGTACCCGCCGCAAAGGCAGCAAAGTAGGCGTACCCTACCCTATTCTTGCTGAAGCAGTTCAACTGACGGGGGTTAGTCTACCTCGAGTCGGCCCAGCCTAAGGCCATGATTTCGATCGGTAAGACCATCGACGAAAATGGGTTCGTGTGTTCCGTGCTTGTGATGTCGCAAACAGGCCCAGCTTCCTTCTCCCACCAACCACCACCTCCTCCAGCAGCCACCATCACATCGCAACACTTCCGCTTGCTAATATGTCATCTTTAGTCCTCTTGCTCCCCTTGTACAGAAGTATGTCGACGAAGAACTATCTCTCAAGACCCAGATTCCCGAGCTCCGAATGAGTGACGACGGCATCCTGTTTGGCGGAAAAAAGGATGGCGCGGATATCTTCGATAGGGTGCGGTCCAAGGCCTCATCACCCCCCGAGGTTCTTGTCGGCCCAGACTCTATCGGTGTCATGTCCTTCACTTCGGGGCCAGAAGGAAGGCCCAAGTGCGTGTTAGGACGTCATTACAGCTTGGCAAAGTACTTTCCCTGGATGGCGGAGCGCTTCAACCTCTCAGCAGATTCGAAATTCGCTTGCCTTAGCGGGATTGCCCATGATCCCATCCAGCGAGGTAAGACTTGTCAGTGTCATAATGTTCCTGCTTTAGCTTACGCCTTTACACAGACATTTTCACGCCCCTGTTCCTCGGCGCTCAGCTCCTGCTGCCGGCCAAGGAGGACATCGCCCACGAGAAGCTGAGCGAATGGATGCGAGAATGGTCACCCACCGTCACGCACTTAACTCCTGCAATGGGCAATTTGCTCGTGGCCGCATCTAGCGCCAAGTTTCCCTCTCTGCGACACGTCTTCTTTGTTGGCGATGTTCTGACCACTCGCGATTGCAAAGCCCTTCGGCATCTGGGGCCAGCATGCCGTATCGTGAATATGTACGGAACCACCGAGACAAGTGAGTAGACCTGAATCAACTCTGGAAACGAGGATATCTAACAATTATGCCGTAGGTCGAGCGGTCTCTTACTTTGAAATTCCTTCCGCCGAAGAGGATCCCGCTGCTCTTGACTCGCTGGGGGACACCATCCCCGCGGGATGGGGGATGCAGAACGTCCAGGTTCTTGTCGTATCTCAGAAGGATCACAAAATTTTGTGCGGCGTTGGAGAAATTGGCGAGCTGATAATAAGAGCAGCCGGACTTTCAGCCGGTTACCTCAACGACCCTGAGAAGAACAAGGAGAAGTTTGTCGACAACTGGTTTGTTGATAACAAGAAGTGGGTAGAGGCTGATAAGGCCAAGGACAAGGGTGAGCCGTGGCGCGCCTTCTTTAACGGAGTTCATGACAAGCTCTATAGAACGGGAGACCTTGGCCAGTATCTTCCCTCGGGAGCCGTGCGCGTATCTGGCCGAATCGACTCTCAGGTCAAGATTCGCGGTTTCCGGATTGAGCTCAACGAGATCGATGCTAATTTAAGTGGCAGCCCCCTTGTGCGAGACTGCAAGACACTCGTCAGGAGAAATGCGCATGAGGAGCCCAAGCTTGTCAGCTATATTGTTCCCGAGATCGCCGAGTGGAAGCGCTGGCTAGAAGCCTACAATCAAGAAGATATTAAGGACGAGGGTACTAAGATCGGACCTACCGTCGTTTACCTCAGGAGGTTTCGCGCCCTTCAAGCGGTTGTTCGTGACCACCTTAAGGATCGTCTTGCGTCTCATTCGATACCCTCAGTCTTTATTATGCTACAGAAGCTCCCCCTGAACCCGAACGGCAAGGTTGATTCCCCGAATTTGCCCTTCCCCGATACAGCGCAAATGATGGAAGAGGCCTCGGAAGAGGATCTAAAGAGCTGGGAGGCCCTATCAGAGATAGAAAAGGCCGTCGCCTCGCTCTGGTCAACTCTTATCCCAGGTCTACATGCCAAGACCCTCAGGTATGTGATGGATGAAAGTAGTCAACGCTTTGCAGATAAACAGAAAGCTGACCCAAGCCTAGGCCCGACTCAGACTTTTTCGACTGCGGTGGGCACAGCTTACTCGCCCAGCAAATGTTGCTATCTCTTCGAAAGGAGCTGAACGCGGATGTTCTTATTGGCGCTCTTTATTATAATCCGTCTCTGCGGGGTCTGAGCAGTCAGGTTGGCCGTCTACGCAGTGGTCAGGCTGTCGAAGAAAACAAGGGAACCGAATCACCCTATGCTAAATCATTGGATAAGTTGGTGAAGACCTTGGACGCAAAGTACCAGACGGCGGATCCAGATGCCCTGAGCCCGTCAAGCGGTGCCACGTTCTTCCTCACTGGTGCCACAGGCTTCTTAGGCGCGTACCTAGTCAAGGATATCTTAGAGAGGGAGAACACTAAGCTCATCGCGCACATCCGTGGAGCGAAGGATGTTGCTTTCGCTAAGGAGCGCCTAATAAGATCCCTTAAGGGCTATCTATTGTGGCAGGACTCGTGGGAGGATAGAATCTCGTGTGTTCTTGGCGACCTATCCAAGCCTCGTCTTGGCCTTGACGATGCCAGCTGGAAGCACGTCGCTATGACAGCGGATGTCATGGTCCATAATGGTGCTTACGTCCACTGGATTGCCCGATACGAGCAGATGCTACGCAGTAACGTACTCTCTGTTATTGACGTAATGAAGCTCTGTAACGAGGGCAAGGCTAAGCTTTTCTCCTTCGTTTCATCGACGTCGACTCTGGACACCGACCACTACTATAACCTCTCAAGGGACCAGGTCGCCATCGGTCGCGGCGCGGTGCTTGAGGCAGATGATATGGAGGGCAGCCGTTATGGTCTCGGCACTGGTTACGGCCAAACCAAGTGGGTTTCTGAGCAACTGGCTCGCGAGGCTGGCAAGCGTGGTCTCCGTGGCTCTGTTGTCCGACCTGGGTACATTCTCGGCGGCCGCAATGGTGTTTCCAACACGGATGACTTCTTGATCAGGCTCTGCAAGGGCTGTTCCAGTTGGGCGCTAGGCCGCGTATCATCAATACTGTCAACACCATCCCGGTCGATCACGTTGCCAAGGTCGTCATTGCCTCAGCCCTGAACCCTGCGCTGCCTGGAGTGAACGTCTGTCACGTCACTGCACACCCGAGACTGCGCATGAGCGAGTTCCTCTCGGCGCTAAGCTACTACGGCTACGACGTTCCTGAAGTCGACTACGAGGAGTGGAAGACGCAGCTCGAGGAGTTCGTCTTAGCTGGTTCGGTTGGGAAGGATCAGGAGCAGAGTGCGCTCATGCCGTTATTCCACATGGCCACGTCTGACCTGCCCTCAACAACGCGCGCCCCTGAGCTAGACGATAGGAACACTGTGGCTGTCCTTAAGGGCGACGCTGATCGCTGGACGGGCGTTGATGACAGCGCTGGCGAGGGCGTTACGCGCGAGGATATTGGAAGGTATCTGAGATTTTTGGCAACGATCAAGTTCCTGCCTTGGCCAACCAGCCGCGGACGCGAACTGCCGCCTATTTCAGCCGATGTTGCGCAGGCTCAGGCACAATGGGGAGTGGGTGGTCGTGGTGGCGCCACTTCATAATGTTCCCCGCGCTGGATGTGATGATGCTAGATGGACGTTGAATTTCAAAAAGACCTTCAGAGGGAGGCGTATGCGAAAAGTTATCTTGTTATCGGAATAGACGATTTATAGGGGTTAAACAACTCGAGAATACATTAGCGATCAAGCCAACATGCTCCGTGTGCAGCGGTTGATTCTCCAGTTTTAGCAGCTTACGTGTAACAGTGCTCTTGACTGAGCTGTGATCCTGCGATTATTACAAGAAGCATGAGACTGCCTAAAGTAGGTAGGGCCAGTTGATATTAAGGACAAGTCTTGAGTCAAGGACACCTGAGCTTGAAATAGCACATGCTCTCAAGTGCTGCCCTACATCCTCATCACCCATTGGTAATTTATTTTTGCCGTCACCAAAAAAATCCCCCTGCATCCAAAAAAAAAAAAAAAAAAAAAAAAAGGAAAAAAAGATCACCCCACGATTCCCGACGACGTAGGATTACTAGACAGGCAGCGCACTTGTCCTCCTCATCCACGAATTATCCCCATCGCCTGAATACCATAGCACACATGACAGGTTGAAGGTCTAGAAACTCGTTTGGAAGTTTGCCTGCCCATTACCATTTCTCAGCCGCAGCCATAGCTGCCCCAACTCCTCCCCAGGAGGCCACCACGAAGCCCATCCATAGCCTTGTCCTCGACGCAGGCCCGCTCATCAAGGACGACCCTCCAGCCGATAACCCCCCGCGCCCGCGCAGAGCAGCTCTACGTCTTCCTCTCCGTTATGCCCGAGATTCACGACGCTGCCACCCGCTCCCGCATCCAGACCACGCTCCTCCCCTTCGTCACGGTGCGCGCGCCCAAACCCGCCGGCGTCAAGTTCATCTCGACCTTTACCCAGCGCACGGGTAACAGAGAAGTCCTCAGCAAGTCGGATCTGGAGGTTCTCGCCTTGACGTATGAGCCTAAATGTGAGATGAATGCGGCGACTTGCGACCACTGCAGGGAATGATGATTCGCCTGCATGGGTGGCTGTCATATTGCCCAGCAAGCTTCGGTTGCTGGGGCTGGTGCTGGGGCTAGGTCTCCTCGCTCTCCCCTTCCCACCAACCCTGACGACGAGCCTTAGAGGCGTCGAGTCCTATTTGGGGAGCCACCGACTCGTGCTTTCAGGGCCGGCAAGCGAGGCTTTGCCTACACCGCCTCTCTTGGTGCTCGTCGTTGCAGTGTCTATTGCCACTAGGATGCTGGTGGTGATGCGATGTCTATCGTGAAAGAGTTCAAAACCCCACGTCTCATTCGTCGCCAATCTGCGGTTTAGCGTCCTTAGTGCGGGATAAAACTTTTGAAACCGACCTCTGTACCTAAGGTACCTAGGTGATCGTCCCGAGGTACCTAAGATGGAAAAAACTTGGGATGAACGGTAAAGATCAGGCCAGTCAGGTCATTCCGAGGTCATCCATCCTTCCTTCCAATTCAAGGAATCTTCAATTCCGATCAGGGGCTCACGTCGGCGGCCTGAGGCGCAAACGAAGCCCACAAAAATGCAAAGTTGCATCGTTTGGTCTTCAGCTGAGAGGAGAGAAGCCAAAAATAGGTAAATAACGACGACGACGACGACAACAACAACAACAGACAACAAACAGCATAAACAAGGCGGAAAGAGAAAACAGAGATGAACCCTCCTCGCGAATTGCCAGCAAACAAGGGCAGCGCAGCCACCTTGATAACGGCATGAGATGCGAGGCAAGCAGACCCCAGCTGTCCAGTCGACGCCTTGAATTCGACATGCAAACAATACCTAATTAACAACCTAGACAACAGCAGCCCAATGCTCATCAATCTCAGCATCAAATCGCATTCGTCCGTCTGGGCCTCTCCGGGAACCGTGACCATCGCTTAGACGCAAAGGCCCGCCCGCCGAACCCACCGACCAATGTTCCAGACCAGATTCGTTGTTCGTCTCAGCGGGCATGGACATTTTATCATGGATGAACGGCCGGGAGATGTGCAGTGCATTCGTACCCAGTACTTCGCTTCGTACGTACATCCGTCATGCCATGCAACGGGATGGAGTTATCCGACCTTGCTCGCCCCACTTTCGCGGCGCCGTCGAATGCGGGCGATTGGTTCCCGCTGCCACGCCATGAGGACAAAAAGGCCAGGCTTTGGGGTGGGCGAGACCGACCGTTCCCCCGAACGTGGCTGGACCCAGTTTCCCGTTTCGGGACATTCTTGCGAACATATCAGATCCCCAATCGAGGGGAGATGAAGCATGCCTCATGTCGACGAGACTCGACCGACATTTGGCTTATGCGTGCTACTCGGTACTCCCTTTTGCTCTCTGTCCAGGTCCCAACCTAACTTACAGCAGAGTTTTTGTCCTTCATCATGCCGCGTACGACGATGCCCATCGTGGCACCGCCCCGTTTTGTCTTGACCTGTTCACACATGTTTGACATATAGAAGTTCGGACAGGTCACAGAAGATGGAACCCATTTTTCTGCCCATTCCCAAACGCCCAGTCTCACCCTTGCTTACACCGGATCGGCTACGAATAATAATACGATTGTCACCTTGTTGATTACTTCTCTTCCACCCCGCTGTTGAACGCTCCTTCCATGGACAGACAACGCACATCCTGGACCTTCAGCACCAGGTCAATGCATGGAACCATTTCATTGACTACAATTGCTCCGGCTTCTCGCATCGTGATATTGGCTTTTATTTGAGTTTTTATGCTCTCGGCACCATTCCTTTAATTGCTTTGCCCCTAGTTCCTCTCTCACACAGACAGACACACATTGACACAACGCACATACACACACATATGCACACACACACACACACGCACACACACGTTTCTTTTCAGATGATGTCGTTTTACCCACCATGTCTCTGCCGCCGTCTCTTTATTCGTCCTTCATGGCTGACCTCTTTTTCCTCCATCTGCCCATACGCCCCCCCTTTATCTCTAAATGGCGGAGCTGATTGCTCGCTTCATTGCCTTTTACTGTCATTCCTTCGAAGCTAGACCTTGGTCTTCTTCCTGACCTCGTCTGAACAGCAAGGCAGTTCTCCTCCGCTACTCGATGCCCGTCTCTTGAAGCCATCATCTCCACATGGACATGGCTCTAGCATGCTAGAGGCTAGAGGCGAGAAGCTCTTTGCGACGCCCTGGCTCATCTCATTCTCCACCGCTGCCGCTTCTTCACGATCCTCTCCTCCTTGGGCTCCTCGTTCAAGGATCCTCCATGAGCCACCCTTCCCCTGTCTGTTTGTTGTCATTGCTCGTCTTGTTTGCGCGCCCTCTCTTGTCTCGTCCTCTGACGCTTCTCTCAACTCGCCATGTCATGGCCAGCCATCACATATATGCCCCCCGATCTCTTGACAGCGGCCCAACCCACTCGATCCCTGTTCCCCTACTCCATCCCCTCTTCCTGCTCCTCGCTTTCATATGCAACCTCGTCCTTCTCAATCCAGAAATATATATACCCGTTCAACAGTCCCAAGCGCGCTTGCATGGCCCCAACAAGTGGCTCCGTCGTTGGCTCAAAGTCCAACGCCATACCTAATACTGCGCCGTCTCCCTCCCTGGCTCTGGCTAACACCCCCTGTTTGCCGTTCCGCTTCCTCGGATCTGCGTCCACCCAAGAGCCACAATTCCTCCCGCCTCCAGCTCAACCGTCTGATGTGCTTTCGTTACTTTCACCCCAACCAGCCTAGTGTCATCTGTCAGAGCCTGTCCAGTCTTACTTACACTCACGCATACATACTCAGCCCACTACCTCGACAAATTTTCTACGAAGCCGTCGACCTCGCATGCTCTTTTTCGTTCTTCTCACATAATCGCTAGCCATGCGCTCGTCAACGGATTTCTTCTCCATGGCACCCTCCTTCTCCTTCTCCTCAACCGACCACACAAACACCTTGTACTTCTCACGCTCTCTCCTCCCGTCTTGCCGCATGGCCCCCGTCAAACCAAGTCATGTTACGAATCTACCATTTGGGCATCTCAGCTCGGAACTTTTAGCGCTCATCTTCGAACAGGTAGGCCATAGCTCTTACATGTCCCAATCCACAGGACCGCTCTTGACTAACACTAATGACCCCTAGATTCGAGAGGTGGATTTGCCTACCCTCAAGTCTGTACGTCTAGCATCAAGGAGATTCGATGCCATTGCAGCTCCTATTGCGTATAGGGTTTTGACCTTGAATGAGAGGCTCGTTGCACCAGATGCCGAGCAACGATATCAGGGTACCTTTGACAACATAGGTGCTCACACCAACCATGTCGTCATTCCTAGTAATCTCGATCCCGAGGGTATTAATCGTATTCTTCTTCGGATCAGGAGACTCTACTCTATACGGTATGTGACCTAGCCGTCATAACATTTCCAATACTAATAAGATGTGCTTCGTTAGCTGGCAGTATACTGATAGAGACTTTCATACCTCTGACATATGGTTACCGTCGGATTTCCTGAACACTAGAAATAAGCGCCCAAACGAGACTACCCTCTACGTTGACAACCTCCCGTTGAGCGAGGTTGACAATAACCCCAACAACTGTTACACCAGAGCCATCCCCCCACAACACTTAACCTCGCTCAAACTGACCAGCCCTTCACCAACCCTCTCCACTCGCCTCGGTCCATTGAAACGACTCCTCCTCCAATCATCGCGACTTCGAACGTTACATTACGAAGACCGCGGCCAGGGTACGAGCTTCAACTTCCAGCCGGGCGAGCGAATGCCACCACTGACTCATTTACTATTACGATCCTACGACTGGAAACACTCGACTCAAGACGTGAAGGAGCATTGGAACCTGTCGCAACTCGAATCCCTAGAGTTGGTTTCCGTTCCGGTGTTTAACTTCCTCTCATCCATCCCTTTTAACAATCTTGCGAACCTCAATACCTTGCACGTGGGCAACTACAGCCACCTCTCTGACCGGAGACAAGAGGCAACGAATGGTCTCTATCTACTGGTCAAGAACCATATTCAGGCCCTCGAGGTCCTAGACATTACCTGCCATACCAAGCTCTTTCCATTGAATGCGATCCTAAAGCATCAGCACTCACTAAAAGTCCTACGATTCCGAGACCACGTCGGGTTTGCAGACGACGACGGGCAGTGCCCAACTCTATGTGCTGACAATGTCGACCTGCTGTCACGGAATCTGACATGCGTCCACACGCTGGAACTAGACATGGATGTCGGAGGGTGTAATCCGACAGACTTCCTTCGTGCCATCTGCGCCTTCCCGGCTCTACACACCCTCACCTTGCATGTGCAAACGGTCGTGCAACCCCTCGAAGACCAAGTTCCCGGTGGTGTGGATCGGGATCATGAGGCAGCCATGCAGATGCTCCGGCTCCTCGTCCAAACCCGACAGCAGGCCCTCGGGATGTCTTGGAGACGCATTACCATCAACGTGGGTGGATGGAAGCGGGTCATGGTGCGACGGTTGGGCGGTGCCTGGCATCGGCTAAACGAGATGGGCATCTATGCGGAGCGGTGCTTTGTCATGGAACGGGACGATGACAATCGGTTGGAGGTACGAGAGGAAATGTGTCTAGAGAACTCAAGTCGGCGGGCAAGTCCCGATCCCTGAAGCGGGAGGAGGTTGAAGTTGCACGAGAGAGGGATCATCAACTCTTGATAGGATATGATGGAGCATAATGAGGCACCCTAGCAAGACTGGGGCGCCTCGTAGCATACGACGTTACGCAGACAAGACCATAGATCGGTAGTAGATAATTAGTGAGCTCTCAGAGCATCAGATTGCAAAATCATAAACCAATACACTCGGCTGGGTCGGAATCCAAAGAGGTCCCTTCGGTGTATATCCTAGCCCATGGTATGGAGGAACCTGACACATCTCGGAACGATGATCATCTTACCGTTGGGGTGCTGATGTTGGATTCGGTGGCCCTTTGTGCACGAGCATCTCAGGCTCCCTGCCTCCCGAACCAAGTTCTATTCAGTGTGCCTTTCTGCTAGGTTCTACGCTTTCTAGGCGACGATATTGTGCCGGTTAATAGGCACCGTTTTCATTCTCGTGAAACTTGATCCTTCCTGTTATTTACCTATCGCACCATGGTGTCTCGTCGTCCACGACTGTTGGTTTCCTCAGATGGACTGCAGCCACCGCTGAGCGACTCAGACACTCTCTCCATGCGGTGAACAAACCTCACAAGCCCTCTGGGCCTGTATTATACTGTTGACCAGGAGAACCATCCCGCACAAAGAAGGAGAACGTACAGCAAGAGTCCAACGACAATGGGAAGGTGATAACTAATCACGGCATGCCAAAGCCACGGTTGGGTACTTGGACTATCCTTTTAGAGAGTCATCCTTGAGTCTTGGGCCCAGTCCTTCCCATAATGTATCTACCTTATGGCCCATTCGACAGCTCGGTCCCATGAGGCACCAAATAACAGTCATTGTTGGGAGTGGCTGGGTGAACCATACCACAGGCATGCTCTCCTTGTTTGATTCTTCCTTGTCCCCTCTGCCGCCTCAAGTCGTCGAGTTTCCCGCATGGAACCCCTTCAACATGCTCCAACACAGCGACACTTGGCGCAGACGACGAATCGACGGCGTTCAGTCAGCCTCAACCATAGTCCTCACTCTCCCCCCCAGCGTCTTTTGCTATCTCATCTTCAGAACCCACTTCGGCCGCACGCACTTTCAGTCACAGGACAGCTCAAAGCGGACTAATGCAGGCGCGCGGTGCCCCCGGCCCGGAGATCCGAGGGGGATCTCGCTCCACACTGTGTGAGAGAGAGGGATTGTTGGATTGTTTTTCGTTTGATTGATTGACTCGGTGCAGTCGTCGTGTTGAAAGAAAATAGAAAAGGGGGGAAACTGGCGAGAGGCTTGGCGGGGGACGCACAAAGCGTGAAGCTATTCGCGGGCGACGGTGGAGGGGCGGGAGTGCGGGAGTGGCCTTGGGACTTGTTGTTGTGTGGCGGTCTGGGTTTGTCTTGTCAGGAACTGTTGGTCAGCAAAACCATGGTTGGCGTTCGAGCAGGGGTAGGAGTGTTCCATACAAGCGACAAATACGAACAGCCAGCGTCTTTTCCATGTACAGATATATGTTTGCGAGTCTGCGTCTATGTGCGTCTTCATGCAGTCTCTCCCAGCACCAGCAATACAGCACCCCTCTGCGGCTGCAAGCCAACCTCGACAAGACAATCACAGGCAGGACCCGTCCAAAAATACAGCAATGGAAACCAAGACAGCTAACTCTTGTCAGTTTGGCAGCAACAATCAGGGCAGTTTCAAACTACCTCGGGGACCGGCCCGTCGACGTTTCGATCTTCAACCAGGAAGTTCCCAAGGGCAAGGGAACAGAGTTACCTGCCTTTGGTGACTTTCAAAACAGACATCAAAAGACGGCGTGTAATCAATGGCAAAGCACGAACCTCCTCGTGCCAGAAAGAAAGAAAGAAAGAAACGAAGGAACCAAACCCCACCCCGTCTCTACAAGCCAAGTTGGCTCTCCTTTCTCCCTCTGCTCTTCTTCAAGTCTCGAAATGAACCAACGTCCAGGTGTTGGCTCCCGTTGTTAGAGCGGCTCCGATAACGTTGGAACTAGGGGGGAAGCTCGACAACCCCCCCTCCTCTACCACACAAGGCTGACGCCAACCAACACTTGTCAACATCTTCACTAGTCATGGAACATGCCCAACCAAAACCAGAGTTCATCATTTGAACAGTTCCAGCTCTTCCATCTCTTCCAGCTCCCCTCCCCGAACCCCCGCATCCCCAAGTCCCGGCCGGCCCTGGCAACCCTCGTTGAAAGACGACGACACACGACAGACCTTTCGGCGCGGGCCTCACGGCTCGACGCAGTAGACAAAGTCGGAGCCAGTGGCGCCAAAGTCTCCTTTCAAAACCGCCGGGCTCTGCCGACTGTCGCCACAGCCTCTGCGCATGCTTCGCTCTCGCCCAACTTGCGTGCCCGGCAACTCTCCGTCGGCACTCAGGGGGTGTCCGACAGCCCTCCCGAGGGGACGCAATCGCAAAGCAGACCGGAACAGGAGTAGCCCAAGGCTTTTGGGTCGTACGGTGATGCAGCATTTCTGGTCCCATCGTGGGCATACGCTCCCGGGGCTCGGAGGCTGAATTGGCTTGAACTGATTTTTTTCCTCCAAGAGTCAGGAGGCTGGCTGAAGAGGAGTCCAGCTGAAAGGTAGGGTGTCCATACGCACAAAGAAAAGCCATGACAACAGGGCGGACAGCCCGAGGCGAGGCGAGGGTTCCTGCATCAGCTCTGGTGTGTTAGGACGACTCCGGCCGGGCACGACAGAGGACACGAAGAGAAAGGAAACGTCAATGGCTTTGGTTGACGCGGCTCCAGCCTTGGCAGTGCTGCCGTACTCGCTGTGGCAACTACAGCCTCCCAGGACCTAGAAGCAGCATGACCTCCTAACTGGCCAGATGCCCCCTTTCTGGTTGGTTTTCTTGGACTAACATTACTCTGTCGACAGTCAGAATCAAGCCCGTTTCTCGTCCTCCCGTCTCGTCTCGTCCCGTTCCCACGGCCGCTCCGAAGGACACAAAGAGCCCAAAGGCCAGCCACGATTCGAAAGCTCGCCGCCGACCGCCGAAACGCCTCCGTATCCGAAGGCCTGGGTCAACTCCGCAGGACTCTCTTCTCGCCGTGGGGCCGTGTTTCGATCGAAACAGTATAGCACAGCAAGAAGGAAGAGTGGAAGCTGGCGTCATCTGCATTCCAGTCAAGGGGACCGGGCCTGGTTGCACCCGAGCAGATCTCGGGCAGGGCAATTGTGGCTTGTCTTTGCGCTCTAGCTTCCGTTTTTGGACGAAACTCTCTCCCGAGTATCTGAGGACGAGAGTTTGGTACGCTCTGGAGAAGAGCTGAGGCTGACGGCTGGTCCGCTGGCTCCCGCTCGAGAACCCAGCAGAGCGGCAAGGCCAAGGTTACGGGAGAGAAAGGGGTGTCTGTAGACTGGATAGTTTTGTTCGAGGGAAGTCTATTTTGTGTCTCAGGGCGTGAGTCGGGGAGGTCAATAGATGGAATAGGAGATGGGAGTTGCTGGAAGAGGACGAAGTAGCAGCAACAAAAAGGGTGAGTCTATTCATTCTACGGATGGATAGGGCAACCGAGACGTAAACACCAAGCACGTGGAGTTGTGATGCGTCCCCAGGGAGAACCAACCCCCCCCCCCCTTTATTCATTCCCTCTCGTCGTCATGCCTATTCGTGCACGCCCGCCCTTGTGTCCCCAATGGCGTCCCCGATGCCGCATTCCAACGAGTCCCAGGTATTCGGGTCAGTCCGCCCTCGCCCAAAATGGCCCCCTTTTTGGGTCCATGACGGGGGCCCGAGATTCGCTTCATTCCTGAGGGCGGCATGTCCCTTGGGGAGCCAATTCAGCTCGCATCTCTCGCCAATGTCTCGGGCAAATGGGGACAGACAGGGCGAATTCCTTTCGACGGGATGGCATGCTCGGGACGGAACGCACCTCTGCTGCTCCAGGATGACTCAGGGGCGGGAGACTTTCACAGATTGGATTTTTGGAGAACTCCCTTGACGTTGGCGAGACTGCTATGCTTTCCTTTGAGTCTAGGGACCACCACCAAGTACCATGTCCTATTGCTTCAGACGTCAGACCTCCTCCCCCCTGGAACCAACCCGACATGAACAAGTACAGATCAGTTTCTGTCCGTCATACACACCCATTCTCCATCCTTGCTGTTCTGGCCTCTCTGCCGCTCCACAAACAATCACACATGAACAATGTGCCTTTGCCGCGTTGGTCCAGACATACATATGCGTACAGACATACAGCCTCTTGTCGACCACTCACCGACTCCCGTGGCCGTCAAACATACATGATGCAGTGTCACCATGGGCTCTGCTTGGGCGTGTGCACTGTACGCACGAGTAACTTGTGACTCATTTTTGTTTTGTTGTCCCTTTCTCTGCCCCCTCTTCTCGGTTCCATCACAACATCAAGCCAAAGCAAAGATACGTATGTATGTGCGTGATTGTTCCAAGATTCACTCGCCTCCAATTCATTCGCACACCCTCCAAACCCTCCAAGCTAGCAAAATCGACCGTCTTCCCCTTCCCGAATCTACTATTATTCAACTCCGTAATGCCCCATCTCATTCCCACCCATCGTCCCAAACCTTGCCGCCTCCAACACGCCCCCTCCCGAGTCCGCTCCGATCCATTCGCTCCTCGCTCCCTGCGAATTTATGTCTGTCATTGCCTCTCCTCATCCAATGGCTCCCCCTCGCCGCCTCTTCTCCCCGCTCTCGTGCCGTTTCGCCAGAAAACCCCCGTCTCCGCCGCCGTCGCCATTGTCCACGTCCCCGTTCGCCGCCCTTTGCTAGCCTACCGGTCTTTTTGCATCCTCCTCGCCTCACAGCAGAGCACAGTAGATGTAGCTTCGACCTGCTAACACTCGGGTCCCTCGTCGTCAAAATTCACTTGGTTGGGCACAGTGGTACTTCCCTATAGCGGTACTCACCCCCTTCCCGCGGGTGCCCTCTCCTTCGCGCCCGCAAGCTCTTCAGGAGGCGGTGGCAGATTGTGATCCCCCCTCCTCCTCGTCAGGCCCTTTTCTCCTCTCTTTGTTCATACACACACACGTGTGCACACCATCGCTTTTTGCCGAACTGGTGACGGGAGGCAGCTACCGGCTTCGGGACCGCACAGTGTCACCGAGACGAGGCTCTCCATTGGCAATACTGTAGCTGGATGGATGGATGGATGGCACGGCTAGGTAAGGTACAGGACAGAGGCGAGAGGAGATCACCCGCCACTAAGCCCGGGCCTGCGCCAGCCGTGACTGCAAGATGGGAATTGAAGGGGAGAGAGAGGGCAGCTGAGGAGGAGACGGCCGCGTCGGTGAGGGACCGGTCCAAGAGCGATGCAATGAACGGAGAGAGTGACCAATGCGTTTCCAGGGCTGGCCCGGGCCTCGAAGACGAATCTAGCATAAGAAGGCTCAAATCTCAATGTAAGATGAAGGGTCATGGACTGCGAGAGCCAACGCCGCTATAGGGCACCTACGCTCCCACGGATTGTTGGCCGATTCACGCTCCAGGCAGCTCTCCTACGGGGGAACCAGGTGCGCAGCCTTGTCGGTCAAGGACGCCCTGCGCCGATGATCCCCCCGTATCTCGTCTGTTGGTCCCTCGCGTGCTGGCCGCCGGCGTCTACTCCAAGGCAGCTTCGGATGAGACCCTACAGCCGACCAATGCAATCTCACTCGCCTCCAGCGCGTCTAATCTGCCGTGCTACGTGTGTCAAACCCTCCAGCCCGTTACAAGTGAACAGACACGTCGTTAGGTCCCACGAGGCAGAACACACGCTCGTCCCTTCAGCCACCTTGTCAGAGCCCCCAGATACGATCATGTAGAAGCCAACTCTTTCTTTTCAACACGGATATCCGGTTGGCCATAGCTCCCCAGAGGTCATTGAAGCGTCGATTCGGTAGCTCGTGCTCTCTTTCAGCTCTGCTTTCCTTTTTTTCCTTTGGGCTTCTCTTTTGGCATTTTGCTTTTTGGGTCGATATGCATGTCTCGGCCAGTTCCTCGCTGCCCCCCCTTTTTTCGCGTGCCAATCAATACAATGCAATTGTTGTCGAGTGATTTGTTTTCCTTTTTCCCGTCGGAGGGGGCGCTTGTCTTGGGAAATGTCTTTTTGAATTCAGCGTCGGTCTTCGCTCACATGCCGAGTCAGTTGACGGTGATGGGCGGTTGAGTTGGTCATCCGTATAGTTGCTGCGTGGTTAATAGTCGGTCTGCTTTTTCAGCTGGCCTCCATCACCGCCATGTCAGCAGCAGCATCCAAGTTGAGACTGAGAACCAGCTGCCGCCTGCTGCGTTGGAGCAACATGGCAGCTGTTCAGCCAGCCCCCGGGGTTGGAGCTAAGCCCAGCAGCAGCGGCGGCGGTGGTGGTGGTGCTGTACGTCCTTCGAAGCTACGGACGTCCAGGAGATGATTAGTTAGCAGTCGGTACTATGCACCTCAGCTAGTTCCAGGTCGATCCATCCATCCCTCCACACCAAGGTAGTTTGACCCTCGAACCGTCTCGTCTCGTCTCGTGCTGGTCCCTTGCGGCCGCAGCGTCTTTGAAATTTACTTCTTCTTTTGTTTTTCGCTTTCTTCTTCTCGTCTTCTCAACTTGTTCTCTCCCAAGGTGAATACGGATACACCCCTCCCCCTTGAGGCACAGTAGCATCGTCGACTGCGTCTCTCGCGCGTCATGTGCATCGACTCTCCTGCGGCCGTCCCCGTGCAGCATATCCACATCGTCCGCCCCCTCGAATGTCGAATCGACACCAAATCTCAGGACCCCGGCTCGGCCACGTCTCCGCTGCACAAGGACCGGGCTGCGAGGTCCAAAAAGACGACGACTTGGTGAACTGCTTCCTTTTTTTTTTTTTCTGTCGTTGTCTTTGTATTTCTCCATCCCCGCTTGGAGTAATTGAGGGATAAAAGACTCAAAACATCATCACACCTCATATTATAAACATGATGTTATACGAAGCTGTCCCTACCCTACCCACCCCCTCAAAGAAAGAAGGTGAAAGGGAAAGAAAAAAAAAGAAAAAAAAAAAACCCCCTCCCCGCCAAATACGTACAAAGCACACCCATCCATTCACTCACCACGGCATGTCGCCCATGTGGATTCGCTCTAGTTATTCCCTTTAGTTTCAAGCCATCTTTTCGCAACAATGTATTCATACTGTACGTGCCGTCCACTACCACCCCAGCTACGCAACGGCTAGCTACAAACTACCGCCTCTCCTCTCCTGTCCATTCGTTTGGTGTTTACGCACAACATTCGCAAGGTCCATACCACCAGCCAATCCATGCATCCCCCAATCCGCCAACAACGGCCCACGACCCACGACCCACGATGGCCCACAGAGCTCCATCCCACACATCCCATCACCGACCGCCTGCTTGCTCTCTGTCCGCACATTGCACCGTGCCAATGGACCGACGGGACGAGACGAAGGCCGGAAGCCAAACGAGAGAGAGCGAGCGAACCTGACGAGACACCCGCCCGTCCATCCATCCCCTCCATCCCTTCCACCTCATCTCATCCCAACGACTGTCCATCCGTCCATCATCCGTCCATCATCCATCCACCCACTGCCCAACCCTAGCCTAATAAACCAAAGCCAACCACACACAGTCCAGCCCATCCGCCATTGACCATGCTCTCGTGGCTTATGAGCTTCTGCCACGCCCTCGACACCCTCCGCCCTTGCAACTGACTTTGCTACTAATTGCATAGCTACAGTACAATGTACCTCCTCCCTCCAGGATCCCGTCAGCCTCCCGCCGCCGCTCCAAATTTGGCCCAATTCGCCCCTCCTCTCTCATCCCCTCTCCTGTCCTTCTCTCTCTCTCCCGCCAATTCGTGTGTCAACTTCGCAGCCCTGTGTAAAAAGCCGCCTCCTTGTCCAGGACACATGACACCCTTCATGCGCGCCTCCACACCCGTCTCCAAATCCCTTGATCCCTGGCTCCTCCGGCCTCCCTGTTCCTCCCAAGAACCCCTGGCCGCAGTCAGCAACAACGTATCCGTACAGCCCAGTAGTTTGCCTTGGCTGCTTCGTTCCAGCATCGAGCCGTCGACGCATTGATTGGACACAAATAATACACATTCATTCACTCGTATTGCAATTGACAACAACCATCTCGCTCGTACATCGAAAACGTTTCTTCACTCCCTAAAGCACACCCAACTGTAGAGCCTGGCAAAACATCATCAAACTACCACCCAATTTGAACGAAGGCCTCCTCCCCTTCTTCGCTTTCCTTCCCCTTTCCTTCCCTACCCAAGCCTTGCCTTGCCTTGCCTTGCCTTGCCTTGTCGATCCTTCCCATCCTGTCCGTAAACCGTCCTGCCCCTGCCAGTTCCAGTCCAGTCCGTCATCAAAGCATCGGATGCCTGCGGAAACACAGCAGGCCGCTTTTTTTCCTCTTCGCTTGCGCTAGTCTTCGTCCAAACACGAAGGCGGGAAATCTTTGTCGAGAGAGTAGAGAAAGAAATAAAGAAGATAATCAAAACGTAAAACACACCAGAACCAGCCCATCCAGACGTCATCTGTATTCGTCGCACACCTCGGCAAGAGGAAACAAACAAGGACTAATCAAAACCAAACCGAAGGCATTGAAAAGGGGGCGTGAAATCAAAACCCATTGGTGCCGTGAGGCGTATCCGTCTTTCCTAGAAACAAATTGACCGACCCATTATAAGCGCAGCCGCAACAAGCTGCTGCTTTTTTTTTGGACGTAAACCCTCAACGAGAGCAGAGAAATAAAAACAGAGAAAGAAACAAGGACCATGACAAGACTCGACCCAAGACAAAACAGAAAACGGCAAAACTGTAGGGTAAAAAAAAGACATGATGCTCAATGGTGTTTGTTGCCAAACTGCGTCTTCTCTAGAACGTGCCCTGTTGTCCTGTATCGCCACGAGAGTAGTCGTTTTTTCCCATCTTCGTTTTGGTCTTTTTTTCGTTAACCTTCATCACCATTGTGTCTGTCGAGGACACTTTTGTGTGGAGAACCCTCAGTCGCCATTTCGAATGTCGGACCGGTGTTGTCGTCCTTTTTTAAGAGAGCCCTCGATCGGCCTTTCCAGTGTCGACAAGTTTCTCCCTTTTTTTTTCGTGTGTTGTTAGTTTGATAGTGCAGAGAACTGAATTGCATCGTCATCTTAGCCGTCGCCAGCCATCAAAACGAGCGGTGTAACAATTAAACCATAGAAGGAAGCCCTTAGTCATCATTTGACCTGTCCGGCAGCATCAATTCATCTCGAGTTCGTAAACGTATGGCCTAAGAAGACCCGTTCTGGCTGGATTTCCCGTCCTTCTTCTGGGCTTGAGCCGCTTGGTCAGTGTGGATGGCCAACCGATCCACAGGTCGATTCAGTCGCTCAATCATGCCCTTGTCAATGTCCGTCACCAGGTTACTCAGGCTCATTACCGACGAATTTCCCTTCTGTGGTTGTTGATTTCGGGCTGGTGTCGATGTGCCGCTAGAGCCATTCTGTCCCGGGGGAGAGCGACTAGCAGGAGCTCGCGTCGCGTAGTTTCCTCCCGAAGGCGGGAGGGTATTGACTGCCGAGTTGACAGGGCTCTGCTTGGCTCCAGGATACGGGTTGTAGGGAAGCCCGCCAGAGCTACTGTTGTTCGAGAACTCTGCTGGAGACCTCCGTCGTGGATCGTCATCGGTGCTTGGTCGTGGTGGTGGAAGTCGGTATCCTTCTTCCTGTTCCTCTGAAGTCCTGCGACGTCGTCTTCCGGTAACTTGGCCGTCATCGGCTCGTGGAGGATCACCATAAGACGAGAAAGATCCAGTTGGTGATTGAACGGGGGCACCATAGTAACCGGCTGGCGGGGGGATTGGTGGCGCCGAAGTGGGATGCTGCTGATAAGGAGGGCCAACGTGAGGGGGGGGGCCGTGAGGAGGCGCCTGAGCGTGAGGAGGGGGGCCACCAGGGTGCGGCGGGACGGTGCCAGGAGCAAGCGGTTGTCCATAGGCGCCAAAGAGCTGAGTGCCTGGTGGGACACCACCAGGAACAGCAGAAACGGGGATAAAAGCGGTGGAACTCGACGAAGAGACAGGCTGAAAGATGCATTCTTGATTCATCCGAGCACAGTTCTGGCACTTGCCACCCGGGGCGCTTTGATAGCCGCTGCAACGAATCTAGGCGAGTTAGCTAAGACTAAACCATGTAAGAGAACATGCTCGAGCACTTACCTTTCGTTTGCGGCAGTATCTACAAGCAATAGAGGTGCGTTGCCTGGGAGCGGCCTGGGTCAAAGGCTGAGCGGCACCTGGAGGTCCAACAGGAGGGTAGTCGAAAACCCCAGGAGGGTAGTTGGGGCGGTAGTCACGATACACACCGCCGGGTGGAGGAGGCCCCTGGGGCGGCTGCCCCCGGTAAGCATAGTAAGCATCCCCGGCATAGGGATCATGGGGTGGATAAGGACGGCGGTCCTCATAGTAGCCGCGGTGGTCCTGTGGCGGGGGTAGGGGGAGCGGGGATCGGACTGAGGCTGCAGAGGCGGAAGATAGGGAGGCTGCTGCTGTTGCGGCGGTGGCTGTTGGGCCTGCTGGGGAGGTGGTGGATGTTGCTGCTGGCCAGGAGATGGGTAACCGTTGACGGCACCAGGCGAAGGATACCGGGGATCATGAGGGTAGCCACGACCTTGGTTGTAGGAGTAGCTGCCATGCTGGATGGAGGGGAGAGTAACAGAGGCTGCCATGCTGGATGGAGGTGCTTCCGCAGCACGCTGGGCGTTATCCTGGGGAGGCGGAGGGTACTGTGATGGCGGCGGCCTAGATTGATTATCCTCGGGACGGCTGTTCTGAGGATATTCCTTTCGATAACTGTCGTCGGCCATTCTAGGTTGGTCGCTAAACCGCACTTTGAATAGATTTTCGCGCGACAGAGGTAGAGGTTCTGTAGGCCTGCAAGCGAGCATTTGCGGGAGAGGAGAGATGGGTGAAGGTAAGAGTAAGATAAGAGTGAGGGTAGCCGCACTAAAGTAGTGGACGTACAATACCAAGTAGAGGTAGATGATGTGTTTGTGTGAGTCGGGGTGGCCGAGGGCAGCAAGTCAAGAATTGATGTCTCGGATCAAGATGAGAGCGGATTCCAACCTCTGCGATATCTGATGTTGGGCGGGAAAGAGGACCGGACGGCAGCAGAGAGGGAGCAGCCGGCGGTTATATATGAGGGAATGCGCCGAAAAGGTTTGTCAAGTCACCTTCCGGGTGAGAAGACAAAGCCAGATTAGAAGGTAATGTCCTGGTGCAGCACTTCTGTTGTTTATTCGCAGGCAGCAGATGAGTTGACCACTGGGGGGCCACTGGCGAGTCCCAAGGTTGGAAAAGTTGACGCTTCGCGATTGGACTTGACAAAGGCTAAGCGTAGCAGTGCAAAGCTTCTCGAAGTGAAGTGGGAAAAAAACCAGATGGGAAGATTCTCAGATACCCGTGGTGTTTTGGTGATGTGTCGAGAGTGAGGCGGAAAGTGAGTTGTTGGTGAGCTCGGCCTGCTGTGCTCACGAAAAAAAAACAAAGGTGGTCGTGGGCAGACCTTGCTTGAGAGACGCAGCGCACGCAAAGGCTGGTCTGGTCTGGTCGCAAGGTTACTTTTTTTTGGCCTGGTTTAATTGGTTATTTTTGCTTTCTTCTCCCCCTTCCCATCAAAGTCAGTCAAGACGGACAAGAGAGAGCTGCGGCCAGAAGGAGAAGGGAAGAGGTGAGAGTGTGTGTGAGGAGAGGGCTGCGAGGATTAAAGAGTAATAGCACAAGTCAAGACGGGGAGGAGTAGAGCAAAGGGCAGAGGGCAGAGGGAGAGAGGAGAGAGAGGAGACGAGAGAGAAGGCGGAGAAGGGGGGGTGTGCCAGAGATGAGAGGGGGATGTGCGAGGGACAAGTAGAATGTACTGTAGACAGAGCGAGTGGCGGGGACTGCAGGCGGGAATGTAAATGGGGACGGATGGCCCGGTGTCGTCCCGTTCCCAGGGAGCCGGCTTAGCTAGCACAGAGGAGTTTAGTGCCAAAACCCGACGAAAGAGAAAGAGAAATGGCGGCGGCGAGCGAGGGGGGGGGGGGGGGGGGGGGGTCCCCTGGGTCTTTGGGTCAGGTCCTTGGGCCCTTGAGGGGGCGGCCAAGGGGCCTGGGGCTCTTTCTTCGAAAGGGGGGGGGTGCGCGCAGGTGTCTGGCGCTGCCCGGTGCTGGTGCTGGTGCTGGTGTTGGTGCGCTCCTCAAGGTAGGTATGAATAAGAACGGCCAGCGCAGGGCTGGGTCCCGCCCGTTGTTTGTTTTCAAGTCGGCAAGTCCACGATTGGGGAGAGAGAATGATTGAATCAATCCAGTCGAACTTGGTCTGCGCGAGGGGCGTGTGCTGTGTGTGTCTAACAGGTCCCAACACAGTCGTCGCCGTCAAGTCGCTTTGCCGACCGGGTGGGCTTTTTCTGTCTCTTTTTTTTTCGGTCCTGTGGCTTTTGAGGCTTTGACAAAGCCCTTGGTTCAATTATCCCAAGGGCGATGGTCGCTCCGGGAATCGGGTCTTGTTGCGGAGAAGGAGATGCTGATGATGGCGCTCGAGCTTGTTGCCTCTTCCTTAGACACAAGGGGTTCCAGACAGCCTTGGGTTGAGCCCTTACGATCGAATCGTGAATGATGATTCAGGTACGCAATGGAAACTGGAACCAGCCGTCTTGTTACCCTGCAAACTCCCGACTCTGCTTCTGCCTTGCCTCAACTATCTCAATCCTCTTAAACCACGCCACCCGAGTTCAAAGAGAACGGTCAACGAGGCAGTGCAGATTTTGGCCAGAAGAGAAGTTCCGCCTGCGCAAAACCCCCGTTGGTCCTTTCTGCTCGCTGGAAAGCCCGCTTGAACGATTGATCTCGTTGCACGTATTGTGCTTTGCAACATCTGTCTGTCCGTCCTGGCCCGTCCTCGTCCTGATCCGGCTGCGTCGCTCCGCCAAGCTTCTCATGGCCACAAAAGGCCATGGATGAGCGACTTGACGCTCGCCGTTGACCTGAGGTCCAACAACGCGGAGGGTGACGGACCACTGTCCTTTTCTTCGCTTGGTCTGTTGGTTCTCTTCACTCACTCTCAGTCTGACACGACAAGATACAACCAACTCCGACGGCCCTGCAACCCCGACAGGCAATGTTCGAGGCATAGTACGGCGGAGCCAGACGCAAAAGGACCGGCCAGACAACAGACAGAACCAGACTGACGGTTCTGCAGGAAGCGGCATGACACGATCAAGCAACGACTTGTTGGTTTGGGTCGAGAGTAAAAATTTCGGGCCATTTGCCCACCTCACCAATAATGCCACCGCCACTCGCAAAGCGCCGACTCTCTTTCAACCCGCTCGCTCATCCAAGGCCGAACGTTCATGTGCGGAACTCGATCTGCAGGGGAGGCGAAATGAACCAGAAAAGAAAAAAAAAAAAAAAAAAAAAAAGAGAGAGAGAGAGAGAGAGAGAGAGAGCAAAGACGTACCTAGATAGCAGAAGACGCGGTTGGCCTTCAAAGAGTGGGAGGAGGAGAGAGAAGAGGAGAAGAGGGAATAAGAGGTTGAGAGAAAAGAATGGAGACACAGTCAGTTGGTAGTGAGAAGGAGGGGTGTGAGAGAGAGAGAGATGGAAGGCAAGAAGGAAAAAGTGTGACTGGAGAGTTGTGCTGGTTGGTTGGTTGGTTGGCCTGTATCGAGGACTCGTCGTGTATCCGTCCCAGCGGGATGGAAGAGCTATGTCAAGGTCAGGCCAGGTCGGGCATGGGCGGCGTCAGTCAGTTGCAGCCAGTCACAAGTAAGAAGCCAGCAAAGGCAGAAAAGAAAAGAAGCAAGACTCGCTGGCCAGGCTGCCGGTCGCGGGTTGTGGGTAGGGTTGGTTGGCTGCGTGGGCAGCGATGTGGGTTGTGGGCTACGAGCGATGATATTGCGTCGACAACGTCCAGTAGCAGAGGCGATAGCTCGCCCGGCAGCAGCAGGATTCATGGATTTATGTGGCTCTGGGGCGTAGCGGCGGTGCCAGAGCGGGTGTGGTCGATAACTAACGAGCCCTTGAGATGCACCCGAGCCGAGCATCTGCAGTCATGACGGTCCAGATTTTGACCGGGCCTCTCGAGCGGGCGGCGGTGGGCGGCGCCGACTTGAGGGACAGCCCCAGGTACGTACCGCTTTTTCTGGCGGCATGGAAGGTGGAGGGAAGGAAAATGAAAGAACGGTCCTCCGCACCCGACACGGTGCAATCCAGTCAGGTGTCACCAAGCCGTATTGTTCCTGAATACGTATTACAGCCCGGGCGGGCACTCAGACCCCCCGGTCATGAAGGATCCCGAGCTACCTAGTTGTTTGTTTGTCTGTTTGTTTGCTGCTTGCTTGCTTGCTTCGCTTGACCTGACCTGACCTGACCTGGCTGGCCCGACCTGCTGATGCTGCTCCGCTACGGCTCTACGAAGTGCTGACCAGCCAAGCCCAGAAAACGAGTACAGAGAGGCAGGCTCAACCGACGGAGACCGAAATCAAGGCTAGCATTGATGATGGCCTTGCGGATCGCGTCGGTGCCTCGAGGGGAACGAGCCTTCAAAACACGCGCCACGCCCGCTAGATGAGGGAGGGTGAAGGAAGCGAGCTTTGGAAGGGGTTTGACACGGTACAGTGCGAGGGGAGTTTGCAAGTTGGTAGGTTATGTGTGTGTGTGTGTGTGTGTGCGTGTGTGTGTGTCTGTGTGTGCACGTACGTGCGCCTGTGTGTGAGAGGTGAGGGATTGATGACGGAGTGAATGAGGGCGCATCAATGGGCAAATGGCTACATGGATGGTGAATGCAAGTGAACGAATCGAGAATTCACGGCGGGAGAAACCCAGCGTACCTATCTTTTGAGCATGGTTCAACAACAAACGGTGCCCACCCAGCGCCCCCAAGACACATGGACGTTTGGTCATGGTAACCCATCTCAGCCTGGTGCATTATAGGGCAATATTTCAATACACAATCAATCACATGATGACGAGGACGTTTCTCTTGGCCATGTGTTCGTATCGCAACGGGGAATCGGAATCAGTAACCAAGAGCAGACAGATGCAGCAGAATCAGGGTCGGATGGGGGAATGGAAGTGAGCAAATGCTCAAGCCCGTTGAGCTCCGAGTGGGGATTGGAATCAGCACCTGGTCCGGCGCTGCTGGGGCGCTGCCGGGGCCCTGATGCTGGGTCTTTTTTCTCCTTGGGTCCCTGTCACCGGCGGACAAGTCTTGGGGTCTCGGGGTCACTGGGGGCTTGAGGGCTCAGTTTCTGCGTTGTCTGGGGTCTCCCGCGCTTGTTCCCGACGGTGGGTTGCAGAGGCGCGCCGCAGGACGCACGACCATTTGCTGTGCGAGGTGCGACGTGAGAGGGGTGGGACTATACCGTGCGAGAGTGGGCGTGAGAGGTGACATGGATGTGGCGTGCGTCCAACAGGCACGTCTCTGCGTTTGGCAACACATGAGCATGCGTTGGCCGCAGGAGTGAAGCATGCGAAGTTTGTCCTAGGCGTGTGTCTATGTCTGCCTCTATCCGCATGTCGCGTCGTCGACACAGTATAAGAGGAGGGGGTAAACATGGCCGCACACAGGCTAGCACACCTAACCCTCAACACGCAAAATCATGACGGCCGATCGTCTTGCTGATTCTCATGGAGGCTGCAAAGACACCTAGGTCCTAGTCTTGAGCCATGCCTTGCAAGCCATTTTGCCAGGGCTTGACCGTGGGCCTGAGTGTCGTCGAGTTTGGATTGGACGGAATCAGCTAGCGCCTTGCTGACCCGGCTGCTCTGCTGTCATTCATGCAGCCGTTCTCGACCGCTCTCCTGCCGTCTCTCTGTTTCTCTCGTTGACAGACACTCCGTCCTGTTGGTTCTTTGCTGCTTCGTTCTTTGTCGCTTGTTTCGTGGCGGCAATCCAGAAAATGAGCCGCTAGAAGCACCTCCTCTAATGCTGTCAGGTAGGCAGGAATCCACAGCAGTTATACACGGTCGTCGGCTATTGGACCCAACCAAATTCAATGTCTCTGAGTCGGCTCGAGAAGTTGAGGAACCGTAGCAAGCCTGATGGGAATTGTTCAATGAGTGCCTCACTTGAGTCAAGGGGCTCACTTCCATTGACCATTGAAATGAAGGATCTGGTCGTTTGCCCTGCTAATGGCATGCCAAACGGGGGTTCCTCCGGTTCCGGGGTTGAAAACATCGTCGCCTGTTCAGGCTTTCCTCCGTTCAAGGGGCTGTCTGTGTCTCTCCCAGGCTCGTCTTGCTTCCTTATCTGGGAAGGTCTGTCCTTTATCGCAACGTACAGTTCACGGGTAGATGAGTCGTCCGGGGCTGGCCGTCCCGGGCTGGACCGCCCCAATGCGGTGCTGGCATAAACAACGGCTTAGCAATAAGACAAGATGCCCGCCACGAATGGAAGCAGTCGAGCTCTCCCAAAAACCCATCCATCACCAAACACTTCAAGTGTTCAAGGCCACTGCCGTTCTGCGACAGAGCCATGGGAGCCGCTAAAGCCCTTTTCGGTGCTCTTGGTGTCAGGGATGCCAATCAGTGGGGACGGCGCACCTAGATTTAGTGTGCCTTGCGGCGAAGTCGTGGACGCGAAGCGGATGGCGCTGGGGTCCTCGCTTCGCTGGTACTGACTGGGCCATGACGTCCATCTGTCTCAAGGCTCGCGCCTCGTCCGGTCGCAGTAACTTACCGACCAGTGTGAAGTAGACAGGTACTGTACTTCGCACGAAGCGCTGAAAGGCGCCTAACCCAACGGGACCCCACGACCAAGTGACGTGCCGCTCTCGTACAGTAGTGCGCGGCAGCAACCACACGGGAGGACGGGACGTAGGATAGCTAGCCAGGAGAATTCCAATGCAACCGTGGTCAAAGAAGTCGACCACTAAACCGCCAGCGAATGTTTCAGCGTCGCCATGGCAAAGCGCAGACACTCGGAATCGGGCCACAACAGCCAGTAGTCCCGTGGGATGCGGTAACTGCCACAGTCTTGGGGAAAGGTCAAAGAGTGCAGACGCCAAGGTCTAGGAATATGCAGGAGAGTATGAATGAGGTATCGCTACCTTCAACATACCACAGAATTGTGTCAGCCCTTGTGGCCGGCGTCGAGGTACTTCATACACTCCTCTTCATCTCACCCAACTTTCATCTCTCCGGCAAATACCATAACCACGTTGCCGCCATGACAACCATCATCACAAATGGCCTCTGTTCTCTACTCCATTGACAAGATCGGGTCGTTTCAAACGATGTGCTCTTCGAAATTGCGAGAGATCGAGGATACTCCGATCATCTCGATGTATCCACTTCCCACCATTCCTGCCGCTCAGTCGCTCCTTTCCTCGAGGAACCATTTCTGCTTGTCGGGTAATGTCTCATTGCTCATGGCTCAGATCCGCTAGGATCCTGCCGTGAATTGTTGGAATCTGACAGGTCAACCCTCGTGGGTTGGCCGCCATCTGTGGGCCTTTCAGCCCCCTGCCTCAATACTCCCGTGCCGGAAATGGGGGTGTCTTGGGTACGATCTTGGGTCTTTCTCCTTGCTCGCCTATCCAATGCAATTGATGTAGGAGATGTTCGGACTGAGAGAACTAGCTTTCCAACTTTATCAACAATCCGATGGATCGTGGGCAATGAATTCAGTGAAGGATGAGGTTAATGGGCTCTAGGAAACGGGCGCGCCAACTGTCCTGCACCGTCGCTAAGGTAGACTGCTGCAGGCAAGTCACATTCAATAATCATTCGCCTACCCTGCACCAATACTGGGCAATGTTGGTTACATGCCTGTAGGCTGGGGGCGGTGATGCTGCAGCCAACCGCTAAATGGCAGCAATTGCAGCCTGGGACTAATGTTTTGTAGTTGTGGACTGGGTGCAATCGGATAAAGGGGTGGAAGGGAATCTCACCTGACCTAATATCGTGACGAAGGTACCTAGTCTTCTCAATAAATTCGTGTGTCGTACCAATATGAGGCGACGATAGGAATTGACTTGGGTCAATCATTTTGTACTCTACCGTGTATCGTAGGCTAAGTAGGTTTCCCTGCACGAAACCATGTTCAACAAGCGGCCTAGAGACTTGGCCAGCGTTGGTCATGATGACGGATGAGAGGAGTTCAATCAGGCCTTCCCCCACAAGCCAGGCCCCCTTGGTGGCATCTCCCGCCTCCATGCATCGCGGTTCAACCCGCAACTCTCAGATAGCGCCGGGTCTGACGGCCAGACTGAATGGTGAAATCCCCCCCCCCAATCCTCAAAAATCAAGACCAATGACCACCACGCGGCAATGACAACGGTGAGCTGGCCCCGGTGCTGGTTCTGAATAGAGGTTTTATGTCAGTTAATTTTTTTGTGCGGTCGTATTGCTGTGTTCCGATGTGATGGCGTAACCTCCCGTCTTCAACTGCCTCGGACAGGTGCCCACCAGCCCACCTAAATCGTGAACAGTATAGATCTGGCTCGGGTCGGTTCCGTCGTCTAGTCCCCACGACACTTTGCTTGACCCAAGGCTTGCGATGCTGGCCAGTTACCGCACCAGCAGCGCACAGCACTCATCCAGGTAAACCCAGCAGCATGGATAGGCTGCGGTGGAGATGGGGCTATGTCGTCTCGAGCCATGCGCCTTCGCGCGAGGTAATGATTGCTTTGGCGGGTGATAACTGATGCACCAGCCCGCATGCACCGCTCCGTTCACCACTCTGGGACTGGCGGGGCGAAGCCTTCTCCAATCTCCATTGCAATGCAACCCTCCATGTGCTGGAGGTTCCTCATTACCCAAGAGAACGAGGAGGTATTTGATTGGATTGTTGGTAGTTTGAATTTTTTTTTGTTCGTCACGTCTTGGTGGATGGATGGGGGTTTGCCGACTCCTTTTCCCATCAGATATGTGCATACCAGACCCGCACCAGCACGCCGTCACTGCAATCCACCGCGTCGGCGAATCGAGGGACTTATTGTCGGCCTGGAATGGGCCTCAGACAATGCGTGTTCTGGGCGTCCAATTCGCCGAGCCACATGGAGGGGATCTTGACGATCGGCGGTATGCGGAAGGCTTGGTTGATGGAGAATTGAGGCTGTAATTGGGAAAAGGCTGCACGTTCCGGGCCGGAGAAAGCTCCGTACTTTGTGTGTGCCGGCGGAAAAAGGCAACTCGCAACCTCGCAGCAATCCCAACAAAGCTCCAGGCAATACATTAATCTCGGTCAGTCATCTTCTTCATATGTAACAACTAAGCAATCTGATTGCGCTTGCGATCGCAGAGCTGACCTAATGCCCGGCTAATAACACAAGGCCTCGAGACTGTGCTCATCAACAGTGGTGGGCCAGCTGGTCATGGCGACCGAGATGTCCGGGGTTGGCCGTGGCCAAATGGTCATGCACCGAAAGGATGCCGGATCGTTGTGTGCGTGCCGTAACCCGTTGTGTGTCACGAACCTTGATGTGGAGCTGACTCCCGATTCTCTGGAAACGCGAAAAAAAAAAAAAAACTTGGCCACGACCAACGACCGCCCTGCCAGCAATCATCGGCAGACCAATCATCTGCTAGATGTGATTCCTTCACCCCTGGTCGGGTCCCATGGTGCGGGAGGGGCTGTCCTTGGTGTCGGATGTGCTGAGCAATGAGAGGTGGTTCTGGGAGGGGGGCAGGGTCGCAGGGGAGGGGTGTCTGATGCCAGGCGGAGCCCAGTGACCGCTCCCCAGCTGAAAGAGGAGGATGGTCACCGCTCATCTTCAAACGAGAGAGACATTCAAAGGACGCAGGGCGCGGCCGTAGCCCCGAAACGAGGAATGTGTTTGCCTCTGTTGTTTCTTCTTCCGATGGCCCACCGTCTGACATTCGAGAGGTGCCGGACATCAAGTCGTTGCGGCTGATTGCGTCAGTATGACCTTCATCTTGGTCGAGACCCGATTGACTTGGCTGGACTGTGCTAGGGTAGCCAGGATCATCCGTTATGGACAAGGGTTAAGCATGCCCGGGCCGCCCGCAATAAGGCTCTTCCCGTCCCTACCGAGTCGTTCCACAGTGTCTGTCTGCGCCTCCAGGTCGATTTGCCATTGACCCATGTAACTTCAACGCTTTCCTCACATTGCGTAGTATCGGTATCAAGAAGGAATGTGTGGAACTATATGGACATTGTCGGTCGTCCTGGTTTAAACGTGACGCTTTCAACCTTGGGAGTCAAGCCTCTCGAGCAGGATTCCTTCACACTGTGTACCTCCTGCGAACTGCGCATCGTGGTAGTGGGTAGCAGCTCCGGAGTCCAGCGTCGCATGATGCATGCATGTCTCCATGTTGGCGATATTTAACTGGTGGTTTGACTGCGCTCACTAACCATGCGTGACAACTCAAGTACAATGCAACGGTGAAACACGTCGCATCTTGGTGAATCGCCCTGGTTGGGGACTGCTGCAGTTTTAACCCGCGTTGAGACTGCGATGAAAGAGAGGGTGGACAACTTGGTTTGTCCTATTGGGGCCGCAATTGACCATTGTTGGTGAGCAGGTAGGGCTGTAAGACTCGGTCTAGAAACTGACGATGCAACTATGACAATCGTCGTCCATACTTTCAAATTGATGCAGAACAAACATGACTTGACCAAGACATCATCTTGGCTAAGCCTCAAGGGCGGTCGATCAAGCGTGAGAGGGACTCGAGACGGATGATAGAGCCGGCTCTGGTCGTCTGCCGGAGACGAGAGTAAACTACACCATGATTCTGGCGGCCTTAGCATGATGGGGCCCGCCTCTTCGAGCTGCGCATCGGGCCGCAAGGGCTGATCCGTCCGAGCACTGGGGAAGTGGTGCATCGTTCAGACGGGATCCCTCGGACGATCTAGGAGACCGCGTCAAGCCCACTTCACGTGGGAGGAGTAATCTGGCCACTCAGAGCGTCACTGAAGGATGCGTAAACCAGGTGGCCGGGTGAAGTTCAGAGAGGACTTGGTGTGCCTCTTTTGCGGCGGTCAAGTTATCGAGAATGAATCTCGTCGATGGTGACACGTAACCTGTCCGAGAAGTAAAGAAATGGATACCGAATCTCTATTGGGCTGCGGGGTTTGTTGGTTGCATAATGGACCCGTACTTTTGAGGCGGTATAGCCAATCTGCAGCAACCGTTTTCAGGTCTGATGCAGGTTGGTTAGAGACGTGGCTAGCTCACTGCGGATGACGCTCCTGATCCCTTGCTTTGTAGCCTCGTTGATTGTTAGAGGGAAAGCCCGCACTGCGAGAGTGTTGCCCTCTGGGATTGCAGATCTGGATGTTTGCCTTGGTGACCAACCCGAGCAATAGGGGTTAGTGGGTACCATAGATGATGGGAATAAACTCCACAAGTGACTCTCCGTTGCGAGTTTGCTTCTGTTTTCCGATGGGTCGAGATACTTACTGCCTTTGGTCGGATTTGAGTGAGAAACGATCCTGATCTTGGTTCGGCTGAGACGACGTCTATTGTTATACAGTAAGACAACCCAATAAAAAAAGGCAGCCAAGACTCTCCAAGTTGAGATTGACTGTAGCTGGCCACCAAAACATGAGTTCTGTACTCACTGTGTGATGACGATGTGGGGATACATGCATGGCTTCGGACGAGAACTTGAGGTGCCAATTGATATTTAGGAGGTGAGAAGGGACCCCAAGGCAGGGACCTGAGAGAAGGGGTGCATGTAGGGCGTGTATTGGAGAGGTGGGCTCTGGATTCCTATTGTGAGGCTACAAGAATTAGCAAGTTGATGGAGCCGAAAACCTCGATGATGGGAGGCTTGAAAAAGGACAACACATGTGCTCGTATCAAGCAGGCTTGACTGGTGGGGGAGGGAAGAGAAGACACCGCTTGCATAGAATTGAGGTTGAAAACAAGGGGTCCCAGGACTGCAGTTGACCAAATTTGGAGGCATCAGCCGTACTTGGCTTGACCCAACTGATTTCGAGGATGTCTGGTGGAGGTCATGAAGGACCAATTTCCTTGCGATTATTGCCCGCCAGCTGCGGATAATGGCGGTCGGGTTAGCATCCCCAACGTTCGTTCGTATGACACGGCGACTGTACACTGGATAAGATGCCATGTGGCGTTGTTGCAACGCCTTGTGTGACCATCTCCGGCTTGGGAGAAAGTCAAATACATCGGCATCAATTTGGCTGGGATCGCCACTGGTCGTTTGAATGCCATTCCAGTGGGAAATTCACATGACCTTTGGCTGCTGCAGGGGAAGGGCCGAGACGGATCTGGAGTAGCAACGTGGGCGAGCCGCGAGACCTGGGGAGAAGCGGCGGGCCTGATCAGACGTGACCCGTGTTTGTCTCTGGCGAGGGCCGTGAGGCAAACAAGGTGGGTGAGACGGGGATTGTGGACAAGGGTGTGACGCCATGACATGAGCGAGGATGATTTCAGCCTTCGCAAGCGATCATGAGCTGGGTTGGAATTTTATCAATTTCTTGGTGCTGGCGGCAACCTGGGAAACCGCGCTGGGCTTGTGGATACCATTTGCGCAGTCACGACTTTACGGAGGTTGACGCTTGAAATATTGTTAGCTCGCCCCGCCGAGGCAGGGGTGCCGGCGCAGTCACTTTTCAGGCTTGCAATGTACCCAAGTCCTAGCAACGCAACCTAACACAACACAAGACATCGGCATCAAGATGGATATCACACTAGAGCAGCTGCAGCAGCAGATTGACCAGCTCCAGTTGCTCTTACAGGTTCAGCAGCGGCAGCAGCTGCTATAAGGCCAGCAGTAGCACCAGCAGCAGCTGCAGCAGCTAGAGCTAACCCGATAGCTCCTTGATCAACAGCGCGATTTTCAACAGACCCTTTTGCAACAGCAACAGCAGATTCTACAGCAACTACAGCAGCAACAACAGCCCCTCCGAACCCCCTCGCCGGAGCCGACTTTATCAACCAAGGCTCTCGAGCTTAGCCGTGATAAACGTATCGAGGTCCGGGCTCTTCGAAATGCCGGTTGGACCTATCAGCAAATTGCTGACCACTATCACATTAGCTTACGGCAGGTCCAATATGCCGTCACAACGCAAGCAACCCCTCGCCGCCGCTCCGGCCGTCCTCCCTTGCTTACACAGCTGCAGGTGGAGGAGCTGATCGAATTTATAATAGCCTCTAAGATAGGCCGGCGTATGGCTCTCAAAAAGATCCCTCAAGCTCTTGATTGGAGCTGCTCTGAGGGAGCTATTCGAACGGCACTACGGAGAGCTGGATATAAGAGATATATTGCACTCCGGAAGCCTCCAATTACGGATCGAATGTAACAGCTGCGGCGCGAGTGGGCACAGGCGCATAAGGATTGGACTATTGACGATTGGAGGGCTATCTTATGGTCAGATGAGACCTGGGTTACTGGCGGAAGGCATACACGAACGTGGGTGACTCGAAGGATAGGCGAAGAGCTTGATCCAATGTGTATTGTTGAGAGGCTTCAGCGGAAGAAGGGCTGGATGTTTTGGGGCTGCTTTTCCGGGCTCTCAGGCAAAGGCCCTGGAGTCTTTTGGGAGAAGGATTGGGGGACGATATCAAAAGAGAGCTATTGTGACCATATCGTTCCGATTGTCGATGCCTGGCATCGCCTCCATCCGGATAAGGGACATTTCTTTATGTATGATAATGCTCCTGCTCATGCAGCTGCTAAGACAGTAGCCGAGCTAGCAGCTCGAGGCATCCGGGTTATCTTATGGCCGCCTTTTTCTCCTGATTTAAACCCAATAGAAAAGGTCTGGAATAAGATGAAGAACTATATAGAAGAGCACTTTCCGGAGCATATGTCATATGATAGATTGAGGGCTGCAGTTAAAGAGGCCTGGGAGAGAGGGGTTTCTGAGGACTTTCTTGAAGAGCTACTATCAACAATGCCTCAAAGATGTCAAGATGTCATAGATGCAGACGGAATGCATACAAAATGGTAGCTAATTTACTCCTTTTACGACTTGGGTATATTGCAAGCCTGAAAAGTGACTGCGCCGGCACCCCTGCCTCGGCGGGGCGAGCTAACAATATTTCAAGCGTCAACCTCCGTAGGCAATAGGGCAGGTAGGGGAGGATGGAAGGCTAGTAGGAGCTCCCATGATCCCTGGATTCACTATCCGGCTGGGTTTTTCTTTTCTTTTTCTTTCCCTTTCCCGCACCCCGCTGCTCTTCGTTCTTTTCGCACTTGGCGCTCGGTTTCTTACGAAGGTACCTGGCAATCGCTATCCTGAGAGTGTGGTGGAGAGCGGTTGGTGGTAGTTGGAGCACCTTCCCGTACCATAGAATGCACGAAGGCGCACGAAGGCACACCTCCCACTGCCTGAGGTGTCTGTTGGGCAGCCCTGCCGCGGTTGATTTTCCTCTTCGCACAAGTCACAGCACAAGCGGCCCCTGCAACAACGAAACGACGCATCTCTCCACAAAGCTGGGAAGAAATTTGCGGCCACCAACCTGGAATCAATTGCCTCTCCCTCACACCCAGGCCAAAATGTTGGTACGTACTGATATCTCCAATACTTAGTGCCAATCTCCGGCAATTACTTGCCATTTATTTTCTTTTTTTTTCCCTTCTGCTTTTATTTTCCCTGGCCTCTGTATCACCTTTTTTTCTTCTTTTTATTTGTCCCCCATGCAATTTAATGCAGGCCGACGACGTATCTGGTTGATCGCCAGTGACTAGTCCAAAGCACCCATGCCGCCGCTTGGAACGAGAGATTGAAAACGGCCCGGCCCATGGAATTCCGCCCTATCCCTGCTCTCCGAAGCAGAGACACGGTATGCGGTGCACTGCTGGCTTCGACCCGCTCCCTGTCGCTGATGCCTATCAAGTACAAATCTTTCAAGGCTCACTCGAGATGCGCTGCTCCTCAATTTGGAGATTGGAGCTAGAGGGAGTGAACCGATACAATACAGCATTTGGATGCTGTACACCAGTCAAATACGCAACAAAAAGCAATCACGGTCAAAACGGAGCATTCCCAGCCAGTCGAGTTCACACCCTTGCGTGCAGGGTTGATCAGACCACCAGCGAGGGCTTGGCGTCGGACACGATGATATGCCAAACCGGGGTGGTGGCATTCGGATGAATACCAATCAACGCTGTGCCGGGATTGTTGGTTTTGCACAATGCCCGGCCTTCGATACTCTTTCCACCAGCACCAGCTTGGCTGTGGCGCTAGGCTCACCACCTTGTTTGGTTCAGCAACCGCCACACGGGATGTCGTGGGACGAGATGGAGGGTCTTCCAGCGACGGCGCAAGTAGGCGGGTGTCTGGTTCAGCTTACACCGACACTTTTTCGCCTCTGCCAAGGTGGACGCTATGCCAACCCAAGTCCTTGGGGTTGGCTCCAATTTCGCACCATGGACTTGAACCGGAACCTCCCACTAAGCGCAATAGTCCCAGTCTCGACCTCGCACCTTTGATTGGGCGGTCCCAGACAAGGCTCGGTCCGCCAATCGCACACGTCCGCTTTCGATCACGTGAACAAACTCTCATGCGGAAGACCCATGTTAAGCCGGCTAGGCTGCATCTGTCCCGCGACGGGCCCGTATTTCCCGGGTGCCATGGTCCTTGGTTCTTTGGACAAGCTGCCAACGCTATCACGGACCTCCTGGCGTCTCAATCCCCGACTCCAACTCTTTGCTCAATGGGTCTGGTGAGCCAACATTTGGGGGTACGAAGTAGGGAGACGGGGCAAGCCATCCTTTCGCCTTCAACCCACATTAGCATCCTTCCACGCCCCTGTTTTGCCAGAACATAGGACGATGCTTGACACAAGGAACCGAATGAAAACGGAATTGGCACAGGGGCGCGCGGCTGGCGAACCCAACAATCGCCCTGGCTTCGTGAAGGCCTGCCACGTCGCAATTTCACGGCGCGGCGCGGCCGTCACTTGCGACTTCGCGCCATCCCCGGCTGCATGTCATACTTGGTTGGCCCAAACCAGGCTGGACCGGAGTGACTTACTGGTACAGTGCGGACTCATTCGAGTTCGCACCAAGCGCACCAAGCGCACCTCGTCTCAACACGACACGTCCCCCAGAGACCTGCCGCTCTCCATTTGACAGCCAATTGCTTATAAGTGATGCGGCTCTTTGTTCTTCGTTTATCCTCCGCGGCCGTTGCCGATGCGGCTCCCGACGGCTCAAGAACGATGGTTGCGTGGGCGCCTCGGCTACTCCAGCACCTCAAGTCGGGTCAGCAACGTTCGTAACCCAACTGTTTGTCTGATGAACGCCCCCAATCAAAAGGAACACGGCAGAGAACAGCTGCAGGGAGACGAGAGAGGTAATGAGAGTCAAGGGAGAACCACATGGATGCAATTTCAGGCCCACGAGACCTAGCGTGCATGCAAGATGGCCTGCACTCTGAATAGTGCGACGCGGGTCTGGCGTGTTGTTTTCTTTTGAAGACCGGGGCCCCTGTATCAACCGCCTTTCCTTCAAGGCACCCACTGTCACTCTGGGGCCGCGAGCGCAACTGCACCGAGGCTAGTGATGCTACCTGCCCCCAACCTAGCGACCGCCACTCCGTGAGATGCCGGCTCCGTCGAGAGGCACTGCTCACTGACTCCGCGGTGCGGGTCTTCCTGCCGAGGGCGGCCAAATGCTTCCGCGACTACGATACGATCCTACGCCGGGGCTCGGCCTCGAATACGGTATTCCAAGAGAGAGAACTCGGCGTCGTCACGGCCGCCGTCGGACATGTGGTGAGACTTCTTCCGGGCAGACGACTCGATGGTTAAGCCCCAGGCAAGACAGCGGAGCTGGGCCCAAGGAGGGCAGCGTGTCCTGTTGCTGCACCAAATCAGCGGTGAGCGGGGGCGGCCATTTGGTTGTCTCTATCCCGCCTGTGGCCCTTCTCACACACAGACATTGCCTTTTCCACCAGGTTGCGTCTCGCCTGCCGACATGCTCCCATTGGGAAGACGGCGTCGCTACTGGTGTGTTACGGGGTAGCAAGAGCAAGTGCAACTCTCCCTCGCGATCACAACATTCTTTCGCCTTTGTCCTTTGGGCATAATTCCTCGGGGAGAGCCATGATATATGATTTTCCGGGCACATTATTGTTTCAGAGCTACAAAGCCCAATTTGAACTGTTGGTCGATAATGTGTCAAAGCTATTGTTCGGTTTCTTTCCTTTTCCCTCAGACGCCCTCGCATTCCTTGCAACCCAAAGAGATCGGCGTGTTTGCTTGTGGGCGGTGATCCCCACCCTCCTTCTCTTTGGGCTTTGTGCATGTCACAGTCAGGATGGCATCTCGTACCACTACCCGTTGGGCGGCTGCATGGGCCACGGGCTCGGGCATGGCCACTGGAGACAGAGTCGCGGCTTGCGGACCGGTGCGCTCGTGCAGGCGCAGGATCACCCGTGATCGGCCCCTGGCTCGGTTACGGTGACAGAGGTACGTGCGCATCATCCAAGACGCCCATGTCACCGAGCGCACACCTGAGGCCGTTGTGCGTATGGAAGACGGCCACGTTTGCTCCCAGAGCTGCAAGCGCTTCCTGCCAGGCAAGGCCGCCGCGCCCGTGCCCATCAATGTAATGCGGCGATGCGACCACAAAGCAGAGGCTGCCTGCCATTGAGTGACTGGGAGAGGTCGCTGTGAAGCCTGAAGAGGGGTGGTGAGAAGACTGGTAATGGGGGAGTTCGAGGACGACGCCTGGAATTTCTACAGCTCACAGGGGCGGTTGCAGAAAGTGGTGTGAAACCTTCCGCAGCTCTGGCCTCTCAATTGAGGGCCATTGGCCGTTTTTCTTTGCGATGTCTCCGGTGGTACGCGGGCTTCTTCTCACAGTCATGTTTCCGAAAGCCGCAAATGTATGTGTCCGACAATGATGGCCACCATACCTACTGTCCGGAAAGTCTCCGTCGCGAAGTTTATAACGGTCGCGTAGTTCAGGAAATGGGGACAAACTCAAACAATTACGAATGGACTTGAACAGAAATCCCATCACCATTGCAGCTTTACTATTCGCCGTTGCCGCCGCACTTGCAACCACCATTCTCCAATTCTCTCGACCAGCCACCATGAGCGACGTCCTATCTACGAACCAGGCGCACTTTAGGTGAGTGTTAGATGGGCCTGTTTTGCCTGCCCGACCCTTTGTCCAGGCCGCTGCATGTTGGACACTTCAGTGGTCAGTCGCGGCGACTGGTTGGCTGCATCAGCCGTGTCCGACACGTCACACCCGCCCGCGTCTCCCGTCGTGCTATGTAGCATCTTCCCGCGCTTACAAGTGCAATTACAGTAAGATCGCCGGCGAGTATGACCAGCGCAATGCCCCTACGATTGTACGCCTTGAGCGCGAGGTCCAAGCCAGAGTGCCCTTCATTGGCGTGAAACCCGGCTCACGCTTTCTTGATTATGCCTGTGGCACTGGCATGCTCTCCAGGGTCAGTACCAATTCCGGTAAACTTGATTGACGAGAGTATGTTCACTGATAGTCCGCTGGCATACAGGCCTTGTCCAAGGATGTGGGAGAGAGCATTGGTATTGATCTCACCGAAAACATGGTGAAGATGTACAACGCGCAGGCCCAGGACGAGGTTAGAAACCGCACCTCTGCTATCTAAAGATGCCCTAGAAGAGTCATACTATTTACTGACATGGGCACCGCTGCGTTAGGGGTCCTCTGCACTCAGGTCAGCCTACCATGGCAACCTTGCAGATCCATCCGACCCGTCCCCAGAAGCCCTTTCAGATGCCAAGTTCTTCAGTTTCGACCTCGCTGGTGTTGGTCTTGGCTGGCATCACTTTGAGAACTGCGAACTGGCTGCTAAACGGTTGGCGGAGCGGCTCAGCCCAGGCGGCGTCTTCTTCGTTGTCGACTTCGCCTCGCACGAGATGGACAGTGCCCAATCTAAGCAGCACGGCGTCACGCACCATGGCTTCTCGAAGGAGGAGATTAAAGCCCAGTTTGAAGGTGCCGGTCTGGGAGGCGACTTTGCATTTGAGGAGTTTGCCGAGCCGGTGGAATTCAAGACTCTACATGGAGCTGGCCACGACGGCCACGGAGAGGGTCACGGAGAGGGTCATGAGCACGGGCATGGGCATGGACACGGCGAGGAACAGATCGTCAAGAGGAGGGTCTTCATCGCACGAGGAACGAAGCTTTAGATTGGCCTGATCTTAGAAGAAACCCTGAGGATATCATGAGAGGATCGCTTCTCTTCACGCAATATCACAACGGACGGCAGCGGAATAGTGAATCCAAGTACACCTTTACTAGCTAGAATCGAGGCAACCGATATGGCACCTCTGATCTTTGTAGATTAAACATGGCCTGGCTTAGAGAGCATTCGGTACTGTCATGAAATGAGAAAGCAACATTGTGAGACGGCGATGTGCAGCCTTGAGCTAGCAGTAGGCCTTGAGAGATATTATCATTATGAACAGAAGGGACGCAAAGTTCGGGTTGTCATTTTCTCCGGAATCTAAACCAACATGACCTGGAAGCATAGAACGTGTTTGCTGGGCGATCCCATGTGCAGCTCTACACACTTTCATCGTGCCCTTCAGCGCTGGTTCAGGGTAACCATAACAGCAGGACGCAATTCCAACACGGCATTCTCAAGGCATCATCACACCTATAGTCAGTGTCTCTCCGAGGAAGCAGAATGCCGTTTAATAGAAGCGAATGTCTCGCGTAATAAGTGTCTTGCTTTTCTGATAATTTGTCGACCCTCACACATGCGTTGAAAGCGGCTGTGGCTTCCCTAGTTTTCCTTCAATGTCTCATCCTCCCTCCTCCTAACTTGTCATGCCAACCCATACAGAATGAGGCTAAACGGCCGAGAATCCGGGTAATCTGCCGCATTCCAAGACATGTCTTCAAACTGACCAATGATGTGCCATCGGAAGTGCTGGAGATGTGTCGCTATGTGTTGCATGTCTCGCTGCAGGGCGGAGGATTGTAAACAGGGGAGTAGGAAGGGACGAGCAACGAGGGGGAGTGGGCTGAGAGCGACTGAGTAAACTATTGGATAAACTGATCTAGACCATACGTATCGATCTGCTGGCAGAGTTATCCCTAGTCTCCTCTTGTTGGCACTCCTACCCTCAGTCGGCTAGATTAGCGAACACCTTCTGGGCTTGCTAGGTAGACCTTCGTCAGTGAGTAGTAACAGTGGCAATATAACCAAGGTTCAAGTTCTATAGTAATAAGAGAGAACGGCTTTCAATAACGCTCCGATGGGAGAAGCCCTTTGCAACTTGCATGTTCCCCTGTCCTACTACCTAACACCGAACTCTTTTTCCACACTCCTCACCTAACCCCTAATCTGATTTCTGATCTCACACCGGATCTCACTACGATTGTGATTGCGTAGCAATCCATAGCTGTCATAAAACGAAGAGAATGGTTGAAAGCCCCCAGGAAAGCCCTGAACTAAAGACGAACTCGGGGGTTGGGCGAAGAAAGGGTTGTTTCCAAAGGTTTCTGCATGTTCTAAAAGAGACTGTATCTGCGAAGTATTATTTCTAACAATCAGTCCAACGCCTCGCACCGTATCTGTCTCCTCTTTTCATGTTCGGAACTGTCTCACATCTACTCATCAAGATCAACAACAAACGCACCACCGAGAAGAAGAGCCGGTTCATCAATGCTGTGATGCTCGTAACTAAACTCAGTCAGATCACATGGCCAAGACGTCAGCACGGCGAAAACAATGCGCACCTGAGAGTTCCAACGCCACCAGCCTCCATCAAGAAGGTAGGGCCATCCTCCAGGGCGTATCCAGCCCATCTCATGGCAAAGGCACGAAGGATATGTCCGTGGGCGACGACGACGACGTTGGCATTGGGGGTTTGGCTCGCGGGCTTTCCGATGACGGGCTTATGGAAGTTATCGCGAATCTCCTTGATCAGCCGATCCAGGCGTTCGGTGACATCCCGGGGACTCCTGGCTCAAGGTTAGCTTTCTGGCCCGAGAAAGTTGAGACATTTGGTCCAGGGTAATGCGTATATGGGGTGTAAACTGACTCTCCCCCTGGGCAGCCATCCTTCCAGATGTCCCAGGTTCCTTTGTAACCCTGCTCATCTCTGATCTTGCGGATCTCGGCAGTAGTGATCCCCTCGTAGTCACCGTAGTCCCATTCCCGAATGTCCTCGGTGACCTCGACCTTTGCTTGACAAGGTAAGCCTTCACTTTCGACTTCTCCGTGGCGCTTCCAAGGGAGGGGGTCCTTAAGCCCAAGGTTTAGGAGCTCAAAGGTGCGCTGGGCACGCTTGCGAGGGGAGACGTAACTTGAGATTGCATTAGTACTAAACGGGTGATATACACAGGTAAGAAGAGATGGTGGAGGAAGCTCAGCTCAGTCATCATGAACGAGGCTTGACGATTGAACGGAAGAGAGAAGAGAGATACATGGCCGAGTGCTGACGGAGATTCCTTCGTCTCCTTGTAGATGGAAATCGTAGTCAACTCACATATGAGCAATCTTCTTGGGAGCAATGAGTCGATCGGGCCCAACAAGGGCCTTTCCAGTGGCCTTTACTCGCTTCTCACCGTTGGCAGTGAGGGGAATATCAGTGCGGCCAGTGTGTCGGCCGCTGAGAGACCATTCCGTCTCGCCGTGACGGACGATGAAGACGCGAGGGGTTGACATGGCTGCCACAGTGAGTATGGCTGCGGAGAGATGCTGTCTTCTCTGTGGGCTGACGGCGAGTGTAGGAAGATAGAGTTCCGGTTGAAGTAACCCCTGCTCTATCAAACGGAGCAAGGAATTAGGCAAGATGCCTGTAGCCGAATTAGAAGTTGTTCTTGGACGAGATATGATATGACGCAAAGTGGGTTGATGCACCAAAGGCGCGAACGGGAGGGGATGGATGCTTTCGGATTGGACGGAAGAATGATCGGGATGGAGGCGAGGAATTCAGAGCTGACTTACGGATGTCAATGATTTCAAGTGGCTGAAGATCGAGTAGGATGAGAAGAAAAGCAAGGAATTGAGAGATTTTGGTGATGATGAAGCAAGGTAGACAGACCCAAAGTGAATATTATTTTGTGGCATAGTGATGCTGCCCACCAAACCTCCCCTTCGCACCTTCCACAATCCTCCTCGATGGAAGGCGGGGAAAACGACCAAGTGAGGTGCGCGCCAACTGGGACTGCACTTTCCCCATCACGCCTAAACGCAGGCCGAGTAATCCCTTAGCAATGGCTGCGTAATACGAATAAACGCAATGTCCACTTAGGCTTGGTTACCTGCTTCACAGATTCCTGAATCCTACACACGCCGAACTTGTTCGTCAATCGCATTGCTCGCTGGCTCCGGCGTTCCTTCCACTTTGCTTGCCTCCCAAACCCCGCTCTGCCCCGCTCAATGCTCGGCGCTGATGCCGGAGAGGTTCCAACGACAACGTAATTGCATATGACCTCCATTCGAAATCCATGTAACTGACTCTCTGGTCTTTTATGGAGAGAAGAGACGAGAGAATTAAACCACAGGTGACGTAATCTAGAATCAGATTTCCCACTTTCGAATGGGCGACCGGTGAAGCAGGTAGCGTACTTGGAGCTTGTCATCTACCTTACCTATGTACAGGTGAGTTCTTGTCTAAGCGCGCGGCATGGAGAGTTGAAGTACGCGCTGAACCACATTGTACAATATTAGGGAATCCGATACGAAGAATGGGACCCCATTATGAAACATATTGCACAGAATTTTCTAATATGCCGCCTGATGGCCTCTTGACTGACGCAGAGAGACGAATGAATGATGCCTCTCGCTCTGAGTCGCATCCCTGCTTCAATGCTGACTAAGCCTCTCAAAAACCATGACCGGACATCGCCAACCCACTCCGCCGAGATCGCCGGCCGGACGTTCAAGCCCCGGACAACCTATTCTCGACGACCGCAGCGACTCTGACTCCGGTGCCCAAGCCCGAAGTTGGCACCGATTCCGTTTCCAATCCCGAACCAGCTCTCGTCCTACGCCCTAGTATATCGACGAAGTCACCGCGTTTCTCTCGTCGCCCTCGAGCTCGTCCTCGAGTCCAGCTCCGTCGTTAACTGTGAGATATCTCGACAACCCAGGGCATGACGCCAACTACGTCTATCAACCTCGACCCCCCCGGCCAGCGAGCCTCATAAAATCCCACGACCTCCCAGAAAGAAGTGTTCTTCATACCATTCACCTGCCCGACCACAATGGCCTTTCAGTGGACAAGACAACAAAAAATCCAACGCGGCATCTGGGCCGCCGCGTTTGGCGCCTGCGTCTTCGTCGGCACCCTCACAGGCGCCCAATTAAAGACGGACACGGAAAAGAAGGAAGTCAGAAACCCTCTCTCCCCCCTCTCTGCCTTCAGCCTCGCTGTAGTACGCTGTACTGACCGGTGTGACGGCAGGTCATCACCCAATTCCGCGCCACCCTCCCCGCCGAACAAATCGCCGCCCTCGAGGACCAGAAGAAGGTTCTGCTTGGGCAAAAGGCCGTGCTACAACGAAAACTCGATGCGTTCCACGAGACGGTGAAAGAGAGAGAAGAGAAGAAAGCTAAGAGAGCTGAAAGAGAAAGGAAAGAGCAATAATAGGAAATTCGTTGAAGCGAGAGGAACGACATTTTAAGTAACTGACAGGAACACAACTTCGACATACAAAATCTTGGATACCCGATAGACAGACATGTACCATAGTGTAACATAACGAAATGGATTTATGAGCCGTTACATCATTCATTGCATTCGCATGCCTACTTGCGCCTGGTTTGAGCTCTGAAATGCAAACACGTCTGGTTTCATCCGTATGCCTCTCTAAACCCTTCCCTTCCAGCTCAAATAATTACTAACGCCTACAGGCTATTTTTGTATCCATACATCCCAAAGGTATCCTTCAATCTAACTCGACCATCTAATCCATGATGCCATCAGCAGACGGCAGGGGAATTGCCTTATACAAGAGGATCAGGGCCGAGTGAGACTCGCCACCACCAGCAAGTCCGTCGATTTTGTCCTGGGTTACCTCCGAGACCTTATCGTCGTTGAACCACCACCAATTGCCATCCTCTTCGCCCTTCTTTCCAGTCTTGGGGTCGACGGGTGCCGACTTCTTGACGTAAGAAGTGTAGTGACCGCTGTCAGCGCTGGCGCCCTGATGGGTCACGACGCCTCGGAGTTCGTACAGACCAGACTGGTTGGCGCCGTCGTCCCCTCGAAGCTCAGGGTTGATCAGAGCGTAGAGCTCCTTCTTTGCAGCCAGGAGGGCAGCGTCTCGCTCAGCCTCAACCTCGGCATCGGTCTTGTAAGTTTCGCCCATGACGGTGTCGCCGTCTGCAGGTTGCGCAGGCTTTCCCTGGTTGGCCCTCTTTTCGGCCTCCTTTTTCTCCTTTTCCTTTCGCTCCTTCTCGCTAGGGAGGCCAGCGCCGCCAGGGATGTCGGCAAGCTCCTGATCTTGGGTTCGCTTGCGCTTCTTACGAGATCGCTCAATGTCCTCTTCGTCCTTGCGGATCTCGCGAACCTTGTCGCGCACGGGGACGAGAGCCTTTTTCAAGTCATCCGAGCAAAACTCAACAATGTCTAGCTCCTGGGGAAAAGTGACCTTTCGCATAATTTTGGCCTTCTTCTGTGTCTCTCGCTTCCAGAAGAAACGAACAAAGTGAACAGTCAAGTACTTGGGGGCCCGCGAGATCTTGGAGGTCTTGGTGTACATGGCATCGCGGCCTAGAACTTCAGACTTCTTCTCCAATTTCTCCTTGAGAGCAGCCAAAATGCCGTCCCTGAGATGATTGGTTGTGCCCTCAATGTGGCAATTGAGCTTGCTGAAAGCTTCCCTAGCGACAACAGCATTCTCACCACCGTCGCGAGCCTCTTTCTCATCACACTCCAGGACCGACGAGAATTCTCCCGACATGTACTTTTCCACAAACGAAACTTCAGGGCCATCTTCGGAAGTCTTGGAGCGAAGTTTCTGGTTCAGCTGCGAGACGATCTGAGACCAAGCCTCTTCAGCATCTTGTTGAGCGTAGCCGTTGCCTGTCTTCGACTTTTCGGCAAACTGGGGGAACGCATTTCGTAGGGCCTGGAGGAATACCAAGGGGGGGAAAGATTCCTGGGTTTCGCCCATCTTGTGGTAGAGGGAGGAAAGCTGGGCAGCCAAATCATTCGAGTTACCCATCCCAATTAGGTCGGACAAGCCTAAGGGAGGGCTGTACTTTGTCAAAGCACCCTGAAGCTCAGGAATTGCCTTTAGGGTCTGAAGGGTAGAGTTGAGGTAGCACGTGTTACCGAGATTGACGAGGCCAGCCGGGGTGGCGCCAACCTGCTGGGCTTGCTCTGCTTCGGTCATGTCTTCGACGAACTTGACTTGCTCCTTGGGCCGAGAGAGAGCGTTTCCGGAAGGGGTACCCATCATCATGATGGACTGGTTGGGCTTAATGCCAAGCTGGCTCATATCGGCATTGTCCTTGAGCTGGCCGCCCTTGAGGAGGATCTTCTGTCGTTCGGGTTCGACATTGGTTAGGCTGAACATCTGAAGTTTGAAGTCTTCTCCGGACGAGGAAAGGTCGATCTCGACATCGTACTTTTTGCCCTGGTGCCGGACAATGACTGTGCCGCGAATATGGTTAGCAATGCATCGCAGGTGTACAAATGGAGGGGTCACGTACCAGGTACGGTTGCCATGGTCGGTAGCACGAGACGGGGATATCTGAAGTGATGGGAGAGGGAATCAAGGGAGAAAATAAGAGAGGAGAATTGGCGGGGAGCCGAGAGATGATACTAAAGACGCCTCTTGCAAAATTGAGCTGTGATGCGGTGCCGTGGGATGCAAGGTCTGACGTGGAACAGATCAGTTAGCAACATGCGAACTCTGAGATGGCGGCTGTTGCTTAAGCTACAGGGCAGCGTCATCGGCTGGTACCTAACCTAGTACAGAGGAAGGGCCAAAGTCTGACTGTTGGTGGGGAAGCGGTGTGGTCAAGGAGGCGTTGGGACGAGTGGCTGAGCAGGGTCGCCCCCTGTGGCGCGTGCTCCTCTCAAGCTCCCAAGCACCCAAGCAGCACCTTAGCAGAGGCTCACCCACGTGATGTGGCTTGTTGCTTCCCCAGCAGAGAGCCAGGACCTCGTCATGGCCCCCACATTGCCAGCCAGCTCCGACTCGAGTGCCTGATGTGTCTATCCTAAGACCCCGCTGGACAAACCACCAGCCTTCTCGACCTCCAGCATCGTAACGACAAAATACCTGGGCTTCGGATAAATAGGAGCTGCCGCCATGGTACGGCTGACTTTCCGGATGAACCCATTCGTGCCGTCAACTCTCGTGCTAACCATGGTCTCCCCTCTCTTAGTCTCAATCCCTGCGGCCGTACCTGCAATGTGTACGAAGCAGCTTGACAGCTGCTCTCACCCTCTCCAACTTCGCCTCCCAGACCGCCGAGCGACACAATGTTCCCGAGATTGAGGCCCAGACGTCCCCCGAGGTCCTCCTGACACCTCTTACGATTGCGCGCAACGAGAACGAGCGTGTCCTGATCGAGCCCAGCATCAACTCAGTGCGCATCAGCATTAAGATCAAGCAGGCTGACGAGATCGAGCACATCCTGGTACACAAGTTCACGCGATTCTTGACGCAGCGCGCCGAGTCTTTCTTTATTCTGCGGAGGAAACCCATCAAGGTCCGTGGGATCCGGATATACCCCTTACTGCTGTCATCATACCCCTGACTGACACCGCCGTTCTTAGGGTTATGACATCTCCTTCCTAATAACCAACTTCCACACCGAGGAAATGCTCAAGCACAAGCTTGTCGACTTTATCATTCAATTTATGGAGGAGGTTGACAAGGAGATCTCTGAGATGAAGCTATTCGTGAGTCGGCCATATGTCGTCCGACTAGACCCACACTAATCATGACAACACAGTTGAACGCAAGAGCTCGATTTGTAGCCGAGTCTTTCCTGACTCCTGTAAGGATTGCCGGTTTATGGGGTTTCTATGTTATGTGCTAACGCTACCGAACAGTTTGATTAAAGTAACTACCTCAACAGGTTTGAGGTCTGGAGTTTTGACTGGGAAGCTCTTACTATCGCCAAGCTTCTTGCGATTGAGGACGAGGATTCAACGATGAAGGGCCGACTTCGAGAAATGCTTAGACGAAGAACAACTTCAAACTACCACAATGGACGGACCCGGCATTGACGACATTAGACACCAAAGCTCTGCCCACCGACTGTTCCGACTTGAAATAAATACGATATGAAATGCATCCACATGTGCCTTGTCGTGTTATGAACGCGCTGTAGACCTATCGTCTGCCGAATTTTTGTGAAAGGAACCAAGCCAGGATACATTATTCCAAGAAAGGGTGAGAACCTCGTTGTGTTTGTTGCGGTTGGTGGGGATAGTCTTAATCGGCCATCGACTCAAGAGACGTCAATGCGGCCGACTCGACATTGGAAGCAGAAGAGCGCCTCTTTTCTGACCTATGAATGATGAGAACTCTTATTCGGCTTGAAGAGCTTGTCGATTCCATCGGATTCCAGGGTTGGTGTCTTCGGTACTCTCTGTTCGGCCGTCAACTTCATCATAATTCCCTCACTTCTCATTGGAGCCCCTCAACTCTGAGACGGTCATTTCTACCAATTCAAGTTTCAATTGTTCAAGGTCACGCGCTGATGGCACACGCTCATTTACTAGGGGCATGAGGAGCATGACAGACCGAAAGCCGACAAGTGTGAGCAAGTTGACGAACGTCGCCCTCGCGAATCGAGACTTGACTTCCGCATTTCTCTAGTAATTTGCTAACAATCAGTCTTACTAGTCGAGTCCGCTCGTGCTGGTCATTATGGCCAACGCTTCATGACGTTGATCTGGTGCGTATGAATGCAGTCCTGGTGATGCCGACTAACATTTCACCGCTCCTTTACAATTTCCTCACATGACATCCCCCTGCTTCACTTATATCACTTCTCCCGTCTACCTCTGAAGGCACACTTCCATCCACTTACGGCACAGCTACATGCCTAAATCTGCCTTTCATTCTAACCATTGGCTCGAAGCAACTTTGTCTTGATCTCATTCGTCTCTGTCCTTGACAGTTACCAGCGAGTGCTGCCCAATGATTCACCCGTTCATTGTGCCAGTATAAGAGGTATCTCGCGTGGCTTCAACTTGTTAATTATTCTCCTCCTCCTTCATCACCAAAAAAACCTTCGTCGTAAATCCATTCCCCTCGGTCCTTGATATTTTGCCTGCGAGAGTTGACCAGTGATTCACCCCGTCCATCGCCCTAGCACGCGAGGTATCTCGCGCGACCTCGACTTATTGTTTGTTTTTCTCCTCCTTCATCATCACACATCCTTCATCTATACAAACTCTTCCCCTGTATTGACAGCCAGGGTGAGAGACAACAATACTTAGGTAAGTGTGCTTACCGGGCCAGAGTCAGAGTCATCGTTGGCCCAACCACTGACAGCAGTTTCGTCCGTTCCCCCCTGGAGCAATTCTATTGTCTTCTCTCTCTATCGCATGTCGGGAGAAAGGACCCGCTTTCACCCTTCTTTTCATTTCCATTCATCGCTTCCCGCAGAGCTCTATTGTTCCTCTTCCTCCTTTGATCATCCTTACTTGCTCAATATCTCCCCACTCCCATTCACTGTCACCCGAGCAGCTGGCCACGGGGTATAAAGCAAACTCCGCCGCTTCTACTTGTTCCTCTTCTCTTCTACTCTTCTTCACAAACATTTCGCCCACCTCAGTAGCTTTCGTCTTCCACCACGGGGGTCATGCTGTGAGGATACAAGGCGAACATCTACACTGCCGTTTGTATCTCTTCCTTTCTTCCTCAACAAACGTCTCTTTCCTCCAGCCCAACGGTCTTCATTCACGACCCTTAAGTCTGTTGGCTACTAGGGTGCTGCTCCACAGTTATCGGTGCTGTTTGCCGTCACTTCTTTCTCGTCACTACAAACCCCTCTGTCAACTAAACGTTCCAACCTCTCAACAACCCTCGTTGGGACGACTGGGTCAAACAGAGACGGCGCGTAAGGAAGCACCTTAACTTTTCATAAGGCGTCGGTAACCTACCTAAGAACTACTGGACACCCCCTAAGTGCTGTAGGTAAGTTCTGTTTAGGGTCGCGATGCGATAGCTCGCAGTCGCGTGGCTTCGTTTTTCTCGTTTGCTCTATCTTTCGTCTGAATGGAATGCCAAAGCTCGGATCAATCTTGGATAATAGCTGACGGACTGGGTGGCAGGTCGTCACGATGTCGTTGAACCCCGGGTATATTGTCGGGCCGTCTCGAGAGCCAAGTCCCTTTACCGGAGCCGAAGCTGTATTTATTCCTCGCAGCGCTCAGCAAGCCAACGATGCCACTCAGACCAGCGATCTGTCCCAGCCCAACGGTGCGTATCAAGTCGACAGTGCATACCAGGTGAATGGTTTCAGCCAGCCGAATGACTACAACCAGGCGAGTGGCTACAACCAAGAGAATGACACCAGCCAGATCAATGAAGATGATTCCTTCTACGAGGTAGCTTCAGGCTCCCCATCTGGGCCTGCTGGTCACAACACCCCTCGAAATGGACTCATTGTCCCGAGACAAACAGCCCCTGAGGCTGAGTCCTGGGTCATTTCTGCTCAACATGCATTGGAGAATGCACTGGCTGTACGCGTTTGGGCTTCCTTTCCGTGGGTGATTTATTGCAATTGCTGACTATTTGCAGGCCGCTCAAAGGAACGACATGGCTGCGGCTACTGCGGCGTCCCCCCCTGTTGACCCCTACACTGCTGGGTATAGCCGCGTGCCTCAGAATAGCCCTGCTATCGATGCTTCAAGTATAACTACGGCCTCTTAGATGGATGGCCATCTCAACAGCATATATGGCAGCAGCAACGCATCTACCAATGGTAGTGCTCACTCTGATATCCAGCATGTCAACGGAGCCAACGGTAGCACCCACGGGCTGACATCATACCCTCCTCCAAATGGTGCTGGGCATGTTCCAGGAACCGTCGGTTCCGTCAACGGAGTTCTAGCCTCCAACCAAGGGGTTAATGGTTATGCTCAAGTGCACACAGGTCATTCCAATGGTGTCACCAATTCTGTCCAGGCAGTGAACGGGTACCCCCATGCTGCCACTGGCCAAGTGAACGGAGCCGATGGCTCTCAAGTCACGGCCAACCATCCACAAGGCGGTGCTGATGACACTCAACCAGTTATCGTGCCATTCCAGGGAGTTGTCGTGTCTGAGCAAGAACCTTCCTTCAACCCACAGGACTCCCGCGACCCTGCTCGACAGGCAACTATCGTCCCTCTTGGGCAAACTCAATATGTCTCCCCGGCTCCTCAAGTACCCAACACTCGCCCCCAACGTCCTTCTCGACCTGGTCGAACTGTCCCAGCTGGTAACTCTGGGCTGGCTCAAGGATCTGCTCCCTTTAACCAAGTCCCTACAAACATTCAGCAGACAAACCAGATGCCGCAAACGACGGCCCCTGGTCGACAATCGGCCGGTCAGACTCGTGGCCCTGCGTCTTCTGCAAACACTCGTCCTACTTCCGCTGGCGGACGCAACTCTGGCAACCAGAACAGCAACCCTTCAGGCACCCGACGTGCTCCTTTGTCCGCCCCGACTGGTCCCCGCGTGGCTCCAGCTCAGAATAGAGCACCCCCGAATCGTCCCTTTCGACCGCCTACTGGCCCTGCCGCCCAGACTCACACCGGCTTCCGAGGCCACACCACTTCGAGTCGTCCTGGACGCGGAATCCCACACAGCCAGTCGTATCAACACATTCCTCAGACTCGCTCGATGGAGTCGATCCCCGAGGTCGAATCGCCCCAGCTAAAGGCGGGGGGCCTGTCCTCCTTGCTGCTGCCACAGAGTCATTCTCTCCAGACGATCCATCAGGGCCAAGTTGCCTACGCTTTCGCCCAGGCTCAACCCATGCAGGTGAACCCCAAGGTTCAAGCTGCCCAGCCTGTCCAGCATGAGTCCGCTCCTCAGATGGTGATGCAAGCTCAGCCTGTCCAGATGCTTCCCCAGAGCCAATCTTTTACCGCGATTCCCCAGGCCGGCGCTTATCAGTTCATTCCGCACAGTTATTCGGCTCACTCCGTTCTTCAAACCCAGTCTTTCCAGCCAGTTGAGCAGTACCAAGCCGCAAGCCCTGTTCCTCAACTGCAAACCTTCTACCACCCGCAGGGCCAGTACGTGCAAGGCATCCCCCACAGCTATACCGTCCAGAATCTGCAGCAGCAGGTGCTCAGCCCTGGTGGAACCGCTCAGCATTTCAAGGATGGCTTCGTCGCCAGCCCCCTGGTCACTAGAGAGAACGTCGAACGGGTCAGCGAACCTCGGAACTGTGCACCGACGACGGCGGGTTTGTCAGTTGTAAACGCGCCTCCCCCGAAATTTGCGTTAGCCGTGAATCATGCTCCATCTCAGGCCGACGTCCAGAGCCAGGATCCGTTTGTCTCTCCGCGGAGAATTCATGCACCTCGGGGACTCAATTCCCAAGCACCAGAACCCTCTCGAGCGCTCGTTCCCTACCAAACTGCTGACAACCCTGTGGCCACCTTCAACATGGGCGATTTGATCGAAGCCGTGCCTGGGTATAACCCCATTCAGCCGTCCGAGAAGCTCCAGTCGATTCGGAACACACCTACCGGGCGCCCGTCGGTTGAGCAGGCTATGAATTCCGCCAACTTTCCCTTCGTTGACGGACCGCGACAGGCAGCCCCCAAGAACAACGGAGTCATCAAGCTGAAGAATGTGAGTCCTCTATAGTCTTGGGAATACTCGGGCCCGCAACCACTGCTAACACATTTCAGATTCCTTTTTCCACCAGCCGCTCTGAGATCATCGCCTTCTTGGGCCGCAACAGCAAGATTCTGAACGACTCGGAGGAGCCCGTCCACATCATCATGGATAAGGCAACAAGCAAGACCATGGATGCCTATGTTGAGTTCCACACCCTCGCTGATGCTATGAGATCTGCCGAACGACACCATCAGAACTTGCTCAACGGGCGCACCAGCCGTCTTGGTGACCGTCCAATCGAGGTTGAACTCTCCAGCCAGGGCAGTTTGATGAAGGATCTGTTCCCTCATGCCAGAGGCGTTCTCTGGGATGGACCACACCCAAAGCTCAAGCGCCACAATCCTCGGGAGCCCTGGAACAACTTCAAGGGGTTCATCAATGTTGAGGAAATGACCATGCTTGTCAAGCACGTCGAGGTCCCTCATCGTGTACGTACCATACAACTCCGTGACATCTTCTTTAACTAACTCCAGCAGTCTCCTTTCTCCAAGGAATGCCCCCAGCGCCCTTACGAGTGCCTCATCAGCACCCTCTGCAAGTTCCCGTGGCAGATGACTGCTCACATCACCATTGTCCAGCGACAGGCCATCTACAAGGCCACCCGCGAGCTCATCATCATCTTGAAGAGAGCGGTGGAACGAGGAGATGACGTTATCAACGTGAGCCCCCAGCTGTTCAAGCGAGTCTATTCCGTCGCACTCCGCTGCCAGGGACTCAGCATCCTCATGAAGGACGACCTTGCTTTCGTCGCCGGCGTTTCTCGCGAGGTCGCTGCTCGTGACTTTGGGCTACCTCTTTATGCCGACCGCTGGACTCACCAGTACGCTCTTGTGCCCAAGCCCGGCATGCCTCTTGACGTCGTTGAGGTAAGTACTGACGTGGCTCTACTTTTTAATTTGACATTAATAATATGGCAGTACTACATTGGATTGGTCCGCGAGCAGTCTGAGCGAGACCTCTTCCAACGAAATCTCAACGAGAGAACCCAGATCCAGGAGAAGGCCAAGTACACCCAGATGCATTAGGGATACTTCTGGGTCGAACTTGGCTACATCCAGGGCCCTCTCTTTGATCAGATGACCTTGGCTCAGTGCGCTCACTACGAACTTTCGGCCATTGAGCGAATTCTCACACGTGCTCTTACTCGTTGATCCAGCACCATCCGGACTCCAGAGTTTGGCTCACCAATATGAGCAGTTGCAAGACTCGGAACCTTCGGGGACGTTTCCATTTTGCGGCCTGTGGGTTTACCTTGACCAAGTCACCACGTTTCTTTGCAGTTTCTTTTTTTCGCTTCTGATTTTACGGGGGATGCAGTCAACCCTCGCGACCAACGATACCAGGCACCTTTGCCACGGCACCCTTTTTCTGCTTGGCCACTTTTGATACCCATCAACTCAACTCACAACGGACGTGCGGGGGATGTATGTGTATGCTTTGGGGGATGGGGTTTCAGCGAAATGAATGATTCGAGTTGGGGTTATGGAACAATGGCTCTCACACAGTGAGACATGGATACGGCATGAGTTTTTTACTGAAGTTTCGAAGGTCGAGTTAGTTATCACAGGTTGCAGATGGAACAAAGGGTATTTTAGCAACTGCTTGAGGCCTCCGGATGACTGTGGCGTGCTGTGACTTGTTGGATGTTGAGAGACAGGTTGACAGGTTGTGGTGCTAGAGCCATGAGGTACCTAGGTAGGTATGCATGTGCGCGATCACGTGATAGGCAGCATATCCCTTTTAGCTCATCAGTATGAGTGCTGTAGATGAAGAAGGACCTCGAACGCTAGGACTTTGGGATAAAGGATCTACAGCCTTCTCCTTATTCATTAATAAATGCTTGTTTGTCAAGAGATAATTAGAACGAAATTAGACAAGTTGAAAGGTTTCGCCGTTGGCCAGCCACAATGAGTTGGATGGAACCCGCGTGAGATCAAACAATCTCAACCCCTGGCATGAGACATGCAAAGGTGAAACGCTCGAAATAACGGGCGGTGACGGCAAACGGGTTCCGGGAGCGTGCATTGTTACGTACGAAGTAACTACCGCGAGTACAAAGGAACGGCATGAGATGGAATGGAACGCACATGGACGCATTAAATGCAGAAGTCGCCCCTTGACACCCGACGAATATGTCGCCGGGTGTTAAAAACTAATTAATTATAGGGTAGTTCCGAATCGAGGCATCAACGCATTGTTAGTGGCAGCAAGCATTAAGCCGGGAGCCAGCAGGGTTCAAGCGGTGCTCTGTGCGCGCATGGCGGGAGCCGGGGCGAGACGATAGTCAAGAGACCCCCCGCGGACCCCTGAGAGCAAGCCGCTGGAACCCCGGACGATAGGGCTCCCCGACTGGCATGCGCAGGTTGCCGCGTTGCTTGGGGAGCTCATTCATCAATCTCTCGTGTCTCGCTCGCGGTCGGGAAACCAAACAAACGACAACAACCATCATCCTAGCAAACACTCTCTCCCGTTTTTGCATTATTTTTTTATTTTTTATTTTTACTTTTTTAATCCTCGTCTCGAGTCAAACCGGCACCACGTTAAACAAGCGTCTTGTTTCGCCGTCAAACCTTTGTTTTGTTGCCGGCTGGCTCTTCCCCTTTTCATCACCCCATCTTGCATCGCCGTGATCGGAATCACTTCAAGCTTCCTAGGTTCTCGACGGAAAGCGTAACAAACCTATCACAACCTTTCATCACGTTCACTCTTTCTGCCCTTTCAACTACACCCCCCTATTCGCACTCTCATCAAAATGGCTGCTGAACAGGACAAGACTGTTGCTGCTGTCCCTGCGGAAGCTCCCGTGGCACCCGCGTTGGACGTCAAGCCCGTCCAAGACAAGGCTGTAGATGCGCCGGCCGATGAAAAGGTTTTGGACAACGCTGAAGACAAGGCTGCCACCGAGCCTGTTGCTGAGGCTCCTCCTGCCGAGGCTCCTGTTGAGAAGCCCGCCGAGAAGCCCGTCGAGACGCCTCTCACAAAGCTCAATGCTCGTCTCGCAGACATCACGGCCAAGGCCGGCCATAGTGAGATGTGGGGAGTCGAGCTGTCCAACCTCGACCACGTCCCCACCACTGTCGTCCTTCAGAAGTTCCTCCGTGCCAACAACAACGATGTCGCTCTCGCCGAGAAGCAGCTCAGTGACGCTCTCGCCTGGCGCAAGAAGATGAACCCTGCTGCCTTGGTGACCCAGACCTTTGACAAGAAGAAGTTCAACGACCTGGGCTTCATCACCATCCACAAGGCCGACGATGGTAAGGAGACCATCATCACCTGGAACATCTACGGCGCTGTCAAGGACAATAAGGCCACTTTCGGCGATGTCGACGAGTAAGTTTTAGTCTCTCATTTCACATTCGATGAGCGATCCCTAACCAACACCGTCTGTCAGGTTCATCAAGTGGCGCGCTGCTATTATGGAGCTCAGCGTCCAGAAGCTGAACCTGGCTGCCGTCACCGCGCCCATCCCCGAGGGCGGCGAGGACCCTTACCAGATGATCCAGGTCCACGACTACATGAGCGTCAGCTTCTTCCGCATGGACCCCGCCGTCAAGGCCGCCAGTAAGGAGACCATTGCCGTCTTCTCCATGGCCTACCCTGAGCTTCTCGCCCACAAGTACTTTGTCAACGTCCCCGCCATCATGGGCTGGATGTTTGGCGCCATGAAGCTCTTCCTTGCTCCCGCCACGCTGCGCAAGTTCCACCCTATGAGCTCTGGCACTTCGCTTGTCAACGAGCTCAAGAGCATTGCCTCGACTCTGCCCAAGGAGTACGGCGGTCAGGGACCCAGCGCCAAGGAGGGTCTCTCTATTGCCCTGGCGGATGCTGTGGAGGAGCCCAAGGAGGAGTCCAAGCCTGCTGAGGCGGTCGCTGATAAGCCCGCCGAGACTACGCTTGTCGACCGTACTAAGCCCGCCGAAGAGGCCAAGCCTGTTGAAGTCGCGCCTGTCGAAGAGCCCAAGGCCGTCGAGGTGCTCAAGCCCATTGAGGAGGCCAAGGCTGAGGAGGCTAAGCCTGCCGAGGAGACTAAGACGGCCTAAGTGCCAGTCACAAGGAGACTCGGGGATTTAATCCAAAGACTTGAAATGGCGGATAAGATGGGAGATGCCAATGTCGTCGTTCATCTAAACGTTGCTAGTGGAGAGAAAAATGTTCGCAGGTAACCTGGCCAGGGTTGTCGTCCGTCAGTGGGCCTGGCCTGGAGGGCCGGCGACCTCCAAATCGGCCACGAGTGTACGTGCGTGAGTGTTTATAATGTTGCCAGACAAATACCCCCAGTTTGATTTCGCGTGCGCGCCTACAGAGAGAGAGAGGGAGGGAGAGAAATCCACTACTCGGATCGGGACGCACCATTTGCCTAATTAGATGTGAGCATAGGTAGTGCTTTCTACTATAAGTTGAATTTTGGCGCAAACCTATTTGACTGCGTGATGAGTGATGCTATTGAAAGATATATTCCTTGGCGACGTGGACGCGTGTAGGGAGGGTTCTGCAGGCTAGAGACCTGGGGAGCGGGTGGGTGACCTTTGGATGGCCTTCTGCCTAAGCATACGGATACGGCAATGCGGTCAGTGATTTCATTCTCCATTACGCGTGAGACATGGTGATGTGATTGCCGGACTCATTGTCTTTCAAGTTCGGGAAGCGGTGAAAGGGTGGTCCAGGTGTGTTTCTCGCAGAGATGCAGCACCCGTTGCGTCACGTGGAGTGAACACCATCTGTCTAAGTCGAGTCTTTTCAAGTGAGGTCAGGATGAAAGTAATTTTGCCACTGATGACGGCAAGGCTGCGATGTTGCCATCAGGGTCACTTTTGGCCGGGAGTGAGTGAAACCCTGGTCCGAAGGATACGAGTGTCGAGTACATGATGCGTTGGAACCACAGCGCGTATCAGCCAGGTTGACCAAAATTACCAACCGTTGAAGGAAGGTCACTGGCCCTTTTCTGTGCGGTAATATTTCTTTTTGGAAGATGCTCTGCATATTTAATCTGCGAGTGACTTGTGGCCCTGAGGCATCATTGGGCTCCCGGCGCACCTCCGGAAAGTCATGTCCTCGAGGGTGCATTACTACCACATCATGTCGACGTCTGGGGTCGATAAAAGTTCCAACTTGAGCGATGAGCATTTTTGCCTGTATGAGGATGCTGTGATGCGGTTGTCAAGTTCACCTTGTTTGAGTGATTGATGTTGCTCTCAGCCATGGCGAGGCATCACACATGTGCCAGGAAAGATGGCATTGGCCCAGATTCCATCACTCTCACTCGGCAGCAAGGAATGGAACGAAATCATCATTTTAAAGACTGGATGGCATTTCACCCAATGGCACTCAAAATTTGACAGTGCCGCAAAGCCCAGGCAGCAAGTCAGTGTCGGTCCTCGTCTGGGGAGTTGCTGAGGTGAGATGCGGTGGTCCCTCAGACACGCGGTCGGCGAGGCTGCTATATCATTCTCACTGTAGATACGCAGTAGACACGTAGCAGAGGCGATATTGACTGTTGTCCGAGGCAGGCGCGTGTGATTTGCCAGTCCTCGGGTCTACGGCTTCGAGATTATCCGAAGGGTGAAGGTGTTGACTCTTCCGAGGTCCTCTCCCTTGCGGTGCGTCGACCAGGCAGCGGGCCATTTACACGGACGGCCATACACGACAATCGGATGGACATGGAGATAGTAGGCCACAGGAGATACATATGGCCGTCGAGCCAAGTCATTGAGTGGCTGCTTGGCCCATTAGGCCTGGCTGCGAGAGTCGAGAAGCGGAGGTTGATAACCGGGGGTCGATGAATGGGTGGTGGTGGTGGTGGTCGCGGGCGGAGGCGTGAACAAGAGGGGAGTTTCTCAGAGTCTAGACTGAGCGATTTCCCGGGCAAAACCGCCACAACTGGCCTGTCGAGACTCGCAATGGAAACAAAATGTGTGCGAGTAGGCTGCAATTCTTTTCGCCTAGATTTAATGTGCGAGTTTTGCATAGTGGCCGGATTGACTTGGAGTGTTGTTTCTCCGAGTCAGACATGCGAGATTCGCCCAATGACGAGAGCATGACAACTCGTGCATAACATGACGGCTATCCAAACGAGACAATGGGTGAACGGAAGAATGATAATGGAGTAAACGGTTGACAAGAGGCTATCGAGAAAGCAGTTGACAGAGCCTTAGAGAGCGATTCTGTGCACATGTTCGCATCTTATTATTCCCCCCTCGGCGTTTGTTCTAAATGGAAGGCAAGCAGAAGCTGAGGCAAAAGGAAGGGACCCAACTTTGCCAGCCATGCACTTTTCTTACAAAAACAAAGCCCCGGCCCGTCACCTTATTTTTTCCCTTCTACATCAACTCCTCCATCTCTCAGCGCTGGGCTCAAGGTACTTTTCGTTCTTTGTGTACCAGTTGTTATTGGGGCGCGTTGTTAATCACCATCTTCTTCTTGTTCTTCACTCGACTTGTTCCGTTTTGTGCCTTTCGAAGCACAAGGAACGCGTTCGTCCCCTTTGTTCTCTAGTTCTTCTTCTTTCTACCTATTCTCTCTCTCCTCCTTCTCCCTCGCGTGAGAAGACGAGGCGTGTGGCTACATATTTCAGCTCGGTCCAACACCGCCGCCCAGCGCATCAACCCCCAGCTCGCGAAGAGAAACAACCTCTTTCCGCGTGCGAGGAGAACGCTTTCTTCTCTGGCACTATTCTGGTCCATCGAGAAGAAGCCACCCGTTTTTTTGTCTTTGGCTCTTTTATTCGTCTTCGACTTTCCATTTCCGAACTTTTCCCTTTCTTAATAACTCTATCTTCTCTCCCTCCTCTCTCTCTCCATATCAACCCCCCCTTTTCTCTCTCTCTCACCCAACTTCCTCCATACATCCTCCTCCTCCTCCTCCTCCTCCACAGTCCACGCATCAACAACACCCGCGTTCTTGTTGATCACCTACCTGCCTATTTTATTGCCGTGTTCCCGCCGGCGCGAAAGAAGGGGTGACAGGACCCAAAAAAGCACAGGTCACTGCACACACGACCAGCCTGCCAACTACATAAACGAGACTACCTTACCCCCCCCAGTCTGGAGGGGACCTACACACCCGAAAAGAGTGAGTTAGATCCATTTTCTTCCTTTCCATTTATTATTAGGTGGTCTGTCTGGCCTGTCTTGCCTTTAACTGGGCGCGCGCCCGCGTTTTGGCACTAAAGACTCCAGTTTCCCACGCGCTGCGCTGCCCATACCCACACACCCTTCCCATCCCATACTCGCACTTCTGACAACCTACTTCTAATATACTTTCTCTCCTCTTGCAACACCCTTTCTTACTACTGCCTACATGACTTCTCCTCTCTAACTTTCGCGTCTTTTCTTCTCCAGAAACAATCCCTCCCCCCCCTTCTCGCCCGTCGTCATGGCGGCCAGCCTGCCCGCTGACGTCGCCTTCGAGGCCGGCGTCACCGACGACTCGTCCAATCTCGCGTCCATGAGCTCCACGCCTCCCACCACCGTCGCCGACTCCTCCAGTCTGCACTCTGGCTCTCCCAAACGCGATGTTGTCCACGTCGCCATCGACCCTATTTCCGATCCCGTCCCCGTCGATTCCGCGCCTTTGGAGCCTGCTTCTGCCCTTGTCGACGCCGTCGTTGAGCCCTGTACTCCCGCAGACGACACGCCCTCCTCGACACGCCCTCGCCGCAACCGTACGAGCGTCAAAAGCTACAATCTCGCCCAATTGAGCGGCACCGCAGGCCATGGAAAGAGACGCGCCAATGGCGACATCGTTGCCGACCGTAGACGCACTATTTCCGGCGTAACCTTGACCCCAAACTCGACCGCGACTCCCAAAGCCCGCAAGGCCGTGCACGAAGGTATCGACGCGTTGGACCTCCAGTGGTCGCTGAACCGCCTCGATTCCCCCCGTACCCGTCGTCAGAAGAACCAGGAACCCCAAGAATCCCCCGCTCGCCGCACGACGCGTTTGTCCGGACCCGCTGTCCCGGCCGCTACGCTGACGGAGAAGCTCACTACCATTAGCAAGCGCAGTCGCAAGGCCGTTGACAAAGGAATGGCCAACATGTCGCGTGAGCTCCGCCGCTTACAAGACACAAAAGAATTTTCTGGAATCGACGACAAGCCCGTTCTTCACACAGTCTGGTCTAATGGAAAATATGTCGACCCTAACGCTGTCGAGGAAACTCCCCCGCGCAGCAAGGCCAAGCAGGAGCCGGCTCCCGAAGAGGAGGAAACGGAGCCTGAACCTGTTATTTCCCTACGGAAGCACCGTGTTAAGAAATATGTCGAAAAGGGCCTTTATGCCGGCCAGGAGGCTCCCATCGACATTTCCAAGGGCCTTACTCCGGCTGAGAAGAAAGCTCTCGCTCAGCTTCCCGAGCTCATCCCAAGCGGTCGCGTCAACAAGACGATGCCTCTACCGATGTTTACTGGACTGCGCACGCTCATTGCTGGCCGCGACTTCAAATTGCCCTACCACGTGTGTAACCCTCTTCCTCCGGGCCAACCCAAGCCCGACGAGTGGAAGAAGATGACCAAAAGTATGCGCCCGTGTTATTTACAATTGTAATCTTCAACTAACGATATACTTTAGATCGCTTCATTGGCGAGTCCAAGGACTACTGGCGCAAGTCGCCTCATTTCCATGACTACCAATCCAAGTGCGTGTGTCAGCCCGAGGACGGCTGTGGGGAGAGCTGCCAAAACAGGATAATGTTGTACGAGTGCGACGAGCTGAACTGCAACGTGGGCAAGCAGCACTGCCAAAATCGCGCATTCGCGACCCTCACGGCCCGCCGAAACAAGGGCGGCAAGTACAGAGTTGGTGTTGAGGTGATTAAAACGTCGGACCGCGGCCATGGAGTGCGCAGCAACCGATGTTTCCGGCCGAACCAAATCATCATGGAATACGCCGGTGAGATTATTACCGAGGATGAGTGCGAGCGCCGCATGACGGAGGTGTACAAAGACAACGAGGTAAGTTTTGAGCGAGCAAATCGCCATGTTTCAGTTGAGCTCCATGACTTGTGGTAAACTAACTCGACCACGCAGTGTTATTATCTCATGAGCTTTGACCAAAACATGATTATCGATGCTACCACTGGCAGCATCGCCCGGTTTGTCAATCACAGCTGTAACCCGAATTGTAGAATGATCAAGTGGATCGTCTCGGGGCAGCCTCGAATGGCCCTTTTCGCCGGCGACAAGCCCATCCAGACGGGCGAAGAACTGACGTATGACTACAACTTTGATCCTTTCTCAGCCAAGAACGTCCAGAAGTGTCTCTGTGGAGAACCCAACTGCCGCGGTGTCCTGGGTCCCAAGCCCCGCGAGGTCAAGCCCCCGAAGACGGACCTCAAGTCTGCCGTCAAGGCCAAGGTCAAGGCCGGCAAGCGCAAATTGAAGGAGCTGGTCGGAGACGAGGTCGATGCGGCAGGAAGCAAGAGCAAGAAGCGCAAGATCCAGCCGGCGACGGGTGTGAAGCGATCTTTGAGCTCCAAGGTTGCCAAGACGGCAGCCACGGCTTTGAAGAAGGTGACGGTCAAGAAAACCACAGTCGTGACCAAGGCGAAATCTCCCGCATCCAAGGGCAAGAGTCCTGTGAGGCGACGGGCATCGGCCAGCGCGGTTCTGAAGAAGGCTACAACAGCGACGCGCATCATCAAGACATATGGCAAGGCTACCACTTCTCCTCGTACTTCTGGTGGTTCGATTGTCAGTCTTTCTGATAGCACGAAGGTTGATACAAAGGTCTGGAAAGGATATTCAGCGAAGAAGACGACGGCAAAGAAGAGCCCTGCCAGCAGCGCAAAGGCTCAGGCAAAAAAGAGGAGTGCTTCCCTCGGTGATATCATTGCCAAGGTGGCCTCTCCTCGCAAAGCCATCGAGCTGTCACGGGCCGGTGAGATTCGCGTGGTTCAAGACGAGTAGCCAGACACGGGACATGACGACATATCAAGAGAAACTAGAGTTGAAGGCGGTTTTTAGACTCGAAACCGGAAGGGCTGCTTTGGTGTGAGGAGGGTGCCTGGCAAGGTGGAAGGGGGAGGAGAAGAAGCGACGTCGGTGCACAGCTCTCTTTATCTGCTTTTTCGCGGCCTTTGGTTTCTTCTGCCTTTTTTTTCCTCTTTTCCTATCAGATCTTGCTTCACTTACAAGGCGTTTTTGGCGAAGACCGGCTGGCATTGTACATTACAACTACAACACAAGGGTGGCTGGCTTGGGCGTGGTCTTTTTATGTCTTTCGGTTTATTTATTTGTGTGTGTGTTGCCTTTTTTTGTTCTCGTTGCTTTTTACTCGTTTATTTTTAAGCAAATGTGATGAGCCGTGTCTTTTTGATGAGAACCCTTTGTGCCATTGGTTTATTTCGTCATGTCGTGACGAGTTACTCATGCGAGTGCTTGTGAGCTTTGGTGATGTCGACAAGGGATCATGGCCAAGCCAAGATGGTCACATCCTAAGGCTTGAACGATGGCCTTGAGTTGTTGTTGTCGATGACGGCACTCGAGAGTGCTCTTGTCATTGTTTCAAGCGACTTTGTTCGTGGCGTAGTTCGGCGTAAAGACCAAGCCTCTCTACATCCATCCGGATATCCATTCCTCCAGAGGAAAGGACACAGCAGCCAGGGTTTTCCAGTAAGCATGATATCACGAGACCGCATCGCACTTTTCACATGATGCCGCCTTTCAAAAGCTTGCTTTTTCCTGACCGAGGCAAACGGCAATGATTGGCAAGCGGCTCAACAGTTGGTGGTTGCAGGGTGTAAAAGTGTTGATGTGGGGGAGCGGTTTTGGTCTCGGTTGCCTCGTTGCCTTTCACGTGAGCTTTGGTCGTAAGGTTGGGGTATTTGCACTTTGCTAAGGGATGCAGCCTCGAGAAATGCCTCATGGCCTGAGTCGGAGGCGAATACAAGCGATGTAGGGATGGTTGAAAAGGGATGGGTTGGGTGAGTTGAGGCTGTGAATGGCGAAGGAGTAGGGCTGGGGAGATGTTGAAGGGATACGATGGCCTTTGTAGGGTCGTATTTGCAGAGCTGAAAGAAGATGTTCAATGTCGTTAGGATCTCCTGGTAATCAAATGAAACCAAGCTTCGCCACGTCCTCGTCATGTGCTTGAGGTGGTGATGTCGGGGCGAGTTGTTCATGTGTATCTCACCTTATGTCAATGGAGTTAGGAATGCCATTGCCACCCACCTTGGGTCGGACAGGACAAAGCCCAGAGCTTACCCATGACGCTCCCCCTTGGAGTGTCAATGATGAACGAACAAATGACGCCCAAGCCTCCATCGCCATAACCCGCCTCGCCGCCCTCGTTCAACACATACGACCATAGGTGCTAGAAAATACGGGGTCCCGTCCGCTCCCCCATCGTCAAACTGGCAACCGCTGGAGTAGTACTCAGGTCGGTGACGACTGGGGAATGCCCGGTGTTGTATGTTTTTTGCTAGTTGTTTATTTTTGTTCTTTGATGCTAATTGTTCCGTCGATTCAACTCTTCTTCATCTCGTCTCTGATGCTTTGATGGTTGTTGGTGGACCCCGACTTTGGCAGGTTGTATATGGTTGGGGTACCCAATAACAAGAAACCTCGTGAATGGTGTTCTTACATCGGCTAGGATTCTCTACAAGAAGAAAGAAGAAAAAAAAAAAAAAAAGCAACAACATTCGTAAAACTATTGGGCAGTGAGAGGAATAGACTTCCACCGCACTTGTGAATGCCCATGGTCGTTTGAGTTGCTCTCTCAGGTGGAGGGAGATAACCTCAGCCGCTGCGCCCACAGACTTTGTAAACAACCTGACGAGGTACCTGCAAATTGCGATGCAACAAGAAGGGCGACAGAGACAAAAAGATCGAAACAGTCGTAGCCACAGGAGCAATAAGCAGATCCGCAATTCCCGCAGCGTCACACGTGTAAGTGGCTACTTGGGTTTTGTCCACTCACTCCGCACATGCCAGCGACTTGGCCCTTGAGAATCTCGAAAAGGTACGATATCGCCGTTTGCTCTGCACTAACTACTACGGGAGTACTAGCCAGTGGTAAGCGTACCTTCTGTCATGAGAAAACTATGACATGTCTGTGTGGAACTGGGCATATGGGTATCGTTGAATGGGAAGTAGAACAAAGTCAAGCGCAAGGAAAGAAACGGTCAATGGCAAAGTACCTAGGTAGCTGTATAAGGAAGTCTAGAGGTAAGGGGAAAAAGTACAAAGCCAAAACAACATGGAATGAAAACAAGACAAACAAGAAACAAGAAACTAATCAATCAGTCGTATCGTATGCCCTCTCGAATTCCTCCCTCGACGACCAGCGTCGATCTTCCCCCCCCCAATGCCTTCATTTTGCTCAAGGTGAGAACAACGATTGTCACCAATTGCAAAATGCCGTCCTGAATACGCGAAATTCCCCTTGTCGCCGAGTTGCAGGTGTCTGCCATCCCGACGGCTGGTTCGTCGGGCTCTTTTAGAAACAGTCTTCCGTATTCTGACTATCTTCATGTTGCCGGAGCTTGAACTTCCTCCCGAAATTCCTCGCACTTCGAGCTATGAACCCCTCGAGAGACGTTGGGCACCCCTCACTCAGATCTGCTTGCGCTTGAGAGTGAGGGGTCCAACATCTTACTCCCTGTGAGGCTTTACCGGCAACACTTGGCAGTACGGGCAAACAGCATGTCCACAATGGAAATTGAGGCAGGCAGGGGTAGTAGGGCCGTACCAGTCGTGGCCACACTGGCAACATGCCCACGCCCATCCCTCGGCGGACTGCTTGGTGGACTTCTTGCTGGACTTCTTGCTGGGCATCTTTGCAGGTTGGATATATCGGGTTATAAAAGCAGAGAGCACTTCGAAGGAATCTGACTCGTGTATTGCTATTCAGCTCGCTTTGAGAAATTTGAGCCTTGTGCGGTTGTATTTAACTCGAGAGCCAATTGCCTGGAGATGAGGATGAGGATTTGAGGAATGTGTGAGCACTGCGTAGTTGAGTTTCTGAGGATACAATATTTACAGGAAAATCTCTTCATTTTATATCAAGAAATATGTACGTCAAGAAGGGAAACGGCAACTGGTGCTGCCAGACAAACCTGGGTTGAATGATCCGTGGTCATTCCCAAGGGTGACGTCTTGAGGCGCAAGATTCCCATGCTCGGAGGCGTCTCACAAGAACAACCCGTTTCAAAGCCTTCCAACCATAGAGATGCATTGTTTGCAATGTGATTTGTTGTTGCGATGGCGGAGTTGCGTTCCTTGAGTACCTTGTGTGTTAGTTGAGTAAGTCTCACCAGGACATTGAACGAGACGAAGGGCAGTAATTGGCGGTTTGAGAAGATGCCTCGCTCGCTTTACTCGGTCACATTGTCCGAGACCCATCTAAGAGGTCGATCGCCTTTAGGATCTGTGCATTGCGCCATCTCGTAGATGGAGCGGAGGCTTCTCTTGAAAGAGGCCAAGGAGACGTCGTGGGCTCAGCTAGCTCCGAGGATGCCTTCCTTAGATTGGATTAGAGAAGCGGAACTGCTTGGTTGGAGCAGGTTAGTAGTCGAAGGATTTGTTCTGGAGACAGGTAATTGGCCTTTTGCTGAGATAAGAGGATGACCGGGCACGTAGCACAGGTGGCGCTTGCATAAATCTTTAGAAGCTAAATAGAAGCTTTCCAGGTTCTCGGCGTTGCACTTTTTCGAGTCCATAGCCCACCTCTTCTGGAGTCTAAGAGAAGCCTCATGTTCAATGTGACCCGTGAACAATAGACGGAATGAGCAATGCGGCGGTGGCATTTGCGTGCCGGGATGCGTCGGGCGGCCACAAAGCCCCCGCCCGAGCTAAGAGGCCATTGTGCAGGCGCATGACCTCGATGGGTTGAAAGGCAACTGGGTAACTAGGCGTATTTTCTGTCATTTTAGATTGCGGAGAGCAAACGTCCGTGACTGAAGATGAGCTCGGTGTGCTGAGTCTAGAGTCGTTAGTAAGAGCAAGAAGTCGGTGAAGTGATGAAGGTAGTCGGAGAAAGGCGTGGGTCGGGCATGTCCGCGACTCCCAGGTCGGGCCCTGTTAGGATTCGAAACTCTTCAATGTACTGTACAACGCAGGCGAGGGTTGAAGGGAAGGATTTTCAAGCGAGACTGTTGTCGACCAGGCTCTCTCTGGCAACGAAGCCGTTCTGATGACCAAGTGACGCAAGGTTGGTGCAGCACCCATGTGCCTCGGGAGGTGTCGCAAGTCGATTGAAGACCGGGTACCTGGACTCGAGGTCGTCGGTTATCAACTGGATACAGCAGCCCACACTTGCGGGATCCAAGAACAGCCGCGCCTCCTTGTGGTCGATGTATCTGGTAGAGAGGAGGTTCGACGGATGACGATGGAAGATCTGTAGAGTACCTAGAGTACCTGGAGTAAAGTAGATGAATAAGGTTGAAGGTACTGGAAGGGGTGAAATCAACAAGTGCCGGTCGAGTTCGCTGGTGGGGGACGGACAGTAGGTAATCACTGCGCTAAAGCGGCGGTGGAGGTCCCAAACTGAGCAACTTACACAGGCGGCTGCTTATTCAGCCACCAATATGCAACCTTGGAAGCCGTGTTCGGATGCTAAGCCGAAGACTATAGTCGTATGTAGAAAATTTGTCTTGGACGGTTCTGTCAACTGAAGTTTGTTTCTGTTCCTGGCCTTTGTCTTTGTTGTATCCCATGGTGAAGTACGCATGCCGAGTCTTCTCGGTGGTCAGGTGACTGCCCGTTTCTCGGTGTGGAATCGAAGCTTCGCTCAAGGTGTGTCCCTCATGCCCACGTTCTCGGTCAAGCATGGTGTGATAGGTAGAAGGTTGGAAACCTAACATTCTAGGCGAAAACAATATCGGATTCCAGCGGCTTATTGCTGTAGCGAACGGGCTTCACCCAAGCCGTGAATTTCTCACATATCAGGATCTTTACTTCACATTCGCACAATGAGGCTTTCAAGACGTATTCAAGAAAGGTAGAACTGTCGGTCTCTTGGTGGAGAATGAAAAAGAGGATAAAAAGGACAGAAGCACATGCAGGTCAAGTTTGAGACGCCAGAGCCTCTCTTTATATAGGCAATGCGGCTCTACAAGTGCAAGACCGGGCGACTCTGTTATCCCACGCGGCAACATTGTAAAAGATACCTACCAAGGATGTGCAAATCATCACAAAGTTGGCCAGCAGATCATCTCTGTGGTCCGACTGGCCGTTGGGGGTTCACGTCTCAACGTGAAATGTGTGCCCAACACAAACACTTCAGGCCTGGGACGGCTGACCTTCAGAGCCCAGTGAGTATGACGACCTGAGCAATGACTGACCGCGGAACTAGGAAGGACCCAGGTTGTTTACATGAACAGCTAGCAGCATAAAGTGGCTGATATGTACTGCGTTATGGGGCTCTTCACTGGACGGACAATAGGACTCTCGTCAAAAACGCCTGGGGCAGCATGCATGTGGAAGCTTGTAGCAGCGTACTTTGTACTTGGCAGAAAGAAAACGTCTATGAAGTCTGACCTGGAAGATCTCGAACCACATGAATCAGGCGGGAGCTAGTCGCCTCTAATTTCCCAAGATGCAGGGATCCCAAACAGAATGTGCCAAGAAACTCAGGAGCCGACGGAAGATTTGCACTCAGAACGTGTTGATCTTCGATCCAGAGTTCTATGTATCGAGGACCTAACTTGTGCTGCAACATGCTACTGAAAAGAATGGCCCCAACGTAGGTACCCGTGCATGCTCCGTACTTCATACATGGCCGAGTACCTATTCCTTGTGCTGACAAGCCATAAAGGGGAGATTCCAAGGCAGTGGCAGTATTCACCCGCAACGAAGGCCATGCGAATAAGACATCTGAGCTGGCATCTGCAGCGTGGCGAAGCAAGAATAATCCTTAAGGATTCAACTGCTGTTGGCTGATGATCATGAAGCGTTACGTGGCTGTCCCCTGTACGAAGTGCCCAGCGCTGTTTTTCATTATTTGGTTTTGCTAGCTGAGAGAGACCCAGACGAAACAGATGGTTTGAGGTGGTCGTTTTGATTGGAATCGATTTTTGTAGTCACCTTGGCGAATCTTGCTCTACGAATGCTTGAAACAAGCAGAAGTCTGGTCATTTTTGACAATAGGGTGAAGTCGGCTGTGGTGTTGGTTTGCCTGATGTGGTCTCTCACGCAGCCTTAGAGTGTAGGCCTATTCGGATTATCAAGCTTCCTTGGTGTCGGATCCACTGCACCTTCTAACTAATTAAACCCATACCGAGCTATCGTCCCGTCATCAGTTGTTCCCTGCAACATCAACACCAACAACGAACCCAATTCCGCCCGCTCCGACGACACTCGGCGCGTCGACCAGGCCTGACCTCGCGATTCCCCTCCTGCAACCGTCCCTCCTCTTTCACCGTCGGCCGCAATGTCGCCATGCCACGTCCGGTAACGAGCAATGTCGCCGGTACCAGGTGGACCATCCGCATCATCCCATTCTTCATTGCCGGAGCTTTTGGTTATGCGACATATGCTGTCATCCCCCATATATGTGGTATGTGACCTCGACGTTGCCCAGCTTCGATGTGCAAGGCACTGTACTAAACCCTGGCCTCTGCGCAGTAAACTATTTGTACCGAGAGAAACACAAGACCGGCGTCGCCATCACTTTGATCGTGTTATACTTCGTCTTCTTCTTGCTCACACTCGCGTCCTACCTCCGGACATATCTCGCCTGTAAATTCAAACCAGGGCTCGTGCCACTATCCGCCACGCGAAAGGCCGAAGAAAGACATCGACACACACGGAAAGGCGGGCGAGGCAGAGACATCGAAAGTGCGCCATGGCAACCGCCAGACTCGAACCCCGATAGTCCTGGACTCGAGTCCTTTTACAGCAAGGACGTCTTTGTCTGTGAGGTGGACGGCCGACCTAAATGGTGCTCCGATTGCCGTTCATGGAAACCCGACCGAGCTCACCATTCGAGTGAGATAAATCGATGCGTCCGCAAGATGGACCACATCTGCCCATGGGTTGGCGGTGTTGTGTCCGAGACTTGTGAGCCACCCATTTTCTACCTTTCAAACGAGTTTCCCCGTCATTGCTAATACCAATTGTTCTCAGCCTTCAACTTCTTTTCCCAATTCACCTTTTACTGCTGCTTATACTGTGCTACATGTGTTGCCGCAAGCGGGTACTCCCTGCATTTGCAGAACCAAGATGATCAACCCTTGGATGGCCGAATCATTGCGGCTCTGGCCCTTGGGTGTCTTTTCTCCCTCTTTACAGTTGCCATGACAATGACTACCGTGCGATTTATTGCGACGAATATTACGAATATAGATATGCTGAGAAAGGAGCAAAAATTTCACTTGGCTGTGCGGATACCCCAGGACACTCCCCCGAGCACCATGTACAAAACCATCACCTATCCGTTGTCACTCCCTCCCTCGGAACAGAGTAGTACTTCGACGAATCCCATGCTCGGCGCCTCGGCGGGCACAATGAGCCCATCCTCGCTCAGGGACGCACAGGCGAAACGGAAATTTGCTATCCTTGAGACTGAAGCTGGAGAGAACCCATGGGACTTGGGCATGTGGAAAAACAGCAAAACTATTATGGGAGACTCACCACTGACATGGCTGCTCCCAATTTGGCATTCTCCTTGCTGCAATCATGACAGCATGGTGAGCGACTACGAATTCGGTCCCCTGATCGAGAAGTTGAAGAGGCGTTTTGGTATTTCGCCCAGCGGAAATGCGGTACCGGATGGGATAGAGATGCGCAGTGCTCAAGTTTCGAGATTTTAGGATTAGCATAGATACCCCTTGGAGACTGGTTGCTTACTTTGCGTATACAAGCGGATATGACGGCTACGGGGCATACTTATTGGGAGCAATTATGTACACTTTACACTAATAGCGGATGGATGACCGCGAGCGGGTGTTTGTTGATGGAGCTCTTCAGAGGAAGGTGTTTGGGCGTGTGGGATAGTTTGTCAATGAGCCACGACCTTATGCTTAACTTAAGTCTTGTTCCTAGATACCTTGGGATACAAGTATAATTCAGAAGATCAAGTTACGACAGTCCGCGGGAATTGTGTGAATGATTTGTAGGTGGGTATGCAACCAATGGCAAGGGTGCGAGTCCTTCCTTTATAGAATAATATAATTATTGAGATGAGTTTTCTAGATATCTATTGGCTTCTTGGGTCGTTGGCGAAGTATTCGAAAGCCGTGGCTTTCTTTGTTTGCCAGTCTCATCAATATTGCAGATTTCCGCTTGGTGTTTGATTCCGACTCTCTGGCCTCGGCGTTTTGAGAGGCGAACTGGGAGTATTCTCCGAGGTTGATTCCTTGAGTGCTGTCCGGTATTTCGAATGCTTAATGATAGGATCTCGAGAAACCTATATCAATGGTTAGGGTGGGTATCAACAGTAGCTTTGATGTCTTCTCTATGTTAGAGGCTGATCCCACCACGGCAAAGGGAGTTCGCACTCCCCTGGCGTGTGGCGCAGTTTTGGTATGTATGTGACATTCCGCAAGGTATCTATGATAGATACTTGGCACACTGAAAGGTGTGATTGTTGTGTGATTGCTGTGTGACAATATCATGAAGCCAGGTGACTGTATGTTCTGAACTAGGCCTTTGTAATAGAAGTTGATCATTTCGCTGGGGAATTATGAACATATGTTCCTTGGTCTATTCTGCCTTTCGAATGGATAAATGCCAACGGGAAGCTCCTTTCTATAGAGAGCTACTCGCACTCTTTTGATAGTATGTAGGCGACAGCTCGCCTACGTAGAGGCAGCAATAGACTCTCGATGGGCGAGGGTGACTTACAAGAGTACCCAACACTATTATCGAATGAGCAAATACTATTTCTAGTATGCATACCTCTGACACATCTAAGGCATCCATGACCGTCGTTTACGCAGAAGGACAATGGGTAAGGCTTATTGCCATGTCTCAATCGCTCAAGTCAAGCAGACTTCTTGTCGAATTCGGGCGAACTTTGAGAGGTGTGTGTGTTGGATGGGCCGTCATCTCTTACATCCTAAGTCATGGAACGACCACTAAGAAATCTAATCAAGTGTATCAATCAAGAGCAAGAACAACAGGGAGGAAGGTGATTGGTAAGGGATCACGTCGTCTTCTTATAGTCGTTCATAGTCCTCAGATCTCTCCCCTCATTGAACCGCCGAAGCCACGGCGGGAGACAGTGGGTCCCGGTTCCTTCCCTTGATCTCCTCCTGCACGTTAGTGGGGGTCATCACAACTCGTTGGCTCTTTCCGCCAATAACACAACGAAATTAGCCCTCAAGACCCCAGTTTTCCCAGATTCCCGACCACCAAAGGATCCACCAAGAATCGACCTCATCTTTGCCCGGTCTTGAATTTCCAAGCTGCGAGGTCAATCAGAACTGCCGACCCGCGCGCGTCGACATGGCCTGAGATTTCGCCTTCAGCCAGCCACATTTCTCCCGGTCTGAGAGAATAACGAGCCCGAGTGGAGCTCCCTATTCCGACTACACACGATCGATCAACCAAGTTAACAGACAGAGGCTTTCGCGCGACCGCCAAACGCGTGCGAGATGCCCTCTTCTCCGCCGCTCCACCACCATGGAGCGTCCTCCCCAATGCATGGCGCCGATGGCTATCGACGGTCTCAATTCACCTACCGGCAACTCTCGCAGCTCGCGTCGTACAGCACCACCAACCCTCTGCGAGTTGTGGCGCACGTCGACCTTGATGCCTTCTACGCTCAGTGCGAGATGGTGAGACTGGGCCTGCCCAAGGACACTCCCCTTGCAGTCCAGCAATGGTACGTATCTGTTCATAACCGGTGTACTCCTATTCCTGCCATCTCTGAGACCGGTCAAGTGACCTGCAGATTCTTGTGGGGTTCACCGGCTGAGAGTGTCCGGTGGCATATATCCTACCTCCTGGTCTCCTCTGTCCCCCTCTATCTTCTTCGCCCTCTCAACTGCTCATCTACCTAAGGCTAATCTTCTGGCTGCAAAAGATTGTTTGCGTATTGCAATTCCTTTTGCCGTTTATCTGCTCTCCATCAACCCCCTCTTGTACCACACCGTTCATCTTGCTCTTCCTTTTATTGCCCCTGCGCTGCCTTAGTCCCACTCACTATGATTCGCGAATATGCTTTAGACAACGATGATAACACTTTCGAAGGCAGGGTCTCATTGCTGTCAACTATCCTGCTCGCGAATCAGGGATTGGACGCCACTGCGACATCGCAGAAGCAAAGAAGTTATGTCCTAATCTTGTTACTCAGCATGTTGCGACCTGGAGAGAAGGTGATGACAAGTGGGCATATCGAGACGATGCTGCAGCAAATATTTCTACGGATAAGGTTTCCTTGGATTATTATCGTCTCCAGTCAAGAAAGATTCTGGCCGTGATCAAAGAGTTCCTACCCCCTGACCTGCAAAAGGTCGAAAAGGCAGGCATAGACGAAGTTTTCTTGGATCTATCGGCCCAAGTGCACTCGGTCATGCTCGAAAGATTTCCAGAACTGAAGAACCCTCCGCGATACGATGACCCAACCGAGAAGCTCCCTCTTCCTCCTATATCTGCCCTTGACTGGCAGACTGATGCTCTCATTGATTTGGACGAAGAGCAAGAAACGCTCGATCCCGACTGGGACGACGTGACGATCCTCATTGGGTCTGAAATTATTCGTGACCTACGAGCTAAGGTTAGGCACGAGCTGGGTTATACTTGCTCTGGTGGCATATCAAGCAACAAACTCCTAAGCAAACTGGGATCTGCCTACAAGAAGCCCAACCTGCAAACCGTGGTACGCAGCCGTGCTGTCCACTCCTTTATGACCGGCTTCAAGATCACCAAACTGCGCAACTTGGGCGGGAAGCTTGGTGATCAGGTCGTCACGACATTCGAAACAGAGACGATCAAGGACTTGATGGAAGTCTCATTGACTACAATGAAGTCAAAACTCGGTAACGAAACCGGCCAATGGGTGTACAACACTATCAGGGGTATCGATAACAGCGATGTTAATTCACGGACTCAAATCAAGTCTATGTTATCAGCAAAGTCCTTTCGACCACTGATTAGTACCCCTGAACAGGCTGAACGGTGGCTTAGGATCTTTGTGGCTGACATCTTCGCTCGACTTGTTGAAGAAGGCGTGTTGGAGAACAAACGTCGGCCACGGGTTATCAATCTTCATCATCGCTATGGTACACAGATGCGGTCCCGTCAAGGACCTATTCCCCAAGGAAAGCTTTTGGACGAACCCACTCTTTTCGACCTTGCCAGGGATCTCCTAGGCCAGATTATCAGCGAGGGGAGAGTCTGGCCCTGCGTGAACCTCAGTCTCAGTGTGGGGGGCTTTGAAGATGGTGTCAAGGGAAACATGGGCATCGACGCATTCCTCGTGAAGGGTGAAGAAGCCGAAGCTCTCCGGTCTGCAACACCAGATAGTCGCCCATTATCTACTGGCCCCGACCGACCAGTCAAGAAACGCCGAGTAGAGGACGGGGGAATACAGCGTTTCTTCACGAGAAGGGTTTCCGCTGACGATAGCTCATCCACCAACGCGCCTGAGGCCACTGCCGGCGGTGAAACCGACCTTCCCTCTCGACCACTCTCTGTGTCAGACTCGAATATTTCTGTCGGTCAACATAGCACGAGCGGATTTTCAACCCCCCAAGTTGAGGATGGCCAACTCTCGGCTGATCTTCTCCCGTGTCCTCGATGCAGGGCCACCTTTGTTGACCCGGACGCACTTCAGAGCCATGAGGATTGGCACATGGCAATGGATCTTCAGGAAGCAGAACGTGTCATGCCCACATTCGCCGGCAGACAATCAGCTCCACGTAACGCATTGCAAAAGGGGCAGGCTGCATCGTCAAAACGCGGCAGAGGCGGGAAGCCGGAGCCAGGTCAAAGCCGGCTCAAGTTTGGTTGACCCCAGGGATCGTCCATGATACAAGGCATAAGACGAACTCTACGCGATTCCGGCCCAATTCTCGTGGAACCGACGGGAGATCTAAAGTTGCATCTCCTAGTGACTTCTCAAAAAGACTCCTTCCGTTGAACTCCTGGGGGCGGGCTTTTGCGGATCGGACCATGACTGCAGGCACTTGGATGATGGATATGGCTAATGCAGAGGGTTGGGTCCGCCACCGCCAAGCGTCGAATGCGTGTTCGACGAGATAAACCCGCCGACGGCGCATATTCTGTTACATATTGGGGGTCGACTGGTGCAATAAACGGCTTTGTTCTGAGGCATGTGTTGTGCAATGTCAAGCCAATTCGCGATATCTACGCAAGCAACCAACTTGTTCGTCCCGCAACAAGGATTGTCAACCGACGTCGCTTGAAACGTTCCGAAGAATGCAGCGCACATGGAGGATGACACAAAACCGGGGATTTGCGTCCGCGTGGCAACGCAGTTCATGTCGAACGCTCCCAGGTGGCAGAAGAGATGAAGCAATGCGGGTAGCCGCGCATCAGGGGAATTATGCAGTTGGGGAGGTGCTTGAAGCATTTGACAGGTTGAGTACATAGCGCCTACAAATCGGGGGAATTGGCGGGCGTCAAGGAGGCAGATTGAGCCACGTCTCTTCCCTGAAGCAGACATGCAAGTTGCATGTCGATTGTTAGGATTGGGGATGTGTTTTCACGGGAAGCTTTCACCTTGGCTGACCCGGACCAAAGTGATTGGACGGGCTGTATTTTGGGCATCGAGCAAAATGGAGTGCGACGGGTAGCGCTACATTGAGGCCCAATCGCGCCAGCATTGCTGCCCAAGCCACCCACGAAAGTGCAGACCAAGCTCTCAGGTGCAGCTGATGTAATCCTAAACTGGAAGCACATGACGGCATTGGTATTTGGAAAACACGTCGCTTGTCATATGTGGGCTAGACGACTTTGGGGGCGCTTCCGTGGACGACAGGTGCTGGACGACGCGTGAGATGTGAAGGATGCCCAACTACACATAAAGGCGACGGGGTACAAGACAGTGCAACCGGGTGAAAAGAAGAAAGCGGTGGGCTCCTGAGACAAGACGACTGGAGGACAAGGATCGCGATGGAGTCAAAAGGACGGAGTACGACCACAGGTGTCAAGGCTTGGACCCTCATCGACAGACGTGTCGCTTGGATATGTGATTCGGCGCAGTCTTGCTGGAGTTGCGAGTCTCTGATACCTGGGTCGAGATATAAAACGCACGTACGGGGTGTTTTCCCGGTAATTAGAGCCACCATAAGCGATTCCGACTCATCAATCCCTTTATTTCTCTCTGCCTTGGACAGACAAGGGAGACTATTTCGTTCCGCAAGACGCGGGACATTCGAGACTGCGATAGTCGCAGGACGCAACGCTTAGTCAAGATTCAAGCCCAGCGAGACAGCATCATCCCTACTGCTTCAGCCAGCATCTAGACAAATCGCCACAATCACTCACCATTTCGTGCGTTGATCCGGACGTTTCTGAGCAAGAGAAGGTTCCACGTACTCCGTACAATGCAACTTTATCCCTTCAACAGGACGATCGTAACTTCAAGAGTATTTTGGAAACGGCGGAACACGCGCGGCTTACCCTCCTAGAAGCCTTCCCGTCCCGTCATTATCATTCCACAGAACCGAGTAAGGAACGAGGCTAGGTGTTGGGCATCGCCAGAGCAAGGAACAGCCTTGCTTGGACGATACAATTCCGGAGCCTTCTTGGCTGTATCGTCGGTTCAGCCAGCGCATCCACAACACATCGGAGAAGAAGGTTGGACCTGGCACAGACAACGAAGTGATCTTGACTGCTCGGCGGATCGGATCCGGTCGTCTCGTTCTCTAATAAACGCCTTGTTGAACCGTTTTGAGATTGTGATTTACAGTCACATATCACATCTATACATCTTGTTTTGTACAGTCCTGAAATATCTCTCTTCGTCCCGAGCCCGCGACAGGGACCACGTCACAGGCCGGAAATACCCCAATGAGACAGAGCAGAGACAGGTTCATCTGCGTTCGTCACACAACACGGCACAACAGCAGAGCGCAGCTTCGAGGGCTGTCATAGTTTGACCCGTCAGAGCAGGGCACGTTGCGCGCACAAGACAAGAAAAGAGTTGCCCAAAGCTGGACTGAACCCCACGTCAAGAAGCACGCTCGCTCGCACAACGCACGCACGTACTGTACCGAAGACCGTTAGCACAGCAGCGATACTTGGGTGCATTTGCGGTTGTGACCAGTCAATATTCCATGACGGTCGTGCTCCCCGTACGAATGCAGCATCCAATGTCGCAGGCTGAGCAAGCCACGTCCGCGACGACGGCATCATCAGCAAGGTCCCGAATGGCGGCGGAAGCTGAGAGGGTTCAGAGAGGGCTGTCGCCCGTACCAATCACAACGACGTTTTGGTTGAAAAATCAAGGGGACAGCGACGGAAGAAGGAGAAGCGAGAGCCAGAGCCCAGGCTCAGGGCGGCTAGTGTCAACCCCCGCCCTCGTCAAGGCCCAACAGCAAGCCCAATCTAGAAGCAGCAGCAGAACAGGCAGAAGAAGCAGCTTGGCTCAAAGTCAAGGGGCCCAGGGAGCGGGAGCAGCCCAACAACAGGTAACCTGTCAAAGTCCCTTCAGACGACCAAGTTCCAGGCAGAGCCCCCATCCAGGTCAACCAGGACCAGCCACGTTGAGTTGCGGACCAGGATCTCAGTCTGAGGCCATCTGCACCACAAGCCCGGTCCAACGGTCCACCATCACAAGTATCTTGGACAAGGGCCAGGGCCAAGGCCTCCACCAACAAGGCGACCACGGCCACCCCCCAACGCAGATCGCGCATGTGGACGTTGGGCTCGGTCTAGGAGGGGGACAAGCACAGTCCGCATCCCAGTTTGCCCAGCCATCCTCGAGACGTCCAACTTCACCACCAGCGTTGAACACATCATCGACCCAGCCCAGCCGAAGCCCAACCGTCTCTCCCGCCACCGCTGCCGCCGCCGTCCCTGTCGTCCGTCCTGCATCCGCACGTCTCGGTCACGCCCGCGCCCAGTCTTACGGCAACATTGATTCGACGTTGCTTTCTTTCAACCAGCAGGAGTTGCAGGTGGCGCAGAGCCAGACGCACCGGCACAATTTGCACCAGGACCCCCATCACCAGGACCATCATCAAGGCGGAATCCCATCCTCTCCTCACGACCAGTACCAGCTCGACTTCCAGCCCCAGCGCCATTTTGGTCGTCCGACAGAGGCACCAGTCAACATCACTGGTCGCCAGCAAGAGCAACAATCGTCTCCCAGGTCTCCCTCCTCGCCACCTCCTCCACAGCAACCTCCACCTCAACCTCCAAGACGCCGCCTCCAGCCAACGGCGAGCCGCCGCCAGGCCCTGTCCCACAGTCGCTCCAGGCGTCTCGCCCCTCGTCAGCAGCAGCGCATTGACCCACCCGTCGCCCACCGCCGTCAATCGCCTTTTCTTCCTCCTCCTCCTCCCTCCTCTCTCGCTGCCTGCTCTGACCTTTCCTCTTCTTCCCTCTCTCTCCCGTCCTCACCCTGTCCCTCTCCGGCCCCCATTTCTTCACCCGTCCTCTTTGCTGCAACCCCTTCTTCATCTTCGACGACTCATCGACATACTCTCTCCTCCCCCTCACCTCTGTCTGTATCGTCTCTCCCACATCCTCCACATCCTCCACAGTCACCCCCAGTCACAATGTCGAGATCATCCCGAAACCCTCCGCCCACCGCTGCCAACGCCACGCGACAGAATGAATACTTTGTGCCTCGCGATGGCATTGACCGCGAAGTCATCTCTGCCGACATCTGCCGCTATTTGGGCAACGACGCTCTTGTGCGACCCGGCCACTACGAGGTACGCTGGCTTCACGGCCCGGAGGAAGGGGCTTAAGCTGCCTCAGCACCCCGCCGTCCCGCTCTCGCCAGATCAAATGGCTCACCTTTCGATAGAACCCGCAAACCGGCCAAGTCGTCCAAGGCTACTACATCACGGCTTACAGAAACCTAACGACAGTACGTTGCCCTCCGCTTCGTTCTCCCAACACCAAGTTTTTGTCGCGCACTCATACTGACGCTGCCCCACTTCACAGGCCATGATCGAAGACCTCAAAGCCGACTCTGCTCGGTGGGATAGCGAGCGTCGTGCTCAGACCTCCCACAATACCTCTGGAGGTATAAAAACCTCAAGAGCTGCCAGTGGCGTTCCCACGAGACACTCTTCTAACTCACCTGTAGTCCAATACCGCTACTCCGAGACTCACCAGTCGCGTCAACACCACGGCCCAACCGAGGCTCCATACCAGTCGGATCCTTACTCCCGTGACGGCTATGACGGCCCCAGATACCCAGGCACAGGTACCCCCGGATATACTGGCGCGTCTGGCTCAGCATACGGCCAGCAGGGCTATGCCTCCACAAGTAGTGGTGCGTATGGCAGCTACCCACAAACCCAACAGTCTCCTCCCCCCACGGATTCTAGATTTGGCTCCACCCCTCAGGCTGGTTCCGTCTTGAACCAGGCCTTCCAGCCGGCCCAGGACCCTTACATGACCATGGGCGTGAACCGCAACCAAAGGGGCTACACCGCCAATGACCCGTATGCTAACCCGGCCACCTCAGCCGCCACCACGGGCGCCTCCCAGCCAGGCTACCCAGCCACTGCTTCGTATCAGTACTCCAGCCAGGTTCCTGCGTCGGGTGCACCGTCGTATACGATGCAACCCCAGGACCCTTTCTACGGTCGCGGTGCGTATTCTGCCGGCATTTCGCCAATCTCAACCTCAACCTCGCGAACGAAATCTGATTCTTTAGCGTCTCCAGCAGGCCAGTCAGCTCAACAAGGGTATGCTGCCCAAGGACAACAGTATGAAGAGACCCCCCGCTCGCGCGCATCCGCGACACCAACAAATACTCAAACAAATCCCAGTGCCACGAGTAACCGACGTAGTGAACGTGACAGCGACAGGCACCCTTCGGACCGACACCACCGGTCTTCCCGTCGATAAGGCGCCTCTGGAGGTCTGAGACCGATCCCCTTCCCTTTGAACTCGCCGACGCCTTCACAGCGTCCTCGCGAGTGTGTGATGATTTCTGCATAATGACCAGGTCAAATGGAGTACGGCATATTTCCTTGGATCGGCTTCTTCCGTCCTGTCTTTCTTGTTCCACGGATATGGTCCCGCGTTTTCTTTCCCTGGCTGGTGCCACCCCGAGTTGCAAGTTTGCACTCTCTGGAGTTTCCTGCTGGAAGGTATCCATCCCTTCTTTGGTGTCCTACCTCATCACATCCTTGACCCTGGAGCCTGATACGAAAAATACCCTGGAACCTTCAACTCCTACATCATCTCTTCTACCGATTTTGCCTGGAACTGGAGCTGGACCTTTGACGCATACCCTTGAGGACTTTTTTATTTTACGACCTGCATTTGTGGATAGGCCTCCACTTCCTGGATGAGGACTCCTGTCGACAACCTACCTTTCTTACCTTACCATGGATGAGACATGCTGCATACGTTTTACACTGGGTTTTGGCGCTGGGTGGGAAAAGAAGGGTGACCCGACCGGGCTCACCCGAGGGTGGTTTTTGTTGTCATCGAATCAGACCTTGCTGTCCGGATCCGCCATTTGGGGGAGTTCTGTTTTCGTCTCCTGGATCTCTGGCTGGTGCTTTCTTTCCCCTTTCCCCCATGTCTGACAGCCGGGACGATGACTCTGTCGTCGACGGGTCTTTTAATGAATGAAATGGCAAGACCGGCACCCGGACAGCAAGGTGAGTTACAAAGAGCTTGTATATATTAGCCAACTTTTCTCTCAACGGATCATGCCCCTTTTCACCTCTCCATCCCCCTCTCACGGATTTCCTAGCCATGGATTCATCGTCGAGCTTCTTGTCATCATTGACTCAGCAAACTCACTCATCGCAGCTAGGTGTATACCTCATGGTACTACTCTCTATAGTTTGCTTCCCTGGTCTCGTCATCCCCGCGCTCTCTGGATTCAGACTGAACACTCCCGAGGATTGAACTGTCCCTTGAAAGGAACGTCACTCTTATCGTGGACCTGTTTTCCCACTGGATTGCAACTGTTTCTCAGCAAACCTGCTTTGGAGTCGCCTACCTGGCCTTGCGGCGATCAACTTTTGTTGAGCAGCCATGAACAAACAAGATGAAAACCACGCAACTTTGTGAAAACGAGTTGCCTCGGTAAGATCCCTTCCATCTGGATACATCCTTCGCCTCAAGATTTCGGTGCACATGGTTCGTCTCCTTTTGGGATCCTTTTGTTCAGCTTCAATTCATCGTTCGTCTTTGACTGCTATGATTCGGTTCTCATCCGCCTAATGGACTCTATCTTCCGTCGATTACCCTCCCAAGGATAATCCTTTGGTTGAGGCGAGCCTGTGGACTTCTATCCAGGACTTTGACGACATGGCCTTGCGAGACAACACCTAGCTGTCTGGTATTTGGTTACCTCGGCGATCACGAGAGCCTATTTTGGATTATCCGGGACCTCACTATTCCATGGGAATGGATTGTTTGGATGAAAAGGGGAGATGCAATGACAGGCAACGGGTTATGATATTCTTTATTTATTTGGGCATGGAGCAATTTTTGGGTATTTGATACATTATGTTTGGAGGCTCTTCTTGTTCATGAACTGGGGCTTGGTTGAAATATCTTTCATTTAAATACAGGACCATGGCGCTGTCTCATCACTACTGCAACGTTGTTCCACCTTGTCTTTGTCCCAAATGTCTCGTGCCTCCATTCATCTCCATCTTCGTTCAAACGTCCAGCCAGGTGAGCCGTCGTCAGGAAGATCTTACCGGTCTTGAACAGTGGCTGCAGGGTCCAATCCAGCGTTGTCCAGCTCCTGCTGCCGTCCACGTCTCCGATATGGATGATGGCAGTGCAGTCGTTGATGAGTGCAATACTGCGTATGGTGATGTCGCGGCAACTGGTGCGTCAGCGACCGCACGTCGGGCGGCTGTAGGATCTGCTCGGCCAGCAGCTTCTGGATCGTTTGCTGGACCCATTCCTGTCCCCGGCGACCGCGCTCGGCCTCCTCGTCATCCTCGTTCTCCCCGGAGGGCTTGTTGGGCGGCGGGGTGCTGCGGCAGGTGGAGCGCAGACGGTCCAGGGCGTCCGGGGCGACGGAGCCGAGATGTCTGGCGGCGAAGAGGGCCGGGCCCGAGGTCAGGGCGGACACGACGTCTTCGACAAAGGTCATCAAGACCTGCGAGAGATCCGGGGTGAAGATGACGTGGGCGAAGAAGCTGTCGGTGGACGAGGCGGGCGAGGCTTGGATGAGGAGCTTGTGGTGGTTTGGGGGGGACTCGACGAGGAAGACCTGGTGGTGGGGGATGGTAGGAGGGATGGCGGGCTCGGATTGGAGAATGTAAGGCATGATTGGGAAGGGTAAGAGTGTCAAGGAAGTCTTTGAAGTAGTTGGTGTTGAACTGTTGGTTTCTTGATTGCGATGATGGTGGTTCTTCCATCTTGGACTGGCTCCTGGATAGGTTTATATACACAAACCACGCCCTCTCCGTGACCACAGCTGGCTGGGACCTCTCTCATCCGACATGAGTTTGATGTACAGGATATCACGTCAACGTTCGCTCAGCGGCAGCGGATGGATGCCTTTCAGCTCTCTGGCCGGTGTGGGTTTTGGCCAATGTAGGGACCCGTGGGCTAATATATGTACGCTCCCGTTGAGTGGATTTCTGTCTAGGCAGTCTTGGTCGGTGGTGAGGTGAGGGGAAGAAGAGGTTTATTTAGGGAGTGTTGGGGGAACATGATCTGATAGTACGTAACAATGATGCTATTCGGATCTTGTTGTACTGTGTTGGGGGAGTGATGTTATGAGGATGTTGCTATGGTGGTGGACCAAGGTGAAGACGACGGATAGTAAGCGACGAGCTGTGTACAGTCGAGACGAAATCTCAAATTGTGAGAACGTCGATTTCCTTCCCATCCAACACGCATATTCCTGCTCCGAAGCTCTTTCTCCGCTAAGCGCCTCATCATGAGCTTTCTCATCCATCGAGCCCTGGCCCTTCCGCGTCCTGCCACACCGAAACGCCACCACCTTCCCCCCTCAAGGCTACACGCAGCCGGTGAGGTTGTTGCGGTGATTCATGCTCTCATTCGGCACATCCGTATAATTACGGACTAGTTTGCAAACAAGAGAGACAGAGGGAAAAGAAAGCACGCGAGATTACGGCGTTGGATTCGTCGACGATGAGACGTGCTGGGGCGGATAGACGCAGATGGATCCTCACGAGGCAACCTTTTGGTGTCACTATGCTTCGGAGACGGCGGAGTTTATGTAGAGAGCTTGAAAGGGAAATAAGAGAAGGCAAGGTTGCCTTCTTTCATCGGGTGAGTCAGTCCGGGATGATAGGACGGTTGACACTTGACTGACCGAGTTGGCGGGTATCTGCCTCGCCAGCGTGTCATGATATGTAAGGAAGCGCTTGCTTGGGGAGAAGGGACCATGCTTTTCATCGGATTCGAAAGCCGATGGGGGTTAATCAATTGGAGCGGGATGTTGCACTTCAGCCACACCAAACGAGAATGTGGTACTGACCATCCGAGATGACGAGTCGGATGGAGTTTGGACTCGAGCCGTGTTTGTTCAACGATGAGAGGAGGGAAGAGGAGAGGGGTCGTATCCCATTATACAGAATTCACGTACACATTCATTCATTATTAGTTATGAGGTGTGACGAGCCGCAGTCTACAGGCTCGAGGGAGAGGAGGTTCTACATACGTCTCTCCCCGGTCCTGGTCAGCCACGTGAGGGTCATGCTAGATCGATCATGTAGGCCATTGTATGTACGCTTGCTGCCTGGATCAAGTCTTTGCTTCTCCCTCGAGACTGGCTGAAGAAGCCCGAATGGACGACAGGAGCGAGTGTGTTGTGGAACAAACATGCGGGACGAGGAGGGGGAGGACGGGGGGAGTCGAGACGGGAGGTACAGCTGCGTAGGGAGGGGGAGAAGCGGTGGCAGAAGAGGAGTGCATCTGCCTGTGGTGAGCGAGATCCGAGACAGCGGCATCTGAGACAGCACATGTTTGCTTGGGATATTGTGATGAAACCGCCAGAGGGCCGGCATGTGGACGGGTAACGTGAGGGTGATATCGTGACGCTTTTTCATCTCAGTCATTTAGGAAGAAAACTGTCTCATAACACATCCATCCATGGGTATTTACTCCCCCGCGTCTACTTGGTAGGGCATGATGCATAGGTCTCTTGGTGATGCCGTGTTACAACCCGGCCACCAAAATCACGGCCATGATATCGTCCATGGCACGTGCCTCGCAGTCTCTCATGCGCTCTGGGGGAGCTAAGCTGGAAGCATGGTTAAGCAAGGGTGACCCAAGCGGCCCAAAGGCGGTGAGAGCCCAGAGGAAGAGAGTTGAAGGCGGTGGAGATTTCTCGAGATTTTTTTTTTTTTTATGGCGGCATGACATTTTTTCCTTCACTTTTTGCCAGTCGTTTTCATTTGGGTTTGCGCTCTCTCGCTCGACTGGACAATATTGGTAAGCAAGATTGGTAGGGATAAGGCATAACGCCGAGAATTATCCGTCGCACCGTCCCTGATGCCGAGTGGCAAACAATTTTGGCCTGGTTGGGTCGCATTTCCCTCTGGCTTTGAGCGTTTGTGTGTGAGTGGGCCAAACTCACGACGCTCACAGTCCAAGGAAGAGTCAGTCAGGGTCCCTCGTCCCGCCTCTGGGGAAAGAATTCCAATCCAAGTTTGCTTTTTTAGGGGTCTCTCCTCTCTTTGGGGGGAAGCGGTCATGGGGTGGGCGCTAGAGAAGCGTGCTGGGCAGCAGCTGGGATCTTCTTGGAACGGCCCCTACTCCGGAGTAGTTATCTAATGCCTGTGGGTGATTGATTGTCCCAAGAACCGTTGCGATGATTTCACGTGTTGGCCTCCACCAAAAACGTGGAAAGGAAGCGGCTGATCAGGGCAGGTTTGCGGCTGTGTTGCTCGCTGTGGTACGTGCGAATGGGAAGAGTGCAAGCTGAGTGAGTGCCAGCCCAGCCCAGCCGCAGCCCAACAAGATCAATCCAATGTAAGGGGGCCCCCTAGCAGCGGTAACATCCGTCTCTCTCTTTCGGTGTGATGGCAAGCCAGTCGACTTGCTCTCAAGCAAGGGAGAGGCGATGCAAAGGACAGAGGCTGAGGTGACTGACGAGGTGCTCTCGTCGCTTCACTGGAGGGCTTGTGGGTGTGTCCAAAACCCCGAATAACGCCCAGTCGTCCACGGGCCCATCCTTCCAGCCCTATTCGGTCCCAATCACAATCAAGCTGGCTGTCCGAAATGCCAAATTCCTCTATCCCTACCCAGGCTGGTGGGGGATATCACACGCAATGTAGGACCAGTCGTCGCAGTAGCAGTGGTATTTCACCTGGATTCGGCCAGACATGGACGTTACCGAACCGAGTCCTTTTCTCTCTTGTGTTCCCCCGTACCCTTTTTCTTGCCTGGCTGACCATGTCGATACCATTGGATTCGAGTAATTACTACTGGCGGACGGAACTGACTCTGGCTGGAAACTAACAACACAAGCTGGCTTGATTATAATATCAAACATGGCGCTAGCACGGTGCCTGGTACAGTACGAATGTAAACAAATAATTCGTCAATCGCCTGGGGAAGCTTGTATCTGTATTTATGATTTGGGGGGGTCCCTATCTTGACTGCTTTGGCTGTTGTTATTGTTGTTGTGTGAATACCAGTCAGGATACAAAATAATTCCTCCTCTACGTACCTACCAAACTTCCATCCACATCCCCCCCCCCCCTCCTCCTCCCCCCAAAGACCACTCCCACTACTACCAAAGGTAACTTACCTACCAATACCACCACAGGCCGTCAGTCCCTACACTACGGCTGCTAGATGCCCCGCCATCCGCATCCGCATCCGCCGCCCACTCCCACTCAAACCTGACTTGACAGATCCTGCCTCGACTTCTGCCCTTCGCACCCTTTCGTCGTCGTCGCTTCTTCGACCTCGAATTCCCATCCGACCTCCCCCTAATACCACCATGGATCCCGCTGTTGTGAGGTCCTTGCTCGCTGCTAGCTTGGAACCCGATGCCGACAACAGAAGGCGAGCCGAGCTTCAGCTAAAACAGGTGCGTTCATCATCTTGTCTTTCCCCCTCCAGCCGCACAGCCAGCACCACGAAGGAGCAGCCCGCTTCTTCGGTCGCCCCGTGAACTCGACGCTCTTGAGAGCCCTCGGCCTCATCCGTGTGGCTTCAACCACGAGATAGGCCCCAGCCCCATCGACTGGTCTACATCTTCTGCTGCAAGATCCCATCCATCATCACTTGTGTCACCTGCGCTTGGTCGACTCTCCGCCCCTTGCGCCGTCTTTGACTCCCATGCATCAATACTGACGTATATTTTTCTCCCCACAGGTCGAGGAACAAGTCGGCTTCCTCGACTGCCTTCTCGATGTCCTCCAAGCTGAGCAGGATGCCAGCGTCCGACTCTCGAGTACGTGCTTGATGGCCCCGTCCACAACCCCAGCCGTCTCTGCTCCAGCACTAACATCTCGACCTTGCAGCCGTTATCTACGTGAAGAATCGTGTCAATCGATCTTGGTACAGCAACGAGGGATACACGGCCGAGGCCCCTGCCACCCCCATCACCGAAGAAGAAAAGGCCCGCGTCCGAGACCGCCTCCTACCCATCCTCGCTGCCTCCGAGGGCCTCGTTCGCCAGCAGCTCATCCCCGTCCTCCAGCGCATCCTTCAATATGACTTCCCCGCTCGATGGCCGCGGTTCATGGACTTTACACTCGAGCTGCTCAACACAAACACCCCCAGCTCCGTCCTCGCCGGTCTGCAATGTCTGCTCGCCATCTGCCGTGCCTTCCGCTACAAGTCCACCGACAGCGATGACCGACGAGACTTTGATAAGATTGTCGAGGCCAGCTTCCCCCGCCTGCTTGCTATCTGCAACGAGCTGGTGAATCAGGAGAGCGACGAGGCTGGTGAGATGCTGCATCTGGCTCTCAAGGCCTACAAGCATGCGACCTGGGTGCGATACCAACATGTCAAATCTTTCAGCGATATATGTAGACTAATATTCCTCGACAGTTGGAGCTCGCTCCCTTCCTGCGACAACACGACATCAACATTGCTTGGTGCACCGTCTTTCTTCAGACCGTCTCCAAGGCCTGTCCCGCCAGTGCCCTCCAGGGCGACCAGTACGATCGCGAGAAGCACCACTGGTGGAAGGCCAAGAAGTGGGCTTACTTCAACCTGAACCGTCTCTTTATCCGGTACGACGATAACTATACAATCCCGGGTTTCGTCACTCGTGCTAACTGCTTTTCTCCAGACACGGAAACCCCGCGAGCCCTGGAAAGGGCGAAGAGGCTCTCCGATTCGCCAAGGATTTCACCTCCAACATTGCTCCCGAGATTCTGAAGCACTACTTGCAGGAGATTGAGAAATGGGTTGCCAAGACATCCTGGCTTAGCCGGCCCTGCCTTTCCTACACTCTGGTCTTCCTGGACGAATCGGTTCGACCCAAGGAGATGTGGGTGCACCTCAAGCCTCATTTGACCAACCTCGTCACCCACTTCGTCTTCCCGGTTCTGTGCCTGACTGAGGAGGATGTCGAGAAGTTTGAGGAGGAGCCCGAGGAGTACCTGCACCGCAAGCTCAACTTCTTCGAGGAGGCCTCTGCTCCCGATGTAGCTGCCACCAACTTCCTCGTCAACCTCACCAAGAACCGCCGCAAGGAGACGTTCGAGATCCTAACCTTTGTTAATGCCGTGGTCAACGAGTACGAACAGGCACCCGATGACAAGAAGAACCACATTGCGAAGGAGGGTGCTCTGCGAATGATTGCCACTCTTGCTCCCGTCATCCTTGGAAAGAAGAGCCCAATCGCCGACCAGGTCGAATACTTCCTCGTTCGATATGTCTTTCCCGACTTTACCAGCCCTCAGGGCTACCTCCGTGCTCGTGCTTGCGATACTATTGAAAAGTTCGAGCAGCTCAACTTCCAGGACCAGAACAACCTCCTCACCATCTACCGCCACATCCTGGACTGCATGGCTGACCAGGCCCTTCCTGTCCGTGTTACTGCTGCTCTTGCCCTGCAGCCCCTCATCCGACACGATGTTATTCGCACCAGCATGCAACAGAGCATCCCCACCATTATGCAGCAGCTCCTGAAGCTTGCCAACGAGGCCGACATCGACGCTCTCGCGAACGTCATGGAGGATTTCGTCGAGGTGTTCGCCACCGAGCTCACTCCCTTTGCCGTTGCGCTCAGTGAACAGCTTCGAGACACCTACATGCGCATTGTTCGGGAGCTTCTTGAGAAGGAGAGCAAGGTTGGTGACGATGGCGAGATGTACAACGAGTATGACGACAAGAGCATCACTGCTCTCGGTGTGTTGCAGACTATCGGTACCCTCATCCTCACTCTTGAGAGCACTCCCGATGTCCTCCTTCACATCGAGGCTGTTCTTATGCCGGTGATTAAGGTCACTCTCGAAAACAAGCTATATGGTCAGTTAGGATTCGTAATTGCAGCGTGAAAGTAAACTAACCTGTGCAGACCTGTACAACGAGGTGTTTGAGATTATTGATAGCTGCACCTTTGCTGCCAAGGCCATTTCACCTACCATGTGGCAGGCCTTTGAGCTCATCCACACCACTTTCAAGGCTGGCGCCGAGTATTACCTGGAAGATATGCTTCCTGCGCTCGACAACTTTGTCCAGTTTGGTGCTCCTCAGCTCGCCCAGAAGCCCGAGTACACTCAGGCTCTGTACTCGATGGTTGCCGACATGTTCACCGATACCATCCAGGGAGGCGTCGAGAGGATATGCGCCTGCAAGCTAGCTGAGGCCATGATGCTGAGCTTGCGTGGCCAGATCGATAGCTGTGTCGAGGGCTTCATCAACATGGCCATGAACATCTTGGCCACCCAGGACATCAAGGTCAAGAGCTACCGCATTCACCTTATGGAGATGGTCATCAACTCCATCCACTACAACCCTCTGCTCACCCTCCAGGTCCTTGAGTCCAAGGGCTGGACCAACCGATTCTTCAGCCTGTGGTTCGGCGGCATGACGTCGTTTACCCGTGTCCACGACAAGAAGCTCTGCATCGTCGCCATCTCGGCACTGCTCAACCTCAACCATGACCAAGTCCCCGCCAGTGTTTCGGTTGGCTGGCCCCGGTTACTCCAAGGCATTACCGAGCTTTTCCGATCTCTCCCTAATGCCATGAAGAGTACGTAATTTCTAGGCCGAATGATTGACTAATGATAGCTAACATGCTTTAGACCGCGAGGACGCTCTTCGCGATGACTTCCATCTTGAGTCTACGTATGACTATGGTGAGGATGATGAGTGGGACGATGACGAAGCCAACTGGAACGCCGATGATGACACCAACGAGGCGGAGGCTACAGAAACTAAGGATGAGAGCACGACGTATCTCGAGTTTCTGAACGAAGAAGTCAAGATCCCTATCTTTGCTTGCCACAGACTTTTACTGACAACGTCTTAAGGCCCAGAAGTTCAGCCGTGCCATTGACGAAACCGAAGAGGATGATCTTGGTGAAGATAGCGTTCTACTTGAGTCGCCACTTGACAAGATCGAGCCTTATCAGCTCTTCCGCGCTACCTTAATGAGTATGTTGACCCATTCTAAAAATGGGTTTCACAGAAATCTGACTAGTTGGCCACAGAAATGCAACAAACGCAGCCCCAATACTATGCCACCCTCGCCGGCCACCTTTCGGCCGATGACCAGGCTGTGATCCAGAACGTCATGGTCAAGGCTGAGGAGGTTGCTCAGGCAGCCCAGCAAGCCGCACTCCTCGCCCAGCAGCAGGCTCAGCTCGGCGGCATCCCTGGTGCTGCCAACGGAGGTGCCAGCTAACTTTGCTACTAGATGAGAGCCACTGGAGCATGTGCGGTTGGAGTCGTTTACCCCCTTTTTTTTATATCCCCCTTCCTCCTTCACGACAGGGCAAGAGCCAAGATTCCCCGGGGACGACGAGACGAGTGATGAGATGCCCGATCAAAAAGAAAGAGCTGTTAGAGCGTGCAAACAATGGTGACCAACCTGTTGGAGATTCCCACTGAGACATGCCGCGGGCGTGAAACGGTTGGCAGACAACTGCTGTGTTGAGTTATCTGTCGCCATACGCGTGGCAAAGAGAGGGAATGGAACTGAAAAGTGGTCTGTCCGGAAACACCTGATCTTAACGAGCAAAGCTCTTTTATGAGAGATGAAGGGTCATGACGGACTTCCTTGTGCGGTGAGATATCGCGGTTGGGAGGGAAAAGGGGCTTGCAGCATGAATGTCCATTAAGAATAACGTAGGTAGTGATTAAATAGCCAAATATATATTTCCCCATATGCACAGCCGTGATGCAGATGAGACGGCTACGGGGAATAGGGATGGGGTGGCTTGTGGTTTCCAAAACGAAATACGTCAACTCATTAATTCGTTACCATGTCATACTACCAGCCTTAGCTTATCGCTCGCAGTCGGTCCAGATGCAGCTATTCTCCGTCACCGTCTCAAACTTGTCCGTCACATCTCTCATCCTCTTGCTTGGGGGGACATGATCCACCGTGAGCACCATCGGCTCAGCCCCCTCTGTCATGTTGAGCTCGTTCACGTCGTACCAAAACGACAGTGGGCTCGTCGCGCTTTCGTAGTAGACCTTTTGCGTGTCGAGGTCTGTGTACACTCGCCACTGGGTCGGCCATGTCCCAGCGTCGGTGTCGTGTTTTTTGTTCTTGTGCGATGGCAGCATGGGCGTGCTCACGGCGCGGACCATGCCTGCTGTGTAGGACAAGGCGGCTTCGGGGTTGAGGGCGTGGGGGACGAGGGCGTTGTAGTGCGAGAGGCGGACGAAGCGATCTACAAGGTGTACCTAGTCAACAAGATGTGTCCTTTTCATAGCCATGAGGCGAGGGCACACACCGGATGCGCGTGACGTGCCGGGGAGTGACTCTTGGCCGATAGGTTGCCAGAACTTGTTTACGGCCGTCTGCTCTTCGTAGGACGGTCCATCCGTCGACACAGTGAAGTCCTCGGAGTGGTGGCACCGCAGCCTGCCGTCGACGAACTCGATGATGAGGTTATCTCCCGCGGCATCAGACAGCACCACACGCAGCTTCGCTTCGATCTCGTCGAGTATCAGCTCGGGCACGACCTGGAAGGGCTCCTCGCCGCCCTCGTCCGGGCAGTATGCCTCCGCGACATCGTGCACGCTGGCGTGCATGTCGAGGAAGTACTGCATCCACACGCCGGAGAAGATGCTCGGACGGGACTCTTTGCGTTCCTGAAAAACGCTTTGCTGAGCGAGCAGGGCGCTGCCTGCGAGGCCGCGGGTGTTGACGCCCTCGGTGTAGAGCGTGCTGTTGACGACGGCGGAGACGGTGCCGTGCTTGGACGTCCAGACGAAGGGGTTGTCCTGGACGCCCCCGAAACGTCGGGCTCCCGGGGGGAAGGCCCAGATGGTGGTGTTTGTAGGGGAGAGGGAGTCTAGGGAGCGGCCGACGACGAAGTGAGTGTGGTGTCTTGAGGTAGTGGAGTTGTATGTTACGCGGGAGCAGGCGAGCACGGGGGTGAGGAGGCTCGCTAAGATTGTGAAGTACGATGTGTGCATGGCTGCTATGTTTGAATCTATACGAACCTGATCAAGAGCATACTCGGAAGGGGGCAGGGGAACGAGAGGGACAACGTCTTGGCTATATGTCGTCCCCTTTTAAGCCATGTTAGCTTGAGACCCACCAAACAAAGCTAAATTATTCCCCGAAGAAGAAAGATATAAAACATGCAATCAGATCATGCTGCCGATCCTCAGAGTTGGCGCGTTTTGAGCCGCATCGAGCAAACTTACCTGGTGCTACGCCAGGCGATGGCCAGAGATTCGCGGACGCCGCTCGGCAGGAATGAGCCGAGCGTCGAATCAGGGGAGACAAGCCACATTTCAGAGCTTGGCTGAAGATGTCAAAACAGAGGTTGAGTGTGTGCTAACTTGGATGGCGTGGAGGTCGTGGGGAGGAGGGAGGGCCGAAGTTGAGCTTGGGTGTGTTGGAAGACGACAGTGGCTGGCGGCGAGGAATGAAAGGGTTCTTTGAAGAGCTGTATGACAGACTGATCTGGCATGACACGACGTTGAGAACAGAGACATGTTCGTCAGGGATCGAAGTCCGGATCCGGGCCGTTGGGTGGGGGGGTGACCGAGACCGAAGACGGCCCCCCCGTGTGGGTGGACTTGGCGGCGAGGCCGAAACGTTGGCTTCGTCTAGATTTGACGGCATGATGAGACGAGAGCCGAGAGATGGAGGCAGAGGAATGTTTTTGGGCGGATAGGTTGCGCTTATCGGACGTGGTGTTGTGGTCCTGGGGTGACTTAGACAGGACACATGATCCCCTGATGGGTAAGGATATATATATATTTCTACGGTGAATACCTTAATCTCACTCCTCTTTTGAAATGCACAGGAGCTTTATTCGAGTGAGCCTCCATGACTGCAGGAGCATTCGGGGTGTTCAGAGACGGCTCTTCCGCCACTGCCCCAAGTCTGTCTCCCCAGCTTCGAACCCGGGGACGACTTTGATGCCGCAGAAACTCTTAATTACCGGTCTTGATGATACTCCGCGGGTCTGCGGCCTGCAAGCATCTGCACATCTGTGAGTGCACTGCAATCTTAGGCACCGTCGGCCAGTTGGACGACTGTGCCTGCGACGAGGACTCGGAAGCGACGAGAATGACAATTCAAGTTTGCTCTGGTCTCGGCAGGGCAGAATGAAAGGATTGATATATAAGTCTATCTGCAAGACGAGTGAGTCGGGAGAGAGTCATGCGGACGGAGGATTCGCTCACAAATGTGAGATATGCATGTCATACTGGTTGTCTCTGCATGAAGCACTGCAATTTTGGCCTCAGCAAGCCAGGTGTGCACCCCGGCCCGAGATGGTTGTTGGCTGTGTCCTTCTTTTCCAGGAGATTGCTGGAAGTGTTCGCCTTCATGGTAAGAACAGAAGCAGTGCCTCTCGAAGGTGGAGAGAAGAGAGTAGCGGAATAGATACGATAGCCCCTGCTCGTGAGTCAAATAGAGTCATATCTCAGTCACAGCAGCTTACGGATGTTGAAGTCGTTCTGACTACGTAATCATCCCATCTCGGCTCACGTGTGTCTGCACGATTGTGCATAAGACGCATCCAGCACTGCAATTTTAGTCTCTACACGTCAGTTGCCTGTCAGTTTGAGGAGGTAATCTTTCCATCACTTGCTCTGCGCCCAAGATGGCAGCTGGCCGTGTCCTTCTTTTCTCGTCCTCTTATTGGCTTGAGCTGAAGGAGGACAGAAGCAGCGAGGAAGGGTAGTGGCGTTGGATCCCGCACTGCATTTTTAGCCTCTACGGGTCAGTTCCCGCTAGCTTCGAATATTCCAGGTCGGGATCTCACCATGTACGGCTTTTGGGACTTGAGTCCTTGCACTGCAATTTTAGTCTCTCCAAGCCAGTTTGCTGACAGCTCTTGTCAAGGCCCCCTAATATGTTGAGCAGGTCTCCGCATACGAATTGAGCACTGCATTTTTAGCCTCTGCAGATCACTTCTCCAGATGCTAACTAAGGTACCTTACATGGTTGTATACGTACCCAGGCTTGATAGGTACCTAGGTACCTAGACATGGTGAAGGAAGCGATCCAGCTGTGACTAACATGTCACGTTGGCTCCTTCCACTAAATCTCCTATACATTGTAATTAACCAATAGCCCAATCATTCCTTCCTTCCAAAACATAGCAAAGAAGATGGAAACAAACAAAACAACTCATCAACTACATGCCTCCAGCATTCGCAGGGCACGCGTTTTTGGCTTCGTCACACACTTCTCTGCCGTCACAATTCAGTCGGGGTCCAAAGGACATCCAAAGGACATCCAAAGGGCGGCCTATTGGCACAATTGGTCAACACACACTTTCTCAGTGCTCCATCTTGGTCCCTCCAGGGATCATCTTCGTCTTGTCCATTGCTAATGAAGCGGTTTCATAACAGATTATCTCTTGTATTCATTTGCAGGCCAAAGGCACCGTATCCAACGAGGGGTATCGTATATACAGTATGAAGCGACGTGCCCTTTACACCCCGTCTCGCCGGTACGTTGCATACACAAGAATTCGACCTGGATCCGAACATATTATTTATAAGAAAAACAGTCAAAATGCGCAATGATTCCTCCCGCGGCCTCAAAACCGTTTCTATATCAACCTCTCAAGTCCGCCCCTACAGCATGAAGGCAGCAGCGCCCACGGCCACAAAGACTGACGCGACCATGGCAGGCCCGGCCAGCAACCGTTCGCCCGCGTTATCGTTGCCGTCTGAGGATCCGTCAGAGGAGCCCGTCACGGTGACGGTCGGACGGGTGCCCGTGGCCGAGGACTTACCGCTACTGCTGTCGCTGGCGTCAACGCCCGTCACGCTGGGCAGGTCCTTGTCGCCCGCCTTGAATTCGACCACGTCGCTGCCGGTCGCGTTGACGTTCGCCTCGGCGAGCCCGATCTGCTGGTTGGTCAGGTCGTAGACGACGTAGGCGGAGCGCAGGAACGTGTCGCCGAGCAGGGCAAACGACGAGTCGTCGACGCCGTAGTCCGAGGCGGAGCCAATGCCGAACATGCAGGCGCCCTTCCAGCCGTCGAAGATCTGGCTGAGCTCCGAGTCGCCCATGATCTGGTCCTGCACCGAGGCAAACGAGTTGACGACCATCTCGTCCATGGGCACCTTGATGGTCTTGCCCTTGAAGGCAAAGTTGAAGGTGATGCCGTCGCCCTTGGAGTCGGCGTAGGCGCAGTCGACAAAGGGCACCGACACGCCCTGGATGGTGCGGATGTCGAAGGCGTCGTAGATGTCCTTGACCTGGGAGTCGGGCAGCAGGCAGATGGTGGAGCCCGAGTCGAGGATGGCGTCGGCGTTCATGTTGTCGAGCCTGACGTCGTCGTCGCCGTCCTTTGTGGTGACGCTGAAGGAGTCCATCTCGACGGTAAAGGAGGTGATGTTGTTGCTGGTGGACTGGAAGTCGGGCACGAGGGGGAGCGTGCTGAGGTTTCCGATGAACTTCTTGGTGTCGATGCCGCCGAACAGAACAGTGCCGGAGTCCGTGTCGAGGTCGTTGAGGTACAGGCTGAAGGCGGCCGTGTCGATGACGCCCTGGGAGACCAAGTTGTCGAGGATGGTGGGGTACTTTTCGGCGGCGGCGACGTTTGTGTCGAAGCCGAGGCCCATGATGCCGGTGGGACGGACCGACTTGGCGGCGAGGCCGAGTTGCTGGTTCTTGACTTGCTTTCCGTCGATGGTGACGGTGTCTTTGAAGTAGTCGCCTCTTATGCGACGGCCGTCGAGGTAGGTGATGTCGAAGCCGTTTCGGTCGACGACTTTGTACGTTGAGGACTCATCAGGGTCGACTGTAGAACGTTAGTCCACCATCGCGTCGAGGTTGCGTTTGCCTCACATTGTGTCATGCAGAAGCCGTTGGTCTTCTGCAGAGACAGGCTGTTGCACAGATCCGTGTCGACCGAGTTGACCCAGGTGTCGCTGCTCCCCGTGTCCAGCAGGAAACTCAGCTTCTGGCCGGGGGTTCCAATGGAAAACTCAGCATAGTAGCCGCCGCCGGTGATGTTGTTGAGGGCGGTGAGGTCGAGCGTGTTGTCCCGCCTGGTGATGGTGACGGAGTGGTCGAGGGTCTGTTTGCTGAAGCCGACGGCGACGGTGCCGGCGCGGACGCAGGAGGCGGCGAGGGAGAGGAGGGGGATGGAGGAGCGCATTATTTCTGATTTATGCAGCGTGTGTATCTCGGTTCGTGTCGATTTCGTCCCCGTTCTTTAAATGTCTTTCTTTCGTCTGGCTGTCTCTCTTTTGCAGCAGTCTGTATTACTCGACCAGGTAACGAGTGTCGAATGAAAGAAACCAATGGCAATCCTCCCCAACGAAGGCGAACAAGAAAAGGAAAGAAGAAGAAGAAGCCCCCAATCCAACGATGTTCAAATTGGCAAAGCAAAGAAGAAGAAAATAAAAATGATGAAGATGACAAAGTTTTGGGTTGGGGGAAAAGGGACAGGCAGGGATTCGCCGCGCAAGGTTCCGGCCGTTAAAGGCGGCGTCTGGTTCTCTTATTATTCTTGGATCCATGGGATGGGAACCTTGATCGGCCACTGTAACAGCAGCCTTGGCTAGACTACAGGGAGTTTAGCGCGTACTCGGCCTCTGGGGGGCTTTCATTCCATTCCCTGATCTAGCGTCACCACGCGTTCAAAATGGCTGCATTGGCCCCAGGCGGCCCCTCCCTGGCCACCACCAAAGCGTCAGTAAGTCAGCACTTGCGGGGATAATACCCGAACCAACCTGCGAGTTGGTTCCCCTGCGTGTAATTCTTGCCGCTGCCGTGAGACTGCGCGTGCGTGCTGCGCCAAGGAGAGGTCATTCGCCCCTTTCAGCTTGTCCGACCAGTCGAGTAGCTATCCATCATCGATGCTTGAGGTGGGAAGCGGTGGTTGATATTAACTGAGACATCTTCAGCGATTCTCCCACGAGGCCTCCCTCCGTGATGCCCATGGCTGTCTCGCTCCGACTGCATATCACTCATGCACGTTCCCCCCTCAGAGCCCCTCCCTCCCCGGCACCCAAGTTTCCGAGACGGCTTCTGTAACGACAACAACACAACACGAGAGAGGGGCACTCACTTTCGGTCACAGGTCACAGGCCTCGCCCACAGCCTCCTCCGCGCAAGCAACGATTGTCTTTGTGTGACATATCTGGCCAACGGACCATGAATGCCACTCGTTTCCACTCACACAAGGAAATGAGACGATTGCCTAGTCTCCGCCCTACTCACTTCCTTGAATCCTTCTCGGGCCAAGACTGCAGACGATGCGGTGGCGGCGCACAGGTACAAAGAAGGTCATGCTGCTGAGTTGGTTAGTGGTGGGTAATTCGAATCCTCTGCGGAGCTGGAGACGCGATATTACAGGGCTGAATCAGTAAGACATGGGGTCTCGACAACTGCACGAGAAGAAAGGATTCATGAGACATTGCTCAGCCTTGCTCCATCATTCCCTCAGGAAGCCAACAACTCGCTGGCAATGCCTTCTTCAGATCGAATCGGCTCGGCAGACGTCATGCACGCAAAGGCCACGCGTCCGTATTCTGCGTCTGCATGCGCTCCAGAAACCCAAGAAGCCATCCACTGATGTCTATTCCCGTGCCGACGATCCGTCCGTCACTGCCGCGCTACGCTCCGGGGTGGCGTTCAGCTTTCAGGGCTGTGCTCGCCCGCCGCGTGTGCTTGTCTTTAACTCACTGCTCGCCAACGTCGATGACTTCATGCCGACGGCAAACTATTTATTTCACTCAACACTTTGCCACTGCTCGCCCATTCAACTCGCCGACCCCCGACATGCTTCAGGTCATGCTGGCTGCCAACCGTCGAACCTGTTCTTTCTGCACAATGAAGACGTCCCTATTGGCCGTTTATTAAACCTACACCTGCCCAAACACGATGCAACTCAATCCAAGCTTTCCAGGCCCAAGCACCGTTGAATAGACAGCAAATCAGTGTAATGCGTATTCAGAGTCGAATTAGGCAACAAGGTCGTAGATGGGCTCAACTTTCTCCCGAGGATGAAAGAGATTGTTCTTTGTTTGATTCAAGCCTGGACTCTTCATCCCTAAGTAAGTAGATAGATGTTGCTCTAGCTACGCTACCTCGGGTAGGTGGTTGCCTTCACATCAGCAACGCAGGAACCACATCAGAAATTCAATCGGTAAAGAAGAAGCAATGGCCGGCCAATCTGTAAATCTTCACCTAGGTAGGTAATTATCCCATTAATGGCAATTTGAACCAAAATTCAACACCCAACCCCAGATACAAAACCCGCCCCAACTCGTAAAACTCCATACCCATTCCCAGCAACCAAATAGCATATAAAAGCAACAACCAAGTGTCCGCTATGCATCTCCCAGGTCATCACCCATCAAGATAGCTTCTTCTGCATCAAGTCGGCCAACTCATCCAACAGCTCCACCGTCTCGGTCGGGCTCGCAATCCACGCCGTCGTGCCCACGCTCCGGGCCTTGAAATCGTTGGATCCCGCGCTGAGGAACTGGTCGCCCACGTGAAGCGTGTTCTCGCCACGGATCGCTCCGTTTCCGTTCTTGCTCCCAAACCACTGCTGGCATACCGTCACTCCCCAGCTCTTGTCCCCAATGTCGACAAACACGTCGCGTCCGCCATTGAAGGCGCAGAACGGCACTGGTCCGGGCGCGGAGGTGGCAGCTCCGGTAGGCGCGAGGGTTCGGTTGAGGGGCGTCTCGTGGGAAGAGCCGATGTAGGTGAGCTCGAGGATGCGCTGCACGACCAGGACGGTTTCTTCGAGACTCTCGCGGGCGATGCGCACGTCGGGCGTCTTGGGGATGATGCCAACCGCTCGGTCCTTTCGCACGATGATGGCAGGGAGGTTCATCGTCTTGATGCAGTCTTGCAGAGCCGACTCGGCCACGTCCAACAAGTTCGCAATGTCCGCCTCGGACCAGGAGGCCATCTCGGGAGTCAGCCATTCCTCCCGCTGGACCGGGGCCAGACGGTGAGGTGACGAGGGGGAGAACTCAAAGAGGTAGTTTGCCTCGCCGCCCATGATAACGATGTTTTGCTTCTGAATGGGGTCCAAGTCGTCAGCCGTCGCAATGGCTTCGAGGAGGCCGTAAAGACGCTCATAGTACCGGTCTGCTGTGAGGTAGCCGGCGGCTGTGACTATGCCAATCTTGATGTTCTTGCGGAGGAGGTCTATCAAACACAACACAATCAATTTCTCATGCTTGTCATACATTTGTGGTACGTCGTATCTTACCGAGTAGACGAGGAATGACAGGATTCGTCGGGACGAGACTCTCGCCATCGTCGTACAAGGTGACATCACCATCAAAGGTGGCCAGCTGCAGGGTTCCACCGTTGACGGCCATGATCTGGGCAGAATTGAGGATCTGCCGGACATCGTTGAACGAAGGGGCAACGAATCGCCTTGACGAGATGTTTCGTTTCCTATCTTGGTACTTGAAAGCTGCTTCGAGGGGTAGCCTGGTGAAGAAGGGGCCAACGGTGGGCACAAGCATCCTCAGCTTCGAGGGCAGCATGTGATGGTCAGATTGACGCGTAACTAGATAAAGTCAGTACCTCAGCTCTTGATATGGTAAAATACGTACTGTGGTCCTCAATCATGAGCTCGACATCACGCATAATCTCAGCGTAACGGCGGTGAGCCTCCTCGGCCATCTGAGTGACGCTTGGCCCATCACCAAAGACACCGTTGGGCTGGGAATACAGGACAAAGGGCACCGCTAGCAAGCCCTTGAGCCATTCTGGGGTTTAGCGTTAGCATGTCGACGGGTGAAGCTTGTCGGCGAATTTGAGGGGTCATGATAACGACGGGTGGAGATGTGTAGATGAGGCGGCCGGAGCCGAAGCAAGGGAGTGGTCATCATGGGCAGCACTGGGAGGGAAACGTTCAGACTGGGTTCGTACCGATGAACTGGTCTCGACGGTGCGTCTTGAGGGCATCTGGCACTCATTGTAAGCTTATTTGGTGTTTTGGTAAGGTTGAGGACGGCAGCTTACACTCGACACGATAACGAGTCGTCATGATGGGGAGCGGGAGACGGTTTGGAGCTATGTGGATGGATAGATATATGGAATGAGGCTTTATGATCAAAGCAGTAGTTCTTGCATATATATAAGAGAAGGTTGAAACCGAAGGAGAAGGAGTAGAAAAAAGAAAAGAAGATCAAGTCGGTCACGATGCAGCGACTCTTGTAGACAAGTTGAAGCCAAATCGATGTCTTGTGACACAGCGGGAGCCACCGTAAGAAAGCGGGGAACGCCGGATTGCCCCAAGCTGTCCTGGAGGGGAGGCGTTATTGGTTAGAACCCCTGACTTACCCTGGAATCCCGGTCGTTGCATTTGGTGGTGGGGGGTTGTTTAAGAATTGGTTGTCATGAGCGGTGACGGGAGAGGGGGGTTGGTTGGTCATCTCTACACCGAACATGTGTTCGGTGTTGGGCGTAGACGTATAGCGAGATGGAGATGTCGTGTTGGAGTTGAAGCCAGTAGACTAGGCTAGGAGGAATGCATAGAGAGCTGACAAACGCTGCAAAAAGGAAAGTGCGTCAAGCATGGCATTCCTCATCTATTCTTAGTCCCAGGAGTTCAGGTTGATTTGACAACTTGTATCAGCCGGAAATGGACTTGGGCTCCGGCATCTTCATGAGCTTCTCATTGGCAACCCGGAGAGGTTCCCCAAGGGAAGGAGAAGAGTAAAGATTAAGTAAAAAACAGAAACAGCTATCTGACAGCTCGACAAAAGCAACCAGAACCTTTTCGGTTTTCGTGGTGCATAAAAGGCCCTTCCTTCATCTAGCTGCTACGTATCCATGCTGCCGCTTCGTACATGCGCTGCCAGCCCAACAAAGGGAAAATATTCCGCCGGGCCTGAACCTGAATCCACTCCCTGCGACTGCCCAACAGCTAAACAAAGAAGACCGACCTATCTTCAAATCAATCACCATAGCCACGACGAATCCATCTCTCCACGACATGGCAAGGCGCTGACCTGTCGCCCGCCTGCGATACACCTCCACGGCTCCCCCCGCCTTCCATGACTGAACCCTTTAAAAGCCGAAGGCGCCGCAAGTTCGGTCTGGCGGACGTCTAACTATTCGGCCAGACCCCAAACACCGTCACCATGGCGCCCATCTTGTCGTCCAGACAGGCAGATGAGCTGTGCGTACTCTTGCTCCAACCATTTTGCCCAGGTTTCAATCCGCCCTAACACGCTGCCCGCAGTCACAAATCCATCATCGCATACCTCGCCGCCAACAACCTCCCAAATGCCGCCGCCTCCCTCCGCGCAGAGACGAGCATCAGCGAGGACTCGTTCGATTCTGCCACAGCAAAGAAGTACGAGACCCTGCTAGAGAAGAAATGGACCGGCATCGTGCGGTTACAGAAAAAGGCACGTTCGTCTGCGCCGCGACGGGCGTTGCTCTGCTCGAGCCTCTCGTCTCCTTGACGCTCACTCGCTTTGCCCCGCTCCCACTGCCGCACACCGACATCTAACCAAACCCCACAGATCATGGATCTCGAGAGCCGAAATGACGCCTTGCAAACCGAGCTCGACAACGCGACCCCTACCTCCCTATCCAGACGAAACGACCCCGCCGCCTGGCTACCGAAACCTTCTGCGAGTCATACCCTCGAATCGCACAGAGACCCCATAAACTGCGTTGCCTTCCACCCCATATTCTCCTCCCTCGCCTCTGGTTCCGACGACTATACCATCAAGATTTGGGACTGGGACCTGGGCGAACTAGAAAAGACCATCAAGGGCCATACAAGAGCCGTCTTGGATGTTGACTATGGTGGCCCACGGGGAGGGTATTTGCTGGCATCCTGCAGCTCGGATCTGACCATTAAGCTGTGGGATCCAGCAGACGACTACAAGAATATCCGAACCCTGCCTGGCCATGACCATAGCGTCAGCGCTGTGCGCTTTATTCCCTCGGGCGCTGCGGGCGCACCGTCATCTGGCACCCTACTTGTGAGCGCGAGTCGAGACAGGACATTGAAGATTTGGGATGTCACGACTGGATTCTGCGTGAGAACCATCAGCGGCCATGCTGGCTGGGTTCGAGACGTTGCTCCTTCTTCCGACGGTCGCTTCCTCGTTTCTACCGGCGATGACCAGTCGGTTCGGCTCTGGGACATCTCGTCGCCAGAGACAGAGGCCAAGCAAATCATGTTTGGTCATGAGCATTACGTTGAGTGCTGCGCGCTGGCTCCAGCTACCTCGTATCAGTATCTGGCCCCTCTGGCGGGCTTGAAGAAGGCCCCGCCAGCAAGCAGCAGCGCCGAGTTTATGGCCTCTGGGTCTCGAGATAAAACAATTCGAATTTGGGACGCCCGGGGGGCGTGCCTCCTGACCCTTGTGGGACACGACAACTGGGTACGGGCAGTTCTCTTCCATCCCAGCGGCAAGTTTTTGCTGTCCGCCTCGGACGACAAGACGATACGATGTTGGGATCTCAGCCAGGATGGAAAATGCGTCAGGGTAGTCTCTGGCGTGCACGAGGGCTTCATTGCCTGTATGAGATGGGCTCCAAGCCTTGTCAAGGATACCGGCCCTATCAATGTCGAGAACGGCGAACCAGGAACCCCGAAGCGAAATGGCGCGGACAAAGCCACTGCCGACGTGCAGATTCGGTGTATTATCGCCACGGGATGTGTGGATCAGAAAGTGAGAGTCTTTGCGAACTAACACGGAAGGATTTACCAAGAAACGATGGAACGCCCATGGCCAAGGCATGCGGCACCCGGAATCGAAACACGCAGTACGAGAGGAAGCATGGAAGAGACGATATCGGGCAGAGATTGTATGGGGCCAAGAAGGCATCCGTGAGGCGCTGGCCGAACCCCTGGGATGGAAGATGGAGGACGGGTTCCCTTTAGCGTTGCGATAGACCTGAGAGATGATGACGATGACGATTATTACTCTTGAATTGTTTTTATTATCGGGGCTGAGGAGGGCATTGAATAGAATGAGTCCATGTCCTTCGTTTGCGTTAGGGTTGTTGGTGAAGGATGCTACACTGTTGGAGGACTGGTGTGGGATATGGCCTGGTGGAGAGAAAAATATGAAAGGCTTTTGAGATGATTTAGCATCACTACTATGATGATTGCTGTTATTTGTTGTGTCGTGTTTCTTTTACATTGCAATGCAGTCCTCAAGCTACATGTATTCGTAGGGTGTTTACAAGTTGGTCACCGATCTAATCTACACCGGCGATAGTACAATGAATGACCAGTTTTTGTCGCAACCGTTGTCACTATCTGAGTTGCTGAGTTGCTGAGTTGCTGACGATGAGGCAGGGAGAGATTGGTCTTTACTTTCACGTCATCATTGCCAACAATTAGTCCAGCTAACCAGTTAGAGAGTTCCTTGCCCATAGCCAGCGCTGAATGACAGACCTGACTACAAGCCTGGATGAGACAAGAGTTGCGTTTCTTTAAAGAGAAACGAACAAGGATAGCTCTGAAGGCGGCTGGGTCTTACTAGGGCGAAGATGCAAGGAGCCGCGTGGGGAAGCTCTAACCGCCTGGTGTGAATGCATCATGACCTCCGTTGTTGCAAAGAGCAAGACTAGGCGCTGAAATCACCCGTTGACGCGGATCGACGCATCTACGTCTCTCTATCCATCGAAGAGTTTCCTTTCACTTCGTCATACCACCATATCACTACACGGCTGCGACAATGAGTTGGAAGGAAAACAACAAGACGTACCAGATCCTCAAGGCCGCCGAAGAGGGCCGATACGGCGTCGTCGCCGCCATTGCGTGAGCGTCCTCCGACTCGGTAGACTCCAGCCAACCGACTTCATGCTCATCCGTCGCAGCTACAACATCGAACACGTCGTCGCCTTCGTCCGCGCCGCAGAAGCCAAGCGCGCCCCCTTCATCATCCAAGTCTTCCCCTGGGCCATCACCGCCTCCGACGGCCTCCTCGTCCACGCCGCCGCCCTCGCCGCCCGCAACGCCTCGGTCCCCATCGCCGTCCACCTCGACCACGCCCAGGACGAAGCCATGATCCGCCACGCCGCCGACCGTCTCCCCTTCGACTCCATCATGGTCGACATGTCGCACCACGACATGCCCGAGAACCTGGCCAAGACCAAGGCCCTGGTCGAGCACTGCCACGCGCGCCGCATCACGACCGAGGCCGAGCCGGGGCGCATCGAGGGCGGCGAGGACGGCATCGCCGACACGGCGGACCTGGAGGGCGCGCTGACGACGGCCGAGCAGGTCGAGGACTTTATCGCGACGGGCATTGACTTCCTGGCGCCGGCGTTTGGCAACGTGCACGGCGAGTACGGCCAGCGAGGAGTGGTGCTGGACTACGAGCGCCTGAGGATGATTCGCGAGACGGTTGATGGTCGTGTGCGCATCGTGCTCCACGGCACGAATAGCTTCCCGGACCATGTGATGCGGAGATGCGTTGAGGAAGGGAACACCAAGATCAATGTGAACAAGCTGGTGCTGGATGATTACCTCGTCTTCTTCGAGGACAAGGCGCCGAGCATGACGGTGACCGGGGCGTTTGAGCAGGCGATTGAGGAGACGAGGAGGTTGGTCGAGTGGCAGATTGACGTGACTGGTTCTGCGGGGAAGGCCTGAACCACAGAGTCAGATACTAAACTCCAAGTACCTAGTATAGGTAGGTAGTTAGTTAACCAGTGTCTTATAAATGTCGACTCAGTATCTAGTCCTCTTACATCTAAAGCCATACCACCCTGACGCCTTTCCCAGTCTATACCCCCCGAATTATCGCTTCTTCTCCATGTTAATCACAGTCTGCCCGCTCGCCAGCTTCTCCAGGTTCCGCAAGAGCAGATCCGAGAGGTTCTCCCAGTACCTGGTCGACTGCCACGCCACGTGCGGCGTGATGAACAGGTTCGGCGCCTTCCACAGGGGGTTCCCCTTGGGCAGCGGCTCCGGCTCGGCCACGTCAATGGCGGCGCCGCGAACCAGGCCCGTCTCCAGCGCGTGGATCAGGGCAGCATCGTCGATAATGGCGCCGCGGGCAATGTTGGTCACGAACGTCTTGTTGCGGTTGCGGCTCAGGATGCGGAACTGCTCGGGGCCCAGCAGCGCGCGGGTGGCGTCGCTGAGCGGCAGCGCGACGACGAGCAGGTCCAGGTCCTGGGCGAGGAAGTGGTCGACGGCGGCGCGCGAGGAGCCCGAGAACCACTTGCTCGGCATCAGGCCGTCCGGGTCGCCGGTGCCGGGGACGCAGTAGGTGGCGTCGCGGCGGGAGTCCGGGGTCAGGCGCGGCCGGAGGGTGTAGGCGTAGATTTCCATGCCGAGGGCTTGGCCGAGACGGGCGCATTGTCTGCCGATGCCACCATAGCCTAGGATGCCCCTAAGTTGAGAGTCAGAAGAGTACCTAGGCATGTGGGGGAGGGTTCGTACATTCTTCGTCCGGTGGATACTTGGACGGGGAGTTCTAGTCTTGGCCGCCAGAGTTCCTGCTTTTGCTGGTCGGCGTAGATGTGGAAGTGGTGTTCATGGGACAAGTAGGTGCCAATCACCCACTCTGCTATTTGAGGGCTGTGAGAACAAGTCAGTGACCAGTTACGCCTCTCGTATTGTTCCAAGGAACACAGCATAGACAACGTACGGCTGACACCCGCTAGCATTGGCAAAGATGACGTCGGGGTCCAGGTACTTGGGGTGCTTCATCCACGCATCAGTGCCAGCCGAGGCAGTCTGGAAGAAGCGCACATTGGGGATGAGCTCGGGCCTGGGCACGTGGTAGATGCACATGAGGGTGACGCCGTGCCACTGCTCGGGGGTGAGATGATCAGGCGGCAGGAGCATGCCGTGCTCGACGGGGGTTTCGATCCATCGGACGGTGAGGTTGGGGAACTTCTGGCCGACGCTGTCGAGGAAGGCTGGCGGTGCGGGGCTGGGGAGGTAGACGAGGAGGACGTCGTCTTTGAAGGACATGTTGGAAGAGGGAGGCCGTGTTGCGGTGAGAAGGCGAGTGGGAGGAGATGAGCCTGAATATAGCTCTGAGAGCAGCAGTAGTTGTTAATAAGATGGAGGTGGGGGTGTAGGTAGGTCTCTTCGGGAACGGGGTCGAGAAGTTGCTGCTGAGAGTTGCCGTAGCCGACGACGATCGGGTAGTTGTAGACTAAGACGGACTAGTTAAGTAGTTATCACTTGTAGAAAAAATACTCGAATCCGAGCAATTGCTTTGCATTGTCTCCGTAGTCGGATTAGAAGTGAAAGCCGGTGACGCGATAAGTGGGATGAAGGGTGAACGTGCCGAGCTCAAGTGCGCCCTATGAGCGCCCTAACTAAGTACGGAGGACGATGCTATCTACTCGGATACACGCGGGTCTTTTTTTCTTCTTCTTCCTTTTATCTTATCATCATTTATTTACTTTTATTCAGGTATCTTTGCTCTCCTCAGCTAGCGTCTTTCTTCACATCTATTTATTTAGTACACACAGTTGCATCTACCTCGACGCACTGTTCAAGAGCTCTAGTAACGCGAAGGACCGACCATGAGCTCAGGCTTGACCAGATCGTCAAACTCCTCCGAGGTCAAGGCATCGAGCTCCATAGCACTCTCCTTGAGCGTGAGACCCTTCTTATGGGCGTTCTTGGCCACCTTGCTGGCCATGTCGTAACCAATCTTGGGGTTGAGGCAGGTAACCAGCATGAGACTAAGGAGCAACTGTTAGCAAGTCTTCTCAATACAAGGGACAATCTTCATCAACGTACGACTCCTTCATAATGCTCGCAATCTTCTCCTCGTTGGCCTGAAGGCCTACGACCAAGTTCTTCTCAAACGAGCGCATGCCGTCGGCGAGCAGGCGGGTGCTGTGAAGTAAATTGCGGATCACCAGGGGCTTGTAAACGTTGAGCTCGAACTGGCCGTTCATGCCACCGATGGTGGTAGCGACGTTGTTACCCATAACCTGAGCGCAGACCATGGTGAGGGCCTCGCACTGCGTGGGGTTGACCTTGCCAGGCATGATGCTGGAACCAGGCTCGTTCTCGGGGAGGTTGAGCTCACCGAGGCCGCATCGGGGCCCGCTGCCGAGATAGCGGATATCCTGGGCAATCTTGGTGAGAGAGGTGGCGAGGGTGTTGAGGGAGCCGTGAGCCTGGACGATGGCGTCGTGGGCGGCAAGAGACTCGAATTTGTTGGGAGCAGTCTTGAACTCGGTACCAGTCATTGCAGAAACTTCTTCGGCAATGGCCTCGGCGAAGCCCTCGAAAGTGTTGATGCCGGTACCGACAGCAGTACCACCTTGGGCAAGCAGGCGGAGGTCAGGGAGAGAGCTTTCAACGCGCTTGATGCTGAAGTCGAGCTGGGCGACGTAACCGGAGAACTCCTGGGCGAGGGTGAGAGGAGTAGCATCCTGAAGATGGGTGCGACCGATCTTGATGATCTTCTTGGCCTCGAACTCGTCAACCTTGGCCTGCAGAGCAGCCCGGAGGGAGTGGAGAGCGGGGAGGAGCTCGCCCTCAATCTCTAGAACAGCGGCGATGTGCATGACGGTGGGGAAGGTGTCGTTGGAGGAGGCACTGCGGTTGACGTGGTCGTTGGGGTGAACGGGCTTCTTGGAGCCCATCTTACCACCGAGGATCTCAATGGCACGGTTGGAGATGACTTCGTTTGCGTTCATGTTGGACTGGGTGCCGGAACCCGTCTGCCAGACGACGAGGGGGAAGTGGTCGAGGAGCTTGCCATCGGCAACCTCCTTGGCGGCCTGCTGGATAGCAAGGGCAATCTTGGCGTCTGTTTGAAGCTCAACAGTCAGCTTAACGATCTTTTTCTCCCAGCGCATCGTGAGGCCTTTTGCGCCGTATTCCGTTTCCATCATGGCTACTCAGCCGGGCCGGTCCGGAGACGCAGTTCCGAGGAGTCTTGCAGCAGTTGTTCTCAAGTCGACGGTCGAACTTACCAAGGCCGTATCGAATATTGACGGCGGCAGCAGCGCCCTTGAGGATACCGAAGGCCTTGATGATGGGAGGAGGCATGCGGTCCTGGGGCTGGTTGATCTTGAAGTTCTCGAGGGATCGCTCAGTCTGGGCGCCCCAGTAGCGGTCGGCGGGGACTTGGATCTCGCCAAAGGCGTCGCTCTCAGTTCGTGTCTCAGACATTCTGATGGAAGTGCTGTGGATGGCTCTGGCAAGTGTCAAGCCAGCCGCCGAGCGGCTCGAAGCTTGAAGTCGTTGCTGCGGGGAAGTGTGGCATGTGAGGGCCGAAGCTCTACTGGTCGCCCTCGGCAGCGCCTTTGCGAGTCCCGAGGTCGCAGCGCGTGCCGTGACAGTTCGGAGCATGATGGGCTAGGGATATGGTTCGATGCGGAGAGAAGAGCGAGGACGAAAAGAGAAGAAAAGAGAAGCAGCACCGACGAGGCCAATTGGGTTGATTTGACTGGGGTGTGAGGATTTCTCTTCAAGAAGTTTTGAGTCGGCGGCCAGAAAATAATTTATTGACCGTAAATCGGCGGCAATTAAGACCCGTACGTCCTTGCCGTGTCCCTAAAAAAGGCGCTGTATCCGTTTCTTCCGGGTATTTTTCGGTTCTGCGACGGGGCAGCGGAGGGCTTGTAAGTCATTCTCCGAAGGAACCCGATGAAATCTGCCTCCTTTTAAAGGATTGAAGAAATAAGGTCTCCGTTTGTGCACCTATTCGTCGAGTTTAAGTTGGGATAAAGATTTATGCTGTGTTCAATTTTATTGAGAGTTAATGTGCTGGATGCATGTAGGATTTATATTATAGCAATTCAGACTGTTAAGAAGAGTTAACTGAAAACTATTTGCACTCGACTCGATAAAACTTCCATGCCTTACATACGCCCGGGAACCCTTCAGTTAGAAGACTCGGAGCCACAGGCCTAACTTATGTCCCGGCTGTCTTCCGTCGAAAGGGCCCACTTGCTCCGAGGAGCCCGGCATAGCCCGGCCCTCTTACGGTCAGGCATGTTGGAAACCCAGACAATTTCAGAGTCAGCCCGCTTTCTGTGTTTTTAGTGTGTAAATTTGACCCAACGCCTTAGCATATTCGCTACCTATTCCCTGTCATCCCTTCTAAACACCTCTCCGGACACACCTAACTCCCCGTCTTTTAATTCATCTTGTTGTACCGCTCCCTGGCCTTGTCCTGAACCGTGTTCACATAGTCCGTGTAGCTATTCTTCGTCTTCCTTTCAGCAATTTGCGCCGCGTCTCCCAAGTTGCCGCCCTCAGCGCCCAGACCAACGCCCTCCTGGTATGCATTCGTCTCTATCACTTCAGTGCGCCCATCGTTGTTGGCACCGAGGCCAGTGCCAGCCGACCAGCCCATCTTAGCCAACATGCCAGCGCCTTTGGACTGCACTGGCTTAAGAGGCTGCTCAGCGTCTTCTTTCTGGGATTGCTTGGTCTTCGCGCTCTGTTGGCCGGGCGCTGGCTTGGTAGGCTGTCTATAAGCGGCTCGTCTCTCCTTGGCTCGATCTCGATATTGGGATGTTGCTGCAGCATCTGCATGCTCTTGTGCTTGCTTCTGGAGCCTCTTATCACGAGCCGCTAGTCGTGGCAGCGCAGCCTTGACCTGTTCCTCATTCTCCATGGCGTTCTTGTGGTTCCGTGACCTTTCGTGAATGTCAACCTCTTCTACTGACTTGTATTTCCGCATGCAGATCAGGCACATAAGCCGGTCTCGATCGCAGTACGAAACCGTTGCCTCGCCAGAGACAGCTTGAGTTTGCGTCTTGTCATCTGTCGTATCCAGCTCCCAAGTATCCGATTTCTCCGCCTCCACACCTTGAGGGGCGCCAAGCGTTGCCGTTCCAGAGATAGAGATCTTGATAGGACCCTGTGCCTGGGGCTTGGACCCCCCTGCTGAAGAACCGTTTCCTGACAACGATATCCGTATGGGCGTCGAATTCGCGTTACTTGCTACGCCATCATTTGGCCCGGCGCCAGGTTCTCGAAGTTCATTACTCTTCCGCTGCCAGACGGCAAGCTGACCAGCCATGGGAACCTGCTTCTTGGCCGAGGAGCCGACCGTCCCTCCATCGGCCTTTCTCTTCTTAGACTTCTTTCCATCCCCTATCTCATTTGCCTGTTTCGCATCTTCAGAGAACGGAGGAGAAGATGTTGCCACATGTTGGCTGGGGTAGACATGAACATCTCGATACCGAACTCGGATGCTCGGGTTGAACAGCGGATGAAACGACATTCGTTCGATGGAGGGCGTAACCTCCCGCTCTTCGGGTACAAAGACACCCATATGGATGGTCGATACAGTGACAGGACAAGCCGAGACAGTAAACGCTCGTGATTTCTGGAACTTGGTCATGGCCGCAGCTGCATCCTCCAAGGTCCAGAACTCGGCAAATCCATACTTGAACGAGTCATCCGTAACAGCGTCTCGCACAAGGAATACTCGATGCAATGATCCAGGTCGTGCTCCGAGACCAGCTGTGTTGCCAGTGGGGGCGGTTGACTTGAGTTTTGGCGCTCCGATAGAGCTGTCTTTGGCGGTGTCCGGCTTCTCAAGCTCAAGCTTCTTCATGTCATTTGCGAGCATCTCCTCGGTGACGAACGGCGCAAGAGGATAAACGACGAGAATCTGTGAAGGAACATTGGCAGCATCCGTAAGGCCGGTCAAGCTTTGTTGCCAATTCGGAGCTTGAAGTTGGATCGTTAGCTGGCAGACAACCAAGGTGGACAGGTCAACTCACCGGCTTGGGGGCCGCCGCAAATTTTACACTTGGTTCTCGTACCGTAGTTGGAGAAGTCGCACTACCAACCATCAGTTATGGCATACCCAAGTAGTTTGAGAGATACATACCGACGGGCAGACCCAGTTGTCGCTGCTGGGGGTCCGGGGATCTACATCGTCCCGGCTCTCGCGACTACGAGCGTAGTGTATGTATGCATCAAACTTCCCTTCTGGCACGTCATCAGTAGAGTGCGCCAACTCAACAACAAGCTTTGGATAATGGTCTCTCATGAAGGCAACAGCGTGGCCAACTTCTTGGAACTGCACAAATGCTCGGCGATGGCCTTATTTGGGTTAGATTTGTCTTGTGGAAGATAATGCAGCGATGCTTACCCTTTGAAGCCGAGATGCGGACGTCAAATGATGGAAACTCGGCGGCGGCGGTGTTGTTGAGAAGGCTTTCTCGCAGCTGCGATCCCGTCCATTAGTCATTGCTATCCAGCGAGTTGTGGCGGTTCGAGTATGTCGGGGCGACTCTGTAGGAGCCACGTAGCAGTTTCCCCAGAGGCCTAGCAACGACTTCCAAGGTTCGATGCCTAGGAGCCTCTTGGCCATAAATCAACCGCTTAGATCGGTAGGGTACCAACCTCATTCGACGGTACGAAAGGCAGGCCTTCGAGGATGACGGTATCGCTAGGCTTCCCAGCGTCCCGCATTGGACTGTGTGAACGGCTCCGATTGTAGCGGTGATGGGGAGAACGGGAACGAGACGTTCCATCATAACCTTCTCGGTATCGCGATCGCGAATTTCCACGCCTCTCGTCGTCATGCTGATCTCGGTCATATTCTCCCTCGTCTTGGTAGCCATCGTCGTACATGCCGCCATAATCGTGCTCGTCCCGAGTCCTTGCGCCACGCGAGGCGCCGCCCTTTCTTCCGTACCCATCGTCGTATTGACCTTGGCGGCCGTCATAATCCCTTTCGTAGCGCATGGTGTCGTCATGATAGCGCGAATCTCTCCCCCTTCGTTCGTCAGGAAAGGCTTGCCTGGGGGGAGACCTAGAGTCTCGGCGTCCCGTGGGGAGGTTAGCCATCTTGCTCAAAAAGATCCATCATGGTATTTCCATCTCGCAAGTCTTTCCCAATCTAATATTTTGGAAGAGGAGAAAGGCCCGGGCTGTGTGCCATTTACCCTGCCGTGATCGGTAGCCGTCCTGTTGCTGGTCGGAGTAGATGTCCTGGTCCTGGTTCCTTTCGGCGTCTCTTGGGCGATCCGGTGATCGCGCACGATAATCGTCGCGCATAACGGCGTGAAGTCGCACAATCTAGGGTGATTGTGTGTCGCGTTGGGATTTTGAGTAAATATTGCAGTGATGAAAGAAGGGAGACGGAGGGAAAGTCTTGAAAGGTGGAATGTCTAGATCCATCAAGGCAGCCTGAGACCTCGCGACGTCTCAGCTTAGTCATCTCAGCCATTTTCGTCACCACGCCCACTCGAGTTCCCGAACCCTGCAGCTACGGATGCGCGGGTTCCAACCTGCATCTCATCTGAGCAATTAAATCGGAAAACCAAGTTGGATTCTTTTCTTTAGTTAATAGTTTAAGTTGTATCAGTACTAGTATTTAGATATTTGTTTCCCGTGGTATATCAAACGTTCTTGGTTGAAATGTCTCATACCGTTAATAGTGGCAGCCACCACGAGCTTGACGTATATCTCAGTATCTGCCTCATCTACTGCCCACCATAGCCTTAACTCCATCAAGCATCGCATTCCAACTAAAACCATAACCTCCCAATCCACTTCAAGATGCCTTCACTATCTTCCGCTACAGAAACCGCTAAAGCGATATGGGAGGACTCAGCGGACGGCTGTTATGTTGCCCTCACCAACGACCATCTCGACGTCAAGTCCATCATGAACCGAGTCCGCGACCCGGGGGCTGGCGCCATTGTTCTTTTCGCAGGCAAGCTCTCCCTTGACCTCTTTCCCTTACCTACTTGTGTCTGACTTCTACTAACACAATGCTCAGGAACCACGAGAGACAACTTTGACGGCAAACCTGTCAAAGAACTCCAATACTCATCCTACCACCCCCGCGCTCTCAAATCCATGCTGGCCATCACACAAGCCATCCGCACCAAGCACAGCCTCAAGGGAATCGCCATGATCCACCGCCTGGGCACTGTGCCTATCGGCGAGGAGAGCATCCTGATCGCCGTATCGGCCCCGCACCGTCAGGCGGCATGGCGTGCGGGGGAGGAGGCGCTGGAAGAGTGCAAGGCCACCGTCGAGGTGTGGAAGCGCGAGGAGTTTGATGGGGAGGAGGGCGTTTGGAGAGCGAACCGCGATGGGGTTAAGGGGGACAAAGAGGAGTCGTGATTCATCTTGGATATCTTCCGCTTGGATATTGGCCATTGTCACGGGTATAAAGCTGAGTGTCGGTGCTGATGACGGTCTAGGAGTTGGACATGCCTGGGTATGTAGAAACCGGAGAATTGCAACATGTATTCGCTCACCTAGTAACCTAGGTTCCTATGTATCTACAGGCGCTGCCCAAAAAAAAAAAACAACCGATTGCATCCAAGCTGAGAGTGACGCCTTTCCTCCTCTGTCCAACCATGCCACCACCGAATCCATTCTCCAAGCGGGACTTAGAGCCGACACCAACACTCCAAATCCATGCCATGAACTCAACTCATCATAATTCATAATTAAAACCAAGACTCTTTATTTATTTCTCATAAACGGGTGGGGGCTCCTGAAGGTATTCGAACGGACATGGAGGGGGGTGCTTTGATCCGCAGCAGGGAGGGAGCATCACTGGAGTGTACCCGTGTTAGCCTTGAAGAATGTACGATCGGGGTATTTTCGAGACTCACTGATGTGGCCTTGATATGCTTCTGTAAACGTAACATCCGTACCCAAGCCTTGGACCTCAATGTCCTCCGTGAAGGCCGAAGGGTACACCACAATGCCGTACTCTGCATGTAGGACGCGCCAGAACTCGAGCGGTAGTCTTGATTGATCAGTTTCTAAGTTTTCCATTACTACGAACAATTGATTCATTCTGTTGCTTACTTGTATTGTCCGTGTTTGATGCAAGCATGCATAAACAGGCATACCGTCTCGAGAACCACGAGGCCTTTGTTGACGGCAGCTTCGAGCTGATCGCACTGGAGGTCGTAGACGCGTGCTAGGCGCTCCTTGGAGTATTTCATGGCAATGGTCCACCCCTTTGACATTCTTGTGAGGTCACGATCGAGCGGGTCGCATTCGGCCATGATGTCCAGTGTTGGCGGGGTGCTGGTTGGTGTAAGTGAGGATGCTCTTGATACACTAGAAATCGCAGATGTGAGGGCAAAGTCTAATGTTGACGATGAGAGAAGGAGAAATGAGGAGAGAATTGACGCAGAGCCAAAAGGGTCGTTTTGAATCTGGAGGCAGCTTACATCCGGATTGCACTCGACTCAAGTATTCCTTCCTCTTTGCGCGTGTCCCCAACGCAGGCGCGTCAAGAGAGGCCATCAAGGTGCCATCAAGGTGCCTCTCCATCTTCACGGACCCTTACGGAACCCCTCCCCCTCCACGCCGTCATCGGTACCTTGTGAATAACTCAACCAAAAGTCACCAATCACAGTCGCCTCATCGCGGTTCTGCGCTGGCGTCATGCATGCGGCTCTTCGCCTTCAGTGTGGGGTTGTGGTGCCATTGCGAGCGGAAAGGGAACCTCTACGGCCTCCTCACCCCAGGACGACCGAGAGGGATATGGATTAGTCTATCCGGATGCCCCCACGTTTTGGGGGGAGACGGAACATGCCATAGTCGAGAGGTAATTGAAAGAAGAGAACGTCTCACGGTTCATGTGATGATGTAGTTATGAATAGGAAGGAGAAAGAAGATTAAGTATTGACAGTCATATGGCCCAGGTCTCTTCAGCCCGTCCATGGAGTTGTAGTATATATAGTAAAGCAAATAGGGAATCAACAGAAGAAAATTCGTCGCTCATTATGGTATCGCTCAGTCAATCAGTCGTCCCTTGTGGTACAAGTACAATCCCTCCGCTCTAGTTTGTGTCCGTCCCCTTTTGTTGGTTCTCGCTTCTCCTTCTCTACAAAGCGTAGTTCTCTGTATGCAAGAAGATTTCTTCCAACTCATCATCGCCCCAAATCTCGGCCTGAAGCCGTGCCACCGTGTTTGCGACGCCGGTTCTCATGGCCGGTGGTCCGCACACGAACACGGCTGTTCGTCGACCTAGGATGCCACGTCCGTTGGCACCGCCTGTCGCCCATTCCCTGAGCATGTAGCCCAGGTCCGGTCGGCCGTACTCAACACTCCAACCGCCATCGATCTGGTGAGGTACAGGAAAAGCGAAGCGCATTAAACTCTTCTGAAAGTCCGTCGGGGTCTGCGGGAAACCAAAGTCGAAGCCCGATGGCGGACCAAATGTTGATGTTGGTCTTTGCCTTGAGCCCTCCATGCTGGCTTGCCGTAAGTGAGCGAGTTCAGGGGGGCTAAGAGGCGTGTTTCCATCGGCGCTGTTAGGGTCAGGAGGCAGCCTTCGAGGCGATGGTGGTGCGTAGTTAAAGTGAGGAGGGTTTTCCTGGTTGATAGGCCGGAAGCGGAATCCAGAATCTTGGGGAACTTCGAGTGAAAGTTTCTTCTTATTATCGGGGTCGTAATGATTCTGCCCATGTCCCTCCAAGGCCTTAAGAGTCTCATCAACAGGAGAGAGCTTGCTAATCTCCGGTTGAGGAGGAGGTGCTGGTATGTGAAGATGAGGTTGGAGATACTTTTGTTGCGGGAGGGCAGTGATGACGTCCTCATTTTCAGCACGGAGCTCGCGCTCACGCTCAGGATCGCCCTGGGCCTCGGCCTGAATCAATGCCGAGTTTCTCTTAGATGCGATGCCAGCAACGAATCCGTCAAGCTTGTCGTGGAATGCGTGGCTCAATGCTCGGGGGCCATTGGGGCCCATCTGGCCACCAGTGATTCCATCGTCGCCAATGCGATGTCTGACCGCTGAAGTGACGAAGAACTTGCAGGTGACACTGTCTGGTGGAGCAGATTCTCGGCAAATGCGCAGTTCCTCGCGGAACCAATCCATAGCCTCCAGTCGCTTCAGGGCCCAAACAACGACAACCTTCTTCGTAATTGCCTTGCCATCTCTCATTCGCTTGATCAAATCCAGGAGTTGAGACATGAGCGCAGTAATGCCGCTGCCACCAGCAATCAGAATGCAGGTATCAAAAGCAGCAAGATCTCGTCGCATGCCGCCATACGGGCCATCCAAGAACGCGCGGTAGGTGTGGAAGGGTCCCTTGTCGATGGCCGTTTTTAGCACTCTTCGCGTGAATCCACCATAGGGTCGGAAGACTAGAGTGCAGTCGCGATACTGCTCTCCGTATTCAGATGGGAAATCCTCACTGCAGAGGGAGGAAATGGTAAAGGGGTGGTTCTCAAAGAGTGAGATGCCAGGCATACGAAGGTAAACGTATTGGCCTGGCTTCCAACGCATCTGTGTCGGAATGGTGATTTTGATGGCATTCTCTGCCATGAGTGTGATGGCGGCTTCATCGCCGACTAGGAATGACATACGCCAGGGTTTTACCCAGTTAAGCTTGAATACCCTCAGAAAGTAGCAAAACACCCAGATGGCAACGGTTGTCCAAAGGTAGCCCCATGACATGAGGAAGTTCTTGGTATGCCAGAAGAGAAGCCCGACGTAGATCATCGAAACTGGGATATGGAGCAGAACGAAAGCCTCGTAGGCCAACCTCCTAATAAAGGGGAGGGAGGCAACGCACAGCCAAATCAGGGGAACCAGACATGAAATACCGGTGCCGTAAATGATGCCGCTGCCGCCGGGGAAGAGTCGTTGAAACACCTGCATACCGCCATCATCCCACACTGGCTGGACGTAGAAGGGGATAGCGTGGATGAGAGAGAGAAAGAGGCACAGGTAAGCTGCCCATCGATGGAAGACGTTTAGGCGTTCAGGGCCAATGCCAATCAGGAAAGTGATGAGATTGGCCTTCATGCTGGTCGCGATAATCCATGGCGTCAACGCCACGGAGAGCATGCCGGCTCTAATAGCAAGTGGAGGCGAGCCGTACTGGATGCTTTGCCAGTACAGAGGTTGCTGGAGGAAGCAGTACAAAGTGACAAAGATGAGAGCGACGAAGACGCTGGCGAGAACGGCTAGTGAGGAGAAGGTGAAGCGGTAGTTGCCCCAGACAAGGTCGGGAATGGGGCGGTAGAAAACCCATCGGAACAAGGCCAAGATATCGTTGACAGTGGTAACGGAAGAAAAGTGCGCCCTGGGTCGGAAGTTCTTCTCACCAATGTGATCGTGGTGGTCGGGGAAGAACTGCTGGGCTGTCATGCCGGTCTGGCCAGTGTGCAATCCTGCTGTCATGTATTCGTGCTCTAAGGTGTAGGCCTGTCGATAATACTCCTCCACTTCATGCTTGTAGATGGCCTGTCTAATCTTGTCCTGCCAAAAGTGCCATATTCTCACGGCAATGACACAGCCCATGAGAGCAACGGCGAAGTAGGTCCATCCTTTTCCATACTTTCCTGACTTCTCCCATGGATCGACTGTGTGTGCTTGGACGAGGCCTGCAGGACTCGTGGGTGTTAGGGGGATGCTGATACGCTTGACAAGGCCTTGAAGCGTCTGGGAGGCGTCCGAGACGGCGTCGACGGCGGGTTGGAAATGAGAAGCCATTTTCGACCAGCGATTCAAGCTTCCGCACAGGGTTTGGAGAGGGTTAGGGCGACAAAGCGCGAGGGGAAAGTCCCGTTCAATTCGGCATGAATGGTGGATCGCGTAAGTGATATGTTCGTTTCGTGTGCCGATTTTACTACTGCTGGTGGGAGCTCTGGGAGGCGATACACAGCTGCTTCTCCAGATATCTCGTCGCAATGAGGTGTCGGCAGCTCTCGATTTGGTTATAGTAGCGAAGGATGATCCAATAATGAAAGAGACGGTATAACAAGCTCTTCAATCAATCAAGCAGTCATCAGTACTTTGTACATTCGGCAATATCCAAAAGCAAAAGAAAAGGTGGCAAACGAGGGAGAGGGGTATTGAGAGGCTATTATGTGTGAGGTTGGGGGCGAAGACTTGGGGCCATGAAGAGTTAAAAACGATTTCACGGTGGAGAAATGATGAGCAATGCGACCGGGATATATGACCCTGGATCAGCAGGTAGTTTGGACGGAGCTAGGTGAATAGGACAGGGACAGCCAGGCGCAAGGGATGAAGGGCTTCAATTGGGAAGAGGCGAGGGGAGGAGACGGCGTCTAGAAGATGGCGGCAAGGTGATAGTGCCATGCGAGATTGCCATGTGGAAGAGGGCACTTTGAACAGAAAGAAGAAGAGCTTTGAGAGCTTGAGAGAAAAAAGCAGACCATGACTGGGGCGGGACGAGCAAGCTTCAAGGGCCGAGCGGCTGACGGAGCTTTGATATTGGCTGGAGTGAAGATGCCGTCTCTCCATCACCCCCCGGGCATGTGTGACGGGACTCTCGATCCACACTCCGACAGGCGGGGAGTTTAGTTGGCGCGTTGAGTTAGTTCACCACCAAGAAAAAAGGTGGGTGACATGCAGGCATCCCCTTCGTCGAGAAGGAAAAAGGGTCTCGCCTCTTTTTGGCACAGACAAACTGTCGGCAGACGAGGTTGAAGAGCCGGGGGAGGGCTGTTGTTGGGGGCTGGCGTTGGGGCCGAAGAGGCGGGTTCCGGGATCGACGGCCATGGCCTACGGTGGCTGATGCTGGATCAAAGTGGATGGTATGGCAATTGGGCGTTGGAGTTGATGAGTTGATATGAGAACGGTTCCTGGACGACGCCAGCAACGACTTCAATCAAACTCGAATTGCCAAATCTCGTCGACGATCCATAATAGCTTTGTCTGGACTCGATATCGTCCAGCATCTTGGCGCCGTTCCGCCTCCAGACTGTGCCGTTTTGTGATAACGGACAGTCACAGATCCGGATGACATGTCGCTCTGAATCCTCGTTGGCTCGAGCAAAAAGCCACGAGTGAAGAAGAGCGTCTGGGGAGGACGCAGGATTGGTCGCATTGCCACCGCAGTCATCAACGCCAACGGGCCATGCCACACACGGACACAGGGTTCCTGGCTCCTATTCCAGGACATCCAAGCGGGTGATTGTCGTGTTGGGCCGGTCGCCGGTGAAAGAGTCCAGCAATGGCAAGAGCCCAAAGAGGGTGCATCGCGGTGAGAGATGTTTGGCCGGATGGGAGATGTCATGGGGAATCATCATGTGGATCCTGCAAGGTTCGAAATGCGCAAGTTGGCCTGTGATTCGCCTTATCATCCTGGTTCGTGCATCGAAGGGCGGCAACAGCTGCATCCCCATTGGCTCCTTCCCACCTGGAGGATTATAATCACTTGTGCACCACTTTTCACATCACTTCACATCATCACCTCACACCAGCTGTGCACCGCTTCTTTCAATAATAGCACCGCGATATTATGCCCCCAATCCCTCTCTTTCCTGTTCCTGAGATATCGAACTACACCTCAGCCGAGTGGTGCACCAATGCGTCAACAGACGCTCCTCGTGGTTCGATAGCGTGCCAAAGACAGGCCATTCAGTGTGATTCATCTCGTCACGGCAGAGAGCAGATCTACTCGTCAGCTATGCCATTTGTCACCGTTAGATGTGCTTCGCATGCATATCCGGACCTCTGCATCTATTCCTAGACTGGGTATTCGCACATCCGCGTCTGTACGGAGCAAAGGTCTGCTGGCGGATTCATGATTTGCTTTGTTTGCGCTTGACTCGTGGCCCTCTGCTGAGGAACCATGACACCGGTGGCTGCTCTCCATGCATGTCTTTTCTGTCCGGTCTCAGATAGAGACATCGTTCCATGTCTCACCTGTTTATATGTACATGGCAATTGACCACTTCTTGGGATTTCTTGACAATTTGGAATACAGTGCTGAGCCTGCAACGTTCATCTATCCCCGCCACTTCTCCTCGTCACTCATCACACCCCAGCCCGAATACCGAATGCACGGCCCGCTGCGACCACCAGGCCAGGGACAACCAACAGGGGACTTGAACCAGGGACCCTAAGCTCGATCTCTTGGACAGTTTTGGTCCCCACTTGCCCGCCACCCAGGTTCGTCGTTGGTGATGAGATTTCGCTCTTTTCGTTGATCTCGATGAAGGTTCGAGACAGACAAGAAACCTTCCGTATACAGCCGAATCTATGTCTCGGAAGAGGTGGCACACGGATGGAAACTGTGCTTATGCCGCGCCAGGCGTTTGCATAAAAGTTCCAATGCTTTATGCAGTGTAATGTATGCACTTTGCCTAGTGAGTCGGGCATTCCCGCACCCCACATCCAGCTAGGACGCTGCCTTATGCATTGAAACCCGAACACCAGACTCTGAGACTTGGATAAAGAGTCTCTTGGTATTGTTGTAGCTTCTCCATCGAAGCTCACACATCTTTCTGTAAGCTATCGGGTACACGTGACACTTCTTGGCACGTAGAGTTTCACGTAACCACAAGTTAACCAACCCGCCCAAGGCCTCCAGTCGCCAGCCACGAATGGGATTCTCCATGGGTAACCACCTATAGAGAAGGCCATCCGATTCAGGATTTCGCTCATTGTCACAAGGTTCGCAACAGATTGGGTTAGGAATCTCAGCTTGTTGGTTCTGTTCCCGGCCATTCCTCGTCCTACGTTACCAACCACCATGCGGTCCTTGAAGGATTTGCTCACCCCTGCCTGCGCACTCAAGACCAACCAACAAGTTGTTAGATAACCGAATGTCTGTTGGTCACATGAAGACTTCAGCATTGCACTCACGCCATTTTTTCCCCACCAAGGATCAGATAGTAGCGCATTTTCTCCGAAGGTCAGGCTTGAGATGAAAATCAGGCGAGACACCTTAGGGTAAGGGAGTTCCTACGACTGCCATTGGGCTTGTGTGAAACGCCTAAAACTCATTTTTAGTCAGGAAAGAATCAATTACGCGTCGTAAATATTGACATTAGCCCTGCATTAAAAATGATCAAGAGGTCGGATTTCGGACTTGACCTGCTTCTAGGAGGGAGTTTACAACTTCAGCCTCGTGCCCCGCGGAGCCATGATTGGCCAGATAGCTCTGGATCGCCACCAATGGAAATGCATGAGCCCCGCAAGGCTGCGGAATTCTTTCAACTTTTATTATCCACACCAAACTTGAAGCCTCCAACCTCACCAAACAAACACGACTTTAAGCATCTAAGACAAAGCCATCCACCTTCCGTTTTAGTATCCTAATACTTTAAAACGGCTATACCGTCTAGCCGTCATGGCCCCCACAGCCGGTCTGACCCGCGCAACCTTTGCCAAACTCTCCCCTCACCCCTACCTACTCGCCAACCTCGAGCCCTCTTCCGACGACGTCCCTCCCACCCGAAGCAACGGCCGGGCCCCGAACGAAGTCCGAAAGCCCACAGTCAACTCCTCTAGCTTGTCGCATGCCCATGGAAGTGCTGTCGTGCGAGTAGGAGATACCACAGTCATCTGCGGTGTCAGAGGCGAAACCATCCTCACTTCCAACATTCCGAGCTATCGGGCGTCCAACAACGAGACGGAGTTGAAAGATTACGATCTTCTGGTACCAAATATTGAGCTCGCTACGGGCTGTTCGCCCCAGTACCTCCCGGGTGGCCCCCCGACTACGCTGGCTCAAACTCTCAGCACGAGAATATACTCCCTCCTCCACAGCTCAAAAGTCGTCAACCCCGAAGATCTACGGATCTCGTACACTCGTCCTGCCGAAGAGGTGACGGCTGAGGAAGATCGCATGGATGAGGATGACGAGACGGATGCAGCGGAGGGGGAAACGGTGGTGGCTGCGTACTGGGTACTCTACATCGACATTTTCTTTATCTCCTTTGACGGCAATCCATTCGATGCTGCCTGGGCCGCCACCATGGCTGCCTTACGAGACACAAAACTCCCACAAGCACGGTACGACGCAGACCGAGAAATGATCATCTGCTCCCGGAAGGAATCTCACAATCTCACAATCACCAACATTCCCATTGCCTGCACCGCGGTTGTCTTCACCGGTAAGGAGACAGACCGTGCCACGACGGATGGCAAGTTCTGGCTGCTTGTCGACCCCGACAGACTGGAGGAGTCATTGTGCGACGAGAGCGTAACGATTGTGGTCGATTGCAAGGACGGGGATGCCGAGATTCTATCGATCTCGAAGCATGGCGGTACCATCTTGACGCCTCAGCTTCTCACTTCGAAGCAGTTCTTGACTTGGGCGGGCAAAAGGTGGGAGGAATTTAATGCGGCAATTACACAAGCATAGATGAATGATACCCTTCATGACCAGGATAAAAGGCAATTGAAATCGATTTGGTTCACTTCCTATAACTTGGATGTGCGAGTTTGCAACTCCATCTCACGTAAATTACGTCCAACATTGGCATGTGTCAACCATTCGAACCACCCTATCAGGCTTAATTCCAGGGCAGTAGATACCGGCAGACAAAAATCACTCTGCCACTCAGAAAGTGAGTAGTAATGAAACTACCCACGCCACAGCAATGTTCCGTTTAGAGTACGAAGACACCGCATTACGGGCTGAGGGGACACAGAGAAGAAGGAAAAGAAGAAAAAATCTCAACGGCTCCAAAGTTCGTGATATGGAGCGGACGCACGGACCACTCCCGGCCCGTGATCCATCTCGTGCCCCACTTCAAGGCTTCCAATTTCTAATCTCAACCAAAACATTTTTCATTTCGCTTCTTCTCTTCTCTTCTTCAACTTCCAACAACACACAAGCTCTCCCTCTATACCATGGAATCCCTCTCAGATACGCAGTGGGATATAGTGATCAGCGGCACTGGGCTCCATCAATCCCTCCTCGCCCTGTAAGCTTTGGATTCCATCGTCGAGATGTTTTCGTTTCCACGACCCAGGCTGACATGGCCTTCGTCTTCCCTTTGAAGAGCTCTCTCGCGTTCAGGCAAGAATATCCTTCACGTCGATCCCAACGAGTACTATGGCGGTTCCGAGGCCGCGTTCAGTCTACCGGAGGTCGACGAGTGGGCAGAGAAGCACAGTTCGGACGACAGAGACGGCTTGCTGTTTGCTGGTGCAGAGGTGAAGAGCAAGGCAGGTGAATTGGGGTCTCCACGACGATACACAGTGGCTCTGGCGCCGCAGTTGATACACTCGAGGTCCAAGCTGGTGTCACAACTGGTTGACTCCAAGGCATTTCGCCAGATCGAGTTTCTCGCTGTCGGCTCTTTCTTCATCTACCAACCCGCATCAGAGGCCTCCTCGACTCCCTCGCTCAGCCGGATACCATCGACCCGAGAAGATGTCTTTACCAACACTGTCATTCCTACTCGGTCAAAGCGATACTTGATGAAGTTTCTCAAGTTCGTGCTTGCGTACGAGTCGGAGCTGCAAACCGACCTCTGGCAACCGCACGCTGATGAGCCACTGCAAGACTTCCTCGCCTCCCAGTTCAAGCTCGATAGTTCGTTGCAATCCTACGTCATCACTCTCACTTTGAGCCATGATGGAAAGGTGTCTGTCAAGGATGGCCTCACAGCTATCAGCCGGCATTTGGCGTCGATGGGGGTCTTTGGTCCAGGCTTCGCAGCAGTATATCCCAAATGGGGTGGGCTTTCAGAAGTTGCCCAAGTGGGTTGTCGAGCTGCGGCAGTGGGCGGTGCTGTCTACATGCTGGGCTCTGGGATCAGCGAGGTGCGCAATGCGTCATCTGAGCCTGATCAGACTGAAACCTTTTTGGAGTTGCAGCTCACCAATGACATGGTGGTGAAGACGAGGCAGCTGGTCCAAGGCTCTCAACAGTCAACGGCCCAGAGCTCCCGCATTAGCAGGCTAACAGTCGTGACGAAGCGCGATCTTTCTTCTCTCTTTGAGCTTCGAACGGAGGGTGCTCCCATTCCTGCAGTTGCAGTGGTTGCCTTCCCTGCCGGCTCAGTCTCTTCCACAGAGGGAAACCCTTCAGAACATCCAGTCTACGCAATGGTTCATTCAAGCGACACTGGGGAATGCCCTCAAGGACAATGTGAGTACAAATAAGTCTTTTCTTTTCCCCCTTTGTGTTAGGATGATTCTCTTTCGAATACTTATCTACATTGTCTGAAAACCAATGACGATCAATATCTCTGACAACCTGATCACACCTCTCATCTCATGATTGTTTACTTGAAAGCAATTTGTTGAGACAATTGTGCTAACCACAATTCTTATTAGATGTCCTCTACCTTAGCACCGTCCACGATGCCTCTTCAAAGTCCGTCCTCGAGAAGTCTGTCTCATCCCTTGTTTCTGCCGTACATGGTGATGAGGAGGCATCTTTCATTTATCAGCTGTACTATACCCAATGCGTAGGCACGTCCTCGGCCTTGGTTGTGGATGGAAATACTGCTACCTTTCCACTACCGCCAGTTGATCTTGCATTCAATGATTCCATCCTGGATTCGGTCCATGAAGCCTGGAATTTGGTGACGGCCGGACCGGAGGGGGATGTTGAATACATGAAGTTTGAGGATCGCGAGCGTAATGAAGATGACGATGCTTACGACTGATTAGCCATAATGAAGTTTAATTGACCACTGCTATTGAAGCCTCTTGAAACTGTCCCGTATGAGAAACCTATCCCTTTTAAGCCTTGGTCCCGAAATTCCATCTTAGTGGGAAAATAGGTCGTCAACGTCAGCTGCCTGTGTGAATGACACTTCTGCCTTGAGTTGCAACCTACCGCCCTGGTCCCATGAATGATGAACGTTTCCTCGCTCAAGCCGTGTCCCGCGTTCCCATCCGAGCAACATAATAATGCCAGATTCTCTGCCTTCATGAAAAGCCCTTCGTCCCTTGAAGCATCTTTCCATCCCATGATTCCCGTTAATCCCATCCCAACCTTGAATGATAAAACCGTCCCCCTATTTTATCCCACGAGGATGTTGCTGTAAATCAAGATAAAACGCCGATGCCGAATTTTCCCAAATGCTCCCAAATCTCCGTGAATCGAAGCAAGGCATGCTGTAGCTGCCCATGAAATCCGTCATATCTGCCCGCCGAAATTTTGAAGAAAATCACCATATCGCTGAGATCAAGACAGCATCCCGGTTTTACTCTGTCTCTGGATCACAGATGAAGCCAAGACGCATGGTGCCAAATGGTCGGTGCTCGGCAATGCCCTCCTGCTCAACCTTGATCTGGTCTCTGGATAGAAGTGTAAGAACGTGTAGGAACGTGTGTGCTGCAAATCTCTTCTTGTGGCCGTCAGGGATTGCAATCTCTTCAAAGTCGACCCAGCGGCAGCGAGGGTGGTCTCCGAGGCGAGTTTGGCCGCGGTCGCGAGCCAGCTCCTTCTAGGAGACGAGGACTTGGAAGCATGACCTGTCGAGGGTGTGACTTGATTCCTGGACTGAATTTTGCTGAACGAGCGCGTTGTCAGAAAAATCATAGACTCCATCCTCAACAGAGTAATCCTGAGAATGCAGCTGAGGAAAGTCATCGGAGCCGTGGACAGAGCCAGGAAGGTCACTGTATCGTCTGACGGGATCAATGGCTTTGTCCCCTCTGAAGAGAGGACTTGGGTCTGGCTGGCCCTTCTGGGCGCTTTCAGGTCCTCGGATCATGGAACCGAGCACCGAGGGAGGGCGACTCCCTTGGACCATGGAAGAGGAATGGTAATCCTCCATGGGGGGAGCAGCATCCATGCCAATCTCAGGAACAAGCTCATTGCCTAGGTTTTGACCGAATTTGCTGTCGTCTCCAGGTCTCTGTCGAACTCGCCGACCCTCCTCTTCTTCATCCTCGAATGCCTCGGCTGAGCTGCGACGCTGACCACGTTGTTGCTCTTCGTGCTCTTCGGGATACTTTCCATTGAGTTGTGCCTGGAGAGACGCACCGGAGAAGTGCTCCGCAAGAGGGTGAGCAAGGCCGGTGGCTTTGCTGAGAGTTCCAATGTTGGCGATTCCGTTGCCGAAGAGAAGCATGGCGGCGTTCTTGCGCGCCTGTCCTCGAGTGGCGGCTCGAGGTCCCTTGCGACACGCATCCATGTTCTCGAGGTAATCTTTGGACCAGCTCCGAAACTCCTGACGAGAGACGCGATCGTCCGAGTCGACCATTTGAGGGACCTTTCGAGGGCGACCTCTGCCCTGAGGCGCGACCGCACGCTGCTCGAGTGTCGTGTCAGTGCTGGAGCTGCCACAGGGGCTTGACTTTCGAGTTCGGCGGCGCTTGTGAAAGGGCACTGCATCTGGCAGAGGATCTTCTCCCAAAATCAAGACATTATCTCCTCCGAAAATACCAGTGTTCTTCCCAGAAGTAACACCACCCATCTCGATGTCTTGAGTGTCTAGCCCTGGGAGTGGAGGTAGTTCAGGTTCAAGCTCAGCGATCTCAACAATGTTTCCGTCGCCGTCAACTTCTAGGCCAATGCCAGCGAAAGGATCGATCTCTTCTTCTCCAAGATGATGGAAAACTTCCATGGGATAGGGCGAATTTTGGCCAAGATCAGATCGCAGGCGGGGGCTGCCAGCATATATAGACGACTGGACGAAGTCAAAAGGAAGAAGCGTTGGGTCTCTCCCTGATGAAAGACTTTGCTGAGTGAATGGAGTTAACTGTGACATGCTTTGTGTGGAATCTTGACTTGGTATAGTGAACAGTTCTTTGTTGATGCTGAAGTCGGCGAACACGTTCATTATGTCGAAGTTAGGGTCATCCTGTAGGGTGATTTGATGACGCCTAATGCGTTAGGATCAAAGTCTCAAAGAAATCGACTTGGTGTAAAAGACTTACTTTGCCTTTCCTGCTTTGGGGTCGAGCTCGCTGGTGGCCATGACACGAAAGAAGGTCAGCATGTCCGACTGCGTCTTTTCGGCATCTGAGAGGACATAGTGGCACTGCTGGGAAAAGACTCGAGAGACGCCATAGAGCAGATTCCCCTGAAGACGAAGCGCGAGAGGAGCTCCAGGGTCAATGATAGTCTTGCATGCCTGGGGGACATCAACCTTCTGGATGGCCTTTCGAGTCAACTGGCGATGGTTCGTCTTTCCAACAGTGGCAAAGAGCCTGGCGGTGAGTTAGAAAACCTTACTAGGCAATGCTAGACAATTTGTAAGTGCATACCAGATGGTAGAAACGCCAGACTTGCTGTCGCCGAGGACTAGTGAGAGAGTTAGCAGATTGATGTCTCTCGAATTCTGGGCTCAGCGTGCTCACTCTGGGGACTGTAGAACATGGCGACGTACCGGAGCAGTTCAAGCTCACGGCGGAAACTAAAATGCCCTCAGGATGATGCTCAAGATGATATCGGAATACCCTCAAGAGATTGTGACGGGTGAGGCTCTTCAGTGGCCAAGTTTCTTCGCCGTTGGAGTTGGTAAAGATGCTGCAGATGGAGAAGGGGAGACGCGAAAATGAAGCGTGACTCAATTCAATACGCGTCAAGTTACGAGAGAGCCCTCCAGGTACCTGGCTGCTGTCAAGGAAGGCGCGGGTAGTCAAGTGGCTGGCCAACGAGGACGCATTGTGTCGTTTGCTGCCAATGAATTGCGCCCAGAGCAAGCAGTCGCATCTTCTATATTCAGCCCAATCAGAGTATCAAGATGTCTAGGCTCCCTCCATGCCAATTTCGTTGAATTAGGTTCCTCCTCTCGCCGTTTGTCGAATTTGAATCGATATTCTCATCTCCTCAAACCACACTCTGCCGTCGTTCCCCTAGAAACTCACTAAGACACACATAATGGTAGAGAGATCTTTTAAAAACATTGTATGCTTTTATATAGAAGCAATAGACTTTAGCTAGATGATTTAGTAAGAATTAGGCAAAGAGATCAACTCTCATGCAGTATCTCATTGGAATATAGTTTCTCAGATGTGTTCCTCTCCTAACAAGCAACAAGCATCGGTTTCGTGGTCTAGCTGGTTATGGCATCTCGTTAACACCGAGAAGGTCCCCGGTTCGAGCCCGGGCGAAATCACATTTTTACCTTTTTAAATTTTTTTCATAAAAAAAAAAGACTATTATATAATATTTGCATTTACTTAGCCTATATGAATAAAATAAATAAAATAATAGTCTATTTTCTATTTATTTTATATTTTTCCTTTTATATAAGTTTTTATCTATCATAACCAACCCACCCAATCAGTGTCCGTCACACATGCTCTTTATTATCGATTCTTTCATTTCCATTCATCTTGGTGTTACTATTAACACCTCGGCGAGCTTAGGTTGTCACCTTCCCAGCTCGTACTTACAGACCCTCGAGGCTGAGCCTCTACTTATGGGTAGTTCGAAGACCTGTTCCACTCGCTATGAGAGCAGCGCAGATTCCTAAACAAGCCACTGCAGTCGATGCTCCAAAGGCAAATCGTAGCCCGTCATAGTACACGACACGAGCTTTGAGTTGGACGTCGGGCGGTAAATGGCGGAGGGCTTCGACCGAATGGCGGACATGGTCGATGACCTAGAACATGGTGGATCAGCAACTGACTTCAACCTCTCTTCAATCCGGTGCAATTCAGAAGCAGGGAATAGGGGCGTACTCTCCATTTATCGGGTATCCCGCTCAGCGCGTCCGGCAAGCGAACGCTGAGCGTAGTTTGCACAATGGCAGACGTCACCGAGACACCCCAGACGGTTCCTAGGGAACGAATGAGATAGACGGTCGAGGCTGTCACGGCATGGTCTGCAAAAGCGCCTCGTTAGCACACCACACGTCGAATCTCTCTTAGATGGCTCACCGGCGTGATCAAACGAAGCCAGCGACGTGAACAGAATGCCCGGGTAGATGATGCCCTGTCCCAGGTTTGCTGGAAACACGTAGACAAAGTACTTCCATGTCGAGTCCTCAAACCCCAGAGACGTAACCAGAGCGTTCCCAATAGCCATGAGAATCGACCCAGCACGCACAAGAGGAATGAGTTTGCCCCAGCGAGACATGACGACCCCGGCAATGACACCTCCGATTGGCGTCGCCAGCGACGGGATCGCAAGACGTGCACCAGCTGTCGTGGCAGAGTCGAGTAGCACAACCTGGAAGAACAGTGGGAGCATGAAAAGGTACTGAAGGTCATGTTAGTTCTTCGTGTCGGCATGTCTGTATCGAGTTCGCTGTGGATGTCACTTACACCATAGGCAGCCATGCCGGCACAAACATTGGCCACCTGCGTAGCAATGGGAAGTCGTCCATGGAGCAATCGTAAAGGAATAACGGGGATGGCCGCCGTTTTCGCCTCGACGACGAGAAACAAGGCAAACAGCGCGACACTGCCCACCAACGCCCCAATGACCCAGGGACTTGCCCAGGGCAGCTCGTTCCCGCCCAAGCTCAAGCCTAGAAGCTGTACTGAGATGGCCAGGACGAGCAAGAAGGCACCGACAAAGTCGACTCGTTTCCACACGGCGCCGAGTCCGCCCTGAAGATGAAAGCCACCGGGCTGGTTGGACACGACGAGTGCGCCGACGACGAGAGCGAAGAAGGAGACGGGCACTTGGAGCAGGAAGCACCACCGCCAACCGATGTGGTCAGCAATGGTGCCGCCAAACGAGGCGCCGGATATGGCGCCGAAGCCGTAGATGCCGTTCTGTAAGGCTTGGTACATGCCTCTTTTACGAAAGGGAATCATGTCCGAGTTGACAATGGTGGCTAATAGGCGGCAATTTTGTTAATACAACAAAGGCATAAAGACAAAGACGTACAGGACTCACCCATGGTCATCAAGCCCCCCCCTCCAAAGCCGGTCAAAGCCCTCATGCAGTTCAAGAAGACAATGTTGTGCGCCACGCCGCATCCCAGACAGCCGGCGGCAAAGGTCACAGTCGAGATGAAGAAGCACAGGCGGCGTCCGAAGATGTCGGACACTCGGCCATACAAGGGTTGAAAGGCGGTGCTCGTGACCAGATACGACGTCGTCAACCACGAGGCGGTGTTGGCGGCTGCAAACTCGGAGCTGATGACTGCATAGGTGGACGCGGTGATGGTGCTGTCAAGGCCGTACAGGTACACGTTGGACATGATGGCGATTTGGATCCAGACGAAACCGCGGGGAGGCTTCCACGAGGCTTCGTCTGGAGCGCGGAGCAGCGGCTGATCCTCGCGGGGCGGAGGACTACCGTTGCGATGGGACTCGAGGTCTGGGTTTGTGGTCTCGTCATGATTACGCATTGTGAAGGCGATGCCGAGTTGATTGCAAGGCTGAATTGAGTCGAATTGATGTTGCCGGCTGGAATTATAGAGATAATATCAAGGTTTGTGTGTGTGTGTGTGTGTGTTCAACAACAGCCAGAAGAGACTAGCCGGGACAAGTCGCCAGGGATCACCAGAAATCACTTATTCATAATTCCCGGGCCGTCGGGGAGAAGAAGCAGGGAACACACGCAAAAGCCACGAAAAACCCAGCAACGTGGAAAAGTGTGGGACATTTCGGTGTGACTCTGATGTTGAAATAGTGGCTCAAGATGGCGTCTTTTGGCCGGAAGAGGAAATGTTGGGTGAGATCTGACCAGTGCCGAGATCTAGAGGAAACTGTTGGAACCATGGCGTGCGGGGAATGAGCGAATTGGTTGTGATAGTTGTCATTGTGTAGATATGTATCGAGTATCTGGTGCACGATGCCATCCAGCTCCATACAACACACGTAGCCCATCTAGGTACCCAACACTCAAGCCTGCATCGATCAAAGAACCACGTCTGGATGATTCCAAATCAACACTTGAAACACTTCCCTTGGTGCCAACTAATACTCTCCATCCCCGCTTGACACGTCACAGAGTCGCAACCCTACGGCACCTCCAACATCACAGTGCCGTATCGCGCAATCCCACAACACAGAGCATTTACTTTAGATTCTGCGATATTCATCCAATAGAAGCTTCAAAATCGTCCATGGCGTGCTTCCTTTCCTTATTCACGTGAACCTGCGATATCGCACCTCGCACGACAATATCAAGGGCGCTTCCCGCCCATTAAACACTGCCGAACCACAACACGCTCCCGCATCTTCATTCAAATTCTTCGATCATCAAAAGGCAAGATCAATCGTGGTGGAATTAGGCTCGTGTGCTCCCTCAAGGTGAATGTACCAATTCTTGAGCAGGATGGAGTCCCAGGCCGCTGACGCTGCTAGTACCGCTGCTCACTTACACCCAACATGAGATCCCTCCTCCCCCATCTCGCCATTGCCTCGTCTGCCCTCGTGCCCTTGGCAGCGGGAGATTGGCAATACCGCTCTCGCCCCGACCTGGCACCTCCCCGGCTCAACATCACCATCCCCGCAACGGACAAGGTCGAGCAGGGCTTCCTCTTCGTTGCTCCGTTTGCAGGCTTCCCGGACACGCCTGCGGAGCAACACGGCCCTCGCCAGGCTGGTCCGTACATCTTCCGCGACAATGGTGACCTTGTTTGGTCTGGGTATGGCATCTATAGCATCTGGGCCACCAATTTCCAAGCTGGACGTTGGAAGGGCAAGGATATTCTGTTCAGCTTCGAGGGCGACCACAACGCCGGATATGGCCACGGCCATGGACACGTAACCATTGTGGACCAGCACTACGAGACAATTCGCGAGCTGCGTGCTGGGAACCACAAGTTGGTCGACAAGCACGAGTTTCACATTGTCAACGAAGAGACCGGCCTTATCCAGATCTACCAGCCTGTCCCTCGCGACCTCAGTCAATGGGGTGCCAGTCCGGAGCAACAGTGGATTGTGAATGCCATCATCCAAGGTTCGTTCTCCCAATCGCCAGTAGATACTGGGCGAAGCCGATGCTGACAAGACCCCTTTGCTAGAGCTCGATATCGCCACCGGCGAACTCCTCTTCGAGTGGTCCAGTCTCGATCACGTCCAACCCGACGGTTCGTATCCCTTCCCTATCCTAATCTCTCTCCGTGATCCATCACTAACCCACTCTCAAAGAAGCCATCCTCCCCATCAACCCCGGCCAAGCCGGCTCAGGCTACAACAGCTCCGACGCTTGGGACTACTTCCACATCAACAGCGTCGACAAAGACGCCGACGGGAACTACCTCATCTCGGCCCGCGATGCCTGCGCCATCCACAAGATCAACGGGTCAGACGGCTCCATCATCTGGCGCCTCAACGGCAACCGCTCCGACTTCCACATGCAAAACGGCACCCAGTTCTGCTTCCAGCACCACGCCCGCTGGCTCGAGCAACGCGACGACATCGAAGTCATCAGCCTCTACGATAACAGCGCCCACGGCACCGAGCACGGCGGCGGCTCTGAAGTCCACACGGCCCCGACCAGCAGCGGCAAGATCCTCAGGCTCAACACCACCTCGTGGGTCGCCGAGCTCGTCGCCGCCTACTTCCCGCCCGACGACCTGCTCTCCAAGTCCCAGGGCAGCACGCAGGTCCTCCCCGGCGGAAACGTGCTCGTCAACTGGGGCTCGTCGGGCGCGCTGACCGAGTTCACCGCTGCCGGCGACGCCATCTTCCACGCCTACGTCGACTCGGGCTATCTGGGCGTCGGCGCTGAAAACTACCGCGCCTTCCGGTACAACTGGACCGGTCTCCCGAGCGAAGACGCTGCCATTGTTGCGCTGCAGGCTAGTGAAGGGACGACTGTCTACGTCTCGTGGAACGGCGATACCGAGACTGCTGCGTGGCGCTTCTACGCTGTGACGGACGAGTACAACTCCCGTGAGTTCCTGGGTGAAGTCGAGCGCACGAGCTTCGAGACGAGTTTCTTCATCTCCGGGGCCAAGATCACGAGCGTCGCTGCTGAAGCTGTCGACGCCCGGGGTCGGGTTCTCACGTCCACCGCGTCTGTCAGCGTTGAGGCCGAAGTCCTCCCACCCAAGAAGCACGACGTCGCAACTCCCAACGAGGACAAGGAACGCGAGCTACAGAAGCCGTTGCAGAAGAGCGTATGGGACGAGTATGCCATTCTCAAGGTGATGCGCCTGCGCCGTCCTGGCCGTGACCTGTAAGGAATCCAATGTGTCAGCATCTATGTTGGATGGAATGTTTCTTGCCAACGCTTCGCATCGAGACAAACGAAACAAGAAACTCAATGCTTCAGGGTGACACAGAATGCTCCAGCTCTCTGGACCTGAACCGTACTTGCTCAAACGCAAGCCAGAAGACGAGTCACACAATCATTCAGCTGAGGGATGAGCAGTCAAGGGGGGTAACTTTCTTTTGGGTGACTTTTCAAATCAGACCGTCTCTGAAAGCCAGTCTTTACCTTGTTTAATCCATGGCCAAACATGGACCATGGCCGTTTCCCATTCCATTCGTTTAGTTAGCCGTTTCAATGAAACTGTTTATCCCGCAAGAAACACGACCCGGTTGTTTGGCTGTCGCGGCCACGCACACGTTAGTGAAGTTTCACCTGTCCACTAGAATCGCCAATTATTGAATTATAAACTAGGTAGGAGGGGTGAGTGTAGAGAGTAGAAATACAACGTAAGATATGAACAAGGATGTGGCTGTAAAACGCTGGAACAAGTGAATTCAATGGTCCTCGGGACACTGGAAGGTTCATCATAGCTCGATTCAGCCTCAAAGCTCTGTAGAAACGTCTAAATACGCATATACAACATCTCTCCCTCCTCAGATGTAAACCCCCTTTGCCACAAAATATGTACAGGTTGAAGAAGTCCCAAGAAATTAAGCCGTCTGTCGGTAACTTGCCATTATGCATGCAATATTACCACGTAAAACTCTCCTCCACAAAGTCCACCACGTTGCTGCTATCTTGCACTATTCTTGCCGCACCTCGCACATCATCCGCAAACGCACCGGGACCACAGACTGTGACACACATGGCACCCATCTGTTCCTGGACTTCCTTCTGGAGAAGGAGTGGAATGTTAGGCCTTCCAGGAAACATGCGCACTGTCGTGCTGACATGGTTAAGATCGCGAGGGTTCTGTGGTCTGGTGACAAAGATTTGAATGCGGAGGATGTCTTTGCGGTTTGGAATTCGGAGGATCGTATCCATGTATGGTCGGACCCATTCGAGCGATTCATACTCGCGAATGACCCAAACCAGTGTGATACGTCGCGTAGCAACTGTGCCTTCGTTGTATCCCTCAAGGAGATGTCGAACGTAAGAGATTTGATGCGTGATTCCAGTTGAGCCGGCAAAGAGGACGGCATGGCCGTAAGAGTCGAGACTGTGGTGCCCGGCATAGGGGCCTTCCATGGCTGCTTTGAGACGCAGAGATCGGCGGGAGGTAGACACGCGGTCAAACAACTTGCGAGTCATGCCCGTCTGCGCACCGATGAGGAAGGACACAGATGTTGACATGTTGGACTTGTCCATGTTTTCAGGGGATTCTTTTTCGAAACTTGGCAACCTGTTGTCGCGGAGGTGTTGCACCCAACAGATGGAGAAAGGATGGTTCTCCCAGGCGTTGATGCCCTTGAAACGGAGATAGGCGTGCGTGCCAGGTTTGATGTCCACGTAACGAGGGAGAGTGAGGGTGACCCGGGTGACCTCACCAGGCAAGGGTTCACAGACAGCATCGGTAAAACCCTTGGAGGACCAGTTGAGGTAGAGAAGTCGGAACATGCGCGCAAGACGGTCAGCAAACCAAAGCGCCATAATGGCCATTATCCATGGGAGCTGAGGAAGACCACCGGGAAGCGCCGAGGACGCGCAGTGAACCCAGGTGGAAACGAAAGCGATAAAGGCCAGGACAATGTGGACGTTGAGAAAGGTCTCGTAAAAGGCGTGTCGGAGAGGTGAAAGGGAGAGTATGAGCAAGAGAACCATAGCAAATGTTCCAACAAACCCAGATCCAACGAAAAGCTTCTGGGTGATCTCATTACCAACGCCCGCCCAGCCAATGTCTGCAACACAAACAATGGCCCATGCGATGGTATGAATAAGGGCTTCAAGGACCACGATGCGGCCCATCCATCGGTGCAGCAGGTTGTACGTGTCGAAGCTGATCTTGAGGAGGCCGATGAGAGGGTTGTTGCGGCCAGCAAAGATGATGAGGGGAACCATGTTAACCAGCGACAGGGTGCCGGAGCGGCCTCGGAGTTCTGCGCAAAACTCATAGCGGTTCTTCTGGTGCCAGTTAAGCACGAACATGTAAGCAAAGTTGCTGCCCAGGTAGAGGAAAAGAAGGATCGAATGAAGTCGGGAGGGAAGAGTGCCAATGTTGATGGCCGAAGAGAGGCGAAACTCTCGGTTGTGGCGCTTATTCCATAACGGCGCATAGATGAGGTGCTTCTTCATTGCTGGCATCCAGCTCCACTGGGCAACTTTCCAGTACCCTTGCTTCTGGCCAGCGACGGACAAGGTTGAGACTTGGCGAAGTTGTGCCCACATGATTTCGAGTATCCGGATGAGAAGAACGACAATGGCAGTGATGCCCAGACACCACCACAAGATATCCTTAAATAGCAAGTTCATGGGTTGGTTCACTCCGTTGAGAGAGGTGTGATAGGGAGCGACGGTACTAGTCGTTTCGGCATTTTCAGCGGCGGAAGCTCCGCGAGCTTCGAGATGAGTTGAGGTGGGAACATGAGAGAGCGTGTCGGCGATCCCGCGCCTTATAAGGTCCATGGCGGGCATGTTTGGTGAGAGATTTCAGAGATTGGCCTGAAGTTGTGGTCAAATGAATGAGGAGCAATCTTCTCCTGAGTTTTTGCAAAACGAGAAATCCAGAGGGAGGGTGATGTCAACGGCACGTAGGAGTCCGGTGGTGCGACTTTTAAACTCGGACAGCTTCAAATAGATGCCAAGAACTAACAGTTGTAGATAGTCAATGTGTTCGTTCCTCCTCGCGCGATCCTGTTTGTCAGAACATGGTCTTGAGTACGCTGTTCGTATGCCGTTGTTGACTGATGTTCGTAGATGGCGAGATGAGAGGACCTTGTTCGCGGATGTGTGTTCGTGACAATGTTATGAATCAATGAAGGTCGGCTAGGCGAAAGTTGGATGAATTATGCGCCAGGCAAAGTAAGTGAGAGTGATCGAGACGTCTGACGAATACCTGATTCGTTTCGTCGCGGGCGACTTGGATGGCCGGTATTCCGAGATATCTTATGATGAAATGAATCGCGAATAGCAGGCCGATCAGTGGCTCGTGGTTATTGAAGAGAATGTGTATGAATGAAGGTGTGCCTAGCACGAGAAGGGAAGAGAAAAGAAAGGCGGCACAACTGATTGTTTTCAGTGATTCAGAGCTTGCAAACACCTGACGAATGATGTGAGTTCTGGTTGGCAGTTGGCAGCCAGTTGACGATCGTGGGCAAGAGAGCAGACTAGATGGAATTGGTCGATGAGAGTCGAAGGCGCCACAATGAAGAAATGGAGAATTGAAGAAAAAGAAACGGCAGGGGAATGGCCTTGAGGGTATGACCAGAACCAGCCCCGAACTGAAATGTCTTGACGAACGAAAAGGAAAGGCAAAAGCCACGAAAGACACGAGCGAGGGAGAGAATGGAGTTGAAGAGGGACAAGTTCCGAGGGGGGGTCGTGATAATAAAAGTCGGCCTGCGGTGGACACAACACAGGCAGGTGCAACCCAGGAGCAAACATGGGAGGGCAGGTGCAGGCCAGACCGACAAAACCCACCACTCGGCAACCTCGCACAAAGAAAACCAACAAGATGCCCAGCCCAGTAACACGAACAACCCTGTCAGCCACTATCATCTGGTTTCTGCTTCTCTCTCGTTTCCATTCCTCTTGTTCCGTTTTGCACCCCCCGTTCCACGACCTAGAAACTCGTCGTCTTGGCGCTTCCAAACCAGTCCTGGACTAGGATCCATCCTATCCTCCCATTGCACAACCTCTCAATGCCTTGACATGACCTCTCGCCTGCTACAATAGGCAACCCTGAATCCGCTAAAGCTTTACTCCTCAGTGAGTCTTCGAGGCTTCGCCCCTCTGACTCGTCTGAATGGTCGCTGGTCGCCGAAACACCCCTGGTCCGGCCGATAGGCGGGGGCGCTGGGTTCGCCTGGCGGTCGCAGGGGAGAATCCTTGGGAATGTCGTCTAGATCAATGAGTCCTGAGATGCCATGGTCCCTGGTTGGCTTCGTTACAATACTCCAACGACCTGCTAGAGTCATGGTCACAACCGCGGCGCAACTGCAGGGCATCAGCACCAGCGAACCACAGCGTCCGAAGCGCTTGCGTCTGTTCACCTCTGCTGCTCCTGAGCCGCCTATTTTTACTACGGTGCTTCCGTGGCCTTGCATTCGCGCCTTTGCGGAGCTTGCTCGCAGGTGCGCCAACGCCAAAATCAACGCCACCAGAAAGGCCTCCCGAACGGCCCAGTCTATTGGACTTGAGATCTACGCCAACGATCTCAGAACCGACGGCACCGTTTCTCAGTGGCCACTCATTCAGCGACCAGTCTCCAGGGAGCGCAGCTTCTGAAACCCGCCACTCTATGCTTGGCCTGGTTCAGGGGCCCAGGGGTCACACTTTGCTGCCGCTCTGCGCGAAAAGCCTGCAGGTCCTGATTCTGTCACTGAAGTCACCATTCAGGGGCCAGGGGTGTCCCGCTTACCCGGGGGCCGTTGCGGCGTGTTGGCTTGGTTGGCGCATCGTGCCTTAGATCATTGGCCTCCCGAGCGAAGTGGGCGCCTCTCAGCCACTGGATGCCCCGCGAGCCAGCCGCCAGCAGACACGCAACAGCTCATCAACGCATCACAGAGGCATCCAGTGACCCAAGGCCGGAATGCAACTGTGCTCGCCAGCGCCTCAGTATGTTTCTGTCTTTGTTTTAACCGGCACGTTGTTTCCCGAAGATCAATGCCTTTGTTTCGTTTGTGCCGGAATGCCGTTCGCAGTCGCTCACACAGAATGGGCTGACGTTGTTCTCGTCAGACAATTAAGGGCTGGTCGCTGGGCAAGCGACAAGATGGAACAAAGGTAACCAGCCATGGATCCCAGGGACCACGGTCACTGATCCGCGAGTCCCGACGAGAACTGTCGAGAATCCATCTGAACTGCCAATCTACATAGCACTCTTCGGCCGCTTCCAGACTTTTTGCTCCGCATTGCTACCCCAGTCATTCACCGTCCAGACCCGTGGACTTGGCTCAGAGGATGGATTTTCTCTTCTTGCCAAGATACCAGGGCAGAACTCAGCCAACCAGCTTAGGTAAAGTATTGATGTGTGATGGATATGTCATCTGCTCGTGACAAGGGGAATTCTCTCAGTTGAGCCCCAGGAGTGGCCCTGTAAGTGATCCAGGGGCTCATGGCCCGCTCACCGATCAAAATCTCGGCCTGTGGTTGATGGAATTGATTTCGACCTCAGTTGAATGCACTCCAGATTCCGGACGACGAGATGACGGGCGCTCATTGCCCTCTCCACCTCCCACATGTCAGAACGGAACCAGCCCGCATTCGAGCATGGGCCGATATCTTTTGCAAGGCTTCGATATTCTATGCCTCTTTGTAGAACAGCCAAGACGAGTCTTGAACGACAAGACTCTAGCACGTTGCAGATAAAGTGAACAGGTAATTGGACTTGGGCGCCTCCTTGCTCCCACGCCGCTGGGAACTCAATGAAGCTCGGGAGAGCGGCCGCTGTCACGTTTCTTAATACAGAAACGTCGTGGTCAAACGTTGATTGCCATTGAAGGCGTCAGCATTATCGTCATTCGTCGTCGAGGCTCTTACACCTTGTCGTCACCTCAGTCGTGGCCGGGTCTTTGCGCCCATTCAAGATCGAGCGGACAAGGGCATTCAAGACAAGATGGCAGCAGTCATCATCCCTCAAGATATCACACCCGGGAATTCGTCGCCCTCAGACCATTTTCTCCAGATTCTCGTCAGGTCGATTACCGGACCTGCCCGCAACCAGCTCACTTTTGAACACGTCCATGGTTCGTAATGCGGGAGTTGGAAGCCCTGTTCGGATCTACCTATGTAAAACCTGCACAGACAAGATCGAACCGCCATCAGATCCCATCTCATAAATAGCATAAGCGAAAATGGCATGATGTTAAGCGCTCGCGTGTTGTGTTGGCGAATGCTCGGTGAGGTTCGGTAAGATTAAGGTCTGGAGGTGAAGCGCCACACTTAAGGGACCCGCCAGCCACAGAGCCCTGTGGCGTTTCGCTGCTCGGCCAGACGGGGCGTGATCCCCGGGTATTGGAACCTGAGGCTGCCATGGTCGCGCTTCCGTGATGCTCCCGAACAAGGCCCGGAAATTTCCAGAACGGCTATCACGAGCGGGCATTGCACATCCGTTGAACAGCCATTGCGCCCGACACAATGGGTTCTGCCGAGTCGAAACCAGTCTCCGCGCACATGTGGAAGGCGTATGTCCCTACCGATCCTTGGAATCCTCACTGTAGCTTGAATGGTCCACTGACGCAGCGTCAAATAAACAGCTCAGGGCCTAGCGGCATCTCACAAGATCTTGTCGACTCGCTCCAGTCCAGCCACGAGGTACCTTGCGCCCCCCTCCCTATGCCATCTCGATTCCCTCGACGTTCAATGACCTTCCGGAGGACGAATTGGCTAACTCTCGGCTCCCATTAGACCGATGCCTCCCGATCCAAGATAGTCGAGGCCCAGATCCAGGCCCGCGTGGCCGAGGAGCTCAAGAAGCTGCAGCAGCAAGAAGCCGAAGCCCTCAAGACCGCGCAGGAGAAGCTCGCGGCCGCCGAGTACAAGGACGACGGCCCCACGCACCATACCGTCAGCAAGGAAATTGAGGAGATGCGCAAGAAGCTCGAGGGCCGCAAGCAGGTGCGTCCCTTGCCCGACGCCGTCGAGGGTGCGCGCAACGAGGTCATCCGATGTCTGCGGGAGAACGACCGACGGCCGCTGGATTGCTGGCAGGAGGTGGAGAACTTCAAGGCCGAGGTTAAGAAGCTCGAGAAGGGCTGGGTGGAGAAGGTCGTGTCGTAGAGGGACGATGCTGTATGAGTGTACACTTGGAGGGCAGGGCTGTCCGGCTTCGGATGTATAGAATTCTTATAGAGATGGTGACGAGGTCGGGACATGTGCTACAATAAAAATCAGCATTTGAATTTGGTTAAGAGGGTTTCCGAAGATTGTCGCGTGACATGGAGAATTACGGTCTTTTGTTGTGCAACCTGTCCATATCACAGGCAGCCTCGTATATAAGGGGTACGTACGGCTGATGTTTCTCGTCTTCTCATCAGTGGAAGCTCGATGACTCTGGGCAGAAACCTAGGGAGCTTGCTACTATCACGCATAGCGATTTCTCGCCATGAACACCAAGTAAAGGTGTTATTGCGATACTACCTGATATATACTTTGATAAAGCCCTTACTTCTTGTCATGGTACTGCGAGGTCTCCTTTTCAGGCTGATCATCTACATTCACAGGTCTCTCAAAAGAGTTACATACTTGACAAGACCATCATGACACAAGACTGATCTTCGCCTGGTGTCTTGTACGGCCAAACCTCAAACTAAGATTTTTCCCAAGATCCGGAGTGTGGTATGTAGAACACATCCTCTTCGAATGATATCCGACATATGTACATGACATGTAGTAGTCATAATTAGAAATAAGATAAAACAGGTTCATAGACCTAGGAGCGGTCCTGTTTGTAATTCAGTCTCAAGCTCTATACCTGCACTTTTCGATTCCGCGCTCGTCTCCATCTGCGCTTGCTTCTCAGCCTTCCTTCTCAAGCCTTCGGCTCGCTTTCTCTCCCGTCTCGCAGCTGCATCTTCCCACTCACCCCCTTCAGGATTCAATCTAGGGGCTGGGACACCGTTCACGGCGCCTCGGAACGCAGTGCGGAACCGCTCGATACGCTTCGTGTTCTCAACAAAGCGCTCGTTGGCAATCCGCATGATGGTCTGGAGATACTCGGGCGTGACAAGCCGTTGCCGTTGGCCGTCGACTTGTTGCCCAACGAGAGACTCAAAGGCGAGTCCCATGGTGCGAATGGCAACCATGGGCGTGGCGGCGTCCTTGGCGTTTGGGAGGAGGTTGAGAGCGCCAGATTCGCGGAATCCAGCTTGGAGGCCGCAGCGGAGAAGAATTTGGGCATGCTCTGGGGAAGCGGTAAGGACATGGAGAATCTACGCAATATCTCAGCATCGTCTCTACATCAGATATCACTAGGTCTGGATCGACGTCTTGTGATTGCTTACCATTGCCTCGAACTTGAAGTGAATTAGTCTCCTCTCTTTAACCACCTCGACTGCACTCTTTGAGACTTCTGATTCCGCCAATCCGAAGATGCTACACCAGTCCTTTTCTCCATTCGCATCCTTCTCTGGCACTGGATCATGAGAGACAAACAGCCATGTCCCTCCCGCTCCCTTTCCGCCGACCCCTGCGACCTGATCATCTTCGGCATCTACCTCTGCCACACGCCGGCCCTCGAGGAAGACGCTGACCCGTCCAGCGCAACTGCTAGTGGTAACAAACCCCACGGCTTGGTTGATCTCGTCGATGAGATCGCGAATGCCCTCGTCTACAGAGCCCTTGGGCGACGCATCATTGTAGTCAGCGCTCGGGACCGCAAGTTGGTCGAGAATCCGCTTCTTCTTGTCAATGAATGCGGGCGCGACTGCTGCGAGGCCCTGCATAACGAAGAAACGAAATTGAAGTCCGGTTGTGTTAGTGCGGTTACGAGGCTGAGATTTTAGACGAAGCGTTTAGAGGGGCAAGGGTGCAGAGAAGTCCGAATTGGCAAGCTATCAGTTTTGCATTATCGTTTAGCGGAGATCCGTTAAAGAACTAACAACCCTCTGCTACCCCGCTCCAACGACCATGTCCACGCACTGCGGCTCCCGTGATCATTCAAATCCAACGTCCATCGTACTCGACGAGCAAGAACACTTCACCTAATGATTCACCCCAGAAGGTATTCATCAAGTTGTTTATCTTGTATATTCCGTATCTCAGATCGCTACTCCATTCTCGCATTACTGATCAGACCGCAACCCAGCCTGTCACGATTTTACCCAACGCCAAACGATTATTTCCCGATGCTAGGGGCCCTTTGTGGCCCAAATCCCAACTCGTCAACTCGACCAGTTTTATCGTCCCAACCCATAACGCCCGATACAATGCTCCTTTCGTCAAATCATCATCTAAACATGCGTCTCTCTTGTGCAAGTGTGCATTACGACGAGACGGTCTGGGTCAGGGCCACCTTTTCCAGCGCGGCAGACAGTTTCTCCTCCTTTTCTTTGCGTTCCATCTCAGCGAGGAACTCGGAATATCGCGACTTCTTGTTGTGAATGCCGCACTCGGTCTTGTTCTGACCCTTCCACCGGCCGGCACGCTCATCCTCGCCCTCGCCAACGGGGACGGTCGAGTGCCAGTCGCCGATGGACTTGTAACCCTGATCGAGCAAAGAGTTGTAAGGCACGTTATTCTCCTTGATGTAATCGTTCACTTGCTTGAAGTTCCAAGTGGCCATGGGGTTGATCTTAACGACGCTCCGCTCATCATCGAGTTCGATGATGGGGATGGATCCTCGGGCAGCGCCCTGGGATCGACGGCGACCGTTGAGAACGGCAGCAATCTTCAGCTCGTCGTATGCTCGCTGGAGGGGCTCGACCTTGACCATCCAGTCGTACATCTCTGATGAATGCTTATACAAGTCCTGTCCATAGGTCTCCTCAAACTGCTCAACAGTCTCGATGCCGTCGGGCTTGAAGATGTGCACGGGGACTTCGGGGTATCGCTCCTGCACTCGTCGAATGAGGTCATGGGTTTCATCAAAGTGATACAAGGTATCCAGGAAGATGAGTTCGACTGTCGGAGAGTTGGGTTGCTCCTTTTGGATCTTGGACAACATGTCCATGGTGGCAAGGCCGGTCAGGCCAAAGGCGGTCGACTGGTAGAGGTTGGGAAACATGATCTTGCAGAAGCGGAGGATATCCATGGGGTGCATGGGTTCCAACATGTCGTTGAGGTGGGCCACGTGAGCCTTGGTGAGAGAGAGCTGAGGCAGAGTGGTCGATGATGAGGGCGAAGCGTACTCGGATGAGCGGCCAGAGACATATCCTGACTCGCACTCCTCAAGCTTGATGTCCTGAAAGGACGACTGCGATGATGACTGGGTGATGGTGGCCGGCATCGTGACGACTGTAAGATGTTGTCACGGAGTGAGAGGGGTGTTGTTGGGTGAGGCTTTTCGAGTACTTGGAGAAGAGAGGAGTACGGAGTATCCCAGGGTGTATGAGTTGTTGAGGGCCGGGGGGGTTTTGTCGAAGTGAGTAAACGGCTTTTTGGCTGGGGGCTGTTTGTCAATGACGCAAACGCAAAGCTAACTGGACGCAAGATACGAAGCGAAGCGAAGCACGACACAAGTATGAGATTGACGTGATGACGGCAAATGAGTACAAGAAACACGAAAGCGAATGAGGGCAGTCGAATTCTTTAAGAGAGTCCTTGTTGTGCTGGTGAAGGGGGGGCTTACATGTTAAGCCCCGGGCGACCGCCCGCACCCCCCTGATTCCAGGCAACTTAGTAATTAACAATACAGATGCATGGAGCCAACCAGGCCCGAAACCTACCACCGTCTACGAAGTTGATGCGCTGGGCAGGAGGAAGAGGGGAGGTGCAAATTGCGCCATCGCCGCCATGAGCATTGTTGTCTCCAGGTTGTGTGAAGGACCGATCACATCATCGACGCTATCCCTTTCGCGATGGTGGATTCAGCGGCTGATTGGTCTGCGCACCGGGCCTTGAACTGGACCGGCTGGTCGCCAGGACCTGGAGCGCCGCCTTGTCGGCTGCGGCCGCAACACTGCGAAGCCGCCGAGCCGGAGGTACCGAATACCTTGACAGGGTTTGGTTTTTTCTTCTACTATTCCTTTACTCGCTACCTAAGGTTACTGCAGCCGGGCAACACCGTGGAGGGCGACTTGCTTGTTTGGTCTCCGAGGACTGGATGATGTGGGTTTGCGGCGTTGATTTTTTCTTCCCCCCATGGCTCCGCGAGGCTTTGGTTGGGGATCATTGGGGGTGTGTGGGTGAAAGCAGGGGGAGTGAGGCGACACCAAGAAGTCTAGAGAATCGCGTGGGATGGCTGGGGCCTGAATGGATTAGAAATGGGGGCATTGGATGGAAGAGATTCATCAGCAGCCATTGGGAATCGGATTGGAAATGGAATGGGATGATATCATCTCATCATCTCATCGAGGCAGATGCTGGGCGTCTCGCTTACAAGATCCGGGGTCACGGCATATTGCTGTCGTCGAGCCGGAGCACTTCCTCTTTATGAAGAAAGAGGCACGAGGACCATGTTGAAATCTCCCCCGCGAGCATGTCATCGCTGGCTCATGTTGCGAATTCGCTGGCGGTTAATAGGGACCCATGCAAGTGTTGCTGGAGTGTTTTCGGAGGTGTCGCAAGAAAAGGCCCTGGTGTCGCCACCGTCTATCACGCTTGGCGTCTAGACTCTGTTGACGTGCTCGTCTTGGCCCTTGGATCAACGACGCCCGTTTGTGGACGGATATCCCACGCGTTGGGCTTCACGCCTGAATTCTTCAAGCACCACATCTTGCAGTAACAACGCATTCTGGCTTCATTATTGCATCAACTCACCGAGCAGGCGTGCATCATCACTCTCTATCAAGATGGAGTTGATAGTCAAAGTCTTATGGACACCCAAAATCATCCATTCAACCCACAAAGACGCCGCCAATTGGCGTGTCTCGTCGGGAATTTCGTGCTTTGGGCGGCAACCGGTGAAGTGAGTCTCATTGCGGCATCTCGCTCCAGCCGCCCGACAGCCCGCGCCGACATCAGTCGATGATCCGAGGTGCCGATGCAGGGCAGAAAATTCCCCACGCTAAGTGTGACGTGATGATGAGTTTTGCGGAGAAGACGGCGGATCAATATTGATCCAGCCCTCCTTGCTCGGCTCAACCTGTCCCTGGTTTTTTCTTGACCTGATTTCTGGGCTGATTAGTCAAGTGAAACAGTAAAAGAGCCCCCATGCGCCTCGGAGAGCTACCGAAATCTGAATCTGCTGGTGCTTAATTCACATCTCCCGAAGAACTGCCATAATTCCTAACTCCGGGGCCACGGACGGCGCTTGCCTTATTATTCCGAGTTCCCAAGTCCGCAGCGGGGATTAGTAACCAGCGACATCCGCCGCTTTGAAGACGTCAATGAAGAAAGCAAGAAGATTTCCACCTTGGACAACACGTCGGCTTTGCGGCAATCGATTGTTTTCACATTGATTATCTGTCATTGATGATTACAAACATTTCTCTTGAGAGCACGTCTTCCACTAGACGGTATGAAGAGATGACAACCTGACCGGGACATCAAAGAGGGGCCACTACGAAGCCTGCTCTGCCTTTGGAATCACGAATGCGGTCATGTTTGAATAGCTTCACAAAGAGCTATCAATGATGATGAGGAGATTCCAACGTCATGGCATGACGAAGGCTTGTGCATTCACTCACCTTCCACGTGCCATTGACCGCACACGGCTTTCGGGCCAATACGGACCAATCACGTCTTGCTGAGGATGTGACAGAAAAGCACGGGCCACCCGGGAGTATCAACGGTCTAATGGCGGGGCAGTAGGGAAGACCGGGACACAATCACTCATCAACCCGATCTTTTTGATATCGACGTTCGGTTTCTACTGCTTTCAGCTTCCTCAAGCTTTGGGCCTGGCGCGGATCTGTCCGCTTAGTCTTCCACCCTCCCGCTGGTCTGTCAAGCATTCATTCTCCCCTCGTCTCCCCCCAGACGATCCCGTCCAAGCTCTCGATTCCCACGGGACAAAGACAAATTCAACCCCCGCTCTTGATCCCGCGCAATCATGGCAGAATCGAGCCCGACCAGGCAAAATGTTGGTCGCCCGCAATTGGGCAACATGAGGAGCAGCTCATACTTAAGCGACCACCAGCAGTATCGCCCTCCTCCTCGACAACCGGATCAGTTTCAGGGGATCGATACTGTCGTGGAGGATTCCGGCATTCTCGCTCCTACCTCGACCAAGCCTGTGGTGTCTTTCAATGGCATCCCTTCCGAGGAGAACCCCCCACTGTCGTGGACAGCGGACTGAGCCACGACTACTCCCATCCCAACTGTGCGCCTGTCCCCGGCGACAAGTCGGATCGTCTCATTGCCACTCTCTTTTACAAAGGAACTGGACAGAGCTCGCCTGTCAAGGCCACCTTTGCCGACAGCAGCGACGCCCTACCCGCGAACCTCGCGCCGACCGACGACCCCAAGGAATTTCCCCTCGAGCTGCCGACTCAGGAGTCCGAGCAGTTGGACCACATCTATGGCTCGTACATCTCTCCCTTGTGCATTGCCGCCTTCCTTCACCTCATGTCCACGTTCCCTCTCGAGCGGGAAGCCGGTGAACCCCACTCCTCGCATCGATGTCTCGACAACCATGAGCACCCTCGAGTGGTGGAACTTACCCTCACTCCTTCGCCGTCTCCCCAGTATTTGAGCCTGGACGATTTGCGGAAGCACGAGATGATTTACCGATTTGAGCAGGAGTGGAACGTTGATGTCGTTCTTCAGAAGGACAGTGTTTGGAGAAGACACCCTCGTCTAGTCGTCTTTGACATGGACAGCACTCTCATCACTCAGGAAGTAATTGACTTGCTGGCCGACACCATCAAGGATCCCCCAGATCTACCCCAGCGTGTTGCCGCCATCACTCATCGTGCTATGATGGGTGAGTTGGAGTTCGAGGGATCCTTCCGTGAGCGTGTCAAGCTCCTCGCGGGACTTCCCGCAACCTTGTTCAATGACCTTCGGCCCGTCCTAGACGTCACCAAGGGCGTGCCTCAGTTGATCAGAGCGTTCAAGCGATTGGGTGTCAAGACGGCCGTCTTATCCGGCGGTTTTCAGCCCCTGACTGGTTGGCTCGCCGGGGAACTGGGCATTGACTACGCCCATGCAAACCAAGTCGTTATTGAGAACGACAAGCTCACGGGCGAAGTTCAAGGCATCATCGTGGGCAAGGAGCGCAAGCGCGATCTCCTCTTGGAAATTGCCAAGAAGGAGGGCATTGATCTATTGCAGGTGGTGGCCTGCGGAGACGGCGCCAACGATCTCCTGATGTTGGAAAAGGCCGGCCTCCTAGGTGTGGCGTGGAACGCCAAGCCTCGGGTGCAGATGGAAGCCGATGCGCGACTGAACGGCGAAAGCCTTTTGGACATGCTGTATTTGTTTGGATTCACGAGCGAGGAAATCGACCAACTGATTGCATAAAGGGCGTTGATGGAAAGAAATGGGTTCCGCAAGGGATTGCATCTGGGTGATTGGGGCATGAGATATATGAAATGGCAAGGTGTTGGGTTATTGGATACCAGGCAACAAAGAATACAAGAATATTTTACGGTTGGGAAACTTGGAGTTTTCTTTCGTGGTGTGATGTCACCAATCAGGTGTAATATCATCCCCAAGAACTTGATGCCATTGACTTGAAGTTACATGTGAGCCGAGGAAGTTCCTTACAATGAAACTTTTCCGAGCTTTGGAGAACTAGTCATAGCTTACCTATTCACTAGGAAACACCAATTGGAATCCATCGACTCAAGAATACAGACACAAAAGCTAGAAATTTCTTACGGTGGGTGGACCGTAGGCTAGGTCAAACATTACAGGTATTCCAATGCTCGACCCCGTTCCATCCTTCTTCTACACACAACGAGGGACAACAGAGACCCTGGGTCTCGCCAGCAGTCCCTGTCCCCCCGGATCAATTCGCCATACACAACACTAGATTTGTACGCTCGCGCGATGCCACTTCCATGCTTCTCTTTTTCGATTTAAGGGTAGCCCTCCTTGCCCCACTTGTTATACTTGTCGTGCAACTCGGCGGGGAGGGTGACGTTGGGAACGACGACGACGTTGAGAGCGCTGGGGGCGTCCTTGGGAGCCTTGCTGGGGTCGCCGCCGGGGTGGTACTGGTAGGCACCCTTTGTTTCCGAGTCCCAGGGATGGCCGGAGATGGCGACGGGAGCCTCGGAGGTGGACTTGGTGGGTGATGAGCCTGTACGAGTCAATGGTCAGCGTTCGTGTCGTTCGAGGAAGAATTTTGTTGGTGGTGTGTCAGCGTGGGTGATGTTTTGCGTACCGAAGTAGTAGCCAGCACCGCCGAGGGCGCTGACCATGACGGCACCGAGAATCTGCAATTCAAAAGCCCTCCACGTTAGCCAAATTGTTCAATACATCGTCAATCGATGGTCGTTGTCTTCGCTCGTCGCTGGAAACGGCCGGGCAGGGTCGGAGTGGACCGAGGCATTATGACGCACCAGAGTTTCGGGGTTACGCTTGGACTCCTTCTTGAGCTCATTCTTCTGAGCGTCTTGGAGACGGCGGGCAGTGGTGGAGAGGAATCGACGGGTGACCTGGGAAGCCATTGTGACGGTGTGTGGAGTGTGGTGATGACGAGAGGTGAGTGGTGGTGGTGTTGGAGGTGGTTTTGAGGAAATGCAAGCTTGGGTCCGTCGTATGATTTCGGGAGCGAAGCGTTCGCCCGCCCAGCGGTTTGCAGAGCATGCGATTGGCCAATGCGAGGTGAGCTCTGTCACGTGCTTGGTCACGTTCTGAGGAAATCGGATGACGAGTGACGTCTTGTTTTTTTAGCTTGAATTTGGGGTTTTGATACCTGAGGCGCAAGGCACCCTCAAGTCATCAACCCCATCGGTACCAGTTAGTGGGCACCCGACGTTATGGGTCAGTGCCTTTACTGGCCGCTGGTTGCAATGCTCGGACCAACCACTGTCACTGGTTGCAATTAACTAACTACGGGCTAATGTTAGTGGACTGGACACCTCTCTGGTCTGAGCCCGTCCCTGACGCTGCCTGAGACCCGAGTCAATGCCATCTGGAGACTGGAGGAATGAAAGCTGCCCCTCTCTTCTCACGTCACACACGTTTATTGCGTGCCATGGATGCCGCAGGATTGCGATGCACATAGTGTGCGAAGCCTTAGACATTTTTTAAATGGGCGGGAGTGACGTATTCGAACAGATGACACCAAGCACGGTGGCAGGAGGCGCCTTGCTGCAGATGGATCCCGTTGCCGTGGGCGAGGGTGACGTTGACCGACATATCAGTGGTCGATCCAGGATACAACTTCTTTGTCATGCATGGATTTTATGCAGTCTGCAAATCACAGCCGAGTCGACGTGTGGATGGACGAGTGAGATGCATTTGGAATCCGTTATTGGACCCATTTACCGCCCGAGTCGAAAATGTTCCAAGTGAAGACAGATTTGATGATGGAGTCAACCGAGAGGCTACGGGCCAACCCCTTTCATGGCTGTGAATAGCTGAGACCAAATAATCCCACTCACTCGCTCGCTCACACGCACTCACACTCGCAAAAGCAACATCAAGTCATCATCAATCACCCAGCCATGCAGGGGACAGGGGGCCAATGTTCAGTGTCCCGGGCAGGACGGACAGAGTGCGGATGAAGATGCTAAACCCAAAGCAGTAACCAAAGCTAAATGGTCTGGCTGAAAAAAAGGAACGAGCATAACTACGCAGTACATCGTCTTTCCTTCACCACCACCATCTCCTTTGGTCTCGTCGCTTCGTTTTTCCCCTTCCCCTCATTCCTTTCTTTTTTGTACGATACGTCTCCTCAAAGTCTTTGTCCCTGCAGGGCGGCACTCATTCCCCTCACTTTCTCCTTTTCCCAGTCTCTCCCTCGAGTTCCTCCCCGCCTTCTTTCTCGCCATCTCAGACACAGACCTCGCCCCTTTAGCCACACGAGCCAACTACCGATCCTCCCGACCTCACCCATCAACGCGCCAGCCAGCCTCCCGCACGAGAAGATTCATATAACCTTCGAACCCGATGCGAATGATTGATCAGCTACAATCCTACATGCGATCCCACGATTCCCGGTAAAAGACGCGTTCCACACTCGATCCATATTCGGTAGGACAAGGTCGTTCCAAACCCTCTTGTTCATCGATTAGTAAACACCACAACCACAACGGACCATCATGATGGCTTCAAATAACGGCGAAGATGGCTTCCCGACACCCCAAATTCCTCGTTCCGAGGTTCCCGGCCCACCCAGCATCATTTCGTCGCGGATGACGGATATTGCCAGTGACGATGGAGGCGACACCGAGGCCAACCGACAACAGCGAATGAGCCTACCAAGGAGCGTGGATGTAGCCTCCCGACCCGGCACGGCTCGCACGGGTGTGTCATCCAAGGGCGCGTGGCCGAACCAGGCTTCTCGAAAGAATTATGTCGCCGGTGTCGCGGCCAAGCGAGGGAGCACGTCGAGCACAGCTGCTGCGTCCGCTAGCCAGACCCCGAGTCTTTCCAACCGCACTCACGCCCCTTCCCTGACGTCGCAAGCCTTCTTCCGGCCTATGAGCTCGCAAAAGTTGCAGGCGCAGCGAGGCGGCCAACAGCGTCCGTCCACCATGGGCCAGCAGTCCACGACCATCGAAGATAGCCCCACCGAAATGGGGGGAGGTAGCGTTGCACGACAGAGTATCATCTCGAATCCGATTGCCCAAGTCCAGCGTAACTTGGGAGACGAGGACAACATGCGACCCCCACCATCTCGAGGCACCGAAATGACGGAGCAAGAAACCCTGGACAGGATCACAGCAAACACGAGCCCCAGCCATGGTCACTATCCTGCCGGGAGCTTGACGGACAGCGTCCGTCCTCTGCAGGGCAAGTCGGATCCAAGCCAGTCTGTGCAACACAGAATCAATGTCGACACGAGCTACAGAGATCTGGCGAGCCTGCCCAGCCCTATCAAAACTCCACGGTCGTTCCGCTCCAGCTTCCTCATGCCCGGCAGCAAGGGTGACGCAGCATCAAGTATTCCCAACCGGAGCACCGAAGGGGCCGAGAAGCTCTCGTCATCCGCATCGTCACCACAGATGCGCCCAGTCGATTTGCAAACACCACGCCCAGTACGCGTTCCTCAGCCACGAACCAAGCAGCCCAACCTAGGCCGCGTGCATCAGTACTTTGACGGCAACACATCCTTTTGCTTTGGCGGGCGGTGGCAGAATACGAGGCAACGGCCCATCAATATTGCCACCGGCTTTGCCATTGTGATTCCCTGTGCCTTGTTCTTCGGCTTTGAGGCTCCCTGGCTGTGGAAACACATTTCCCCTGCGATTCCCATCACATTTGCTTACCTGGCCTACATCTGCTTCTCGTCATTTATCCATGCCTCGGTCTCTGATCCAGGAGTATGTATCCCAATTCCCGTTAGGACGGCGTACAAGTCACTAACCAGTAGTAGATTCTACCCCGAAATCTTCATCGATTTCCTGCTGTGGATGAGGACGACGATCCCCTCCGTCTCAGCCCACCAACAACCGACTGGGCTCTCATCAAATCAGCCGTATCCAACACAGCCGCTATGGAAGTCCCTGTTAAGCACTGCCGGACTTGCAATATCTGGCGTCCGCCACGTGCCCATCATTGTCGCCTCTGCGACAACTGTATCGAGACTCACGACCATCACTGCGTGTGGCTCAACAACTGCGTCGGAAAACGCAACTACCGATATTTCTTTACCTTTGTCACCTCCTCTACGATCCTCGCAGCCTATCTCATTGGCACCAGCCTTACTCAGCTCATTACATACAAGAACCGCGAAGGCACCTCATTCACTAAGGCTATGAAACATTTCCCTGTTCCTTTCGCTCTAATCATTCTCGGATTCATCTTCTTCCTCTATCCTGCCGCATTGATGGGATACCACATCTTCCTGATGGCCCGAGGCGAAACTACGCGAGAATACATGAACTCGCACAAGTTTATCAAGTCGGAGCGGTTCCGAGCCTTTACGCAGGCAAACTTTATCAAGAACTTCATTGTGGTGCTGTGCCGTCCCAGACAGCCAACCTATTACCAGTTCAAGAACCGATACCAGGACGGTGATCAGCGTTTGGGCATTCGACGGGATAAGCGCCCGCGAACGAACTCGCTGGAGCTTGACAGTGTAAAGCCTCCGTCATCGGGCTTCCAAGGACCGGTATCCTTGAGGGCCGAAAACAATGCCTAAACAGCGGCGCATATGAACGGGACGTTTGTCTTATTTCTGTTTTTCTTTCTTCTCGATTGTTCTTTTTAACTTTACGAAAAGCGGCGCGACTTCTTGGAAGAATCGACGAATACTTCTTTCTTTTTTCCACCGCAGAACAGGGAGGGAGGATCCTCCTATAATGTCTTTGATATCTATTATACCCTTGACAGCTGACCTCATGTATTTCTTTTATTCTCTTATTTCCTTCTCTTCTATTTGTATCATATTTCATGGGATGCGGGCTCAGCCAGCGAGAAAAGAGGGCGTTAGTATTGAATGGGGGTAAGATGGGAGATATTGGGCATCCTTCGGGTTTGGCATGCGAAAGAAAAACTAGATTTCAATACAGACAGACGTGCTGGGCTTGATTGCCCGAGTTGATCACTTTGGTTCCTATTGTCACTGGTGCGTGTGGTGGTGGTGAGGGTGTATATTGCAACTATAAGAAGATCGCCCTTTCTACGTTGATGGCGATGAAGTATGTCGCGAGAGTACGTGCAAAACTCCACATGGTCACATTACACCGTCAATGTAGACAAGTAACGTTTTATCCGGGTTGTATAACCATCACATTCATTACACATAGAGCATTTTAAACAATATTTGCTGCGAGTGCATTTGAAAAGCGCTCATATTGATACACATAGGGTAACTTTCATGATAAGCTGGAAGTTGTTATGGAATGTAAACATGATTGTTCTTCTCTAGGTACTTAGGTATTGAAATCTCAAGATGAAAGAAGAGGGAAGAGGGAAAGGAAGTAAATCTCCTTCTTTGACGACATGTGTGTTTAGGATTTCGGAACGAGTTCAGCGTTTTCATCTAGCATGCACTGCTAGATACCTAAACAAGCATAACATCATTTGACGAGTAACGGTGGCTGTTTCGCCGCCTGGACAAGTACAATGGCCGACCACTAACCAGATACCCCAAATACTAGTCTTCAAGCCGATGCCAATTATCACGCAAGGTCCAATTGCACCTTTGACATGTCTTGCCTTGTACAAGTCAAGCATCATCCATCAAGCCACCGTCGTTCTCAACAAACGCTCTCCTGTGGGTTGTACAAGCAATATCATGTCATATTGCTGTAGTGTAATAAGGCCACTTACTCCCTTCGCTTCTCTCCTCGACTCTCGAGCCGAGTCAGCCCAGTGTATGAATAGTATCCTAGGTAACCTTCCAATGCCGTCGTCGTGTTTTTGCAGCAGCGCAGAGTCGTCAGCGCCACCAGTACTTTGTACCCATCCCGTTGAAATATCGATAACCAAACACCAACCCAATCAATTCAATGCCCGGCCAACGCCTCGAAATATGCAACACTGACGCCTGTATGTCCCCAAGCAATGCGTGTTACCCATGAACTTCGTGAGATTCCAAATTTATCGTATGAATTTCCCCATCCGAGACCCCTTCTGTTACTTTGTGGGTATGTGTTCGTCCTCGATCCCTTTAGTGTGTGGGGCATCATCCAGAGGAACGTCCTTCTCTTTGTTGGTATCCTTCTCCTCCTCTTTTAGAACTTGTTTCTGAGTCGTCGGCTCGCTCACACCATCAACGGTGTATTTCGGCCAAGTTTCGTCGTTCGAACTTTGAATTACGCTCTGTTCCGGTTCCTTCTGCGGGACCCTATTCTCTTCTGTGAGCGGATCTCTTCCGGATTCTTGGGTGTTCTGCTCCACGATGGGGTGGTTTAGGGTTTGAGTTTCTCCATCGACCGCCTCCGTAGGAAGAGGGGTTGTAGTCGTTGGCACATCTCTTGCCCCGAGTTCTTGAGTGCTGTCTACCACAGGATCGTGAGTGGGAGCTTGAGTTTCTTCCCTGGCTTCCTCGATAGCAAGAGGTGGGAAAGTAAAAGGCGGGATAGCAAGAGGGGGTGCAGTGGCAACGGCGGGCAAATCTCTTCCTCCGAATTCCTGCGTGTTTTGTTCTACGTGGTTGTGACTGGGAGTTTGAGGTGTGCTTGTGTCGTGATTTGGAGCTCGGTTTTCGTCCTCGACCTGCTTTTCAGAAAGAAGGGCTGCACTGGCATCAATAGGCACATCGATTCCTCTGGGTTCTTGAGTGCTGTGCTCCACGTTGTGGTTTGGAGCTTCTTTGACTTCCTCAGTAGAAAGACCATTTTCTGCCATGTCGTTTCGTACATCTGTAGGGCGGGTTATTTCACTCGCGAGTGCAGCTTGAAGCGTCTGACTGTGCCTTGGGCTCGAGGTCCCATCTCCTCCAAAGGCAGTGACGGGGGTTGCGTTCAAAACCTCCCGGTCCCTCGCCAGATCAGCTCGAGACTGGCGATCATAGGCTGCGAAAACGCTTTCAGAACCGAATGAATCGCTTTGTCTCATCGCACGGTTTTGTGCCCATCCAATAGGCATGCTTGATACCCGGCGAGCAGGCATTGGGTCCTGGTTGCGAACGTTTGAAACCAGAACAGACGAGGGCACCGCGATGTGCTTGTCCGCACTGTCACGCGAGCTGTCATCCTCGCTGCTGTGAACCACTGCCGCGACCTTTTCATTTTCATAGTCTGACTCCTTCTTTCGGTGGAGAATAGCAGCAACTCCGCCTCCAGCGGCGGCAAGGGCGGCGGTAGTGGTGGCTGCGCTCGAAAAGTCGCGAAACTGGTTGACCGTGCTCTTATCCGAGGTCTCGTCAATGAAGATCCAGATCAGACTTGAAACGAACAAACCGATAATGAGAACTGTGAGAATACCAGCTCCCGCCCGATCGCCCGCCGTGATGGGTCCTAAATTGGATTCCGGCTCTGTCCGTCCTATGTCTTCGGAACCAGCATCTGGATCGCCCTTGCTTGTACCTCCGGTATCTGATGTCAACGGAGCGGATCGCTGTTTGACCATACAAGACAGGGTGACTTCCATGGCAGCCATTTGCTGTCCGACACCTGTGGATCCGTCGTATTTATCCTTGTTCCAAACTAGGCCACACATTCGCTTATTGTCACCCCCCTGGCATTGCTTCGCAGCGGCAACGGCGGACGTTTGTAGTAAGGGCATGAGCATGTCGTATGTGTGGGGAGCCCATTGGGTCGTAACGGCCAGCCAGCGACTCAAATAAGCCTTGAAGGATTGCTGGTCTAGGTTGCAAAGATTGACGGGTTCGCAAGCGACTTCCGTCATGATATTCTTGTTAGGCCCGGTGAAGAAGACTTTGACACCTTCAAGTAAGTTGTCGAGACGAGTCTTCCATTGCTCACTCTCGGTGTAGTTGTACATGGCGGCGGCACCAAGGATCATGCCTCCAACATTGTACGAGAACTGGTAAGGAACGATGTTGGTGCAGCCAGTCTCGATATGAGCGCCGTCGTAAACTGCCCAGTTTTTCGTGTTGATGAACTCAATGTCTATCATCCAATCCCACGTTTTGTCGGCCCATTTGGCGTAGGTCTCGTTTCCGGTGAACAGAGCGAGACGGGCACCCAGAGCAAAGAAGCAGGCCTGTGAAATGGAGTTTTTGTAGTTGTAACCGTTGTTCCATTGGAAAATCTGCCAACGCAATCCGCCACCGCAGTGTTGGTCATCCCAACGGGCCGCTTGGGTGTTGAATACGGCCTGGGCTAAGGCAAGCCATTGAGGTTGGTCCGCATCGGGATGGGGGAAGTTGTATTCGGCGGCGGACATGACGGCGAGACCCCAGAAGCCCTGGTCGTCGTTTCCTTCGGTTCTCGTTTGGTTGATGGGCATATAGTCGTTGTGGTCGCCGACCTGGAAAAGAAGGGCCTGTTTGGTGAGATTGACAAAGGAATCGTCGCCGGTGTATTTCCAGTATTCTACAAGCCAGGTCAATATCGTCGTTTGACTGGTTCGCGTGCAGTGGAAGCGAAATACAGTTGTACATACCAACGAGTGATCCCATCATTGAGCCAGCCTCCCACCCTAATCGAAATCAGTTGCGCTTCTTAAACGAGGCTCAAGTCGGTACATACAGTAATACGGTTCAGGGAGTAAACCGGGAGTTCCGCCCGGTTTGTCTCCGTTGTAAAACGAGAGCATGTCAGTGGCCATATTTTTGGCAATTGACTTTATGGATTCTGACAGGAACACATGTCAGCATGGATCTGGCGTGGGAGATGCATCTAAGACGGAGAGCACGCACGAGTTGAATTGGGGTCGAGCGTGTAGGCGGTGGCGAAGCTGTTCAGGGCGAGTAGCACGGCGCCGAAGAGCCCACGGAAGCTGGGCCGTGGCTCCGGCCTACATGATGGTTGGAGCATGGCGGTCGAGTGTTAGTCGGAGAGCGAGCGAGCGAGTGAGCGAGGATGAGCTCAGCGACGACTCGGGGCATTGGGGGACATGGAGAGACTTGAACGAATGACGACGAGACAAAAAAAAGATTGGAAAAGCGAGCAACTGAGAAGAATTCAAGAAGTAAGATGTAAGATGTGGAGGGAGGAGGCGGGATGGATGGGACCACGGAGCCTGGGGGGGAGTGGAGCGTCAGAAGGGGAGCGGCAGGAGCTAACAAGAGAGAGCTTCCCAGAGGAATTGCCTCGACGAGAGATATTATAAGGAAGATGAGATATGGCCCCGTTCAACAAGGAATTCAAGAGGAAAATATGAGAGTAAGAGAGTTGAGAGAGAGGAGGAGGGATAAAAGACAAAAAAGTAGATGACGATGGACAAGATGGGAAAATATGGGGTAGGTAGGTAGGTAGGGAGTCGCTCGGGACAGTGTGTAGTTATTAGGTACCCAAGGTACGAATAGGCCTGGAGGGAGGTAGGGGTCTATTACAGCACCGCAAAGTCTCTGGGCGGAATCGGGTATGGTTCCTCGAGGTCGTCTGTCAGTCCCATCTTTCGGTCGTATCGCATCGCCGCCAGCAAATCAATGCAGACGAGATGCAGGGAGGGACCGAAGGGTTAAGAATAAAAAACTGCATCTTCTCATCATGGGGCCATGCACGGAAGTGAGTTCTAGGCCGTTTTACGAGCCCACTCACATCCATGAGAGAGGGGGGATTGGCACTTTGTGGCCGATTTGTCCCTGACTACGGGACGGAAGCATGCCACAGTTGTTAGTATCACGTCGTAAGAGGACAGTTTTTTGTAGGACGTCGAGACTTTTTCGAATTGCGTCGAGACACTCACGCCAAAATGTGATGTGATGGCATTGAGAAAACTACAACGAACCAGAAAAGTCGATCATAACACAAGCAGCGCTTGGATGCAAACGCCTCAAAATATGAGAGAGCAATGTCCTATCATTCCCCGTCAAGGCCCCTGGTGGTGCATCAGCCTCCAATACGAGGTGATCCTGGTGCAGCGCCGAATCCGATACGGGGCACAAGGCTGTTCACGGGCCCAGACGGGGGACAAGCCTGAGGGGATCGATGGATGCATGTGGGCGTGTGTGTGGCCGGGTGCTAACTCGCTACGGCCACTTGAGCCCGTCGGGGCAGTCATGACAAAGACACTCAAAAGCAACTCCAGGGCCGGCGAGGGAGCGAGGTGCGTGCAAGGTCAACGGTGGCGGGGCGGCCGACGGAAGACTTCTTACGACCAGAGTGCAAAAGCTGAGATGATGGGGCAGACTTGAGTGACCAGGACGGAATTTGCAAAGGATCCACGCGAAAAGCGAGCACTCCAGGGCTCTCCCCTCGCCTCTCCTCCCAACCATTTACCCGCCCAGCTGAACCGAACCTGTGACGTAGCCGACCTCTCCCCCTTGCTGCTTCCACTCCACATCGCCTTGACAGCCTCTGAGGCTCCCTTCGTACCTTGACGCCTTCACGTTGCCCAAAGCCGCCCGCCTATTTCCACCTGATCACGCAAATATAGACACATTCCGACTCGCGAGACAATGGTTCCAGAAGACTTCACAGAAAGGGCACAGCAAGTCCATGCGGAATGACCGGCAAAACAAACAAAATCTCGTTTGTCAGTCATCCATCCATTACTCGACTCCCCTCCGAAACCGTCATGGCGGGTGAGGACATCCCAGTCATTCAAGCTTATCCGAGTTTGGCAACGGTCGGCCTTGTTGGCCGGAAGCTCGGTCGTATCCGTTAATCTATTTTGCTATATTTTCATGTTTCTCTCTCTCTCTCGAACGGGTTTCTCGTCAGGCCTTCTGGGGTGGCTGGTAAATATCAACCAAGGTCATCCATGTCTTTCCTGGCAAAGCATAACATCCGTCGATCTCGCTGAAATCTCACCCTCTCGGCGAGCCTCCTATTTCCCCCTCCCTTGGAACGGTCTCGTCTCACAAGAACCCACCAGCTGAACATTGCATCTGCGTGTCTCTGCCTCAAACCTATGCCCTGACACTAGTCGCTTTTCGACGTGCGTACAGGACATGCCACGACAGCAGCCGTTCCTGAATCTAGACCAATGTGAACCAGTCGCGAGCAAACTGCAGCCCGTCCGTCTCTTTTTACGAAATTCACATGTCTGAGTCAGCCAAGAAGAAAAATGCATGCACTTCATGACGCGTATTCTTACCACCCATCATCGACGCTGGCTCGTGAATGGCATTAACCGAACCGATGTCTCCCTTAAACAGCTTGCCTGCCTGATTGAGGGTTGCCGCATGTGGCACACGCCGCACCGCTTCCCATTTGGGCGAATGCGCTGGATGATGGAAGCATCAAGGTCGCATTGCGCTACCCGGCACACAGCACGAACGCGGGGACATGACAGCATGACAGGCTGGCACAAGGCAATTGGCTCCTATTGCCGCACCCAATTCTCACCGCTTTCCTCTTCCATTGCACTTACAGACGAGGTCGTCAAATGAAGCATCCACACAAGTTTGCAACGGCCGTCACACCACCTCAGACAACCTCAGCAAGCGACATTACCAAGATGTAGACCACGCTTCTCGGAGTTTGTTGGCCCAAGGCAAAAACTGTTAGACTTCGAGCTGGCAAGCCTACCCTTGGAGTCTTTGTATACCTGGATGGAGTCTGCAGTAGATGTCAGAGGCATGTTGTCAAGGGCACCGTACTCTCGTTCGCTGTACCTATTGATGGTCTCAACCATGGCTGCATGTATATAGGGAGATGAAGAGGACCCTAGCGCGTCTCGGTTTCTTACTCTTCGAAACCTCCCTAACCGCCAACCTCCGAAGGCTTGTCATCTGGAGCTCCTACCTAGTGTCCTCTCGTTTGGGTTTACAATGACAGCCCAGTGCTAGAAACCTCGTTCCGTCCGACAGCCAGGCAAAGCTGCGTGTGCACATGACACATTGGCCAGCCCCGAACACTTGATAAGCCCGAGGGGCGAGATTCTCCCTTCCTGTTCGAACCTCTTGGCGGCATTTCTCTCCGCGTTCTTACCGTAGCAGGAGATTACGACTTGAAGATACATATATCCAGAGTCCTCCCCGACTAATGAACTTTTACTGTCAACACATGGTGCATTTCTTATTGCCAAGTTGTCTTCATCCTACGGGAGGTGGCATTTCCATCATGAATCATTGTAATAACTTTGTTGAGAACCTTATTGTGATGTGTGCAAAACTGGTTCCAGCTTGCATCGATTGCTACTGTGTACCTCCGATAGTAGTTCTTCTAAGCTACCTATATTAGTAGGCATTTCATTTACTCTACTCAATGTACCCAGAGCCTAATTCTTCTAATCGCCAGCAAGCAGACAAGAAAGGAGGGTATTGGCCCAGATGAGCATTCCTCGGGAACATACTTGCATAGTCCGGTTCCGTCAATATACTGCTTAATGTGGGATAGAAGTTGTTTCGATCACTCCAGCCATAAGGCTCTCTAAGTCGGCCTAGCTCACCATGAGATGGGCATTATCAGGTTCCGTCACTCTATCGCAACCTGATAGCGATGTCCTTATCTGCCTTAATTTGTTAAATTCGGAACACGAAGTGGTTGCGATTGGACTTTGCCTCAGCCCTGACGCCCCGTCAGAGAGTGCTTATGTTGTGTCTTGAAAGCCCCAGAGTAGAGCTTCGAAGTTTCCTCTCGGGCCTTGGACCTCGCCCGTTGACCGCCTACCGCCTACCCTCTGTAGAACTGTAGCATCCGATTCTCGGCGGGATAACGCCTAGAGAAAGTTGATGTCTATGCCTTCGGCTGCGGTGTGACTTTGTCCGGTCCTGGATACGGCTGCCTATTCGATCCTGGAGTCTTTGCGTGATGCCCTTCTCCTGGAAAAACGTCAGCAACGCGTCTCTCCGCTCGGGAAATGCTGTCATATTTCTATTAGGTGTTACCCTTGGTCGGTCGACTATAGCAATACCCCGCGCAAACCAGTTCTTTCAAGATGGAAGATGGCTTGGTTGAGCGCTAGGGCCGGAAGAGTGTAGAAGATGTCGGCCTCCTGGATAATACGCTCTGGAAGTAGACGGCGTCACTAACCATCAACTACGTTGCTTCCCCTCGTGGTATCGTCTAGTGTAGCACGGAGCGACGTTGAGGAGGACGGCAAAGTTCTCGACGATAGTACGAGTCGGGCTATGTGCCTTTTGATATGTGTGAACACACATGTGTATGCACAGGCAAAGAATGTCTCGAGGCTGGTTGCCATTCAGATGGTTGCAAGGGAGATGGCAGCAGTCTCACAAAAACTACGGCTCTGTCGTGACTTTATTAGCTAGCGACAATATAGGAGATGTAGGTTAGAAGTTTACCAGTACAGGTGTGGCTCATTCTAAAGCTATCATTTTCGTTCGAGGCACTCAAAGGGAAGTCAGTAGTGAACACAAGGAAAAATTCCCCTTGATAGCCCGGAGCGTGAGGATGCTCATCGCCATATCGGAACCAGGAACAATAAGGGCGAGGGGAAGCTGAATTGGGGAAGCCTTCTTTCCCTTTCTATGATGCTGGTATCCTCATCGGCTGAGGCTTGGGACAATAATGAAAGCGATACGACAGCTGATGGCGTGTCGGGAAAAGGACTGAAAATACTACTCATCCGCCCTCATCAGTAGAATAGAAACCCGTTTCCGTGGTGTTTTCAAGCACAACACGCACATACTTGGCAATAATGGCCTATACCTTATACGGCCAGTTTCCATTGCAACTTTCGTTCCTCTTGAAGATTGGGTGGGGAGGCTGGCCCAGAAAGGCTGCGCGGTCCAAGCCTTCCCTGCTTCGTAGGTAGCCACGCCACAACAACCTAATGAGCCACAGGCCGGCCTACCTAAGCCACTCGCCAACTTGATCCGGCTCAGGCGGGAGGCTGGGGATGTCCAGCGACAAAACAGGGCTAGCCATCCTCGGGGGCATGCCTTCCAGGCTGCCTTATTTGGCGCCGAGCCAAACCCATCCTGAGGCATCCATCACCTGAGGCACCCGTCACCTGAGGGGAGGGAATCCCCGACATCAAACGCTTTGAAGAGATTGGGTTGCTGCCATCCGAAGCAAATGGCGTCGTAACTCAGTTTTGATTCATGCTTGCGTGTGCTCGCCCATGCTTGCTGACGTGCCAAAAATAAACAACAAATCGTCAGAATGTGGTAGAACTTTAGTGCTGAAACTATGACATACCTACCTCCAGGACTACCGCTGAAGCACTGAGGTGGTAGGTACGTGCGGGCACTCAGTGAAGTGGTCACCGGGCACCTGCAAGGGCCCCCGTCCGGGCTCACTGGCTCAGCCACCGACCTTAGGTGTTGGATTGCTGTCTCGCCTTGGCCTGCTGCTCAACTTCCCACTTCCCACTTCCATCCTCCCAGACTCCCGAACAGCCTCTCCTCCGCACACCTTTAACCACAACACCACGCAGCGCTCGCCCATCAATCTTCCAGTCGCCTCCCCGTGTTCCGCCTTTTCTCACCCGAATCACCCCCGACGAATATCCAAAATGCCTGAGCCAGAGCCCCGTTACGACCCCTACATCCAGCCCGGCCAACAACAGGGCGCCGGTGGCAGCAACAGAACCCAGGCGTTGCAGGCTGTAAGTTGATCATCTTGAAGTTGCATTTGGTGCGCCGCGAGCGATGGACAATGTGTGGATTGCGAGGCCCAACGAGCGAACGAATGATGACGATGGAATTGCCACCTGGCCATCAACCCGACATTTGCGGACCATATGGGAGTGACGACATGGCGTTATTTCGACACCCGGCTTTCCGTCAACGATGCGATGCGACGCGAATTGATGATTTGACTGAGACGGTTTCGGAGCTTGTTTGGCCGGTTGCGACAGCTCACCCATCCGCCGAACTCGATTTTCCTGCAATCTCAGCTCTCATCCCTGTGACGAGGCTTACGTGCGGGAAGCGTCCACCAGCCCCATTCTCGCTTTGTCCGCCAAGTCCCAATCCATCCGCATTCCATCGACCGCCGTGCGACGAATATTTGCTGAAATGTGCTAACATGATGGAAAGCAAATCGATGACACCGTTGGTGTTATGCGCGACAACATCAACAAGGTCTCTCAACGTGGCGAACGTCTCGATGCCCTCCAGGACAAGACCGACAACCTGGCTGTTTCAGCCCAGGGCTTCCGTCGCGGAGCTAACCGTGTCCGCAAGGACATGTGGTGGAAGGATATGAAGATGCGAATGTGCATAATCGTTGGTATCATTGTTCTGCTCGTCATCATTATCGTTCCATCAGGTACGTTACCTTGATTTTGCCCAACCTTCGTAAGAAGTCAAAGTTGGACCCAAATACTGACCGTTAGTAGTTGTCGCTACTCGTTAATATCTCTCGCCGGTTTTTGGGTAACTCGGTCCTCATGATCTTCATGATGGGACTTGACGACATCGCATATCGCAAGCTACGACGATGGGAAATGAGACTTTTGGCAACGGGCCATTATGCAACGGAAATCTGGTTTTTGAGCAGGTGGAATTCGTTCACGTAGGACCCGGTCATGATATGCGGGCCACTCAGCTCTCTAGACTCCTGAGCCCTCGCAGGCCGAGACGCCGATGATGCACTCTCGGCGTTGATTCAAGAGATGCTAGACCGGGCCACATGTATGATTGAGGTTAGGCGTTCCCCGATTAATTGAGATGTATTCCTTTTCATTGTCAAGTTCCTTTTAAGGCTTGGTGACGCGTTGCTTTGTGGGGGTTCAACTTCCGACTTCATCCCATCGGTACTCGTGGTGAGCGGCGTGGCGTGGACTTGTACGTGGGATATTATGCCGCCAAGCGGTCCCTTGGTCGCTAAACAGACTTGAGCGTGGGATGTAGGGACGAGAATAGATGCCAGGCCAGACATATGCCTCTTTCTCATGACAATGCATTGACCAGAAGGGGACATTAGGGCCGATCACATGAGACTAATAGTCCACGTCGACTGGGAACTCTATGGCTAGGGTTCCACCGCTCTGCACCAGCGGCTCTTGAAGTATGAAGGAGAAGACGCCGTGGACGTCGCGGTCCAGTCACGGCCCCTTCGTTGGCCTACGAGGTACCTCGGCCATGGGTCTCTTGCACTGGCGTCATTGCAGGTGGACTCTGGCGGGCTTGGGACCTTGGATAGCCCCGGACTTGGTGTAGGCCCGTGAGAGATTGATAATGCCAGTTGATTGATAATGCCTCATGCCATCCCGATCTGCACCTAGCTCGGTAGGGACAACCGACTGGACGGCCGGTACTCGATCCAGACCAGTGCATGACACCAAGGGACCCAAGGATGACCGGAGGAATGGGATGGGATGGGGGTTCGTAGTTGAATGCCGAGTGTACAGAGAGGTGAGGCAGCATTGTTGGTTCATGACGATGAACTGCCGACGCCGCGTGGCTATGGACCTACCGCAGCTAACAACAGATCAACCTACGGGACTGGCTTTATTACCTAGCTTACCCAGGCCGGTATTATAGATACCTACGCAGAGGAGCTACTGTAGGCATGGTTTGCAATGCCCTAATGACGTGTGTGGGATCATGCATGAAGAGCCTCGGAATTGGAGCATTGAGCTGAGAAAAAAAAAAAAAAAAAAAGAATAAAAAAGGATCATGAACATGGACCGGAACAGTTTGGTTTGCACATCCATGTCCACACCAGTAGTCTACAGATTCTAACTCTCCACCCTGAAAACGCAACACAACGAAATGGGTTGACCAAACTCGTCCTCCCTCCACTAAGCTGGCAAGAAAATTTTCATTCGACCGGAATCCGGATCTGTTCTGCAGTGTGTCTCCATTCTAGATAGGATCTTCGGGGCGAAGTAGGGTGATGCCCTCGAGGTTTTGTCTTCGGAGGACCGAGTAGGTTCCTCAACAACCTCACTCGCGAGTCAATGGTCCATGCCAGGGAACAAGAAAAAAAGAAAGAAAGAAAAAAGACACATGCTAGCCAGGTTTAGTTCCGCCACTCAGTCAACCGAGAGGGGGGATTGGAGACAAGCCGGCAAGGTCCCGTGTGGGTAGGTTTTTTTGGTCGTCGTCAAGTCGGTGCAAGTTGATACATGCTAAAAGTGCTGGGGATGCATGTTATGACGAGGTACTTCGTGCTATGACTCCCCATTGAGCAGATCGAGACTGAACTGAGAGCGGTCTCGGGGTTCCGGTTTTTTTCTGCCCCTCCCCCACACGGACAGTCTACCACCACCACCTTCCATTTACTTGAGCCTCGACCTTCCCGCCAGTTCTCAACCCACACAACATCCTCCCTTCCCTCCGATTCTCCTCGACGCCCTCACCACGCACCAGACCAGCACGCCCCCGAGCCAATTGGTCCCGTAGCCCTCGAGGAACATGTTGTCCGCCACCGCCGTTGCCTTCAGGGCCGGTGCCCGACGAGCTGCTCCCCGAGCCGTCGCCCGTGCGGCCGCTCGTGCTGGTGCTGTGCCGACCCTGGCCCGATGCCAAAACCCCAACAACAACCGCGCCCTTTCCACCACTCGAGCTGCCGCCGCTCCTCCTGCTCGGGATAGAACCCGTGAGATTGTGGCCCAGGCCGTCAGCAGCATAGGCAGCAAGCGTGAGGGCCAGCAGTATCTCAAGCTGTTCACCTCCGTCTCCTCCAAGAAGTTCGCCGTCATCAAGGTCGGTGGTGCCATCCTCACCGAGTACCTCGACGAGCTGTGCCGCAGCCTGCTGTTCCTCAACGAGCTTGGCCTGTACCCCGTCATTGTCCATGGCGCTGGCCCTCAGCTGAACCGCCAACTGGCGGCAGCTGGTGTCGAGCCTCAGTTCGAGGAGGGCATTCGCGTCACCGACGCTAAGACCCTCGGCGTCGCCCGCAAGCTTTTCCTTCAGGAGCAACTGAAGCTCGTCGACCGCCTCGATGAGCTTGGTGTGGCCACTCGGCCCATCAGTGGTGCCTTCGTGGCCGATTATCTCGACAAGGACAAGTGGCAGTACGTCGGAAAGATCACAAAGGTTAACAAGGAAGCTATCGAGAACTCTATTGAAGCCGGGTATATTCCGATTCTTACCTCAATGGCCGAGTCTTCTGATGGCCGCCTCCTCAACGTTAATGCCGACGTTGCGGCTGCTGAGCTCGCTCGTGCCCTTGAGCCCTTGAAGGTCGTCTATCTCTCCGAGAAGGGTGGGCTGTTCGACGGCGAGGGTGAAAAGATTTCCCAGATCAACCTTGATGCCGAGTTCGACCACCTCATGTCCCAGGGCTGGTGCCGATATGGTACCCGCCTCAAGATCAAGGAGATTAAGGAGTTGCTCGATACCTTGCCCCGAACCTCCTCCGTCGCCATCATTCACCCAAGTGATCTGCAGAAGGAACTGTTCACTGACTCCGGTGCTGGTACTCTGATCCGTCGTGGTGACAAAGTCCAGAAGGCCTCCACCGTTGACCAATTCGAGGATCTCGAGAAGGTCAAGGCGGCTCTTGTCCGCGACCGTGAGGGTCTGGATGCCGAAGCTACCGTTGACCGGTTTATCAATTTCCTCAAGGAGAAGCCATTCAATGCCTACTACGATGATGCTCTGCAATGCTTAGCTGTCGTTCTCCCCGCCGGTGAGGATGGATCTGCGGCCACTCTGACAACTCTGAGCATCACCAAGTCCGGATGGTTGAGCAACATTGCCGAGAATGTCTTTGCCGCCATCAAGAAGGACCATCCCACCCTCGTCTGGACCGTCAGCGAAGAGGACGAGAATCTTACCTGGTTCTTCGAGAAGGCTGATGGAACCTTCAGCAAGAATGGCAATGTTCTTTTCTACTACGGCTGTGATCTCCGATCTGATGCCCTGCGCCCTGCCTATGAGCAGTTTACCGCCCACGGTCGGGCCACCCTTGGTGAATCGACCCTCGAGGCTCGTCTCCGCAGCGCGGCCCAGTCTACTAGCAAGACTCTGAACGCCTCGCAAGGCCGAACCTTCTCGACTCTCGCCCGTCGACCTGCCAACGCCTTTGGCCAGCAGCGACGAGGTTATGCTACCAACACTAACCCCAACCCTCCCCTGGGCAAGAAGAACGCTTCCAATAATGTCCCCGCTCGTGTCGCCCTTATTGGTGCTCGAGGCTACACTGGCCAGGCTTTGATTGACCTCCTTAACTCCCACCCTTACATGGATCTCAAGCACGTTTCATCCCGAGAGCTTGCCGGTACGGAGCTTCAGGGTTACACCAAGCGCAAGATTATCTATGAGAACCTGTCGCCCGAGGATGTTGGCAAGCTCGAGAAGGAGGGTCAGATCGATTGTTGGGTCATGGCTCTTCCAAACGGTGTTTGCAAGCCCTTCGTTGATGCTATTGACGAGGCTCAGAAGGGTAGCAATACCCGGAGCGTTATTGTTGACCTGTCCGCCGATTACCGATTTACCGATTCGTGGACCTACGGTCTCCCTGAGCTTGTCAAGCGTTCCAAGATTTCCCAGGCAACCCGCATTGCCAACCCTGGCTGCTACGCTACTGCTGCTCAGCTCGGTATTGCCCCCATCCTTGAGCACCTTGGTGGTGAGCCTGTTGCCTTTGGTGTCAGTGGCTACTCTGGCGCGGGAACCAAGCCCTCTCCCAAGAACGACATTAACCAGCTACGTGACAACCTCATGCCCTGTAAGTGTTTTATCTGCCTGATTGTTCTTATATATCATATACTGACGATTAGCAGACAGCTTGACTGACCACGTGCACGAGGGCGAGATTTCTAGCCAGCTCGGTACCCAGGTTTCTTTCGTCCCCCATGTTGCCGCGGTTCGTGATTGATTATGCTGGACTTTTGGGGATATGTTTGCTAACTCATTCAGTGGTTCCGTGGCATCCACCACACCATCAACATCCCCCTCAACAAGACCATGACGTCGCGAGATATCCGCCAAATCTACCAAGATCGATATGCCGGCGAGAAGCTTGTCAAGGTTGTTGGTGAGGCGCCTTTGGTGAGGAACATCATGGACAAGCATGGCGTGGAGATTGGTGGCTTTGCCGTGCACAGCAGCGGCAAGCGAGTTGTTATTTGCGCAACCATTGACAACCTCAACAAGGGTGCCGCCACCCAGTGCCTACGTAAGTATTCCTGTTTGCGGCGAGATTTGGGAAGCAACTGACAGCCCGTAGAAAACATTAACCTCGCTTTGGGCTACGCGGAGTATGAAGGCATTCCTACCATGTAAAGGGCGTCAAAACAGAACGAAAGACTTAGAACGGTGTTGTGTATGGGAGTTTTATGTTTCATGAATTATCAACAGCTATGCTTAGCCCTCGCTCACGTCTGGGGTTGGAACCTTGTACATAAATAGTCTGTCTTCAGTTTGAGTCATTATGGGGATGTGACCTTTCAATGAGAGTTAATGTGCTGTGTGCAACGCTGCATTTGGCATTCCATCAATTCCTCCTGTGTAGAAGCTTAAACGATAGGTAGTCTGTCAGGTTGGTACCAGTTTGAGATTATTGTGTTCGCCCCCTATTTCAGTTTTCTCGCAAATGCCAATTTTTGCATTTTACCAAGTCTAACCTCCATCCTAACCTCAAGTCTATCTTAATGCCAATCGCCTCGAGTCTTGGCCCTCGACTGGTACGGACGTACCTACCTGTCGTTCGTAGGGTATCAGTCCAATTGGGAGACAGTCATAGAATAAGGTAGCGTACTATGGCGTGCTTAGGAGCTCTATGGAAATGCTCGTTATATTCCATAGGCTTAGGCAGGGTTGAAGCGGCTCTTTAATTCAAGGTAAAACGCGTTGGGTTGCGTGGTGGAGAGCAGCATCGGTACCACGACATCAGTTGGCGCTCGATCAGATTCGAGTCTCTACGCCAATAGACCGGGAGAGTTTGTGCGGCGAGGGGACACAAGGGAGCTTGTCTTAACTGCTACCTAGCTCGATGATAAGGATTTTCGCACATATTACCCATCAAGTCCCTTATTTCACACAAGAACCACATTCCGCATATCCAATCATCCAGTCTGCAGCCACCTGTGTCCGACTCGATTTTGTGATTCTTGCGAGTCGCAAACTCGAACAATGGCCAATATACATTATTGGGTCCTTTCTGAGGGTGCTATGCCATCTAGATCTGAAAACTGACATCACCTCCCACTGATGGGAGTGTCTTCTGGTCTGTGGCCATTTACAAATTTTATTCAGCATTCATTGCTTACTCAGTGACGACATTGCTTCATAGGTTTGCCGAATTGAAGGATGATAATGATTGAGCAATTGCCCGCTTTTGGTGTTGGGCAAGTAGGGGTTGAGTGTGGGATGTTTGAAGCTTGTGGACAACAATTTCCTAGCAACGCTCCTCTTGATGTTTGAACACCTAATTTGACAAATACTGATTTCCATGCAGCTTGTAACCATCAAATCTTGTTAGTTAGTTGGAAACTCGTCTCATCCATTAAGAGTTGTGGCAAGCCATCTCCTTGAAAGGAGGTTGCTGCAAGCAATGCAGAGCAATTGTTTCTCCCCTCGCCAAACACAAATGACCCGATAATATATACTGAGCGAACAAACACGGGATCACACGTCAAACTTGAAGATTGTTCAATGAGGGGTTGCCTATTAGAGTGGCTAAACACCTTTAAAGAAGATTGTCGCCAGTTTCACCCTCTTCTCCCCCAGGAGTTTCCAAGTAAATCCAAAGCTCTGCTCATAGTATATGGGCTAGTTTCTAACGGGTCTATCAAGAAACCGTTCGCCATTAGCACACTATCATGGCACATCAAAGCCACCACGAGCCGCGTGCATTCCCGAGAGACGTCTCGTCTAGCCCTAGCCCAAACCAAGGCCATGATTCGAAGTGGGGAGTCGGTCGCATCGGCGGCATCATTATCATAGTATTGATCGTCGTCCTCATTCTGGTCGGCATAGTCTTACACGCCCTCCGAAAAAGAGACCAGCCCAAGCGAGCTGCTCTTCGTCGAGCCGAGGGTGGAGCGGCAACCGGACGGACGGAGGGGCCGGCTCGGCGACCGGAGCAGGGGGATAGAGGTCAACAAGGAGAGCCGGTCGATCAGGTGGCGGCTAATATCAAAAGGCGTTCATGGTGGGGTTTCGGGCCTTGCCCCGAAGGTAAGCTGGGAAAGAAGTAAGACGCAATTGTGAGAGTCAGCTCTGACGGTGTTGTGCTAGATCCTCCGCCACCACCTGGCATTGAGCTCACCAAGGACGGATTGCCTCGATACCCGCCACACTTCTAGGCCAAGCAATATTACGAGCCTAATCTGACGAGTTCTGACGCCCAGTTCGGAAGTAACCGAAATCGGAATAAAGGCTAAAGGGATGTGGGAAGGTATTGAAAGAGTATTGATGTCGTCAAGCAAGCGAACATGCAACAACTTCGTGATAGCGGGTCGGCGTTGTCCATTTGGCTTGGAGGCTTCTATCAGGCCATTGAGAGAGTCCTACAATAAACCCCCCGTCAGGCTGAGGCTGCTATTGAGCCAGGGCATCGGATCTTCTTCAACCTGGCGATTACCTTACCTCTTATGGCAAGCGAGAGCCGCAGCCTGGCACGTCTCGGAAAGTTATGGAACAAGCATTGGGGAACTGGGGGATTTCCGCCAGGGTGCTGGGGAGTAGATAGAGTAGATGCAGGGAGCTGTCAAGCTGCACGATCCCGAGATAGTCCGAGAACTAGGAACGAAGTTGCATCGAACCCTTCGTCATCGACTGAGATGGTGCCTCGTCTAGATGGCTTACCCTAGACCATCTAGGGCACTAACTGGGAGCTAGCATGCAAGCTCACCAGGCACGTGACCACCCGTCAAACGCTCACCCGCGCGTCTAGACCTTAGCTAGGAGCTACCTTCCCTTAGCTACCCTGCCACGAAGCTTTCTTTTGACCTACGACGACTTGCGAATACAACCTTTTTGTTGCAACAACGCCCGACAACAATGGCTACGCGGTCGCCTTCGCCCGCACGAGGCCGCTACCGCTCTCGCTCTCGCACGCGCACGCACACTCGCTCACTCAGCCCTCGATCCGACATCTCACGGTCATCCGACCGCCGCCGCCGCTACAGCTCCCGCTCGCCGGCCCGATCCCCGACGCCCCCACGACGCAATGGGCGGCACAGAAGCCGTAGCCGCAGCTACAGCAGGGAGTCTTCGCCTGTGAGGAGCACCAAGGTAAATTACCCGTCGATTGTGAACCTTGGGCGTTGCGGTGAGTTAACTGGGTCGCAACAGATTGTGGTGGAGCGGCTCTCCAAGAACATCAATGAACAGCACCTACAGGAGATTTTCGGTCAGTTCGGCCGCATCAAGGACCTGGACCTCCCTATCAACAGAACTTGTGAGTTGGCCCAAGCATAGTCGCAAAGCCCCGGTCCTTGACCTCGGACTGATTGCTCACCGTTTTGGCAGTTGGGACCAATCGAGGCACGGCGTATATCTTATACGACCATGAGACGGACGCCGAGGAGGCGATTGCGCATATGCACGAGGCCCAGGTCGATGGCGCAACAATCAACGTCTCCATCGTGCTGCCCCGTCGCAGGCTATCGCCGGCTCCCCCAACGGCCAGGCGTGGCGCCAATATCGATCCCAGAGTTCCGTTCACGGGGCCACGTGGGGGTGTCGCCGGAGCCAGTGCTGGAGGCAGCGGCGGAAACGTGGCTGGCGGTGGTGGCCGTCGTCGTATGTCACCGGGGAATAGATATGGTCAAAGGTCAGACGTTTACCGCCCTGGATCCCGTTCGAACTCCAGGTCACCCGGGCCACCGCCGTCGCGCGGGGGTGGGAGTCGTTTCCGCAGCCACTCAAAGGACTCTTATTCCTCGCGGTCACGGTCCAGGTCCCCCACGGGGCCAAGGCGTCGAGGTGGTGGCTCCGGTGGTCGACACGATGACCACGACATGAGACGTCGTAGCGTGAGTCGAAGCAGCTACGACAGCTATGGCGACAGAAGCCGATCTCGCAGCCGAGGACGGGGCCACCGGTGAGAAGATGCGGTGGTCAGAGAAAGAGTGTGCCCAATGTGTACTGTATATTACCTACTACCTACTACGGAAACGAGAAAGGATTCTCATGGGTGGCGTTCAGCGGGGAAGTCAACAAGGAAGACCAGACAGGGGAATTGGTCCTAGGGAAATTTATTTTAGCTCACGAACAAGTCTGTGGTTTGCTGACCCGCCTCATCTGCGACTAGCTAACATATTTCCAGATGGAGATTGATGCAGCATGAGACTCAATGGCGGACGGTCCGCAAGATGGTTCCCGGAACCCTGGTCCCTCCTCCTGAAGCCAGCTCGGACAAATTTCCTCTTGTGATAGTGGGCAACGGATCATGACTTTCCCCCCTTTGCTCGTCCAAGATTTCCCTTGTCTGCGTGAATTTCGGCTTGAAACATGCATGGATTTGCTATGGAGATATTCCCTCCCCTTCCCTTGCAAGTGCTTGGCCCTCATCTTATCTCGCGTGGATCATCGACCATATCATATCCGACTGCCGCGCTCTGCGTTGCAAGGCCACATCTCCCTTCCACGCCGCCCGGCGGCATTAGGGCCCCCTCTTTCAACATACGAACAAGATACCGGCCCTTCCAGGGTTTTTCAGATCGCATCTGTTATTTGTCATTTTCTGCTCCACGGCCGGTCAGTGGTGTGGGGATGTGGTACGTTTGGCGGGTCTAGACTGATGAAGCCTTCAATTTCACAGCCTGGTCGCAACATCTGGCTAAGGGCTTATATCACACACACTCGCGCGGGGCTAGAAGGATCATACCGTGTCAACGGGACAAGGCTAAGCCGCGTAGCGTGAGCCCAACGCATGCATGTATGCATAGGACATCATGACCTCAGCTCACCCGCGTCTTCTTGGGCTCGGAGCTTATAGGGCTGAGTGATATCCCTCACCCGGTCGGCCACGGACCAGTGACCAAAGCCCGTGCGGCAAGGTTCCAGGGAGTAACTCGGCCGATAGGTTCTTGGCCCTCTTGTGGCATTCAACGTTGGGTTGGACGATGGGGGATGGGAGACCTTTTGAAACGGGGTCCCGTTTCTTCATGGACCAGCGCCACTCATATGGTGACTATTCGTCATCACCCCGCTGTCGGCCTTTTAGCCACCGGCTCAAGGACGGCCCAAGGCCTTCCTACGGGCGGCTTTGGTTTGTGGAAACGGCCTGAGACAGATGGCCGATACGGGGTCTTGGGCAATCTGCATGCAGCAAGGATGGCCTTGAAAGAGACGACAGTCCACAGCCTCAGCCAGAGTCGAGCCAGGGCCAGCTGAAACTTCTCGAGAAAGGCTTCACCGAGTTGCCATTTTGTATCGCTTGCAGGCAAGTATTGGCTGGGGGCTGATCTGCAACCATAGTCGCGAGGGGCGCAAGGTACTGCAACCTTCAGGCATGTGATCCATCTCTGTGGTAGCCAATGACAGATGCCGGAGTTCAGATTCGCAAGGCCGAGAGGTCTGACAGGTCCCTTTTCCGGGGTCTTAGACGTACTCTGGGCGTCGATGCGTGTGATGGCGGTGGAGCGTTGCGAGCTCTTGTGGAACATGGCCCCCATGCGATGCATCATCACAGTCATGCCCTGGGGATCCAGCGCTCCAGGGATTGCGCTTCGTCTGTTTTCTGCATGAAGCCTCAAAGGTTCGAAAACGCACAGCCAAGCTCGGTCCATTTTCGGCTTCTCCCAACCGCTTCCCCGTACTGCCGCTTCAGGATTGCTGCATGGTACGACCGAGGCAGGCAGGTGGCGTATAATTCGCTTCGGTGGTGGGCTGGCAGCCGTGTCCCGGGTCTTGTAGGGAGCCAGCGGTGTTTGGTGGTTCTGTGTCTCCCCAATGGCTGCGCTACCTGCTCTGGCGTCGCAATGAAAGGGCGGGCGGGCCACTTGGACGTTGTAGGAATACTAATCATGATGCTCTGCCTCGGGTGGTGGCTCACATCACCAGCCCCACCAACACGGGTCCCGTTGAGCTCCGAAGGGGAAGAGAAAGTCGGCTGCGAACCACACCATCACGGAGCGGCCTCAGCTCCGTGAGGAGATGGAGTGGGTGAGAGACAATGCTTGGCACATGTGCGGATAGACGCACGTCACATATCCTGCCCGGGCCCACGTCGGGGACTAACACACACGTTGCATTGATTGCCACGCAGACATTGGGGGGAAGGGGAGCAGTGAGGAAAGAAGACGGGCCTTTGGGTTCTGTGGGTTGGCTCGGGGTGAGGTATGATGGCGCCTCCCGGGAGAATGGATACACGATGGATTTTGAGCCTCACTTGTCTCCGTCGGTTTTGGGTGGGCAGACCATCGGCGCCGGTTCTTCGGGTCGAGTCGTCGGCGTACGTTGACGGGTGTTTGTTGCTGCTACGAGGTGCATCTTTCTGAGGGTTTTCCTCATCCGATTGGAAAGCTGGAAGACGAGACGAGACGAGACGAGACGAGACAATGACACCCCCCTCCCCGGTCTCCCAGGGCGTGCGTGTTTATCCTACTGCTCGGGCTATTTTCGAACCATGTCGTCGGGTGTCAGAATTCGGAAGTGCCTATTTCAATAGCCCCGGGCGACCAGGCCATCAGGCCCCCCCAAGGAAGTTCCGTGGACCCGTCGTTCCGGGGTTTAGGTCGCAGTCGCAGTCACGGTTGCGGACGCGGTTGCGGGCGAAGCGGGATGTCGTTCCCCGTCTACAGAGAGACAAGCATCGGATGCACATGGATGGTTTCATTTCAATTCAATTGGAACAGCATTTGGCAAATGGACGGGTAGACGGGGAATGGGGTCCTTTGAAGAAGAGGGAGACGATGATCCCTATCCCTGGCGATTGATGGGGATTTTTGGGTTATTTCTGTTTTCTGCTTTTATGGTGCCATGGTGTTGGCGGGCAGCAGGAGGACGAGATGTGAGCCTCATTGGGAATGTGCGTGTTGCAGCCCGCTCCCCAGGCAAGCAAGGTAAAGGTGGGCGTCAAGCTACGAGAGCTACAGGCCACAAAGCTACGAGCTATCCATTACAGGCTGTGTATACGTACAGGCGCAGCCTAGCTCTGGCTGGCTGGCTGGCGGCGGGAATGGAAATGCATCTGCGCCGCCCCCTCCCCTTGTCAATCATTGCCCCCTCCCTGTCCTACCCTCCGCCTCTCTCTCTCTCTCTCTCTCTGTCTGGCTTTGGCTGTTGTCTCTTGACCCTGTCTGTCTGTCTGTCTGTCTCTCGGCTGTGACCCCTCATCTTCTCGCACCAGGTACCTACCTACCTACCTACTCGAGTTCATCTTCATCTATCGTCGTTGTTGTCTCTGGTCGGAAAATGAATATAACCTCAGACGCCCGCCGAGCTTGAAAAGTAGACGGCAGCCTTTCCTTCTTCCACACTTGGTTCCCACATACATACACACGCTCTCACATACTCTCAGCTGAGTGCGTCCTTGTTATTGCACCATTGCAATATTATTTCGCCATTATTGCTCTTTCGCCCCCCTCCCACTTCCCCAAATCTCACCCTCCATCTTTTTTCGACCTGCTGCCTTTTGCTCTCTATTGGTCTCGGGACAATCTATCACATATCACACATCACACGTGTGTGAGGTGGTTGAAAGCTGGGTCATCCATCATCCTATCTACTTGGGAGTGAGTGACCTGCCCCGCGGTAGCTACTTATACCTTCATCTTCCCGCTCTCGAGGAAGGCTTTTGGAGAGACTATCTATCTCTCTCTCTCCTCCCCTTTTTCTCTATCCCTTTTCCCTTTTTTTTTTTTTTTTTTTTTTTTTTTTTACACTTTTACCTACAATATATATCCATTTATCACTTGATCCGCCACTGGTCTATCATCACCCATCACCACTATCATCATCATCATCATCATCACCACCAGCTACCAAACTATCACCACCAACTTACAACCAACCACAACCACAGCAACAAACAACAATCATGATCTTCCAAACTACTCCTCTCTTCCCCCTCCCCATCAATGGACCCTCGGACCCTGACCCTCCACCAACCCCTCCAGGAGGACCCCGCGTCCCTCCTCCTCAGCCCGATCCGCCGCCATCACCTCCGCACCATTACTTGCATGATGCGCGCACCCATGCCGCCCTCCTCGCAGCAACATGGGCTTTATAATTCTCCTTCCCACCACCACCACCACCACCACCACCTTCCTCCTTCCTTCCCGTCCTCTCTGCCCTTTCTCTTCCCGCTCCGACTCCCACCCTACCCTACCCTACCCTTGAAAGGGGGACTCCTCCATCTGTCCGTGGCCCGGAGAGTTTTGGGGGTGATCGATGGAGGAGTGGAGGGGAGGCTGAAAGAAAGGAACAGGTGGGAGATGAGAAGAGTCAAGTCACGGCAATGCAATGAATGGGGTGGAGAACTGGGTGATGATTGGGGGGCGTGTGGTGTGGTGTGTGTCTGTGTGTCTGTGTCTGTGTCTGCTCTCTGACAGCCAACACGGACAAGTCAGGACAAACGCCAACAGCAGCAGCAACAACAACACAACAAACTCGGCCTTTCACTCAGGTCTACAACCAAACCCCAGCCCCATGAAAAGACGATCCATGACCATGTTTCCCGTGGGTCGATCACGCCAGGGTCCCTTTCTTGTTGTTGCTTGTTCACAGTCCCTTTTTTTATCCCCTTCTTCCCTTTCGAACCCTGTCCCGTCCCCTCCTGCACACACACGCGCGTACATGGGTGCGGCCGCGGATCGCAAGCCGTGATTGCGAGATCTGCGTGATTGGGGGGAATTTTCCCACAGCCAACCGGGGTTCGGTTTGGCGGGGCCTAAGCCCTGTCGATTTTGACTTTCTCTTTTTTTTTACTGGAGGCGGAATGAGCTTGGCGCATGAACGTGCGGGTGATTATACTATGTAAGCCTGCGAGCGAGTGAGTGAGGACTGGGTATATACGGGATCATCATCATTATTCATGACTGTTTTGGGGAAGGAGGACGAGGACTGACTGCATTGCATGTTTTTTTCTTCTTCTCTTTTGTTAGGCGAGGCTTTTTACTGATGAAATTAAACGTTATTTTCTTCACCTTCTTAATCCATAAAGCATCTGTTTGCTGGTCTAATCCGGCTTGCCTCATCGGGCAAGAAACTCCGGTGTTTTGAGTGGATCGTCGTTTCTTTGATCACCATCATCATCATCGTTACATTACATTACCATGGCCATGATTACTAGAAATTTTTTTTTTTTCAACGGCGGCAACGGGGAGCGGGAACTTTGTGAATTGTTCGTTCTGTTTTGTTTTCCCAAGCGGAAGCTCAACTGGGTTGCATATTGGCATCTGTCAGTCCCACACCCAGCGTTGGATGCGGCAATGGAGGGGTGTTGCGAATAGCCTCGGGTACTACCTAACTAGGCCGCCTGCACGACTGTGTCTTGTTTGACTGCTACTTGCTGTATCAAGTAATGAACTTATCCAACATTACTCCTTGCTGACTTGTTCTCCTCATTCTCACTTCATCCATCAAACCATTCGCGAAACGAGGCCAACGTCATCACGCCATCACTTGACCCAGCCCAGCCCCAACACCCATCCGACCCGTCCAGCCCGCCTTCTCCATGGCCGCGGGAATGCGTGCAATGCAATGCAATGTCACCCGGTTGAAACAGACGAATGCTCATTCTCGCAGCCTACAAATTCTTCATTTGGTCCTCGCCTCTGACCCATGCCAGCTTCCCTGCTTCCCCACAAACCAGACCCAGCCAGCTACCCTAGACCAACACGATTGATGCTCGCTTTCCTCGTCTGGCGACGGGCAGCCGTTTCCTTGAATCATGATGGATCTCGGTCGATGGCTTGCACCAGTCATACACTAACGTATTGACCACACGCCCCCCCTTCCGAGGCCCCCGCCCCCCTCTCCCCCATTTGGGACCCGTCCGAGTCTGTCTCCCCATTCCCAGATTGATCATCATCATCATCATCATCACAATCATTCATTATCACCACTTCTCCAAACGGCAGGCAGCCAGGCAACGGCATCTCTCCTCCTCCTCCTCCTCCTCCTCCTCCTCCTCCGCCCTCCGCCCTCCGCCCTCCGCCCTCCGTGCCATGTTCCATCCGGACTGGATTTGTTTTAAGAGACCATCAACTAGCCAGCTGACTAACTACGATGACCGTCTGTTCCCCCCCCCCTAAAACCTATTCACCATCTCGCCGAAATAAAGCCACTGAAGAAGAAAAAAAAAAGAAAAAAAGAAATGGAGATCTGCCATCAAGCATTATTAACAAATGCACGCCTTTTCGAGTGGCTTCATACAAACCGGACACGCGCGCGATTACGTGGCCATCTTCTGGCACCATAGTGTAAGAACAATACGAAATAGGCTCGACTGATGCTACCGCTTCATTCCCTTCATCGCCGGACGCACCGCTTATCGGCAAATAGCCTCAACAATCATGGCAGAAGAGAATCTCGGTCCGAGACCCGTGTGTCGTGACAGACTAGCCCCTCTCAATCAAAGAAACGGCAGCGAATGAGGGACGCGGTAAATGAAAGCATGACCAGTTTCGACCTCGATGAAACCGTATCCAGTTGGCAGCTATTCCCGCGCGCACGGCCAAGTCTCCGCCTCGCGGGATGATACTGCGGGCCGCGGATACAATGTATGGTTGCATGGACGAATCGTCATGGTTGTTTGACATGTTGTAGCTGGTTTGTATTACTGCCTGCTCGCATCTATTCACCATGACATTCATCCCCTCGCCTCCAAACATCAAGGAACGCTTGAAACCCGAATCCCAAGAAACGCCCGCCGCCCATTCCCATCCCCATCCCCGGCCCCCAAAGATGAACTCCTTGGACTGCATTCGACGCCCGCCCGGGCTCACAACAAGGCCATGCCGGCTCCCATAATGCCCAATGCGGCCCCGGCCACGTGCACCGTGGCCCTTGCTGGAGCCCAGCCCTCGCTGCTCCTCGTCGAGTGCATGCTCGTCTTCTTGGGCGTTGCCGTGGGGGTCGGCGTGGGAGCGTGCGTTGTCTTCACCGGAGTCTTGGTGACGGGGCAGTTTGCCGTGCATGGGATGGCCGAAGTGAAGGGATTCAGCTCGACCTTGCTTTCGGGAAAGACGGCAGGCTGAGACCACAAGGTTGGGTTTGGAATCACGGAATCGTCCTCGGGATTGAGCACGTTGGAGATGATGTGCATGATGCCGTTGGCGAGAAGGATATCGGTCTGTTGCACCTGGGCTGAGTTGATATACAAGTTATTGGTGAGCTGTCGGACAACGATCATCTCCGGGTTGCCCGAAGAATCCTTGGCCATGGTCTCGAGCTTGGTGCCGTTGGCGAGATGAGTTGATGAGATGACTTGGTTCGGAACAACGTGATATGCCATAATGTTCTCCAGAGTCTCATCGTCGGCGTTCTCGAGGCTGCCTCCCACGTATCGTAGAGAATGGTCCGTGGGTGCAAAGATGGTCACGTTTTTCTCACCCGAAAGCTTGGGCATGATGTGCGTCTCGAACAAGCCACCCAGGAACGAGTTCAACTGGAAGTTCAACGCCGTCTGTCGAATAGGGCTCGGAGGAGTGAGGAGATTGTCAACAATGTGGATGATGCCGCCCTGGAACGGGATATCGTTATCGACGAGAACGACACGGTTACCCATGCCTGACATGAAGACAATTTCGTTATTCTGCTTGGCAATCAAGATGTTTTGACCAGAGGTGACATTTGTGAACTTGGGGTCCATCAGCAGAGTCGGCCTCATGTAAATCGGGCCTGGTTTGAGATCTGCCGTATTGACAGTGTTCTGAAGAACGTGGTATTGAAGGAGAGGGACGGTGACGTCCTTGTTGTCGGGGTTCCATATCTCCTTTAGGGAAGAGTACGGGATCTGCTCAAAAGCGTCGTTGTTTGGGGCAATGATCTGTCAAGGGTTAGAGGATGACTTTCAGGTCAAAGAGTGGACAGAATCATGTTTGATAGCATATAAGTAAGGGGAGGGCGCTTACAGTAACTCCGTCATAATTGGGCAACTGAAGTAGAAGATCAGGGTATTTCTGCTCAATCTATGAGCAACCAACTTATCATCGTCTTGGATTTGGCATTGTACAGACCTTGAGCAGCTTGGTAAAGGTTGTTAGCGTCGTGTACTGAGACAAGACAGTTCCCAAATCCTGGCTGGATTGCTGGTTGGCTGGAGTGGCGGCGGCCAGGCCAGCAAGCCCAATAACGGCCGTGATGAACCGCATCGTTTGAAATGGAAACGGTGTGAGATGGAGTAGGAGTTAATGTGATGGTTTCTTTTGTGTTTAGTGAGCGGAAGTCACAATTCCCAAGTGTTGTTAGGCGTTGTGCGATCAAGTGTAAGTGATGGTGGAGCTGCTGGAGCTTGGATGGAGATGGCGGTGCAGAGGAAGCACAGACTAATCTAATCAATTAACCGTTGTGGTGTACAGTTTCTTTTGAGAGAAGGACGAGTATGAAAGAGAAAACAGTGAGAGGCTAAGAACAGGGCTCTGGTATGCAGCCTGATAGGAGATGGGGCTCGGAGCCGGTTCCAACAAGGAATGGGAAGGAAGGCCAGGAGAGAGGAAGACGGAGCCGACAATGCTGAACGCACTAAGGCGCTGTAAGTGTGCTGTAGGAGCGGTTGAGTGAGCGTTGTTCACATGGATGGGAAGTAATCCTCCGGGAGGAAAATGGCTGGCTAATAAGTAGTCCCGTTCAGACGAAGCCATGAGGGCCTCACCTTACAGGCAGCCCCAGCCATTGACTACTCCATCATCGAATCCGGAAAGGCACCTGTCCAAGCCCTGCGGCCCGCCCATCAAAGAGCCTTCACATCCCCTGGCCGCAGAACGAGCTCTAGAACGAGGGGACACCACACTCGCCCCAGGTACCGTCTGGACGAATCCAAGGCTGCGCCAAGCCTGTCAGCTACGTCGAGATCTCTCTTTGCGTCGAGAGATCTGCGGAGATTCCGATTAAGAAACCCCCCTGAACCCTGCTAGTCGAACCGCTAGCCATGTGTGACCGGGGTCTCGGTGGTCCGGATTGGGGTTGAGCGTGAGCCGCACGCAGCTCGTCTTAGACGACATACCCAGCTGGTGCTGTTCCTTGTTGCCGCTGCAAACACTTCCGCCCCGATCATCTTCGCTCTGAGACCCAGATAACTGGTTGTGGTGCGAAACGGTTCCAGCCCTGACCGTCTTTGAGCCCCCTCACGTAGGTCTCAATCCAAGGGTCCAGTTGCAATTGTCAGCAATTGGCGATGCCGACATCCAGGTTACGAGAGACAAGGATTAGCCTGTTTACCCATCTCAGATCCTGGTTGCGCTGCTCTTCGCTCTCAAATTGGTTCAATCTTTGTTGAGAGCCTGGATCCGTTTGCCCCGCGGATAAGAGAACAATGGACCAGGACCAGACTTCAGCTTAGCCTCATTCACAATGTCGACAAAGAAGTGGCATGACCATCGATATGCACTCCTAAACTAGCTGCAAAGCCGGTCAAGGCCTGGCCACAACTCCATACAAAATGGGTGATGTCCCCAAAGACCATGGTCCAGAGCCCGTGTTGCAGAAAACGAGCATGCCGTGCACCCGGGGTCATTACCATGACAACTTGAGCCCAAGAGGCCAATCCGAAAGAGACAGAAGAGGAACCTTAGTGCCAAAGTGGCGTCTCTCACGAACTAATGGACCCATTCAGAGAATGTTGCCCCCAAGTGATAAGCCCGGCCTTTCGGGGTTGGGCTTCTCTACGCTGACACTCAAGCGCCCGGACCGTCGACTGCTGCGGGCGTGGCCCCTCTCACGACTTAACACAGAGACGATGGAATTGGAATGTCAGTAGCGAGAGACTCGATGGGGTGGCCAAGTGTATGCCATGGAGACACCAGTTGATGCGTTCAGTCGATCCTATTATTGGGTCAACGGATTAAGTTCATTACCCCCTTGCCGAGACATTTGAGAACATCCTCTAAGAATCTTGGACTGGTTAGCAGTTCGTGACCTTTTGGCTTGAAAAACCTTAGGCATTTCCAGGTAAAAACAGCTGTATGCCTGATCTTGATTGTGAAGAGCCCACGTGGGACAACTCTCCGCCAGTACTTCTTGTCCGCATCAGAGGGGAGATTTCGCCTTCGATAGGGGACTTGCGAGTGGCAAACGGTGTGAGCGGCAACAATGTGCGCTTGGTGATAATGAAGAGGGATGGTCTCGCAGATGGCTTCGAAGATCAGGCCAACCTTGAGTTATAATGGTTTTGACTTCCATTCATATCGAGATGTTTAAGCCGATGGAGCTCGGGGCAGGAGATGGCCGATTTTGGACCTAAGCCCCAGGGTAGTTTATAATTCCGAAGTGGCTGCCATGATGGCATCTAGTCTCATGGTCCAGGTGAGACCGACGTATTTGAGCCTTGTTCAATCTTCAAGCCATTCGGAGAGGCCATGAAATGCATCTCGGAGATTTTGACGATGGTGATCAAACGCAGTTGCTCGAGCCGCAACTTGGCTTGTTCCTGAGGTGTCCGTCATGACGGGGCTCGCCAAGGTACGGTCCAGGTACGGTCCAGGCACGCAACAGGGTGCCTGTACGGCGTGTTCGTAGAACAGGAACAGGCTTTGAGGGCTCTCCAGCCATCATGACTCTAGTCGAAGCCACTCTGTCGCTGCTTTTGCCACAGGAAGGTTGATGATGGCTCTACGAGGGGTTAACGGACACTCGACACCCCCCAGCTGGATGGCCGTACTTCGCCAATGAACGATAGACTCAAAGTTGCGTCCGTTTCCTGGGCACATTGCTGTGGACACGCCTCTCAGTTGCCGAAGGTGCTCGTCTCGAACAGAGACACCGGTCGGTTCGAGAGGGGCGATCAAACTCTGCTGTTGATGCGTGGCCCTTGGCAGTTGCGGGCGTGCGGTGTGGCTTCGACTGTGAGTTGCCCGGGAACGAGCAAGTATTGTCTGACATTGGTGAGGGAAGAGGAGAGATGGAGTCGTTGGCGTTGACGTTGGAATGCAAGTCAAACCGCTTAGGACTACAGTGTCGATCTCTGGTAGAGCACGGTATTCGCGCCCTCCGGATGTCGTGGTGGGGCCAGCCCGCTCAGCTTGCACGGAAGGAATTGTGCGCCGGGTTACGCCATTCGGGTGGCTTGCATACTGTGCGAAGACCAAGTCCACTCAACTGTCCAAGACAGCATCACTTCCGTCCCCGGCAAAGCTCACTTCTTGTCGGACCGCGAAAAATAAACTTTCCGTCTTCATCATTGCGGTATTCAGAATTTCTCTGATAGGACTGAAGTTGCTCCCCTTTTCTGTACCTGTCCTGCTTCTGCTTCTGGACCATGCTGGGAGCAGTCGGTGCTGCCATTCATATACCACAACCCAACACAACTCATCTTTCCCTTTTTACTCTTCTATGTCCTCGTCTATGCCAAATTAGCCTGTGTTGAACTTTCTCTTCTGTTTTTTTCTTTTGGCTATTACATAGGCAGTTGGATCTATCTTTCCATTGGTGGTTCCGATCAACTTGACCTCACTCCCTATCAACATCGCCCACCCTTTTCACGACACGTATTTACCATGGATCGAATCGAAAAAAACGGGCCTGAGGTCATCATAGAGGAAACTGAGTCTCCTGTTCGGCCTCGCTCTCCTCATTCTGTGGCTCCAGACGAAATCCCACGGCCTCCTCCAAGGGCTTCAAGCTCAAGGGTACCTCCTCCACGACCTGAGAGACCCGACAGACCTGAGCGTCCCGAGCGGCCGGAACGCCCTGCGAGACCCGAGTCCATGGTCTTCCCCATGCCAGGTGATGTTCCCATTGGAACAGCCATGCCTATTGGGACAGCTATGCCCATTGGAATGGCTGTGCCCATGGACAGCGACGCCTCTGGAAGTACAAGTGAGAAACAGTACAACCCAGGCACATGGCGACCCAACTCAATCTTTGGGAATGAATCCACGCACGAGCAGTCTCAAGTCAGTTCTGGGACCCGATACGAGTCTCAGCGCTACTTCCATTCTCGGAGGGTCAAGCCGGGCGAGATCGAGAAGCCCTGGCTGAAGAAGAAGGATCCCAAGGAGAAATGGGTGACGATTCTTCCGCTGATGGGTATCAGTCTCGGCTTGATTCTCTCTGGGTTTCTCGTGTGGGATGGTGTGAAGAGTGTTGTCCATCACAAGTATTGCCCTGTCATAGACGACGACTTCACCGTCATCACCAGCCTTGACGACAGTGTTTGGACTAAGGAGGTTGAACTTGGTGGATTTGGGTAAGTCATCACGTACACTTATCGGGATAAGAGAACTGACTCGCTCGAAGCTTTGGGCAGTTCCAAGAGACTACCGGAGGTGACAAGAACGTCTACTTTGAGAACGGCCGTCTCGTCATCAAGGCAGAGCCTCAACAAGCCAAACTCATGGAAACCAACAACGTCATCAACCTATCCAAGGACAAGACCTGCACCAGCACCAAGTTCAGCAACTGCGTCGCCGCGACAAACGTCACCAGCGGAAACTCGAGCGTCGTGCCCCCTGCCATCTCGGGCCGCATTAACACAAAAAAGGGCGCCACCATCAAGTACGGACGCGTCGAGGTCACGGCCAAGTTCCCCGAGGGCGACTGGCTGTGGCCTGCCATCATGATGTGGCCCGTCTCCAACGTCTACGGCGCGTGGCCACGCTCGGGATCCATGGACATTGCCCAATCCCGCGGAAACAACTACACGTATGCTCAGGGCGGCAACAACATCGTTAACTCTGCCATTCACTGGGGCCCCAACGTGGCCAACGACGCCTGGTGGCGGACGAACAACAAGCGCCAGGCGCTGCACACGACGTACTCCAAGGGCTTCAACACTTTTGGCTTGGAATGGTCGGAGAAGTATCTCTTCACATACGTCAACAGCTACCTCTTACAGGTGACCTACACAAACTTCAACAAGAACTTGTGGAAGCGAGGCGGTTTCCCGGACATGGAGTCCAACGGCACGAAGCTCACAGACCCATGGACGCAGACGGGCAACAAGAACTCCCCCTTCGACCAGTCCTTCTATCTCGTCCTGAGCCTGGCCGTTGGAAGTACTAACGGCTGGTTCCAGGACGCCAAGTCCGACAAGCCGTGGGCCGACAACTCGCCAAGTGCCAGGAAGGATTTCTGGAACGCCCGGGACGAGTGGGAGCCAACCTGGAAGTCGCCTACGTTGGAAGTCACTCGGGTCAAGATTGAGCAGCAATGTGATGGCAATGAAGATCTGTAAAGCATGTAAAAAGATTGAGTTACTGTCGGCAAATCCTTGTGTGTTCGAGTGGGAGGTTATAGATGATACAGTCCGAAGCACAAACCAAGAGGAGGGAATTGGGAAATTAGGACATGTTAGGAACAGGTAACGGCCAGTTAGTCTTTCTTCGAACCCCAATTTTCGTCGAAATGCAATTTTTATCACTATTCAATAATATTTTCCTCGGAGATGTGACGTCGGTTAGCAGGGCACAGCATCAACAGTTCGAATTCCCCTGCAATGGTCCTTGTGCAGGTGCAAGAGGGGGGCGGCCGGTGCCTTGGTGAGACCCGCCCGTTCCTGGAGAGAGATGGAATGGTAGCGGCCGATGAAGATCGGAGTGGATTATGTTTTAGATCGTTGTAGATCGTTGTCTGGGTGAAGCTTGAAGTGAAGGATGTCGGCTCGCACGAGATGGCGGACAATGTGAAGAAGTTCTAGCTTGGAGTATGGATCTAATCAATCTATTACCTTGATTTCTGGAGTTAGGAGATATTTGACTGATCTGTTAGTTGTATTCATGTTCATTTGTGGTAGGCAGGATGTGGGATGTGGTCCATCCTTCATCAACGAAGTACTGTGGAATAGCTTCGTTCATCATCCAAATAACTATAGCCCAATGACCTGATAGAATCTACGTCTATCTGTCTAAATATGGTTTTAGTTTGTCGGAATATTGTTGAAATTGTGAAAATATTATCGTGATAGTCCAAAAATACAATACATGTCGTGTTTCGCGTCCTACCCTGCATTTGGACATCTCCGAATGTTTCCTCAGTGGGTCATGGGATTTTCCCATTCTCACAGCTGATATGAGACCTATCAGTAGTTTATTTCATCATGGAGGGGGTGAGGTGCCTCGTTTGCTCTGGGTTGTGATATGTGAAGGCATGAATACCAACAAGCTTCCCGAGCTCGGAGATATCCTGTGAGATCCGCCGAGATCGATCCCAGCCTTAAAGCCTCCTGATATCGACCTAAGGATTCAAGCTTCAATCCCACCGGAATGCAAAGCTTACACTATCTTTCATGCATTGAATCATTATTGAGACTTTCGCATTATGGAATTGGCAATGCGGAGTTCCTCAGATGCTGCCACCCAGGTTGGCAACAACGCTAAGGCACCTTCGATACCATGGCAGTGCCACGAATAAGGGAATTATGACTTCAAGTGGCAAACAACCAAGATTCATGTGTCTGAGATCTTCATTCATAGTGCACGCCATCGAATTCGCGAGTCAAACACCGGCGGGTAGCCGGGAGCCGATGAACGGCCGCAAGCCCAAGTGTGAGTTCGAGCTTGAGCCGTGCGGATCGCTCCCGAGGGCTACAGTCATCGGAGCAGTGTGAAATCGATATTCATGCCGCAAAAGCTGCAGCTCCTGGTACAGTTTATTGCGATCGAAGCAAAACTGTACCCTCGGAGGCGCCGTAGTTTCGTGTAAGCCGGGATCGCGGCTCCATTCAGCCGTGTGGCATCGCACATTTCTCGACTTTGGCCTATCTGGCAAAGGCTGTCGAGTGAGTCACCCAAAGACTTGAGAGTATTGCTTCAGCATGTGTTAGTTGGACCGCCGAGAGAGCAAGTCGATGGAAGGGGGATTTGGTTATCCTCCGCACTACTTTGCGTGCCAGTACTAACCGAAGACTCCACCAGTCTCATCTCTCGCAAGAATCTCTGGCTGGAAACAGAGCTGATTGCTTGACTCAAGGTCAAATTACTGGCCCCAGCTCAGATGTTCCGGAGGCATGAGCATGCCGTGAGTGGGCAGAACGTCACTTACCCAAATGATCAAGGCTGAGAGTGTAGAGACGCATATCTCGGCCACAACTCAAACGACGAGCCCGAAGCTGCCGAGGGCGGTCAGACTCGGACTGATAACAGAGCATCCATCACGGCTTGTAAGTGGTTATTCTCCACTCGTCCATCTAGTGAAAGCATCCGCAAGGGACAATACTAGCGCGCGGGGAGGAAGTGCTCGCATGAGGCGCACTTGGCCAAGAGTGGAGCGAGTTACTGGTAGGGTAGGCTGGCCGCTTTAACAGTTGGCCGTCGGTCTATTCGTGGGCGAAGAAGGTTTGGTGCCTGTCCAGCTGGAGAAGTTGCACGACATGACTCAGGGCACCCCCTTGTGCCTTTGGGCCTTGGCTTAGGGTAGGCCCGTTTGATCTGTTGAGGCAGACGACGGCGATTCTTCAGCTCTCAGCTGTCAACTTGTCGAGGACCAGAGCAGACGAGAGTGAATATTGACCGAGTTCGTTGATTGACGGATATGGGCTGCAATCGAGAGTTGATGCGTGTGGAAAGTCGGAGTGAGCCATGGACAATGACCTACCCACCCGTAGGCACCTGCCTGCTCGAGGACAAGAATCAAGATGGGGACAATGCAGGAACGATGCAGGAACCGCCCGTGAGGAATGGGGATGGACGAGGGAAGGCCGTCTCACTCCGTCGAGCCTTCCGTTCTTGGACTGGAAGCAGGGGCCGCCACCTGCCCCTCCAAGCTGTCAAAAGCCAAACTAAAGGAAGGAGGGCGCAATGCGCTGGACCACAATGGCGCCTTCTCCCGATTCATCCAAGTCTCAAAGTTTGTCCCGTCTTCAACTCTTCATCAACCTCGAAACCGTCCATCTTCTGGTCTCTAACCTCAACCGGGTAATCCTCTTCAGCTAGCCATATTCACATCAGACGTCCTTTCATCCTCTAGGGCGCTTTCTTGGCGTTTTTTCCCTGCCGAGTTTGGCTTGGGCATTGGTGAGTTGATGCTCCGATTTGGGAGGCAATTACTCACTATTGTACTATCGCGAGTCTTCTTGTCTCCGAGTGTCTCTGTCTCACTCTAGCCTCACTTTGTGGCTCTCTCCTTTCCAGATTCCCGGATCTCTCCTTGTGTCGTCTCGTCGCCACATATTCCACACGATAGCTCCGATCCTCTTCGCTGTAAGACAAGCAGCTAAGGATAGGAACAGACATGACTTCCATGAGTCTCAAGATAGCCTCATGAACAGAATCAACTCAACCCCGAGTGGACGAGGGAAAACACCCGCATCATCCTTCGCCCCGTACAGCGGCCGCTTCCAAGGATGTCTCGCCCACTGTCGTCTCAGACACCATCCCTCTGGGCTTCAAATTCAACCCAGCCCTGTGGACCTACCCGCTCGTCCTCGCCGCAAGTTTTTCTCTAATCATCACTCAATCGGCATCCTCGCCGGCCCACGGGGTACTCGACGGGATGATCGAAGCTTCCTACACCGGCTGCTCGACTGAGACATTGCGTCCACCCCAGGGGCCGGACATGTTGTAGCTTCAACTTCCAAACATGATCGTTCCCGGATGTCTCACCCCTCACTCCCCGAGACTGCTACGAGAAACCCAAAGTGCGCCTCCTGGTGAAAATATTGTCACCCCTCTTTCTGTACCTTGTCCCAAGGTTGTTCCTGTGCCTTGTGCTTCGTGCCTGTCCTATGCAGGTACATACGATGCAGGTACACGCCAGTCCGAGCCCACCGTGGGCTTGGCCATGGCCTGGAGGTGGTCCAGGTCCTGGCATATCCGTCAATCCTCGGCTCTAGGCCATTCCGTACTCCGATGATCGTTGGTCTCCGTTACTTTGCCCATCTTGAGTATCGTTCTGCCTAGCCGCTACGGCGTGGTCCTCTCACTCGGATTGCTTCTTAACGCCTTCAAAACCTCGCCTGCCGATCGCCATCTGTTCCCTCTTTATTCATCAGACCACTACGTCCTCACCTACCAGGGCATCCTTCCTTCAGAAGTCTTGATCGTTTGTAAGACAGCCTCTCTTTTCCATCTCCCACAGTCACCTCAACTTCGCCGACTATTCTTGCACATCCTGGTCTCATTGTTCACTTGCTTGATCAACACCAAGGCTAACAACTGAAAGATTACTTTCAACCACAGTCCTTTCTTTACAAAGCAAGACGTGAAGTACCTCTTCAACTTGAGACTCTCTTTCGTTCTCGTCTCGAACGAGACAGGCCATTCGACTTCCCAAACAGTCGGCCTGAAACACCAACTGATTCCATCATTTACTCTCCAATATCCTGGTTACACATTCGAAGATGGGCCTTCGAAACTACCTCAGGAACCCTTCAGCCTCTAAAATTGAGGCTGAGGAGACCAAAGCCGTGGCAACCAGACGCATGTCACGCATGTCGGTGTCCATGCCACCTCAAACAGGACTTCCCCCAATAGACGAGAAAACTGCCGGTCCCGCCAATGTCGCCGAGATTTTGTCTTCCGCTCCCCGAATGCCCAAGGGAACCCCTTCGGTAATGACCAAATCTAGTGCTATGACTGTCGTTGATGAGCTCAAACACGAGGTCATGGTCAACTATCTCTACCAGCAACAGTGCTCGCAACTCTGGGTTGGCGATGACTCCGGAATGATCGAGGGCGTCCTTCTCCGCAAGGTCCGCGGTCAATACATGGCCTGTCCTCCTCAGTTGGGTCTATCGCCTTTTGCCATTGCTTGCGCCGCTCTCAATGTGCAGGTATGTGTCGCAGCCGGTCATCGCTAAGTGTCGAGCTAATCAGGTTTATCAGTGCGCCATGACTGTCAACTCTCGAGTCATCAAGACCTTCCTTCAGTATTCTCCAGATGCTGTGGATGTGCCTCTCATGAACGGCCTTCGTGTTCAGATCCTGCCCAGCGTCAATGACCTTCCTCGAGCCCGCAAGCATCAATTTGCAGCTTTCATTGCTGATGTCGGTCTGCTGGTTGTCTGGGATGACGATGCTCTCAACCTTATGGCTCGTGCGAAGATCATTGAGTCTGAGTTGATGGAGTTGGTATGGAACACAGGAAACAAGCAAGAAGAGGAGGAGGGAGGCCAGACTGCTCCCGAGTACGAGATCGACGAGGAAAGTGGCGAGTACAAGCCTGAGCATCGTCCTGTTCACCTGCAGAACGCCATCATGGTCTCCCTCACTCTCATCCTTGTTACCGCCTCTCTTGGTTCCGCTTGGCGACAGCTGGCTATCGAGGTATCAGTCGACGGAAACTTCACCCGCCTCGCCCTCATTTGTCTCGCTCCCATCCAGGTGTTTTTCACTCTCTTCTTTGGTCAGGTCATCATTGGTTGTTTGGCTCAGATCTTCGGACCCGTCAGTCAGTTGACCGTCAACTCCAAGTACTATTCCGCCCGCACCCCCCGTCGACTCCAGACCTCTACCCTGCCTCATGTCACTATTCAATGCCCCGTGTACAAGGAAGGCCTCGGCGCTGTCATTCTCCCCACTGTCAAGTCTCTTAAACAGGCCATGTCCACCTATGAGCTCCAGGGTGGTTCCTCTAACATGTTTATTAATGATGATGGTCTTCAGCTCATTGGTGAAGAAGAGCGCGATGCCCGCATCGAGTTTTACGCCGATAACAGTATTGGCTGGACCGCTCGCCCCAAGCACGGCGAGGATGGTTTCCAGCGCAAGGGCAAGTTCAAGAAGGCCTCCAACATGAACTTTGGCCTCATGCTGTCTTGCAAAGTTGAGGAGAAGCTGCTTTTCATCAAGCGTCACGATGCCTGGACCCAGGGTGATGAGGCTTTGGCTTACGAGCAGGCTCTGAAGGAGGTTCTAGAGGAGGACGGCCGCGCCTGGGCCGATGGCAACATCCGTGTTGGCGACTACATCATTCTCATTGATTCTGATACTCGTGTCCCTGCCGACTGCCTCCTCGATGCTGTTTCCGAGATGGAGGAGTCTCCCGAGGTCGGCATCATGCAATTCTCCTCCGGTGTTATGCAAGTCGTCTGGACCTACTTCGAGAACGGAATCACCTTCTTCACCAACCTGATTTACTCTGCCATTCGATATGCCGTCTCCAACGGTGACGTCGCCCCCTTTGTCGGTCACAATGCTATTCTTCGCTGGTCTGCTATTCAACAGGTTTGCTACCAGGACGAGGACGGATACGACAAATTCTGGTCTGAGAGCCACGTCTCTGAGGATTTTGACATGTCTCTTCGCCTTCAGTGTAGCGGTTACATCATCCGTCTGGCTGGCTGGGCCGGCGATGGCTTTAAGGAGGGTGTCTCATTGACTGTTTACGATGAGCTTGCCCGATGGGAGAAGTACGCTTACGGCTGCAACGAGCTTCTCTTCAACCCCATCCGTACCTGGCTCTGGCGTGGTCCCTTTACTCCTCTGTTCCGTCGCTTTCTTTTCTCCAACATTCGCTTCACCTCCAAGATTACCATCATCTCTTACATTGGTACCTACTACGCCATCGGTGCTGCATGGATCATGACTTCTGCCAACTATTTCATCATGGGTTGGTACAACGGTTACCTTGACAAGTACTACCTTGACTCTTGGCAGGTGTGGTTCTCTATCATCATTGTCTTCAACGGTCTCGGTAACCTGGCTCTGGCTCTGATGCGTTATCGTGCTGGTGAAAAGGGTCTGGTCCCTGCTCTCATTGAAAACTTCAAGTGGACTTTTATGCTGGCTATCTTCCTCGGTGGTCTATCCTTGCACGTCAGTCAGGCTCTGCTTGCACACATGTTCGAGATTGACATGAGTTGGGGTGCCACGTCAAAGGAAGCTGAGTTTTCCAACTTCTTCATTGAGGTTCCCAAGGTCTTGAAGAAGGCGAGCACCCCTCCGATTTCTCATCTCTATTCACAATTGCTAACTCGACTTGCAGTTCAAATTCTCCATGACCATGTCTCTCCTCTTCATCATTGCCGTCGTCATCCTTGCCATCGCTCCCTTCGTTCCCTATGACTGGCGCATAACCGACTTTGTCGCCATCCTACCAATGGTTACTGTCGCCGCCAGTCACCTTCTCCTCCCATTGGCCCTGAACCCTGCCCTCATGACTTTCACCTTCTAAATAACAAAACACTCTCTCATCGCAAAGTGCATCTCTGTTGAAAAGGTGTTGGTAAATTTTTTCTTTCTTCTTTCTTCTCAATTTCCTTTATCAATGTTGAAATCGAATCTACGCTCGCTGCATACCCCATAGAAAGAAAGGGAGTTCGTCCATTTTGGGTCAAGGAGAGGAAGAAGAAGTTGGGCATCACAGACGGCAAGGGTCCATATGTCTGTCGGTTAGAGCAGTATAAGATAATAGATGGTCGAGATTGAAGCGACAGTAAAGAATTCCTCAAGCACATGTGCATAATGGTGAAAATGTTCGTTCGCTTCCAGACTAAACCCCCGACTGTCTCGAGCCTCTGCTTGTTGGTGAACAGGACCTGAGCAGCCGCCAGCACACCAACCGAGAGGCCTCCCCTTGAGAGCATTTCTGGGTCGTCAAACTCAAAATCGTACATGTTCACACAAACGAAGGTTAAAATCAGGAGACCCAAGTTCAAGAATGCGCTTCATTCCAGTCCGTCTATAAGTACCAAAACGCCTCTATATGCCCACTCTCCCAGCCGGGTGCAGTCTAAGATGGTTTGGTCATTCTATCTACTTCTACTTGCTAAAGAGCTCGCCACAAAGAAACAAACCGCACGCAGCATGCTCTTCTTTTTTCTTGTTTCTTTTTTTTTTTTCTTTTTGAACAAACGTGCGAAACCCATAGACACATTCGTCTAGCGCAAAAAGTGCATCAGGGCACTTCAATCAGCCGCCTGTGGAAACAATAACCCAAAAGAACAACCAGAAAAGGCCCATGTATACAAGAGAAACCATGAAAAGGAGGTCAGTTTAGTTATCCTCATCGTCGGTATCGGGAGGGTGAGGGGTGCCCTTGGGACTGCTTAGCCACTCGATGTGACGCAGACGACGACGAACCTCGCGCTCCTTGAGCTCCTTCTTGGTCATCTTGCGCTTCTTCCTGGCTCTGAACTTCATATCTGTGTTGTCCTCAACGCCAGAGTTGACGGCGCTGTTAACGACCGAGTTGGCAGCGGTGTTAGCAGCGGTGCTAGTGGCGGTGCTGGTGACGCCGCTGGCAGGACGGCTGTCCTCGAAGCGGTCCATGCTGATGGCGGCAGTACCGCGCAGGGCAACGCGGCCGTCGCGGACGTGCCACTGCTCGGAGCAAAGGGCACCAACGAACTCTTCGTTATGGGAGATGAGGATGACACCACCCTTGAAGTCGCGAATGGCGACAGCAAGACCACCAAGGGAGTCGCGGTCCAAGAAGTTAGTAGGCTCGTCAAGCACCAAAAGATGGGGGTTGTTCCACATGGCACCGGCGATGACGACCTTGACCTTCTGGCCACCGGACAAAGAGCCAATCTCGTTGTGGTTGGCGATTTCAGGATCGAGACCGAGATCCTCAAAATGCTTGGAGATGACAGAGGGCTGAAGCTCACGGTAACCAAGACCCTCTCGCGAGGCCTCGTGGTCGTCGAACTCCTGGATGAGCTTGCTGAAGCCAAGCTCAATAAGAGTCTCGCGGGAGATGTGGGTGTTGTGCTTGGGCATCAAACCACGCCATTTGCTATTTACTGTTAGTCAATTGCAGCCATGTTAGGAGTGGATCAGGTGTGGCTTACACTTCGTATTGGAAGGACTTCTTGTACTTTTGTCGACCAACGAGGGCCTCAACTTGACGGGCGGACTTGCCATCCTTCAGATCCACGAACTTCTCCATCTGAGCGCGCTCCTCATCAGAAAGGATGCGAGTCTGTTTCATGTGAACCTCTCGGTCGTCGCCATGAGCGTATCGCCACTGAAGGTACTGGTTGGGTGTTTTCTCAAGATGCATCTCAACGTGCTCCAGAGCGTGCTGCTTGATGTAACCAATACGCAAGTTAGGGTGCTTCTCAACCCTTCCAGTGGAAGGAACGGTCTCGCCAGTTAGCAGTTTGATAAGGGTCGACTTTCCGGCACCGTTGGGGCCGATAATGGCGACACGGGATGAGAGGGAAAGCTGGCAAGAGACATCGGTAAGGGATGGCTTGGGAGCGTTGGGGTAGGAGAACGACACGTTGCTCATTCGGATGATGGCTCGTGTCTGGGACTTGACACCCGTAAGAATGCCAGGAGGAGGGAACTTAAACTGGACATTGGAAGCCGACAAAGTGTAGTAGCTCTTGGCCTCAGGGCGGACCTTGACGAAGGCAGCCAAATTGCCCTTGTAGCACGCCAGCTTCTTGTTGGGCTCGTAGTGGTAAATGTCCGTGGTGACATTATCCAAGAAGCCCGAGTCGTGAGAAACAATCATGCTCGTGATATCGGGGTGCGTCTTGAGATAGTTTTCGAGCCAAGCAATGTTGGTGACGTCAAGGTGGTTAGTAGGCTCGTCCAAGAGGAGCACGTCGGCGCGCTGCAGCATGGCTCTAGCCAGAGCAAGCTTCATCTTCCAACCACCGGACAGTGAGCCAACCTTCTCAGCCTGGCGGCCCTCGGGGCCAGGGGTGAAGCCGAACTCAGTCAGAACCTCAGAGATGCGCTCGATGCCCTGAGTAGCAATTTCGGGGTCCTTGGCAACAAATTGGAGAATGCTGATATCAGCATCCTCACCCTGGTTGTGTTCGACGTAGCAGGTTCGAAGAACATCCTGGGAAGGAAAGCCCTCAAGCTTACCATTTGCAATGCTTCGCATGAGAGTCGACTTTCCAGCTCCGTTACGGCCGCAGAGACCATATCGATGACCCTTGAGGAGTCGCAGGTTAGTGTGAGAGAGAAGCAGCATGCCACCATAGGCCAGAGAGAAGTCAGCATTGACAATCTCAACTTCGCCATCGTCTTCCTTCTCAGGCTCGCCATATTTCTTGTGGTCTTCGTCGACATAGAACTTCTGGACAGCTTCGGCAACCTTTTGCGGAGCTTCGGAATCCTGCAACAGACCTGGGAGATAAGGGGAAATTCTTGCCGAAATGCGGTCGACGAAACGGTAGTTGACGTCGGTGGCAACCATCTCGCAAATGTACGGGCGAATGATCTTGAAAAAGTCGCTAGATTGAGGAGCCAGGCCACGGTTCAGCTTGATCTGCTCATCAAGAATCTTGGCGATGTCCTCCCCAGAAGTGCGTGCAATAATATCCTTATCATTGCCCATTGCCTTCTCCATGGTGGCCAGAGCCCGCTCAGCAAGCTCTCGAACCTCAGGAAGAGAAGCACGGTCGGCCACACTCTTAACACCGGGTGTCAATTTGGGAAGGAAAGTTCTAGCCTCGATAGGGTCATGGACCAGCTTGGTCAAGTTCTCGACAATGACGACGGTCTGGCGGAGAATTTCTTGGGCTGTGGTCGGGGTATTTAGGGATCGCTCGAGGAAGGGAGTCAACAAAGCCAGGACTGGAGAGGTGACGATGGCGACAAAGGTGGTCTGGGATAGGGCGTGGATAGCCTTCTGAAGAGTCTGGGCGGAGGGGTGCTGCATGGTGTCGATGAGCAGAGGAATTCGGGGAGCGACATCGTCGTTGGAAAGCAGGGTGGTGAGTGAGGTCATTGTGTGAACAGCCTGCTTCTCGACTTCAGACTTCAAATCGTGCATGCCGTTCTCGACAATGGGAATGAGGCCGGCGAGTTTGGCGCCCATGGCCTCGCGCAATACGTCCTTATCAGCAGCCTCCTCCTTGGTCGAACCAACAGTGAGCTGGGCCTTATCGGCCATCTTCTGGAGCAATTTGTATGCGCCGACAGTGCCCTGCCACTTGCCGGTCCTCTTGGACAGGTACTCGGTCAGGGAAGGGAGGAGGCCGGAAACGAGAGCCTCGGGCTTCAGGGCAGAAAAGAGGGCGTCTAGACCGTATTGGGCGGCATCGCGAACAACAGCGCCCTTGTCAGCAAGGGCATCTAGAGCGCAAGGAACCATGCCGCCATCTTGAAGCAGAAGAACGACCTCGCTGAAGGGCTGGCGGGGAATGAAGCGCTCGAAGATGGCACCGAGGAGGTTTTGGCTCGACTCTCGTCGAAGGCCGGACTTCTTATCGGCAGCGGCCTTTTTAACCTGGGCGAGGATACCGTAGTGAGTGAGACCAATACAGCCGACAGACGACAGGAGGATCTCGCAAAGCCCGTAACAGGCGTCAATAGAGGCGGCCGAAGTCTTTGCGGTGAAAATGGTATCGAGCAGGTCGTTAATGGTCTCCTGGGTTGGCGGGGGCGGGGCGTCGTGGGAGACCATCGTCGGATTGCCCGACGGCGGCGAAACGGGATGAGGCATTGTAAACGTCGTCGTCGTCGTCGATGGTAACAGGGCCTCGATTGTTCCGAAGGGGGACGCTGGCTAGAGCAAAGAAGAGAAGCAACAAAAACCCAACGAGGCCCAACGACGAATGTGGAGGGATGAAGGAAAGAAAAGGTCGATCGGGGGAGGGGAGGCGTTGGGCGACAGACTAACTGCGTCGCTGCTTACAACCTAGGTCAGCAACTTTTTTTTGTGGCAGCGCCGTTAAATTTTTCTTTCTTATCTGTCTTATCGGCGGCTTGGCTCCACCGGCCGAGACCCGACCAATCTTTTCCCACGTGAACTTGGTTTATCCCTTCAATTGGGTGTACGCAAACGTTCAACTGTTTTTACACTGACTGGGACGGGAGACACAGAGGATACCCAATAAGTAGATTTAAGTATTTGGTCTATGAAGGAGCTCCTGATAAACCATCCATATAATCAATTTCTCGGTAATGTCGGCGAAGACGAAAGGGGGTGATCAATCTTGTTCGTACCTGCGAACTTATGCTGAGGCACTGTAAGTTATACGGGTACCACATAGGTACTTCTAAATCCATCTTATTATCCTACAGACCAGCACTGGCGGGTCAGTACATGTAGTCCCAAGAGCAAAGTGCTTCGTGTTATTCACCTTCACTTAGTAAGGTATAGCCTCACGTCCAAGGAAAACCCCGTCGCAGCAAACGCATCATTCCTCCGGATTTCTTATGCGCGCTTTTCAACCTCATTTCATCACCTGCACATTTGATGCTGTGTTGGCATGCAAGTCATCTTAGGCTTAGGGGCTTCGAGACCAACATAATACTATGTAAGGCAACCCCGAGCTAATCAAACAGCAGCGGGTTTTTCTCGGAAGGGCACAAACAGAGCAATTGCAACCATTCGCGACCGTCTCCCGGGCTCCTTCCAACTGCATTCCGCTAATCAACGCGAACTCACAGGACGCGTGACGCGGCTCAGGTAGGGAAGGCAGGCAGCCCAGTCGCCCGGCTCCTTCCATCTCTTGCGACGTAACACCAACAAATTACCAGAACGGGAACAGGCATCTTGGGGACACTTCGCTATTTCAACCCAAGCAACACAGGCCTCCAACAGAAATCAGAGACACACGCCTCACCCCCCCTTCCCTTCATCGCTGCGTGAAGAGGTTATCTGCAGCACGAGTCTTAGGCTATCACAGTCTCGCCGATGCTCCTGGTCCACTCGTTGAGCATTTCTCGCTCTTTATCCCCAACATATCAAGCGACTGCCTGACTGCCTGACTGCGGCTTGCCTCCCCTCCCCTGCTCATTCGGTCTCAGCTTTGACCTCTGGGGTGCCTCTTGAGGCTCACGGATGCCTCGCCTTGGTGTCCTCCTCATGCACTGTTCGCCCCGCCGCCTCCCCGCATTGCAATCGAGCTCACCATGGGCGACCATTACGAGTCGATGAGCTTGGAAGAGCTGACGGAGGAGTTGACCATTCAACAGGTCATTTTGGGCTCCCTTAAGGATGCAGCGTTTGAGGGCGCTGAAGAAGAGCGTGCCCAGGCTCGCCGGGATATCCAAAAGCTTAAGAAGCTCCTGCGTGCCAAACGAAATCATGAGAGCGCTGGTAAGCAGCCGGGGCGACCTGCCTATCCCAATATTGCTCATTGATGAAGAGACTGATCACCAAAATAGAACCTTCACTCCCGCCCACGGTCCCAGTTGCGGATCAGGCTAGGGTCAGGCCTTCAGCTGGTATGTACTACAGTCATTATCCATCAGATCTTGCGTCGTGACTTTCTTATTGACGCCTTCTTGCACCCTGCTTGTCAACCCTCTGCAACCTCGTCAGATGTGTGCCTGTCCTACCCGGCTGCTTTCCAAGCCTTCTTTTTCAACTGCCCTTTTCAACCTTACCCCTTTATAAAATACCGACATTCCCCCCTTCCCCTTCTCGCGGATTCCTACCTTGTTCCCTTGGAAGACCAAAACGCAGAATCCCGTGCACATCCTTGCCGCCTCATGTACCTCTGATGCACAAGAATACACAGTCAGCCAGCCGCCACCACTTGGGCGTTTGCCTCGCCCCTCCCGTCTCATATTTGCCCTCATCTACAAACGAGTTCCCGCCTACATTAATTGCTCCTCCTCCGCAAACACATCTCTCCTGTTTAGCACAGAATGGCGGGATTCCCTGCCTTCCCATTCACAAATGACGACTCATATTTCTTTTGGAGCCCTGCAGACATCGCGGCTGACCTCTTCCTACAAGATGATGAACAGCAGGACTTTCCGACAGTAATGACCACTCCCATCAGAAGTAATGGTGTCTCTAGACAAGACGAGGGCTCGTTGTCGGTGCCTAATCGAAAGCGAAACTATGCATCGACCAGCCTTTATGCCCCAGCTGGACCTAGCAAGTCCAGGCGCACAGCTCCGGTTCACACTTTCGACCCATTCTCGCCGTCCCAAGCAAATGGCGACGGAGGCGAGGCTGAATTCATTGACCTTACTGGGTAAGTGGAATATGTGACCCCCTCTGAACGAGGCTGCCTATCATGTGTTCGTCTCCAAACACACTCTAACCACGCATTCTGTAGGGATGATGATGATGAAGAACTAAACTCCCACTATATTGTTGGCGAGCAGATCAAGGTTGAGAAATTGCGCGAGCAAGAACTGGCAGACCGTGAGCTTGCCCAGAGGCTTTCTAGCCAAGAGTCACCTGTTCCAGGCCCATTCACCATCCCAGCCCAGCACAATGCCTACGATCATCTTATGGGTAGACGACCACCTTGCTCAAGTGATACGGTCCCGCTAGCTGACGAGTTTGCCGACTCGCCCGAACCGTTGGACTGTGACCCAGAGCCAGCTACATTCCAGATGCCAGGAGCATACCAACCGCGTTGGGACTCATCCATCCCTACTCGCCCACACTCGCAGACTCCAGTGACTCCCGCGACTCCCGCGACTCCCATGGCAAACTCCATGGCTAGGGGCTATGGATCCGCCATGCAGCCACTTGCCCGAATGCCGTATGAATTGCCCATTCATCGCCCACAGGAAATGCAGATGCCGGTGAACACAAACCTATACAACACCATTGGACCCAACCAAGGCAACGGCCCTCTTCCTAGGCCAGTACCGTCACACAGAGAATTTGGCAATGCTGTGTACCCACCGCCCCGGCCAAGCCTGCCACCAACATATGGAGTTCCCTCGAGCCTCTCCGATATTATCTCAAGAACCAGCATGTTCGACTATGCTAACGGCGTGGATGACTATGGGAATCCTCTTCCCGAACAACTGACGGACTTTCTTCAGGATGCCTACCACGACCCTAGGATGAGTGAGAAGGAACTCGATGATCTTCTGCAGAACATTCGACCTGACATGGACATTCCCGAGATGAACCGCGATGGAACACCAGCCGGGTTAAAGAGACCCCTGTATCCCCACCAGGAACTGGCCATCGCCTGGATGAAGAAGATGGAGACGGGATCAAATAAAGGTGGCATTCTTGCGGATGACATGGGCCTGGGAAAGACCATTTCTACGCTGGCGTTGATTTTGGCTCGGCCAGCGACTGGTCGCCCAAAGGTAATTCCCACAGGCCTGTCTTTGTTCCAGACTAACACACTGATAGACAAACTTGATCGTTGCCCCAGTTGCGCTCATAAGGCAGTGGAAGGAAGAGATCCAGACCAAAACCAAGCTTTCCCATCGACTGTCCGTCTTGATTCACCACGGCAAAAAGTCAACAACGGAAGAGTTGCTCAGTTATGATGTCGTCCTGACAACTTACGGCACCGTTGCGTCGGAGTTGAAGCGACTGGACAAATACTTCAAGGACAATGAGAATCGCAACATCGACATGAACAATGACAAACACCTTGCCGAAAAGTGTCCACTCCTTCACCCGAAGAAGGCTAAATTCTATCGAATCATCTTGGACGAGGCACAATGCATCAAGAACAAGAATACACAAACAGCCAAAGCATGCCACAAATTGAAGGCAACATACAGGTGGTGTTTAACAGGAACTCCGATGATGAACGGAGTGAATGAACTCTTTTCCTTGCTCCAGTTCCTCCAAATCAAGCCCTATTGCAAGTGGGAAGAGTTCCGCCAGGTATTTCAAGCATCTCTCTTCGTCGAGTCATTCTAATTCCTTCTTATATAGGCATTTGGTGTCTTGTTTGGGCGCCACGGTGATCCCAAGAGCACGGCTATGAGCAGACTTCGAGCGCTGCTCAAGGCCATCATGCTTCGGCGAAAGAAGAACTCCACACTAGATGGAAAACCCATTTTGAAGCTTCCAGAGAAAACTGAGGAGATCATCTACGCCAAGCTGTCCCCCGATGAACTGAACTTTTACAATCAACTGGAGGTGAAGTCTCAGGTGCTTTTCAGCAAGTATCTTCGGGAGGGGAGTATTGGCAAGAACTACTCCAACATCCTAGTTCTGCTTCTCCGATTGCGACAAGCATGTTGTCATCCACATCTCAACTTGGATGTCGACGATGCCGCCACCTCAATGTCCGATGAGGAATTGCAAGCTATCGTGAAGACCCTGGATGCAGCAATAGTGGAGAGAATCAAGGGCATCGAGTCCTTTGAATGCCCCATCTGTTATGATGTAGTGCCGAGCCCTACGTTCTTTGTCCCCTGTGGCCACGACAGCTGCAGCGAGTGTCTTTGCCGTATTGCTGAAAATGCTTCGGCTCTCAACATCCAGGAAGGGAATGAAGACACCAAGGCTAAGTGCCCTGTCTGCCGTGGTGCGTTTGATCCCGCAAAGTGTTTCTCATACGAAGCGTTCAAAAAGGTCCACATGCCTGAGAGCATTCAGGCGGCAAAGTCCGAGGCGGGTGAGTCGGATGACGATGACGATGGTGAGTCAGAGTCTGACGCCACCCTCTCCGGTGACGATGAAGTCGACAAGCGAGGCAACCTCAAGGGATTCGTTATCCCCGACGACATTGACTCTGAGCCCGAAGAGGACAGCAAAAGGAAGACCACCAAGAAGCCCAACAAGAAGAAGAAGAAAGGAAAGGGCAAGAAGAAAAATGTGACCGACATCAAGCCCTCCATGCTCAAGACCCTTCGCAAGGAGGCATACAAGAATCGCGCTGCGTTTGATAAGTACATGAAATACTTGCGCAAGACGTGGTTGCCCGCTGCCAAGGTGACTGAGTGCATCGAGCTCCTGAAGAGAATCTCCGAGACGGGGGAGAAGACCATCATTTTCTCCCAGTGGACCCTTCTACTCGACCTCCTCGAAGTAGCGATGAAGAGGGAGGATATGGACGGGATGGAAAGATATGACGGCAGCATGTCGGCGACTGATCGTGATCGGGCGGCCCACAGTTTCCGAGAAGATAAGAGAGTGAAGGTGATGCTCGTCTCCCTTCGAGCGGGTAATGCAGGTCTCAACTTGACTGCGGCGTCTCGGGTCATCATCATGGATCCCTTCTGGAACCCGTATATCGAGATGCAGGCTGTCGATAGAGCCTATCGAATTGGCCAGCAGAGGGAGGTGAAGGTGTACCGCATTCTGACCGCGAGCACGGTTGAAGATCGAATCGTAGAGCTGCAAAACAAGAAGAAGGACATTGTTGAGGCGGCGCTCGATGAGGCTGAGGGCGTCAAGATTGGACGTCTGAGCACGAGCGAGCTCAAGTTCCTCTTCAATGGACGCAGCTGATCGGGCTCTACCAGCGTGCCCAAGGTCTTTCGGCGTGGTTTGGGTCATTTGCGTAACAGCACATGCCCCAAGGTTTCGGTTTTCTGAGTTGCTTTATTGCGGACCATCTTCTGATCAGCCATGGAAGGCATGAGTTTTGGGGGCAAACGGGAATGGAGTTACGGATCAATTTCACTTTCGCCGGATGGAAACAGTCATCACCTCACGGTGCCAGCTTGACTACGACTCGGGAGTTTCATGTAGGATAGGCACACTAATACTGCCTAACGAGACATGACAACAATCTTCTTACCGGGACATATCTGCAGGAGAGGAAAGGGGTTTAGTTTAGGTAGCTGGAATCGCGATAGGTTTAGGGCAATGCCAATACAGAGAGGTATATCAAAAGGTTTGCTGCACTTATTAGACGGGCTTTTAAGACGAAAATGTCGTAACACAAGGCATCAGGAAGCTTCACGAGTAAAGAAAGGGAGGCCTTGAGAAAAATCACTTCTGGGTATAAATACTCCAATAACTAACTACCTAGCCACCTTATTCCCTTTTCCGCCCAAGTCGAACGCCAGACAGAAGAATCCTGCGCCTATCCATACAAATCCACCTGTTTTTTTTGTTTTTTTTTGTTTTTTTTTTTGCATCATGCTATCCTTAGAAGAGACGGCCCCCTTTGCCCATCTCCTTCTTCCAGGCACGCAACCGTTTGTTCATGTGGATTGTTCTACAACAAGGTTCCTGAGAACCAACGACGTTCCTTTCTAGAAAACGCGGCTGACAATGTCCTGCACGCTGGAGGCTTCGCTGGGCGCACGTGGATCAGCAGACCAAACCCATCGCGCATCATCAGGCTTGCCATTGCTATTGGACTCTTTTGTGACGATGAGGCAGGGCGCGTCGTTGCGGTCGACGACGTCAAAGGTCAGTTCCAAGTCGTCACTGTCGAGGTGGCGGATGGAATTGCCGCCGACGCTCTTGACCCACTCGTCGCCGGGCGGCGGGCTGGGGAGCATGGGGAGGAAGTGCTCGGCAAGGACGCGGGCCGCTGCGGTGTGGATGAAGTCGGTGAGGGCCTTGAGGTCCGGGTATCCGTCCTTGTAAGGGGGGCAGAGGGATGCCAGGGGCGAGCCGGCTGGGAGGAGGACGTTGTAGTAGGTGTCGGTGACGGGGAAGAGGAATGTGCGGCCGCGGACGGTGAAGAAGATATCCGGGAGGAGGGTGACCTTGGTGTGGAAGTCGATGGGCTGGAGCATGTTGCGGATGAGCGTCAAAGAGATCGACGGCTGATTAGGGCCTCGTGAAGCGGCGTCGTGGCCGTCGACGAGCATGGAAGGGGGGGTCTTAAGGATGAAGCTAGAGGGCAGGCCAGCTCTCTGAAGTGCCTGTACGAGCGCGCCTATGCGTTCCACGCATGCGCGGATGCTGCGAGTGTGTACGATGCGGGCGACAATGGGCCGCAGGAGCGCATGGGTTTGTTGGCCACGGTGTCGGGGTATATGGGGAGGCATGGGACGGGTGCGCATAAGCTCGTTGTGTCGATGGGCGTAGCTAAGGAGGACGTGTAGCGCCAGAGAGATGGACTCAGCCGTTTTGTTGTCTGGCAGAGGTTCGTCAAACGGCTCGGAGCCCAGCGGGACCAGCTCGATCGAGACGTTCGATGTCGGGTCGACAGCACATAGCAAGCGTGATCCGACAGGCTTGACATCATACGCAGCAAGAGTGCGAGCTTCACGAGTGAGTTCGTGCCACAGCTCTTGCGAGAAAATGGTGTTTCGGGCCTCGAGAACGCGAGCTTCGAGGGGCGCATCATCTGTAGTGTGCGCGGGGAGAGCAGAGCGACCAGTGATCTTGCCGTCCCGTTCATATACTATGACGAGACGCTCCGAGACGCCGCCGAGACGACCGCAGTCGAGCTGGACTGCACCGTCTTCGCCTCTTCGCATCGGAGCAAGACCATTGCTTCTGAACTCGACAGCAGCTTCGGAAAAACCAAACCTCACGCCTAACGAATGTCGCTCTTGAGGAACTCTGGAGATGGACCATCCGCTCTTCTGAACCGCCATGATTTCCTCCCAGTATTTCCCCTCGGCCGTCATCTCGGCGTCCAAGAATTCGCGAGCCGCTTCCGCAGCCTCGCAGGCTTTGTTGGTCTCCATCAAGGTCCAGCCAATGGCGATTTCCTCCTGGTCCTGCACTTTGGTTTCCGTAATATTGGACTCGTCGAGTCGGTCGGCGCCCATGGTGCCAATGCCAACTAGGTCGCGCAGGCCCTGGGATAGCGTGGTGCTGGCCTGTGTCGGGTTCTGCTTGGAGAGGAGGAGCGAGAGAAAGTCGAGCGTGAGCAGCGCTGTGTTACCTGCGACGCTTTTGAGCGAAACGTTAGCTTTTCGCCCTTCACTCAGACGATGCCATTCAGGGAGTCCCAAACATACTCGATATTTTTCAACACCTCCATGCGCGCCTCGGTGGGGTCCTGGGCTGCGCTCGCTTCCTCATCGTCGTCGCCATCGGCCATTTGCACGTCCTCGTCGACAGTCAGTTCTCCATTCTGCTCCTGTTCCTCCCTTTTCCCGATGTCTTCCTGGAGCTTGGCCTCGGAAAGGGCGCGGAAGCCGCCGGGCTGTGCGTGGACGCGGGCAATGAACTCGGCGAGGTTCTTGGGCTTCTTGTCGTCGACGGGCTGGGGCCGCAGGGACAACGGCGGGTCGTCGCTGGGCGTCATGATGGTCGGGGCGAGAGCGGCTTAGGTGGTGGTGGAAGCTGTAGATGCGAACAGTGATGAGGTATGATGCAGATTGGAATGTGTTCGGGCAAAGGGTCGCAGGTCCGATGTCTTTGAAGTGGGTTGAGTTGCCTCGACCTTTGTGGTCTTGGTGTAGGTTGGAGCTGCGAATCCGAGCGGCGGGGCCGTTGACCGACGTCTCGACTGTCACGAAGCGCACGTACAAACTGCTAACCTATAACTAAACACGCAGCGCCCAACCAAGTCCAAAGATGCCACTCGCTTCCAAGTCTTTTAGGAATGTAGATAAATTTGAACAAGATATTATAATACGTAATCTAAGTCTATCTCTCAATCGAACCAGTTAGTTCTACAATGCGCCAGTACGTAAGGAAAATGCTCCTTTCAAAAGAATGAACATGACGAATCCTCCGTACGTGTAACAAATACACACCCGTTTCGCCCAGTTAGTCAGTCTGTCCACTCCGAATATCCTCCTTCTTCTTATATAGTCAGTCACGTTCAGCTTCTCTGGGAAGAGGACTCGGGCACGCGCTGTTGAAAGCACTCCCCCCAGGCGTCTCGCCCACTGAAGCGATCCCTCCCCTGTCCACGTCCTGATTCAGCATCCTCCAGCGTCGCAGCTTGGATCGCGGGTTGTCCCCCGACATGGTCGGCATCAAGTCGTCCTCCAGGATCGGTACCTCGGAAATCGGATCCAGCTGCTCGATCGTGTCGGCAACGTCCGGCGGCGGCGCCGCTTTGAACACGGCCTGCACGTCGCCGTACGGAGAGAAGCTCATGAACTGCCACTTGGACGGCTTCTTCTGAGTCTTGGCATTTTGCGCCGCGAAGCGACGTCGCTCCATGAGGCCGATAAGGAGCAGCGTGACAAAGTTGAGCGTGCGGATCAGCGCCACATTGACGATGTGGAAGACGCGCGCCGACGTGACCAGCTTGAGCGGCAGGAGGAGCATCAGGGCGACAATGTTGAACGGCGGCGGGTACGCAAAGATGGAGTCGCTCTTGACGCCCTCAAACGTCAGCACGGCGCGGCGGAACTGGATCTCGGCCGTCTCGTCGGCGATGATTTTGGAAAAGGTGTTTGTGAGCATGGCGATGAGGATGGTCAGGAACAGCGTGTTGCCCAGAAACGCAAACGAGATCATCAACGCGGGGCCTAGGATGGTGTGGAAGCGCACCGACTCCTCGATGCCCTCGCCGTCGAGGCCGAACCAGATCCAGAGCATCCACTTGCCGACGACGATCCAACTGAACTCCTCGCGGCCGTCGTTGCCCGCGGCGACGAGCCACTGCAGCGCGAGCAGGAAGCCCGTGAAGCACCACGTGGCCAGGAAGGTTAGGATGGTAAAGTCCTTCATCATGGCGTGCAGGGAGATGAAGACGATGTTGTTAGGGAGCAGGTTGAAGGCCACGCGGGTGAGCATGATGGGCGCCGCGATGCAGAGGATCGGCAGGCCCCATCCGCTGTGCAGCTGGTCGAGCAGAAGATCCATCAGCCGCGCGACGAGATAGGCGCCGAAGATGGCGGCAAAGGTGATGTCGAGGAAGGCCCAAAGGTTCTGGGCGTGCACCTCCCAGCCGTGCTCGATGATGGCGGCAAACTTCTCGAGGAGCCAACCAGCCGAGTAGATGACAAAGCCAAACTCCCACAGGTTGAGCTCCGAGTGCCGGGAGATCATGGTCATGACATAGAGGCAAAGGAGAAGGATGAACTGGAACAGCTCGATGATGTTCCGGGTCCGGGGGACGATTAAGCGGTGGTGATTCAGGAGAGGTGCCTTTCGAGGGTCGTAGAGTGAGATGGGTCGGCGCTTATAGTGATCCGGAAGGATATCCATGAAGGACTGTGGCGTGTAGATGATCTGGCCATCGTGCACAGCGTCGACGGCCCGCTGACACGCCGTGGAGCTGATAAAGGTCTTGCTCTCGGACAAGATAGCCAGCTCAAAGGCGGTGATCTTCTTGTCGTTCCCGCGCTTCTTCTCCTGGGCCTGCCATTGAGACGGGCTCCTGCTGTGACGCCCACGGCGCGTGACATGAGCGGGAGCGCCCTGGAAGGGATCGAAGCCTTCGATCAAGATGTGAGCGAGCAGGAGAAGGCCCTGCGGTCCAGGGTTCTCCTCGTGGAACCGACGGAGGACGCGACTGGCGAGCAGCTCGCACAGCGTCGCGCGGGCAACGTTGACGCTCTGATGGACAGTCTTGGACTGGTCTCGCAGGAAGGAGACGCGGTTGGCTAGCAGGCAGTACACTGTTTGGTCTTAGTAAGACAGGCAAGACTTCAGATGGCAACTGAGTGTTGTTGGGGTATGTTACCAACAGAGTAGTCATTGGGGTTGTAGAGTCTATCCACCAATGGTCGCACAACCAGGGCGTTCATCTTGGGATCCCTGAAGTGCTCCAGGGTGTAAGGATCATCTACAGCAGCGTGTTAGCGAGCGCTCTTGTCTGTCACGTCCCAAACTGTAGCTATCAGATGGAAACATACCAATGCTGGCAAGGACTAGACGCCGCACTCTAAGCTCAGAGAGGTGTTAGCTACTGGTTCTCTGGCATCTCATGCAGTGGCATAGCTGAGCCGCGCCACAGCCGGGCAAGGGGCGGAACTACCGGTGAATTGTCATGTACACAGGCAAACCCTCTGGAGTGAGATTGAGCTGCGTGCTCGCGCCAGTGTCGAGACATCCCTTGGACTCCGCGTCCTCGGGCCCTGAGAGGAAACCCTCGTCGGAATCATCGTCGACGGGACGGAGCCAATTGCTGGCACGCTCGGAGCTCGGCCGTGCCATGGTTCAACGAAAATGCAGTCTACAGGTATAGAGCAACCAAGCCTCTTCAGAAGCTAGGGCTCGCACGGCGCCGACAATAGCACAGAGTTTGAATCACGAGTCGATGGGAGAGTTGACTTGATGAAAATTCATGATGCTGATGAGAAGCACTGCCTGTCTGCCTCTTGCAAATACCCCTGAGCCACCGTGTCTGTGAGAGCCAATCGGCACCGTGAATGCGCCGATGATCCGCCCCGCATCCTCGTTCCGGACCAGACATGGACAAGAAGATGGATGATGCATGGATGCATTTGCATTTGAAGCCATCGTATTGTCAGATTTCCATGTTTGACTGCTGGATTATGGTGGATATCTTTATACTTACCGTTTATTCGTTTGTAGTCTAACTAACCCAAGTCTCAAGGGCATTCACTCTCAAATACGTGGCTACCGCCAGGTGTCCAAGGGTTCTCCCAGGATTGGCATCCCTTTGGGCCCTTCAACCCACTTGCGCCGGCCCATGCGTCTGCTGTCAGCACTATGAACCAACCTTCGTACTCAAGGAATCAATTCGTTGGCCCTGAACGACAGGCGGCAGCATAAAATACAGAGCAAGAACATCCAATAGACAGCGAGCCACGAATCGCCACAAGACGCAAGCTTACCCGCTCTGAAGCTTGGCTCAAGATCCTCTCCGTGCGGATCCGGAGACATTCGTACAGAGCTCTGGTGATAAGGCGAGGAGCTTGTATCGTGGCTCGGTTCAGGGTAGTGTCGACCATTCATTTGCCGACATTTGTTCAAGTCGAGATACGGCAGTTGTCGTCGTGGCACGTCTTGGGTTCGAGATACGTAGCGTTACCGTGCCATCGCCTACTGGAATGATGATGGCTTACACTGCCACCACAAGCCTGTCAGAAGTCAGTGCTGGCGCCTGCCGTGATACGCTAACCGGAAGCTACCGGGCAGCAAAAGAAGTGCCTAATCACACTCCGCTGGCCTGGCTGATTGACTGAGAAGCCGGCGACGTTCTAGACCTACCAAAATGACAGCCCTATGGATCAGGGACCAAAGGAGCCGCCAGAGTGAAACTAAGTAGGCTGCTCAAGTGTTCCGGCTAGCAAGGTTGAATGGGGAGGAGAAGAGGAAGTGGGGGTTTGATAGACAGTTTCACAGATTGGCGAACTCGCAATTAGTCAACATTGCTCCGGAAAGTCACCGATTTCCAGCGAAGAGTGTTGTCGTTCAACATTCGTTGTTGGGGCATGGGGATGATTCGCACTGAGCGAGCCTCAGCTCTTCGGTCTTGGGTCTGGGGTTGCCATGTACTTTCGTTCTGGGGGCGTGGTACCTGGAAGTAACGTCAACGTCGGAGCTACTATGTACATTCGTGACATTTCCCTGTCCCCAGTCTCCCAGACCAATATATGAGGCGTCAAGCAACCCATTTGTCAACTGTCATGGCACCGATAGGTTTAGCCGAACAAAGAATAGTATTTGAGACAGCAGAACACCGAGTTGCTTGGCAGATATGGTGCTAATGAGCAGCAAATGGGCTGGTTCAAACCAATTAGTTCGGGGCTTGCCTAGACCAAAACGTTGCACCCATTAGTTCAGGTCTTCAAAGCTCCTAGATATGGTTTGCCGCAGCCCTCCCGGCAACTGACCGAATCCAGGATGTGTTGGACCCGGGGTAAAGCAATGCCCAAACCGTCGATCCTAGCCCAGGATTAAAAGGAACAAGGTTGAGGGCATGGTTGTCGACCGTATTGGGTGATGAAGGAGACCATCCCAACCAACAAGCTACAAGTTGAGGTAACACAGCCAGCGGGGAAGATGGAATAAGTTCCCGAAAACTGACTCTTTCGGGGCTGATGCAGATGAGCGATAGCTTAAATGGCTCCTTATGCCCCTTTTGTTAGGTCGGCCTTAAATCGCACGCTCTTAGAGGGGTTAATGCCAAGGTTGACCGAAGAGCCACGGTTGAAAACGATGTCCATATCGTTCCAAGACATCCTCCAGATGTTGCACACCACAAGAGGTTACCCCTAAGAAAGTAGGGCGGGAGGTGTGAACCTGTACTGTGAGCACTTTGTACGTTTGTTGTGTAGTACGGTGGAAATGATCACCAGACCAAGCCCCAGGTCTTGGCTGCGAATTAGAGCCGTTGGGTGAAAGCTTGGCCCCGCGGCGTGGCAGTCAACAGCAGTTCGCAGTTGGCCATCGAAGTCACAGGTCGTGGTAACTATTTTCTTGGCCTGAGCTCAGCCTTTCTTGGAGGACGTGGACACGGACACATGTCGATCCAGTCAGTGACATGCATCGCCTCGGCTGGCGGGACAGCCGCGGGAGCTGTGAGAGCCCTGTGAGGGCCCTGTGAGGGCCCTGTGAGGACGCCCAAGGCGATGTACCCAATGTGAGGAGAGATGAGATGACAAAACTCCGAAGCAGCTGGAGACCACTTCTCAAAGACCAGGACACGAAGGCGAGCAAGGCAAGGGACGGGCGGGAGTCCAGGGGTCGATCAGCCAAACAAGCCCTCCCTGGGCACTGGCCTGGAGCTTTTGGGGTCCATCGCGGATGGAGGGCGGCGGCACAGAAGTCTCGGCGTGGGTGAAGCGAGTAACCAGATCGTACGGTCCGGAGGTACTTTGCATTGGATGTACTCGTGTTTCTTTGTTTCCATCGGCCATGGTTGTTGGGAGAGTCATGATCAGACATCACGCACGATAAATTGATGAATTGATGATGAAGCCTCCTGGATGCCTTCGGAAGTGCTGGAACTGGGGAAGGGAAAAGCGTTGGGGTAAAGCTTACTTGGTGCGTACGAATAGCACAGTCGAAATACCTTAGACACTTGGACAGCATGCACAGGCAGCGGAAGGAAGCACAGAGCTCTCCATTAAAAAGGACAGGGCAGGTGATAGGAAAGCTGTGATGCGCTAAGTAAGGCAGCTGTCACCCACCTCCCTCACGCCTAACACTAGATTGGCCGAGAATTGGTTGGCTGAGCTGTTGGATGGATAATGAGGGGAAGAAGGGTCAAGGGGTGATTGGAGCTACGTAGTAGAGAGAAAAGTAGGTGTGGCGTTCCGGCGTCATTTCGAGTCAAGGATTAATTTGGAGAGTAGCTGCTAGTATCGCGCCGGTCGTGTTTGAATCTGTCATGGCAAGTCTCGGTCCTGTTGGATGCTCTCTCGGATAACTTTGCAGCACCTCCTTCTCCTTTGGTCTTTTGCTTGTCTCGATCATTATTACTCTCTGCTGCCGAGCTATAGATAATTCCCTCGTGTCTTCCATCTGGCTCGTGATTGTCGGCCGTTCAACCTACATTCAAGCTCGAGTCGCCGTGGTCAGCATGGAATTTGGCGGGTCTTACATGGCAGACTCGGCAGAGGCTACCCACAATGACGCGACGGGGATGCAAGCACCGTTTGCTCGCTGACGGGAGTTTCTTAAAAGCTGCTGTTAACAATGGGGGCATCGAGAGGTCGATGAATATGGATGGCTTGCGCAAAGGCCAGCAGAGACGAGAAGCAGGGGCCAAGGGCATGGATGGGCATTGGCATGGGCCTGGGAAGGGATGTGATGCCAATCCTGACACAGAAAGAGATATCTCCATTGTCGCTCCGAAACGGAACGGAGACAAGGGGGAGAAAACGAAATCGAATCAAACAGAACTGCACACGGGGAATTAGCATGTAACCTCGAGAACTAACGTAATTGTCGTGCCGTAACTCGCATCTTTGTAATTGCACCTGGAGAGCTCCTGCTTCAAAACGACAAGACCTGCATGTCGATGCAGAGCCCGGTCTGTGACGCAATGGAGACGGCATTTTGGCGGGGCCGACCTCCCTAAGAGAGGTACGGAGCCCGCTAATTAGGTCCCCAGCAGTGAGCGGGACGTTGGCGGTCGAGTGTCCAGCTCGAGCCACCGCGCCACGGCTGCGATATCCGGTCGCTGGCTTTGGAGGACATGACATGAACATCAAAGCGAAGAGTGCACGTGGTAGTTGCCACGAAGAACTCTGTGTGTAGTTGGCTTCTGCCGCTGCACTGCTTCTCACCATGTTAGCTCTCTCCAGCAATCCAACTCCTCGGAATCAACCTCCACGGCTTGGGTTAGGTGCTCATAGTCTGGTGCCTAGGTACCTGGATAGGTACGAATAAGTTAGTTAAGTTCCATCTCACCTGGCCCTCTGACTGTGGCGTCGTCGCCCCACCAAGAGCTCTGGCTTGGCCTCTCCACAACCCCAGCAACGCAAAGGACCTTCCCTGCTTCCCTGCCTTGAGTGTATGCGCAGCAGTCTTTGGCTTGTCTCGCCTCCTCGCTTCCGTGCCCGTGTGTCGTCGTCGCCTTTTCTCCTCATTCCGACGCCGTGGCGCACTGCTACATACATACGTACATACTTTCCCTCTGCCTGCCTCTGCCGCCCCCCTTCTTCTCTTCTCCTCCACAACTCTCAAGATACCCATTGTTTGCTTCTCCCTTCCCTTCCTTCGTCCTCACATCTACCTCAATCCCCTTCGCTTTGCCTACTCCTCTCCACAGGCCATCGACTTCTCCCTTCTCCCGCTTCCCACCTTACCCGACCAGCTCTGATCCGAGCTTCCCGCCGTCACCATGGTCGACTACACGACGGGCATCATGCCCTTGAACCAGGTGCACACGCCGCCCTTCACCGTCGAGGCTCCTGGCTATGAAAAGGTCCCTGGCGAAACCATCCCCCGCCGCCATCCTATCGCCAAGGATGGCCTGCGCAGCAGCCCAGCCGAGGGTGTTCATACCGTCTATGACATCGTCAAGCGGAGCGCGCGCATTTACCCCAACCACACGGCTGTCGGCTTCCGTAAGCTTGTCGAGCTGCACAAGGAGACCAAGAAGATTAAGAAAAACATTGGTGGTGAGGTGCAGGAGGTTGAGAAGGAGTGGCAATACTTTGAGCTCACTCCGTACGAATACATCACCTACAAGGACTATGAAACCCGCGTCAACAAGATTGGCTCTGGTTTGCGCAGCCTGGGCTTGTCCAGTGAGGACAAAGTCCACCTCTTTGCCACCACTAGGTAAGGCTGGCGAACACCGTCTCCTGCATCTTGCTTGCTATCCTTTGCCTCTTTCGTTCTGTTGCGCTGACCCGTTCTTGCGCAGTGCTAGCTGGATCTCGCTCTCTCACGGATGCGCCTCGCAATCTATTCCCATTGTAACAGCTTACGATACCCTCGGCCCTCAGGGCGTCGAGCATTCGCTCATCCAGACTAACTGCAGTGTTATGTTCACCGACCCTCACCTGCTCAAGACTGCCTCTGGTCCCATCCAAAAGTCAAACGTCAAAACTGTAATTGTCAATGCCTCTAGCATTTTCGCCGACGGCACCGAGGTCGAAACCTTCAAAAATGAGAACCCCGACGTAAAGGTCATCACTTACGAGGAGCTCCTTAAGCTCGGCGAGGAGAACCCTGTCGAGCCCAACCCCGCCAAGCCAGAGGACCTTTATTGTGTCATGTACACCTCTGGCTCTACCGGCTTGCCGAAGGGCGCTTGTATTACCCATGAGGCCCTTGTCGCTGGAGGTACGTTGTCATCGTCTCGTTTCGTCCTACCTTCTCGGCGTTATTGAAATGAGTCCCGAACTAATGCCCATTCTCACAGTTACCGGTCTTTTTCACGTCGTCGAGCCATGTGTAAGCGACAAGGAGCGCATCCTTGCTTACCTGCCCCTTGCCCATATCTTCGAGATGGCTCTCGAGAACCTCGTGCTCTTTATCGGAGGCACCCTTGGATACGGCAATTCCCGAACCCTTGCCGATTCCATGGTTAAGAAGTGTTTTGGTGATATGCACGAGTTCCGTCCAACCGTCATGGTTGGTGTCCCTCAGGTTTGGGAGTCGGTTAAAAAAGGTGTTGTTGCCAAGTTGGAGACTTCCAGCATTATTCTTCGTACCCTGTTCTGGGGCGCTTTCAACTTTAAGGCCTTTATGACCAAGAATAAGCTGCCGGGTGCTGGCATCTTGGACAACGTCGTCTTCAGCAAGGTTCGAGAACTCACAGGTGGCCGCCTTCGATTCACTATGAATGGCGCAAGCGGCATTTCTAACGGAACCAAGAACTTCCTGTCTCTTGTTCTCGCTCCCATGCTGGCAGGTTACGGTCTGACCGAGACCTGTGCCAACGGTACTCTGGGTTGCCCTCTCGAGTATTCGCCCACAGCTATCGGTCCAGTTTCCCCCGCTGTCGACGCGAAGCTCGTTTCGATCCCCGATCTGGGATACGATGCTGATGCTACCCCGCCCCAGGGTGAGATTTGGCTCAGGGGCAAGCCCATCATGACCAAGTACTGGGACAACCCCGAAGAAACTGAGAAGGCTCTTACTCCCGACGGATGGTTCAAGACGGGCGATATCGGCGAGTTCGATGCCAGTGGCCATCTCAAGGTCATTGATCGTGTCAAGAACCTTGTCAAGATGCAGGGTGGTGAATACATCGCCCTTGAGAAGCTCGAGTCTGTTTACCGCGGCTCCCAACTAGTGGCCAACGTTGTGGTCCATGCCGATCCCGAGTACTCTCGTCCTATTTGCCTCATCATGCCTAACGAGAAGGTTTTGGTCGAAAAGGCAAAGGAGCTGGGCGTGAATGAGGATAACATCCATACTATGCACCACAACTCCAAGGTGGTCAACTATGTCCTCAAGGACCTGCAGACTGCTGCTAAGAAGGCTGGACTGGTCGGTATGGAGGTGGTGGCCGGCGTCGTCATCACTGATGAAGAGTGGACTCCCGAAAGCGTAAGAACCCCGCCCCCTCGTTCTCCCCTCAACGTTGAGACAGCTCTGAACTGTAGCTAACTTTCACCTCGCAGGGCCTCGTCACGGGTACCCAGAAGCTGAACCGAAAAGTGATCCGTGATCGCTTCAAGACGGACATCGACGCTTGCCTCAAGAAGATGTAAGTGACGACGGACACGTGGAACGAAACCGGCGATGGCGATGCGATGGGACGTATGGGCGGACTATCGGATGGATGAAACAACGACGACGGATACTAGGGGCGAAGGCGATATCATTTGCGCGCCGAGAAGCGAACGTTGACTCTGATGGAGAGAGTGTGTTTTGACTGAACTGTAACTCTTGTGGGCGTTGGCTCCGTGATATTATGTGGGATTTTTTTCTTAATATGGATGGATGGATACCTCAGCACCGTTACCGTGGTTCCTCGTCGAGTTTTAAAGTCATGGGTCCATATTTTAAAGACGCTGCTCTACCTTTGGACGCCCGAATCTCCCGGATAACGTGATCTGATGTGATGTCGCTCAGGTCATAGTTTGTGTCTTCACATGTGAAAGGCATCCACCAGGTGACATCTCAAAGTGCCTGCATGACTGCGTCATGGCCGATAACGGTGGGGCGACGAATGAGCAGCCACGGCCAAGAGTCTTGGATGGGGCTCTTTGGGGGTCAATATGCGGTGACAGCATGCGACGCACTTCGTATCGAGCCATGGTCATGTTGTCTGCCTGTCAAGCTTTCTTCATATGTTTCGTTTCATGTGAAGCGAGGTTGTGAAATGGAATGGGTTCATGAGTCGTCATTATATGGAAAACGCATTGAGACAAATGTAACAAGATACATACATGTTTGGCCGGACCAAGTAAAAACGAACCTATAATATGCTTCCAAACCCATCACAACTTTACGAGAAGAAGAAAAGCCGGCCAACAACTAGGGAGCTCGATAATAAAAGATGGAAAGAAAAAACGCCCATCCTGCTCCGTGCCATGCTTGCTCTGCCTAATGCACTTCGTAGCGAAAGTGCCGAGAGAATAAGAAAACTAACCCAACAAGAACGAAGAGCGCCCCAACAAAGAGCGCCCCCTGGGAAATGCGTAGTTCGAGAGCGGTGAAAGATAAGGGCGCCGTGTCAGTCGGTGAGAGAGAGGAAGGCGTCTTTGATTCTAGAATCAGAAATAACATGTGCCTTGGCGGTTCCGAGGAGGTGGGTGGATGCGGGAGAACAGGGGGGAAACGTGCATGGATGATGGTATCCAACGGGATGGGACTGGAACGGGAAGAGGGGAAATGAGACGTCAGGAACGGAGGCTTGGCCGTGAGCATGTCCCGAGGTTGAAATGGAGCAACGACGTGGCAGTCGACCTTTCATTGGCATCATGTGCCGGCCTCCCCAGTTGGAGGACCAAGAGTGTGATAAATGGACGGACCCGTTCGGCAGGTGGTATCATGGAGAGGGCTTGCGGCGGAAGAAGAGGAGGTAAGGGACCGCTGATCTCCCAGACGCCTTCACGGGGCCGAAGATGGTATTCTTCAGGTCGTTGGGGCTGCTACTGCCGATACGCACCCTTCTCACGTTGGTGTCGTTGAAGCAGAACCAAGCATAAGGGTCGCGTGAGTTGATATCGCGAATGTATGCATAGTAATGGCCAGCGGTAATGTTGGGGCCGTCATGGACAATAATGGCGTACGTCTCGTAGCGGAACGGTCCCCTGAAGGCCGGGTCTGTCGTGTTGTCCCCGTCTGTGGGCTGGACAAAGTAGGGCGTGAAGTCCATGACGTCCAGATCCCAGGTAAGCCGAGCACTTGATTTGACGTAGCCGCCCGTCTGCTTTGGAACGAAGCGCTTGAGAGAGACGCAGAGGAGAGGGGGCGCGTGGCAGAACAAAGGACCTCCTATTGTGCGGCCCTTGCAGCCAGCAGTGTCGCATTTGTAGCCCTCGGCCACACTGCTCTCGACGTACTTGGCCAGGACCTCGTCGAGGGTTCCGTTGCGCTCAATATCAGGGGCCAAGATGACTTCAAAAGGCTCAAACCTGTATGAACGCAAGTCGCACGCGAGACATCTTTTAATCTCCACATTGAAGCTGCGCCAGCTGTGGTCGACTATGGACTGGTTGCCGCGGCTGTACTTTTCCCAAAACTCCATCGACGCTTGCAGGAGCGTCTTGTTCTTAAGATTCGGTTCGTCTGCAGATTCAGGGCTCTTGAAGTCTCGCTTTCTGTTGGTCTCATCGTGCAGATGATCAAGTAAGAAGGTCATGAACTCCTGCGCATCTTGCTGGGCATCTGACCCAAAGCGCTCGCCATTCCCTTGCTTGGATAGATAGAGTACGTATTCCTGCCACGAGGTTAGCATCGTATTCGTAAAAATGGTTCAAGGTAACGGGAAACTGACCATCAATGTTTGAGCCTTCATGAATTGGAACTTGCCAGTCTTCATCCAGTGGAATAGATTAGATATGATCTTCGTCATTAATTGCGGGTTCTCGATCTTTTCTTCTGCCTTCTTTGGAGCCTTGTATTTTTCCATCCATGTAGTGCCTTGGAGATCTTGCCCAAATCCGGGGGATGCAAGGAGGCATTGAAGCAGACTGTTTGCATAGCACCAGTTGCCGGGATTGTTAAGCCCTGTGGGGATTGTGTTGTTGTCACCAGTGGACTGTTGTTCGAGAGGTTTTGTGGGAACCCGAGTTAAAGGACGGCCGACGCTTTGCGCGTTAGTATTGCCATAAGCGTCGTTCTCGTTTTCTCCCACAGGTAAGCCGTTGTAACTTGGCCGAGGCAGAGCTGGAGCCGGTCTGGTCGGGGGGGAGGGAAGATCCGTTTGTAAGTCCACTTGATGGGATGAACCATATGTTGGCTTTGGTCGTGGCTGCACTGGCGATGTCATTGACTCCTTCTCCGACAAGACAGGCGGGAATCGCTTGTGAAACTCCTCTTGCGTCCGTACAAAACTAGGCGACGATGCTGTTTCGAGGTCCTCATTCTTGATGGTCTCCTCCCAAGCCTTTGCAATGTCGGGTTTGTGTGGTTTGACCACGGTTTTCCTCCGTGCTATCGTCCCGCTTCCCGTTCGTTTTGGCGGTGTTTTCGCCTTTGAGATGGCTTGCGAAATCGACTGGAGGGATCCTCGGCCCATCAAATCAACCCATGCGTCAAGACCTCCTTCTAGCAGCTTTGGTGGATTCTTGAGTTCATTCCCAAAGTTGAAATCGACCAGAGCCCGTTTCAACGACATGAGACTTATGTCGTCCGAACTTCGAGCAGTTCTTGGGACAACTTCGGAATCCTGGTCATAGAAGACGACCAAGTCCTTTGTAGCTCGCGCCTCAAATTCGATATCTTCGTTATTTGGGGACAGCACCAGGCTGTCAGCAATTTCATCGGCCGAGAGGTTCTCCCTGTGTAAGACACTCGGTTCGATGCATATAACTGATTGAGCCATGATATGGCCCTCATTGAAGTCGTCGCGAACTCGAGCATCAATGATCAGTATTGACCCCTTGCATGCCATTGCTTGTCTTAGCTCCTCAGCTGTGATCACTTCTCGTTGTGGGATTCGAATGGCATTGGCCGGAGTTGTAGGCGGTATTGCCGTGTTGGAGTAGCTCTGGTTGGCAAAATAATCACTTTGCGTCTGGGAAGTCGCCGTGGGAGTGCCAGGTACAGACCCAGTTCTAGCAAATGTATTGCGAGGCGTGCTTGAGGGTAGTCTTGGGGTCTCTCCTGAGACACTCCCACGAGCTGGACTGTAAATGGGATCTGGCAGCTTTGGTAAGCTTGGTACGCCGGTATTTATATCAATCTTGGGAGGCCTTGACGGTGGTGGAGGCATCGGTCGAGGTCCTGCGGGCTTAGGAGGGATGTCAAGATCAATGGGATGCGTCTTGATTCGCGGGTCTTGTCCAGGTGATGCCTGCGGGCCTCGCAGGTTGCGGAAGCGCTCTTTCAGATCTTGGACGTTGATAGCGTTTCCATGAAGGGCCTGAGGCTTCGGTTGAATGGCCGGTTTGGTCTTGGCTGGCGAGCCATTGGTACGAGATTGAGCAGTGACATTGCTCAGTGATCTGCCGTGTGCCCCTTTCATTGGGGAGGCTGGCCGCGAGCCCGTACTGTTCTCAGAAGAGCTCACTCGAGAGCCAGTGGGTTTCACACCCGTCCTTCTGTTGTCCGCAATAATATCTTGCTTGATGCGAGTGAAGGTGTCATTTTGTTGCTGAATCTTGGAGAGAAATGCTTTGTGCGCGCGGTCCAAATCCTTGTGCTCCCCCTTTAGGAAAGCAAAGTCTCGATGACTCTGGATGATTTTAACAGCAATAATGGATGCTCGTAGGAACTCCTTCAGAGCAACAGCGGGCCTGTTGAGATCGCGGCTGATTTCCGCATGTCGAAGAGAGGTCTCGGCCGAGTCCAGCAACTTTCGGATAGATTGGTTCGCGTCAATGTCCAGGGGCGCCTGCAGGATGTCGTCGATGTGCGGAATGGAAGCACCGCCGGGCCTGTGGTCGCCTCCATAGCGACCGTTGGGTTGCGAGGGGCCTGGGAACCCGTTGGTGGCCATGGAGTTGATGCGGGAGTCAATCGAGCTCGCCGATCGCGTGTGGCCTAGAGACGGCATTACGGGAGTAGAATCGGATGGATCGGTCGACGGGTGATCATTTCTCGAATGCGAGTGTTAGGATGAAGCGGTCGAGGTCGGTCGGTCGAGTCGTGGGAGACGCAGGACGAGTATATAGAGGGATAAGTTCAGCCAGTCTTGACGAAGAATGAGTACGCATGAGCGATGCGATAGTTGGAATATAAGAGCACAAAAGAATCTAGTTCCGCGCGTGGGAGTTCTGCTGGACAGTGCAGCATCCTATCAAAGGATTGACGACGACATGTCAAAGAACTTCACAAAGAACGAGATACCCCTTGCAGAAACATAAAGTCATGATCTGAACGAGGTGGTGGAAGTTGGTGGTCGGCGGTCATGCCGACAAAGGAAGCGGGCCTTGGCAGGCGAGGGACAAGCTCGCTCTTTGGGGCCTTGGGCACAGGTGAGGTGTGGTTCGCGGGGATGGAGGTACGTGGGTAGACAGCGGAGGTACTTTGGAGTCCAGCTTGTGACAAAGGCGAAACCGGTACCCAAGACTCGGGCCTGGGTAGCTCGATTGGACTTCCCCAACCCGCCTCCATGCGATTAGATTAGCCACGAGCCACGTACGCCACAGCGGCCGTCGTCATCTGCACGGCGCAGCTCGTTCCCGTCAAGTTTCAACTCCATCCACCGCAAGCCTCCACTGTGGTTGCTTGCCTGGAGCCCGGCATTAGCGCCCAGTCCAGTGTTTGCCCAGTGACGCAAGGCAGACATCAATCCATGAAAACCATAGACACAACCTTAAGTCGCTGGTGATCAGCCTCTCGTCGACAGTGAGTTGCTGCCGCGGCTGGCCGACCTTGTGGAAGCATCGGGTGTTAGTGGAGCATTTCAAGCTTTGTCCAAAGTCTTTTGCGCTATCATGGTCCTGGGTTTGCCCGGAAAGAGTGCTGGTGATGATGGACAGTTTGACATAATTTGGAAGCCTTCCCGTGGGACCTGGGCCCTCGAGAGCCTTACCTAATGGCACCCATAACCAATAGCAGGGACGCTATAGCTGGGGCCTAGCCGGGCGTCTCCAGCAGGTCCGCCAGACTTGGAGAAGCTAACCTGATCCTGGACGCCTTACGTCGTAACTACTTCGCTCCCTCACTGCCGCTTCTGACTGACTGAGGCTGGGGCGACAACAGGCTGGTGAACCTCGACTTGGCATCAACCTTGACCACAGCAGAGTCATTCATCACCATCGGTTTACACCGCAGCTTCGTCGTCGTTCACTACTCTCTATACTTATTTTTACCGTTGTTCTACTCCGCGAACCCCTGTATCTTCTCCCTACCTTCTTCCATCACCACGCCGCCGCGACCGCCATCAAGATGATGAGCTGGTGGTCGTCCTCGGCCAACACGGCCTTGGACGAGCAGATTGAGAGAGCCACGAGCAGCAGCCTGTACGCCCCCTCGAGGCCCTTCCATGCCTTCATGCTGGCCTCTGTTGCTAACGTATGCCCATGTCTAGGGAGGACATTGCCTTGAACCTCGAAATATCCGATGTCATCAGATCCAAGACCGTCGCACCTAAGGAGGCCATGCGCTCTTTGAAGCGCCGCATTGGAAACAAGAACCCCAACACCCAACTCAGCGCCCTCAGCGTACGATGCACTCCGGCCGAATGAATACGATTCCAAAGCTAACCCGCATCTAGCTTGCCGATACATGTGTCAAGAATGGTGGATCGCATTTCCTCGCCGAGATTGCCTCTCGTGAGTTTATGGACAACTTGGTGTCGCTTCTCCAGGCAGTAGGCGGCGCCGCTGTCAACGCCGAAGTGAAGAACAAAATTCTTGAGTTGATACAGTCTTGGGCGGGTGCAACCGAAGGCCGATACGAACTTTCGTACATTAGCGAAGTGTACAGGACGTTGCAGCGGGATGGGTATCAGTTCGCCCCGAAGATTGCGGTCTCCAGCAGCATGATTGATAGCAGTGCGGTAAGAAAAGGCGGCGATGGTATGGTATGGGGTACAGTTGACTGACAACGGTTTTAACAGCCCCCGGAGTGGTCGGACTCTGACGTCTGTATGCGATGCCGAACACCCTTCACGTTCACGAACCGCAAGCATCATTGCCGAAACTGCGGAAACTGCTTCGACCAGCAGTGTTCCACCAAGACCATCGCCCTCCCTCATCTGGGAATTCTCACACCCGTTCGAGTCGACGACGGCTGCTATGCCAAACTCACCAACAAGGGCTTCAAGGACCTGAACCCCTCCCTCGACCGATCGCCAACCTATCCCCACAAGACCCGCAGCACCTCGGCCATGCAACCACGGGCGGCGCGTGTTGACGATGGTTTCGATGACGATCTAAAGAAGGCTCTGGCGATGAGCCTGGAGGAGGTCAAAACCCACTCACGCGGATACGCTCAGCCCATTGCAAGCGTATCAAAGACGAATGGGGATAGCTCCGCTGTCAAGCAAGCTGAGGAGGACGATGATGACCTCAAGGCTGCTATTGCGGCCTCCTTGGCCGACATGGAGGAGCAAAAGAAGAGGCACGCGGCCGCTCTTAAGGAGCAAACGTCCAGCAGCTCGGGAACCGGTGCCACCAACTTTGTCCTCCCCAAGAACGACTACGAGTTGACGCTTGTGGAGGCAGAGAATATCAATCTCTTTTCAACCTTGGTAGATCGCCTTCAGACGCAGCCACCTGGTACCATTCTTCGAGAGCCCCAGATTCAGGAGCTCTATGATAGTATTGGAACACTGCGCCCTAAACTCGCGCGGACGTATGGGGAGGCAATGAGCAAGCATGGTAAGCTAGCGTCCACAAGTGGATGATTTCAGCCGACTAACCTGGTCCATAGACACCCTCTTAGATCTTCATGCCAAGCTCTCAACCGTAGTCAGGTATTACGACCGCATGCTTGAGGAGAGATTATCCAAGGCTTACCACCAGCAAAGCCTTGGTGGTTATAACCTGCCTCCTCCCCGCCAGTCATCTGGCCCCTACCCTTCTATCCACACACATATGCCTAGTAACCCTGGACCGGCCGAGAGCTTCTATACCGGCCAGCAGAGAACAAGCTATCAAGCTCCTCAGCAACAGGCCTATCAGCAACCACCTCCACAAGCAACGCCCCAGCCCCAATATGTATCGTACGGATCTGTACCACCCCAGCCTGGCCAATATCCCCCACCGCAGCAGCTGCAGCGGACCGAGAGCTGGCAGGATAAGGCGCCGTCAGCTCCATCGGCACCCCAAGACCCCTACCAACAGCAGCCTCCTTTGGACTCGACACAGCCGACGCAGACACCCCAGCCAGTTGCTCCAACACCATCAGCGGACCCTAATGCCTCCTATTACCTCTCTCCACAGCAGACTCCTCAGACCCTTCCCCTAGGGCCGTCAGCACCCGGCCCGGCCCCTGAGGCCGGACAGTCCCCGTATCCAAGCTTGCAACAGCCCTTGCAGTACCCGAGGGGATCTGTCTCGGCTCAATCACAACCAACGCCAGTCCAAGCGGCTGCGCAGCCAGTGCTAGCAGCGCAACCTGTTCCGTCCCCTCAACCCGTCCAGCTTACGCCAGCACCTCAACCTTCTCAGCCCCCTCAGCAACCCCCACAGAGTCAACCACCCCAGCCGTCGCAACCGGCTCAGCAAGCACCTCCTCTGCAACAGCAGGCGTATTGGCAACCATCCATGCCCCAGCAGCACCAGGCACCCCCTGCGGCGCCCCAGACATGGGCATACGCAGGTTACAATCAAGATCCTTTCCCCGCGGTGCCAACGCACGAACCAGTCAGACAGCAGCAGCCTGCAAAGGAGGAAGCCCTGATTGAGCTCTAATAGATGGCCTGTGACCGAGTTACCTAGTGTGAGGATGTTTCGTGTCGTGTAGGGGATTGGGTCTTTCAAGTGGTGAACTGACGGCGTTGGGTGGATTTCCGATTTACTCTGGGTGGAGGGAGACAAGAATGTACTGGACGAGCACAGTAAACAATGTCGCGATTTGTGATAGCCACCTTGCTTTTGTTGATACTCTCATGCTGTGACCAGAGCCTCGTGGCATTATGCACTGATTGGCGATAGGGTCGAATATGCCAAATGTGGTCAACTTGCCCGGTCTTAGGCGCTAATGGATCGTTTTACAGGACGACGAGATTGTTGTTTGGCGAGATTCATATCCGACCTATCGATCTGAACTGCCGGCATCTAGCATCAACCCCTCTTCCCTGTTTTTGTGACCCCCTGTCCGCTCATATGTACGAATAGTTCCCTGCTAGGAGAGAAAGCAGGGTGAGGAGAGACGGCGGGGGTTCTCTGGTGTCTCGACGGGCCTGTTGTCTCTTGTCTCTCCACTTGTAATGATAGTTTTGTGTCTGATGAGTGCCTCATTGTTGGTCAGTCCAACTTGGTCAGCATAACTAGGTTGAGCTGGCGGTTCCGCCCGTTGCAATTCATACGGGGCTTTATTCCATGACAGGCAATAGCTGTTGGTCTTCTTTTCCGCTTTCGGCTTCCTTCTCGTTGTCAGCTGCTCAACGAGGGAAACCAGCGAGTGTTTTTGCACCCGCCATGTACCACAGCAGCCATACAGAACGCAATCCCACCCCTCCCTTTTCGCACACAGCAAGGCCCAACAAACCCAGTCCTGCCCCCCCCCCCGGCGGCGCCTTCTTTCTTACTGCCCGCTCCACTCCTCCGCGACCCGTCGACCCGCAGCACGGACCAATCGCCGCGCCGGGGCCGCCCACGCACTGCATAAGCCTCCACACCGGCTCCGGGCATTTCGGTTGGACCGGGGACACGGCCGCTGGCTTGAGGCACTTGTGATTGCGCGGCATCCGCCATGCTTTGCAATGTACAGTCGCCTGCGTTTCACTGCTGCGTTTTTTGTTTTTGTTTTTTTCCTGTTGTTTGGTTCGCCTCAACGAGGTTAGTCGCTGGCGTCTTGGGGAAAGGTATCATCGATTCCGTCTGTAAGAGGGCGGCACGAGGGCTTTTGTTTCGTGGGGGTTGTCGTCTTCTTGTCGAGTTGATAAGGACTCTTGGGTTTCCCCTCCGATTTCTTTCCGTGCTTGATCATCTACCACTACATTCACCTTCTAACTAAGCTCCTGATTATCATCTCGCCGAGTTGTCCGGCATTACCTAAACTAGGTAGGTATCCTTGGTCTATATCCCTCATAGCCTACCATCTTACATAGCTAGGTCTATATATATCACCCCTCAGCTCCTTCTCCCCAGCTACCTTTTATATTCGTCCCAGCTACAATCGACTTCATCACACATCCAGCAACAATGGCTCCTACAATTCACTTCGTCCGCCACGCCCAGGGCTTCCACAACCTCTCCCACGCCGCCGAGCAACTCCATGACCCAGACCTGACGCCCCTCGGCCTCCAGCAGTGCGCCAACCTCTCCGCCCAGTTCCCCCACCACACAGATATCACCAAGCTCATCGCCTCGCCCATGCGCCGCACCATGTACACCTGCCTGCACGCCTTCGGCACCACCAACCCGTCCCTGCTGCCCATCGTCGCCCTCCCCGTCTTCCAGGAAATCTCCCTGCAACCGTGCGACATCGGCTCGCCGCCCGCCAAGGTCGCCGCCGAGTTCGCCGACAAGGCTGACTATTCGCGCGTCGAAGCCTCGTGGACGGAAAAGGGCACCACGAGCCCCTACGAGCCGACGCTCGAGAAGCTCCTGGCTCGAGGCAAGCAGGGCCGATTGGCGTTGCGAGAAATCGCCGGTAGCGGAGACGACCACATTGTTGTCGTGACTCACGGAGGAATTCTTCACTTCCTGACTGATGACTGGCACGGCGTTGACGAGGACCAAGGTTCGTTCTAATCCCCACCCATTTGCCACGCCCAAAACAAGGATTATGACGACGGGAATAATACGAAGTGGAAATTCTTCAAAGCCCACTGTAACTGACCATCGTCATCGTATTGTAGCCACCGGTTGGAAAAACTGCGAATACCGTTCCTACCAGTTTATCGACTCCACGGGCAAGGATGAGGAGGCCTCTCTTCGGGAAACTGCTGAGAGCTTTCGTCGTCGGCAGCCAACAATGACCCAGCTCACCGAGACTGAGCAGCGGGAGTTGCGTGCCCATGGTATCCAAAAGATGGGACCTTATCTTCACCTAATCAATGTCAAGAACTAGAGCACATGGAGGGACGACTAAAAGGGAATGTGAAAGAGTTGGCACCTCATCATACAGGATAAGTTTGTTGGATGAAATGGATCAGATTAAAATCCATTAGTATCAGAGAATCGTCGACCGACGAGATGTAGAAGCAAAAGGCACTTGAGATTTCCGCTAAAACATCGTGACGCCCCCGGCCTTGCCAGTTAAGTTAACTCCCAATGAAATTCAGTTGCACCAAGCTCAACGAGTTTCGTTTTGCTCCGTCGCCCGAGGATACTCGGTTGGTTTGTCCAGATCGGATCTTCCCAAGGCATCTGCTGCGCTCTGTATATCCTTCCAACTTAACACCTCAATTCCCAGCACCAGAAGAAACCATCCAACGTCGGATCGTGGGTCTGGCCTCAAGTTACAGCGGCAAAGGCATTTTGTGCCATTGGGGCTTCGTCTCAGAAACTCCTGGCTCGCGCAATCCAGTGGGCCTCCCGATTCCTAGCCGGTGAGTGTCCCATTAATGTACGGTGGACATTCTTTGAGAAGACTTCGGAACTGGAAATATTGCTTGTGATGGAAATTTTCCCGACTCGAGTAGATGACGCGAGCAAATAGTTCGTAGACAGCATCGCCCTGGTGTTTGAACCGCCGCAAGTTCGATTCTAGCATTTCTGAGATGTCGAAGAATGTCTTGTGCGGGTTGAGGAGCATTCTCGATAGGAAGGAATGTGGTCTCGTGACAGGAGGCGTTTCCGGGACTCGACTCCTGGAGTCAAAGACCACGCTCTGTGAGACTGGGTGCCCGACCGTTGTCAGTGTATGGGGTTCTTGTGCGCCAGAGGACCCATCGGGTTTTCTCATTATTCTCGTAGACTCGTGAACAGCTGCCCAGTCTATGTCTTCGTCCAACAGTGAGTCATTATTATCGTTTATGGTGGCGCTCGGTCCTGTGGAAAAGGGAGAATGCTGTAAATTGGCATCAAAGTCTTCGGCGGATCTCGAGTCGCAATCGTACGCTCGTACGACACTCGAGGGTGGATTTTTCGTTTCATGACTGGGTAGAGTGTTAAGAAGTTCTTCGATGTCTTGGCCCTCATCAGACAGGCTGTTTAGAAACTCTTCAAGGTCGTCTTCGTTGTTGGGTATACTGCTCAGAAGCTCTTCAAATGCGTCTTCATCCATGTCCCAGTCTTCAGGGGAGACTATTTTCTTAGGGTCAACTCGACCGGTTTCAACAGCCAACGCGACAGATCTCTCAGGGGGACATGTTGATAACGTGGGGGTTTGTAGATAACCAAACTGTGGTGGAGATGGAGATGCTGATGGCGGATACACCTTGATAAGACACCGACGCTTGCGTGCTGCAAGACAGTCCTGGGAACTTGGGCTTTCGGATCTCATTTGTTTAACAGTGCTCGAGCTTTGCACCGGTTCCATCGTCGGCATCAGAGAACAAGGGATTGTAGACGGGCTATGAGATTGTCAGCCACTCATCCGGTACTCCAATAACGCAAGGACCAGGCATAAAGGACTCACTCTCTTTCGGAAAACCCTGGTGAATCAGTCAGTAGTCGTCGGTCTCCCTATGAAAGTGGAATTATCATCATGAAGGAGGCCGAGAATGAAATGGAGGCTCAGAGTGGAAACTATAGCGAGAGTCGCAACTGCTCAAAGAAGAAAAAAAGCTCCAGCCTTTCCGTGCTAATAGGACGGAGACTGGTAGCGGCCAGTCAGGCTTAGAAGGTGTAAACGATGAACAGTGAGAAGCCGACCTCGTGCTTCTGTTAGTTGGGAGTTGGAATCTTCAATGGGTGCGGGGAGGGCAGAAGCAGTGATTGAAGGATGCCTCGAGTTGACTCTGTGTCACTCCTTCCACTTTCGCAGCATACCTCCCTGCGCAGAACGCATGACTGACATCGGGCAGAACCGGGGCAGGTCCAAAGGAAGGAGCTTCAAGGATTGAGTAAGCAGTGCGCGAGGAAAGAACTACCCCGAGGACGTCCTGTATTTCAAGCTGCGTTTGAGCCTTCTCAGCGTGACGGTTCGCTTCCCCGAGGAAATATCCGAATAACCGAGAGATACTGGACACCCTTGACTCCGGTGCTCAATGCCGACGATTCTGCAGAAATGCCAGCAAAGCAGTCGATGCAATCCCCAAATCTGATGGAGGCTCATAAATCACAGCCTTTGGGGGTGGAATTGGGGGCCTACCCACCCCCATTGTCTCTGAACCCCACAGATTGTCCACCAACCAGGCTCCAATTAACGATCGGCGAGGCCATCTCCAGCGAGCTTCTCGGTCACCGGCCAGTGACAGGCCCCTAACCTGAGCGCTCGACCGGGGCTCCGCAACTTCCCCGTGTGACCTGCAGTTGGGGTTCGATCCACTTGGTGGCTTTGTCGGGCAAAAGTCAAACCCGATCGAAAATCCCAACCTGCTCTGCGCGTGTGTGTCTGTGTTGAGCTTGTAACGACTCTTTCATCGACCGATCTCTCTCCGGCACTCAACGGCGTGTCCCCTGAGTCAATTGGCGCCCCCCTCCAACGCCATCTCCTCATTCGTCGGTCGTCACTCGCTCTCCCGCCCCCTGCTGCCCCTCCTGCCCCTTCCGGGCCACCGCCGCAAGCACATGTCAGCTCCCACACTCCAACCATCATGCCAAACCCAACACCAATACAAGTCTCACGGCGGCTTCCGCGACTATTGATCCCCCACTCTCTTTCCTGTCTTCGACTCCCCAGATATTTATCTCGTGCCCATTTCTCCTTCTCCTCCTTTGTGGCTTTACCCTCGACTTCATCTTTACCCGTTTTCCCTGCGCCCTCCCATTTCCCGCATTCCCTACACTTACAGCCCTCCCAAGCCACCCCGCCCGTCTTCAAACCACCACGCAGATTCCACAAACCCTCATTTCTTCCCCCGCCTTCTTGCTAGGGACGACTCGCTTGCCACGATATTGTAGAGCGTAGACGATCGTACCAGGTCGTGTCGTGCGCAAGAATGAACTCTACAGTCACCAACGGTGTGTCTAGCCCGGCACCAACCAAACCGGAGCTTGATCAGCAGGTCAAGGTGGAACATCTTGAGACTAAGACGCCTCGCACTGCCGACATCTTACTCGAAGAACAGCTCGAGGAACAGCTTCCCGATGGAATTACCGAGACGAACGAGGAGTTGCAGAAGCACTGGTTTGTTGGTAGCATTGACCAGGGCACAACATCGACTCGCTTTCTCATCTTCAATGGCCATGGTGAGCCAGTTGCGAGCCATCAAATCGAGTTTGAGAACAAGTACCCCGAATCCGGGTATGCTTTACCGATTCTGATCCTATTATCTTTCTTCTAACTCTCTTCCTAGGTGGCATGAACATGACCCCTTAGAACTCCTCGAGTCCGTTGAGGATTGCATCGAGAAGGCGACCGAGAAGTTCCTCTCTCAGGGCTATTCTGTGTCCAAAATCCGAGCAGTGGGCATCACCAATCAGCGAGAGACGACGGTGCTCTGGGACAAGAACACGGGTGAGCCACTATACAATGCTGTTGTCTGGCCTGATACACGAACGGCCGCCCTCGTTCGAGACCTCAAGACCCGCCCAGGTGCCGATAAGCTTCAGGAGAAGTGCGGCCTTCCTCTTTCCACCTACCCTTCCAGTGTCAAGTTGCTTTGGCTGATCGAGAATGTCGACTCGGTACGCAAAGCTTATGAAGAGCAACGTCTTGCCTTTGGCACGGTCGATTCATGGCTCATCTACCGTCTCAATGGTGGCCAGGAACGTGAGGGTGGACCCATATATGTCACTGATTCAACAAACGCGAGCCGGACCATGTTCATGAACTTGAAAACCCTGGACTACGATGATGGCCTACTCGAGTTTTTCGGGATTGACCGAAACAAGCTCGCTCTCCCCAAGATTGTTCCGTCGTCTCATCCAACCGCTTTTGGTTCCCTGGTTCGTGGATGTCTCAGGGGCGTACCCATTGCTGGGTGCTTGGGTGATCAATCCTCCGCCCTCGTGGGTCAATGCGGATTCAGTCCTGGTCAGGCCAAGAACACTTATGGCACAGGTTGTTTCCTACTTTACAATGTTGGCAACGAACCCGTCATCTCAAAGACTGGTCTCCTCGCTACGGTAGCATACGACTTTGGCAATGGGCGCAAACCAGTCTATGCCCTTGAAGGCAGCATCGCTGTAGCCGGCTCGGGTGTCAAGTTCCTTCAGAACAAACTATCTCTGATCAAGCAGTCCTCGGAAGTGGACGCACTCGCCAACACGGTCAAGGACAACGGCGGCGTGGTCTTTGTGACCGCCTTCAGTGGTCTCTTTGCCCCATACTGGATTGACGACGCCAAGGGCACTCTCTGTACGTATTCACTTATCGCCTTCCCAAAGGTCGAAGAAACTAATGTCGATCACCAGTCGGAATTACACAACACACAGAAAAGGGCCACATTATGCGAGCAACGCTTGAGGCAACCTGCCACCAAACCGCAGCAATTCTAGATGCCATGGCTGCTGATTCTGGACATGCTCTGGAGAAGTTGGCAGTTGATGGCGGTCTGTCAAACTCGGAGTTGTGTATGCAAACCCAAGCTGACCTCAGCGGCATCCCCGTCGACCGTCCAGCCATGCGTGAGACTACGGCGTTGGGAGCTGCCATCGCGGCCGGGCTGGCCACAGGCGTTTGGAATGAGCTTGAGGAGCTCAAGCATGTGAATAGCAAGGATCGCAAGGTGTTTAAGCCCCAACTCGCGGTCGACGAGCGCAAAAAGCAGCGCAGGAGATGGGAGCGAGCGGTCGAGATGAGCAGGGGATGGGTCAGAGATGAAGACGATGAGTAATGAAGCAAATGGCAGAGAACAAGAATACGATGGGGTAATGGAACCGCCAGTGTACGATACGTGTGAATAAAACATGGGTCAAGGCGACATGGCGAGCATTGGAGGATTAGAAGTTATGAGAAACTGAGCAACAATGGAAGGCAGCATCAACATAGGCGAGTCGCTAAGCCAACTAGGCCAAGGCCGATTGGGCGAGAATCGAGCGGATTGAATCAAGAGACTTGAGGTCAGGCAATCGATTCGTTCCCTGCGAAGCATTCTCAGTCCTCTGGTGTTGGCAACTACCAACAGGATGGCGTTTTAGGTCGAGTCAAGAAGACCCCGCATCAGTGACAACAGAAGGAGGGGTTCTGGTGGCGATGCCCCACAAAGAGGTTGATGGCTGCGGATGCTTTATTTAGAGCGCGTCTGGAGGGAGCCAGCTGGCCCAGGGTCGAATTTGAAAGGATCCCAACGTGGTACTGCACGAGGTAGTTCGTAGATAACCCAAGTCGATGCAACGTGGTTGGTTGATGAGCGATTCTAGGTTCATACGAATATTTCTCGTCAAGAAGTCTCGATCTGCCAGCGGAATTGAAGGGGTGGGCGTCAAAAAAGAGGCAGAGTGCTTTGGGTTCCTGCTTAGAGTGCGGCTGAGCATCCGGAACCCCTGCAGTTCCGCGTCCAGCGCCCCTCTCTCACAAGCAAGTCAAGGAGGCACTGCTGGGGAAGGGACTCTGCTTCTTTGTACGAAGTATTTGCTCAGCCTCAACTTGGGGTTCAAGTTGGCGAGTGGGGGTTGGTCACAGTGAGGATGCACAGATACGCGGATGGAGGAAATAAAGATGGACGGGAGGAAGAGACGAGATGCAGGTCGAAAGAAGGTTTTGATTATTGGCAATAATCAGGACGCTTCAAGACTTGGCAATCGCTGTGAGGACGAGGATGTTGTTGAGAGAATGGTTTTCTTGGGCTAGAGCTATGTAGGTAGGTGAGTTCGACCGGGGTCTCGAACAAAGGCCAAGTTGGAGCTGAATCAATGACATGTTCGAGACTTCAATACTCCCTCTCCTCAGTCTAGACACTGTTAATCTCCATCTCCAAACTGTCGGTGAAGGTGATGAAAAATTATCATCAACTTGCAAACGTCCAAGTCAGCAATCATCAGTCCACCAAAACGTGAAGCGACTAAACGCCCAACAACCCCTCGAAGAAAAGCGAAGGGTCCCCACAAAGGCGGCCCAGCAACAAGGGAGGGGTCGAGGGGGAAGAAAAGTCCTAGACGAGTCCTGGATCTGATCAGAGTCGTGGGACTCGTGGCGGGGAGCAAACCGCATTTGTCACCCAGTTGCAGGCGGGCTGGCCCTAGCAATGGCCCATCATGGGACAAAGCCCCCCCAGATCCGAATAAGCCTCACAAACCCCGCCACTGTTTGAGAGACGTTGGGAATGGAATCATTGCTTCCAGGCTTTGCCATGGAGAAACCCGCGCATAGTCTTTGATGTTATCATAGCTCGAGACAACCTCAAGACTACCTGGCATGCGCACGAAGTGTCTAGGTACCTTAGGTAACCCAGACTCAGTTGACTGGCCGCCTTCCGTCTTAGGCGACTCTGCCCATCTTGAAACTCGCCCTCCAGGCTCTCGCCTGCCTGCCATTGTCACATTAGCTCAACGAGGTCTCAATCTCAATTGCCATCTTCAGTCGCTGATCCAGCTTCTCTCTGCTTCTTCATCAACGACCCTTTTCATGAAATGCAAAGACATGCGGCATCATGAAAAGTGATAAGTAAGGATCTCTCTATTCTCACACACCCCACCCCGCATCCACACCCATCCTTGCTGGCACCACCCAAAATCCACACAGGGGAGAACAGGTCACAGCTCGAGGCAAGCAAGCAAGGCAGAGTGTTTGCTTCGCCAACATCGATTCTGTGAGTCTTCTGTTGCCTTGGATCGATTCATCGAGTTAGGCACACCATCGAGCGAGGTTACCCAGGCCCCAGGACTCGGGACAGCGATGAATTGAAACAAACATGGGAAATTGAGGGCCGTCAGGACTCAGCCCAAAGCCCAGAGCTGAATTCCGAACCCCACTAGCCCTGCAGAGCACTCGGGCACAGCGCCGGGTGAGCGTGAGCGTGCCGGCCATTCAGCGCAACGCCGCATCAATCCATCCATTCGCAGCGGCGGTATCCCGCAACGGCACCTAAGGTTACGGTAACGTACCGTTCCGAAATTTCACCCTTCTTAACCTCAAGGATTAGTTGCAACTCCCGTTGTCAGCATAAAGGGATGGAATCTGAGGAACCCAGTCTCTTCAATTTCCGGGCGCGTAATCAATCAACTTTGTCTGACAGCCTTCATTCAACATCGCTGGACCAAGCCCCATCTCGTCATCCGTCCAATCGAGCCAACCTTGCCTCAGCCTTACAACGTAACAACGCTGCCAAAAAGACGTTAGCGCCGTCAGCTGTAGCTAATTGTCCTCGCTTCTTTTGTGAAAGGTGCAGCGCCCATCCATTCGTACAGCAACGCACAGTAATGAATCTACTCCACTCCGCCTCTCTGGATTGATCCCGGCCAGCCAAAGTCCTTCCTCAGTTCCCCGTCACTGTCAGCCACACAGCCCAGCCCAGCCCAACCCAAGAACTCAGAGCCCAAAGCAACGAGCCCGAGACGGTGCAGCATCGAGCAGTGACCTTTCAGCTAGAAGGTAACGGGAGAGCACGCCAGAAGCACAGTTTCCCTCCACTGCCTGCCACTTGGTCGTCGTCGTCGTCATCGTCGTCAAACTGCAGCTTCCATCTGCTGATGAGGTGGAAACAGAGACACTTGACACCTCGGACAAAGGAATTCCCATCTAGACCTACCTAGGTACGCTGCCAGGCACAGTCCAACAAGTCAGAGGCAAGGAATTCCATAGGACCTCTCAAGGACCTTACGATTCCATGACACATACGCAATCGCTCCAAACCTCACGCCAGCTATCCGTACTGCAACTTTCTTAACCCGTCATCTTTTTTGCACCTTCATCAACAACCATCCACCTCAATCCCATCACATCGCCGCCTCCCACGAGTTCTTCCCGTCCATCGCCATACACCACATCCTCCTTCACCACCACCTTCACCCAGCTGCACAAAGAAGCACCAAGCCGGCGTCCCAACTAAAGGCCTAGGCGCATCCACACCTCAGTCAGCCAGAGCCCGCCGCCTCCGAAACAGCGGCCAGCACCAGAGCGAAGCAGCGACAACCGCCTGAAAGCCAGGTCAAGCTCCGCTGCGACATCAACTAGCAGCCATCGTGGTACCTACTGGACGAAGCTGCACCACCAGCACCAAAGCATCCAATCCTTCAAGCCTCGTCGCCAGGCGCTACAGCTTCCACCTCTTGGCCCAGCCCAAAGGCCGCATTGCAGCCCGCCTAGAGCCCGCCTGTGAGCCCAGGCCCAAACCGAAACCCACACCCCCCTCCCCTCTCGATTTTCCCGTGCATACTGTCGCCCAGCCGACCTTCAGCTTCTGCAGTCGTCCATCTGCCGCCTCTCTGAGCTCTCTCCCGCCTTCATCCTCCTCATTGTCAGGCTCTGGGAGAATCGCTTCTGCTCTCTGCAGTCCTTCAGCTTTTTCTGACTCCCCCACTTCCCATCTCAGGTCCCCGAAATCACACACCCCCCGTGCGTGAGGCGCCTGGTGCTAATTTCTGACCCGAACCCGAGCCTCTCTCTTCCCCCTCCCCCTCCCCTCCCCATCCCACCCAAGCCAATCCTAGCAAGCAGGCAAAGCCCCCCAGTCCTGACCGTCCTTCGCCCGGCCTGCCCAGTGCCCCCCGTCCTGCGGCGCCTCTTAATTCTGTCCTACCCTTTTCTCCGTCGTCCTCCCCCGACTCTCCTCTTCCATATGAGTTCTGTGAACTCCCGCTTCAAAAGCTTTGGCTTCGGAAAACGCAAATCCGCCGTGAGCATCCAGACCCCCGAGGGTCTAACCCCGAGTCCGACCCCTCCTCCCGGCCAAATACCGCAATATCACCATCAACAGCCTCATCCTCCCCCTTCACACACTCCAGCACCATCTATCGGTGCCTCATCCTCCAATACCAGCCTCCCAATGAATCACCCGGGTCCTGGTAACCGCCCTCCCAGCTACTCGGCAAACTTTCCTCCCGGCCAGATTCCCGTCGGCCGCACCTCTCCTCTCGTGAACCAGCAAAACCGCACTCCCCCGAGCCAGATGGTAGGCGGACCTCCTCCGATCAATACGGGTGCCCCCGTGGGCTACCCTCCCGGTATGGCTCCCATGGGCCAAGGCCCTCCTCAGATGGGTGGTCCTCCGGGCTTCCAGCAGCAACCTCCTCCTATCCAAGGATATCCTCCCGCCGGCGGTCCTCCCCCGCCTCAGGGTGGTCCTATCGGCCAGCCTTACCGCCCCGGTGCTAACCCCGCCGCTGAGGTTGAGGGTGCTAGCAGGAGCAAGGCTCAGCTGATCGTTGGTATCGATTTTGTAAGTCCCAATCCCCTTTCCTCATGCTCAGAAGCACTTCTAACATTGGCATCTCTCAGGGTACCACTTTCTCCGGTGTCGCTTTCGCTTTCGCTACCAACAACGAGGCCAAGGAGGACATTATTACTGAGTGGCCAGGCGCTGGTAACTTGACAAAGCAAAAGGTGGGTGACAACAACACGAGGCGTTCACCAATATGCAAAGCTAAACTCCCCTCACTAGATTCCTACCGTCCTCTACTATGATCAATACCAGAAGGTGGTAGGCTGGGGCCCCGATATTGCCGATGCCCTGGCTCCCACCGGCTACCCCAAGCCTGGCGTGCAAAAGGTCGAGTGGTTCAAGCTGCAACTGATGCTCAGCGGCAACACCTACATTGACCCCATCAACCTCCCTCCTCTGCCCCCAGGCAAGTCCGAGATCGACGTTGCCGCCGACTACCTCTTTAAGCTTCGCCAGGCTATGCGGACTGCTCTTCAGAAGACTCTTGGAGAGGTGTTCAACCGAGAAGAGCGCAACATTCGATACTATCTTACAGTCCCTGCCATCTGGAATGATGCTGGCAAGGCCGCCACCCGATCTGCCGCCATCCAGGCTGGTTTCCTCCGAGACGAGAACGACAACCGCCTGACCCTGGTGTCCGAGCCCGAGGCTGCTGCCCTCTTCTGTTCCAAGACTGGTCTGTTGAACCTCAAGGTCCATGATGCCGTTCTGATCGTCGATTGTGGTGGTGGTACCGTGGATTTGATCGCCTACGAAGTCGAGGAGGAGAACCCCTTCACCGTGGCTGAGTGTACGGCTGGTTCCGGTGATTCTTGTGGTTCAACAGCTTTGAACCGCAACTTCAGTAATATCCTGCGAACAAAGATCCGCAAGATGAAGCTGCCCGATGGCTCCAAGACAGCTGGTCGTGTTTATGCCAAGTGTATCATGGACTTCGAGAACCGAATCAAGGCCGATTTCCGGAATAACGGTCAGAAGTGGGCCGTTGATGTCGGTATCGAGGCTGAGTTCCCTGAGGCTGGTATCGAGGAAGGTTACATGACCTTTACCAACGAGGAGATTCTCCAGTGCTTCGAGCCCGTTGTGAACCGCATTCTGGAGCTTGTGCGCAATCAGATCATTGCTATCCAGGCCCAGAACCGCACGCTACAGAACATCTTGGTTGTCGGTGGTTTCGGTGCCTCCGAGTACCTCTTCCAGCAGATCAAGCTCCACGTCCCTCCTCAGTTCCAGTCCAAGGTTGTCCGACCCATGGACTCCGTCGCAGCTATTGTCAAGGGCGCCGTAACTGCCGGTATCACCGAGCGTGTCATCACTCACCGTGTTGCTCGTCGCCACTACCTCATGGCCACTCTTCAACCCTTTAAGGAAGGTTACCACCCCGAGGCCTACCGTGTGCCCTCGCTGGATGGTAAGGATCGATGCAAGTTTACTCGACAGATCTTCGTCCAGAAGGGCCAGAAGGTCAAGAGCGGCGAGCCCGTCAAGGTCTCATTCTTCCGACAAGTCGCTCCTGGCGCCACCCTCATGTACGAGGATGTATTGTACGCCTGTGACGACGATGTCTGCCCAGAGTATACCAAGGATCCCCGTAAGTTTTGCTCCTAGGCCTCTTCACTCCCACCAACACACTAACGCCACTCAATAGGCATCAAGGAAGTCGTCACCCTCACCTCAGATCTATCCCGTAAGAACCTCGAAAAGGATTTCGAACGCATGGATACCCCTCAAGGCACCTTCTACCGTGTCTACTTTGATATCTACCTGACGCTAGACGGTTCGGAATTCAGTGCCGAGCTCGTCTGCCAAGGCGAGGTTATGGGCCGCTGCCGAGCCCGCTTCCGATAGAGGAGAATTCATAGAAAGAAGGAGAAGCACAGGGATGACAAAGCATATGATACCTCAGAAAAGATAATTGGCGGAGACGGATACGACACAGAAGACGGCGCGCTGGTTATGTGAAGACAGACAGACTCGCAAGCGAGTGACCTCGTCAGGCGACGCAGATACACGTCTTGGTGTCGAATTCGTTTAATTTGAGAGGCTGTTCCAAAATCTGTGTCTGAAAGGGGGTTTTGAAAGCGAACGGCGACGCCACAGGAAATCTATTTTTTTACACTTGTTTTTTTGTTTCTTGTTGGATGATCTCGGCGAGAAAGGGTTAAATCAGTCGGGCATGGTAGACAGAGACACCTTTGACGCGAGCCTTTTTGGAGTTTGCCTCGCTGAGCTCTCCTGGTTGCCAGGTGGGCGGAGGAGATTGGAGTTACATGCATGAACGGACGACGCCATGATGATTGCCCGGCACATAGACAATTCAAACTGATTGAAACCAAGTAACTAGTGCCCATATGAACTTGTCCTCTTTTGTTTGTACGGCAGTATCTTTCTCCTTCCTCTGACTTCCCATTCACAACTTATTCTCCCCTCAACCATCCATATCTCTCGCCCTCTTTGTCTAGTTCGCTCACGGTGATTTACATGTATCCACTGACACCACAAGTCCAGCATGCTATGTCCCACAACCAAACGCCAGATCCCGCCTCAACATAGTGGCTCGCGTTGGCAGAGTGCTCGTAAAAGGTACACGTTTCCGTGCTGGGCTCCCAGGTGAACGACTTGCAGCGATCCGGCCGGCGCGCATCGACGCACCCTTCCCAGCACCCATATGGGTACGTGACACCATCCCCAGTGCCCCAGGGCGCCAGGTCTGAGCCGCCTCTCCAAACAGCTTCGACTTCGCACAGGGCGGTGGGCGAGAGACATGTGGAAGTAGCTGCTGGAGAAGAAGTCGTTGGCGAGGGGGGCACGTTGACGCCGCAGGTCCAGCATTCCTTGTCCCACACGTAGCTGTCGCTGCCTGGGTCTTCTTTGGTGCCGTCTTTGGCCAGGTAGTCGTGGATCCAGCACGTTCCTTCTTCGGAGTAGGTGAAGGACTTGCAGTCTCCCCATCGACGGGGCAAGTTGCAGAAGTCATAGCACTGGTGGACGTTGGTGAGGCCGCGCCTGCGTCCGAAGTAGCCGTTATACCATGTTGACTCAACTCCGCACCAGGCGTCGGGCGAGAGGCAGGACGAAGGCGTTGCGGCTGGGGTCGTTGTCACGTCTGAGTAGGCTGCTGGGGAGGCCTGGACTCGCGTGAGAGCTAGGCCAACCACCAGGGCGATGAGCTTGGTTGCAGCCATATTGGGCAGTTGGTGTTGTTCCGCGTATGACGAGAGCTATGAGCAAGCCGCACAATTAGTTGGCCAGAACTTACGCGCATTTAAGTAGTCGGCAACAACGATTCGGTGGGAAAACATGCCAGCTGCCGTGGTACGTTTGTGAGAACAAGGTGACGAAGCTGGATGCAGTAGCGTCGTCACTCAACATGCCAAGACGTAGCATATATGCAGGCCGCACTTCGTATTGATCCTACGGTTGAATTGGAGGCCCAATAAGTCGGCCCCGTGGGGTTCGAAAGCGACGGCAAAAAGCGAGAACGTATGAAGGGAAGACGGATATATGCAGCACACTTCCTGTTGGTCCTATAGAGGACCTGCGGTTGGGTAACTCGGCCGACAGTCAGGCCATGGGGGTTGCGAAGCGAAGTAATTGCACGAAACAAAACAGTTGACTATATCGGTGCACCTAATCTTTATAGTTACTTTTTCAAAGGCGAATACGTGAGCCCAAAATGGCGACATATCTATGCGCCTAGACATCTCTATCGTATATTCCTCTTGTGCTATATGAGCCTCTCGTCGCCCTTCCGCAATCCCTTCGCATTCACATTCTATTGTCATAACACCGCCCGGATGTCATTATGGCTTCAATCCAAACTTCCACCCTGATTCACTCCTACGCCGTGCTCATCTACCCATCAGCCACAAGACAACCGGATACTCGTTGCCTCATCCGTCCTCCCGACACAGACAGATACTGAGATTGAGGCTCCAGACAAAGAGGCGGCAGTGACGCCAGGCGAAGCAAGGCAGCTGGGAGCATAGTGTGCTCATTGAGCATTCGGAGCTCTGAATAGTTGGAGGAGAAGGCTTTAGAAGCCAGACGGATATACCATGAACTTCATAAGACGTGGAGAACGAGGTGGCAAGTGCCTTGATTTAGACACAAGCTCGAGCAGACGCTTTGAGAACCATGGGCCCTCCGAACAGCGGGGACGACGGCGACACTTGCAACACATCCCTGAGCTCTGATGTGCAGCGGAATCCTGCGGCATCAAATACCCTCCACGACATCTATGCAACGATGGAAAGCGTAGGATTGAGGGAAAACTCTCGCAGGATTCTAGAAAGGTACAGTACGCATCCATGTTGGCTCTACCGATACACTTCCTTTTTTCTTGACGAGCCCGCTTCCTAGGCCCGCAGTGCAATCAAAGGTATCTTAACCGTTTTGCCAACGAGCAGAAGGTTATGTGAAAGGGCGATGTATTCGGCGAACCTCGTACGGTGCCATGTCCGAGATTGTGACTCTCGAAATAGAGTGTATATAATAGGACTTACACGGCACAAGCCGTTGTTGCCTTGTGGGAAAAGCAACTTTAGCTGACTAGGCTGACTAGCATACACTGTTGGTTATCCCATATGAATCGGGCCGAGAAGTCATCTCCCAAGCTACGCTCGTGTACGCTTGGTGGTGAGAACTCTTAAGTCGAAGCGAATGGCATTGCTTAGGCATACTACTTAGCCGACAAGGCTGTGCATGAGCTGCATCTGATTGTGCAGAAATTGGCGGATGGTTTATATTTCCAGCCAAGGCAATTAGACGTAGGTATTCGATTAGCTATGTAGTTAATAACTTTCTTATTCTGATTCTCCTCTCGGTATATGTCGCCATGTTCAGTCCTCCAGGTCCAGGGTAAGTAGGTGCACAATTGCCTATGTACCTTGCCAGGATCAGGGAATGAGGGCAAGGGGCGGGAATGAGACAATGCAGGCTGACTGGCATGCAGTGGTCTTGCTGGAGACTCGGACATAGGCGACTGAAGCCGATCGGAGAAGAAGGGTTCAGTTTATATTAATTACGCGTTGCCACGATGCCGGAGGCGAGGACAGGCGAATTCTGGGATTTCTCTGTACCCTCAGCGGCGCATGCTTCTAGAAGAGGAAGATCGGAAGCGTCGCCTACACACCAGTAAAAGTGTGCGGGGGCAATAATGAAAGTGGAGAGTCAGGTTTGGGTCGAAGAAGGGGCTTGCCGGCGATCATCATTCAAGAGTCTGAGTTGTGAAACGCGAGAGAAATGTCCGATATTGCCGGGACTAGGAGGACACAAGGTTATTGTACGAACGGAGGAGGAATGAACATGGGTTTTGAAGCCGTGATATGATGATGATGATACAAGAGTCAATCATGCCAAGGAAGGATTCAGGTATGGGAACGTCGAGATGAGACATTCCCGATGAGCGAGTGCAACGTTGTTTACCCAAGTAAGTTGATGAGGAGGAGATATTGTATGAGCTTTTGTTATATAAGACTCGAGACGTGAGAACCGAGACTCCATCACAACCACCGTTTCCGGACTTATAAACTAAGTCTCAACGATGATAGAGACGGTCAAGTCATGCACGCAAGAGAAGAAACGGGGTACGTAGCGGGTTTTGGGTCGGTAGGTAGCGTGGTAGCAGGGCGTAGGGCTGGGGTGGGCGGCTGACATGGGTGCATGCTTCGGGCTCTCCGCTGCGAAATGTTGTTGTTGTTGTTGTTGTTGTCACTGCTGCTGCAGCAGTCAGACGAGCATGTAGGCAGCCGATGCGTGTCTCAGAAGACTACGACAGCAGTAGACAGACAAGTTGCGGCGGAGAAGAATGGTTCTGGTTGGAGTTATAGGACAGGACGGATAGAACTAGTTAGTTAATAGAGCTAGGACTGAAGGTGACCACGATGAGGCAGCCCTCAGATGGAACCTCAAGGACCCCAAGACTTCAAGACCCCTCCCACCGGTACGGATATGAGGTCACAAGCGCCCAAGGTCCGTTGCCGGAAGGGAACGGGCGGGCGGGCAGGGCAGACTTTCAGGGGGGGTTTCCCTCTGCGGGGGTCGCCAAAGGACACCAAACGAGGCGCTAAATTGACCCGACGGGACGTTGATGGATGGAGGTTTCTTGGTCTTTTGAAAGAATATGGGGGAAGTACAATCGTTCAAGTATCTCCGGTTTGTGCTGTAGGAAATAGAATGCATGTCATCCATCTGACTGTGTCTCTGTGGTGGCACGAAATAGGTAGGTCTTGGAGTAGGCCTCATTCTACAAGCACTGGACCAGTCCTCGTATGCGTTTGATGAAATCCGTACCGTGGTGAATTTTTTGAAGGCAACTACCCCGCTGGCCGCGCTCTCTTCACAATTCTTCTTGCTGCGGCATAACTACCTTACCTACCTAGACTACCTATTTCGTACCTTGTCCGACCGCGAGGCCGCCCAACCAACCAACCAACCAACCAACCAACGACGACATCGACGGCGAGAGCGTGCTACAGAATACGCACGTGTGAGCAACTCACCGATGACGAGAAGAGCTGGTTCCGTATGCCTGGGTCGCAAAGTCGTTCATGGCCGCGCTGGTACTCTTCGTATGTAGGTGGAGGCTCCCAAGACCCAAGCCTCGTGAGACGCCTCCAAGCCCCCGTCATCCATGTGGCTTGGTTGCAGTATCGGACGGTACCTTGGCTGGCAGTACCCTAGTTTATGATGGGAATTGACGCCCTTTGCGCGAACTGAGGTGATGAATGATGAATGTCACACACACAGCCGGACAAACGAGTTCTAGATCTACAGGCAGACTCGAGACCTTCACTTCCGCCCATTGCCCCCCATCTCCAACAAGTGACGTCTCTCAGCTTTACATCCTCTGCGGGCTGCCTGTCACTCTTTCAATCCATCATCTGTGCCAACTGCCAGGCCTCCTCGTCCTCGTCCTCCTCGTCCTCCTCATACTGCTCCCCAGCTCCCGCGCTTCAGCTCCGCCACTTCTTCTTCTCTCGCTTTGCTTGCCCACCATTTCATCGTTCTACTCTTCTTAGTCTTCGGACACTTTTCTCTTGTTCTTCCCTCCTCGTCTCACCGTCTTGCGCGTCTCGTCGATTGATTTGATGAACCTGTGGAGCTGTACGAAGCACTCAATTCTTCTCTTCTATTCTCAGTGAACAGGGTCCCCCCGCCCCAAACAAAACCGCGCCGTTTCCTTCCCCCCATCTCCATTATTAGGTCACTTTACCATCCACTCTCATCCTTGCGACTCGGCCACCATATCGTATCGAGTCCACCACACGAGATCCATTTCCCGCCGACCAACCCCAAAAGTCCAGGACAAATAACTAGTTAGTTAGAGAGAGAGAGACTGCAGGTGCAGTAACTAGCCAGCAGCCAGCAAAGCCAAGACACACGCTGCAGCCCAATCCCCGACCACCGACCCCCGACCCCCCGACCGCCAAACCAAACCCTCGTCCAGACTCGACCCTCGTCTTTTCGCTCGTCAAGCCAGCCTGAGCCTTGACCCACGAACGACGCCCGTCGACAATTTTCTTATTTTTTTCCTTCCCTTCCTTTCGTTACGGACGAGTCCAGTGTGCGGCCGAATGCCCCTCAATGCCATCTGCTTGCGCTCCCCTTGCCCGCCCGTCGCCGTCTAAGCTGCTGTGGTGAACGCCTGACCCGCCAGGCCCGAAGCGGCTCTGCTCCTCGCCTCAGCTGCCGCTCCCTCAGCGCTGCGCACCGAACCATCTCCCTCCGTGCAACTCCGCCATCGCCATCGCCATCGCCATCGATAAAAGACCCGCGAGCCATGTCTTTTCGCGGTGACGACCAGCGACGGTACGGCCATGTGCCTCCCGTGCAGTACCCCGTTGCAGGCCAACCCCAGGAATACCAGCAGCAGCAGCAGGACCATCAGCAGGTCGCCTACGACACAGGCCGTCGTTCCAGCTTCACCGGCGGGGACGATGCTGCTTACTACCAGCAACAGCAACAGGCTGCTGCTTCCCAGCGCTCCCCAGCTTATCCCAACGCGAACCAAGGCTCCGGCGAAGATGAGCTGTTCCTCACCAGCGCTGCAGCCGCTGGTCGACCTGTCTACTCTACCGCCGCGAGCACCGGCGCGCTCTCGGGCTACCAACACCAGTTCCAGGATCCCACCCCGCCGACGCCCTCCCACTCGTACAACCCTCAGTCCTTTGCGCAAAACTCTTCCAACTTCCAGCGTTCCCAATCCACGTCTACCTTGCCCTACCATCACCAGCAGCCGCTGAGCCGCTATGCATCCAACGCCAGCTCCTACAATGCTCCCTCGCCGCAGGCCGCATATACCCCACAGGCTTACAATCCCGCTGCTTATGCGAGCACGACAGCCGTTCCCCAGCGACATTCGACACACGCTGGCTACAGCGCATACGGACATGGATACGGCAACACTGCCTCGAATGTTTCAGCTCCCCAGCAGTCTCCCTCATATGCCAACTCCACCTACTCGGGTACTTATTCCCAGACGTCCGCCTCACCCTCCCCGGCCTTGTCCCATGGCTTTGAACAACCCCTCCGCAGCCCGTCTATCACCTCCCAATCCCAACAATCTCTGGGATACGACATGTACGGCCAGTACTCGACTAGCACGTCGAATGGGTCTGGGACGGTGACTCCCTACACAAATGCCCCCTATCCTACCGAAACCCAGATGCCGGTCGGCCCCTACTACGCTACCAACGACCACTATAACCGCGTATCTCGTTCGAATTCCCAAACTTCGCCGATGGCGTCGCCTGCTGGTCGGTCATCAGGCTCACCAGAGCTTCAAAGACACCCAACAAACGCCCCGTTGCCCAGTCGCCCGCCCGTGGGCAACTCTCAGTGGAACGACTACGGCAACGAACATGATACTCAAGAGAGCATCATAAACGACATCCATGGCGTGCTGGGCGGCAGCTCTAGCCCTCGACACGTTCGCCAGCTACCCGAACCGACGGCCAACGGCCAATACGCCGAAGAGGACATCCGGGCGTTGCAGCGCTTCGACTCTGGGGCCACCGCCATTGCTGACCCCGCTGGACGGACGGAACCGAATCACACCTTTGAGTCCGAAGAGGACGATGCCGAGGCAGCCGCTGGCCTTTTGGCCATGCAGCAGGCTGAGCTCGAGGACCGACGGTTCAGCAGCGGCGGGTTCGGGTACTCAGACATCACAGTGCCCATGTCAGCCCCAACCCTGGCCTCTCATCCTGAAGAGCAGGCCCAGAGTAGCGATAGCGATTTTGCCGGAATGGATGGAATGGATCTGGGAGCACTCAGCGGAGGATACGCCGGCAACTTGACGTACGGAAACCAGGTTGGCTCTCCCCCAGCTTCGGCGGGTCAGGATGCAGCGAGACCGCTGCCCAACACTCCTGGATATTTCGACCCTTCAATTCGGAACGAGAGCGTCCCAGCCTTTGAGAATGCTGAGATGGACTATGGTGGAACCGGTGGTCTACAGGCCCCCTCGCACCGAAAGAGCTTCGACGAGGAAGACGAGAATCTGTCGCTGCACTCGCAACCAAGTGGCAACGAGTCCCCCACAAAGGACGATTACGGCGAGCTCTTCTATCACCCGGGTCTCTCAAGCAGGCCCCTTCCTGCTATCCCTCCCGCCCCCGGTTCCGACAGCAGCTCCATGCTTTCCGTCCGGACTGGCAACCGACTCAGCTACCACCACTCATACTCACAAAGCGTTGACTCTCGACTCAACGTTCATACCCAAAACGCCCGACCCGAGACCCCCGAGGCGTACTATGGCGCTTCTACGCCGAATAGCCAGTACCCTGAGCGATCGATCTCGCTCTCTGGGCACTCCAACACTCCGCTGGTCCAAGCACCTGCACGCTCAAGAACAGATGCTGATGAGCGTAGGAGGCAAGCTCGACATGGCCAGCACCTAACGGCTCAGCCACCAGCGGGACCGTTGGACTATGATACTGGTGATAATGCATCACTGGCCGCCTTTGATGGCATTACCCTGCCCAGTGGCCGGAAGAAGAAGTTTGTGCCTTCCAAGCTCAACTCTGCTGACTTCCGGAGGTGTGCGGAGCCATGGGCACTCAGCGGCCTTGAAGCCTGGGTCCGTGAGATGGGTGAGGGTGAACAGGATCTGAAGACCAAGACGATCGAAGAGGCTCTGATCAATCTGTTCACCGACAAGATTCCCATGATGAACGTGGCCGATGCCGAGGTCCTCAGCAGCAGAGTAGTGACACGCATGCTCGAGCAGGGTGTTCTTGTGCCCGAGGAGGAGTGGGTGAAGTTTGGAAACGGTCGCATCTCGGGAGTGATGTGGCAGTTGACCGGCTCGGGATGCTACGCGCCAAAGTTGCACGAGGTTGAGATTAGTGGTCGATGCTACTCTTACCACTGCACCAGGACCCTCAAGAAGGTTGATCTGGATGATCTCATGCCCCAGGACTCCAAGCCGGCAGACGAGTGGCATGTCTTCTACAAGCTCAAAAAGGAGGACTGGGAGGCCAAGCCGAAGAAAGAGGTTGATCGTCAAAACATCCTTCATGAGATTGTCACGGGTGAAGAGAACTACATCAAGCAGCTCGACATCTTCCGGGTATACTATAGAGACCGACTTCGGGTTAGTCACCCTCCTATACTGAAACCCGAGAAGAGGGATAAGTTCCTCGAGGCTGTTTTTGGAAAGCTCGACACTGTTCAGGACATCAACAAGGACCATCTGCTGGCCCAGCTGAAGTACCGACAAGGCGAACAAGGTCCTTGGATTACGGGATTCAGCGACCTGTTCCGCGAATGGATCCGCAAAGCCAAGTCCATCTACGTCGAATATGCCGCCGCCTACCCACGCGCTGTGTATATGATGCGACGAGAGTCTGAACGAAACATGCTCTTCAAGGGTTTCTTGGAAGAGATGTTGAGGAACAAAGTGGCCTCGAAGCACGACTGGACTCATTATCTGATTACGCCCCTGCAACGTCTCCAACGTTACATCCTCTTGCTTGAGAGCGTCGAGCACAAGATGATTGGCGACAGCGAGGAGAAGATCAACCTCGGCAGGGCCATTGGCGAAATCAAGACGGTGACGCATGAATGCGATGCCAAGGTGGCAGAGATGAACAAGCGAGTGGAGATGATGGACCTTAATAGGATGCTCGTCCTTCGACCGGGCTTCCACTCTGTCCTGAATCTTGACCACTTGGGTCGCGAGTTGATCTACCAGGGTGAACTGCTGAGAATGGGCGTGAGAGGTGTGAAATGGGTCGACGTGCACGCCTTGCTCTTTGACCACTACTTCATCCTGGCCAAAGCAATCATCCCGAGGGACGGAAAGGGTGAGAAGAAGTTTGATGTTTCCAAAGAGGTGAATATACCCCCATCCGGACCACGGCGATCATATTAACTAACATTCACTAGCCGATCCCCATGCCTCTCCTTTTCCTTGAGAGCATGAACGACGAGCCGATCACGAAGCAGAATCGTATCGCAGCTCCCCTTGGCAGAGCTCAGGTGCCAGCCCAAGCCGGCAACCAGCTTGCCAAGGTAGCGACCAACGCGAGTGGTCGGCCTGGCCTGGAGCATGTTCCCACGGGCTCCTCAACGGGCTCGGCAAACCAAGACGGCGACGCTAAGATTTTGTATCCGTTCAGGGTCAAGCACTTGGGCCACGACGTGTACACACTCTTTGCATCGTCGGCTCGAGAACGTGCCGACTGGTGCAACTGGATTATCGAGACCAAGACCAGACACGCCAAAGCCCTCTTCTCCCAGAATGCCGAGCCGTTCCGACTTCGAGTGCTTGCCGATGCTTCTTTCCACTACGACGCCGCGTCCCCGCTTGCGAGGTCTGTGGGTGTCCCCGTCAAAGGAACACCCCTCGACCGAGCCATCCAGGAGCTGGAGAGCGTTCTTGGCTCTGCCCAAGCAATTCCAGCAGTGTGCAGGGCCCAGGTGAACTGTGCCACCGGCTTCACGGCCTTTGGAAAGTCTGTCATTGCCATCGGCACTGACTACGGCGTCTACATTTCCGACCCTTCCAATCCTCGAGGATGGCAACGTGTAAGTTAACCTGCACCTTGGCGTTTATTATCGACCATGACTGACATACTCTTTTAGACTGTGCAAGTTACGAGAGTAACTCAGATCGCGGTGCTAGAGGAGTTCTCCGTGTGCTTGCTCATTGCGGACAAGAACCTCATCTCATACCCCCTGGATGTGATTGCCCCGGTATCTGAGTTCTCGAACCCCATCAACGACAGCCCAAAGCGAGCCCCGCAGAGACTCGCCAAGGATGTCACTTACTTTGCCACAGCCAAGATGAAGGATCGCATGCTCCTATTCTACAAGCGCAAGGAGGGCTTGCACACTTCATTTAAGGTGCTGGAACCGATTCTGCACAAGTCTACGGAAAAGAAATCTCGACTCTTTGGACGAAGGCCTGGTGGCGGGAACACCGATACCTTCCGCGACTTTGACGAATTCTTCTTCCCGACCGAGTGTTACTCTCTCAGCCTATTCCAAACATACATTGCTGTGTCAACCGCCAAGGGAATCGAGTTGCTCACGCTGGACAAGAAGCAACCGGTTTCTATTCCCGACTTGAAGGAAGCCGCTATCGCCAACATTGCCAGCCGCATCCAAAACCAACGACCCCTGGGAATGTTTAGGTTGAATGAGAACGAGTTTATTCTTACATATGAGGACTGTGCCGTCTACGTTGACAAGCACGGCGATGTCAGCAGAACCCTCATCATGGAGTACACTGGCAAACAGAAGAAAGCTCGTGGTGCCACCATGTACGGCCAGTACCTACTACTCTTTAACGAGGATTACGTCGAGGTTCGAAACGCCGAGAATGGCCGACTCCGACAGATCATTGCAGGCCGCGACGTTCGCGTGCTCGACTACGGGGTTAGAGGTCCCACGGGAGGCATCTCAAACCCGCAGCAGAATGGCCACGCGAGGACGTCGAGCGCTGGCAGTGAGGGCTCCAAGGGAACCGTCAAGATCGCCATGAGCCATCCTGAGCTTCCAGGCAGGCAGATTGTCCTGGAGATGCTGCTCAACGACGGTCATACGGAGAAATAAAGAATCCACACAAACACAAAAGGTGGCTCACGAAGATTCACGACTTGCACGAGAAGGGAAACCGTGAAATGAACGGGATACGATGCGAAGGAAAGGATATATCATGTTTTCAATCTTCTTTTTTATTCTGCGCTGCGCGCGATAGAGCATCTGGGACGTGACTCACGAAAAGCTCTTTCAGCAGCCCTTGTATATTTCAGCTTTGGCATTTTCTCCTTCTTCCGTTTTTAGACCATTGGAGGGTCAATTTTGGGCATTTTTCTTTGCCCCTTTTACGAGGCTGATATCCGATTGGAGGTGCTGGGGCTTATTGCTTGGATGTGACGAGGAGATGGGCGGGATGGACTCACTGAGTGTGGCGTTGGTGCTGGTGGACAGGAGGAGGAGGGCAGAGTTAGGAAGGGCGGTGGTATGGCATGGATGGATGATGATATGATGTAGGAGATGAGGGTCGAGAACGAATGAAAGACGAATGTGATTACCAAATTCAAGTCTTGTGATGCACATACAATTCAGGAGGTTAAGAAGGTCACTGTGTAACGGACGGAAACAAGAGACTTTGTATAGCTCTACCCATGAACCCCAGCTAGGTTGTGCATAGTTGCATCTTCTAAACAGAGAACACCAAATCATAATAAGAGAGAGCCAATATCTTTGAGCTAGCTATCCTCGGATTGAGACTGCACATTGAGTGGCACACCTCCCAGGAGGACATACACGAGAACTGCATCCCACTCACATGTATATCCGTAGCTCGCAGCAAAAAGACCAAAAAGACGGCACTTTCACACAACCTTTTAGGGGTTTTGATTGCTCGCGCGAGTTTTTTGCTTCATTTCCAGGTTGACCCTTTCAGCTCAGCATGGGAGAGCCGGATGGATGGCCGTGCACAAGAAAAGGGCCTGGTGGAGAATGAAGGGGCCTTGTAAGGGTTTGTCTAGGCCTTGACAGCCTCCTTGGCCTCCTTGACCTCCTCCTTGACCTCCTCGACGAGGCTCTCCTTGTGGCTGGAGTTGTAGATGGCGATGCGGGAGATTTGCACGAGGCCGACGATTCCGAGGAAGAAGTTGACGGCGGCGAGGCTGCGCAAGAGTTAGCTATAATTTGGTTCTTGTACGTGTTGTTCATGCCCCGTTATCAACGTTGGCAGAAGGGAGACGCACAGGATGTTCTTGGGTTTGATGATCAGGCACCATCGGGTCCAGATGAAGCCCGTGCAGGTCAGGGCAAAGTTCTGGGTAAAGGAGAGCTTCTCGGCGGGGCGCGCGAAGTCGGAGATGCCGGCGATGACGAGAGCCCACTGCGGTTTGGAGTCAGCACATGTACTTCGGACGTCGCAATGTTCTTGAGCTTGGAGTTTTCGTCGGGGAATCGGATCTTGTAGGGAGAGATGGTCATCGAGCCATCTGTTGAGCCGGTGGGAACGGGGATGCGCGACGACGAACCTTCATGACAGGAGCCCTGCAAGCAGACAACATGGTTAGCTAGCTGAACCACAACGAGGCGGTCGCCGACGCAAACACTCACCAGAAATGCACAGTCTTGAAGCCAATCTCGCTCTCCCACATGCGCTTGAACCACGACTGCTGCTGCTGCTGGGCGCCGGCGCCGTCGGTGCTCTGCCACCGGCGGCTCTGCTGGCGAAAGGCCTGGCGGGCGTGCGCGCCAATCGTGGCCTGGCGGAAGGCCGGGCGGGACGCGCGCAGGAGCATGCTGGCGGACGACGAGGCCATATTTCTGCTGGAATGCTATGCGTCAGCGGGTTTGTGAATGGGATGTTGAAGCCTTTTCTGGTGTAACTGGACGGGAGCTTGAGAAGGGGAAAAAAAAAAAAAACGGGCTGGAGGTTTGGGATGCGTACCTTCTTGATGGCCGGGGGATTAGAGCAACAGAGGTGTGGTTGTCCGACGAGGGGAAAGGCTTTCTTTCTTGGAGGGGAGGAAAGAAGTCGATCTCTTCGTTTTCCCTTGAGAGAGAGATATCACCCAGCGAGCAGCTCACTGAAGAAGTTGTGTTGGGGGGGTTCGTTCGTTCCTCGGGAGGTCGGTGATTGATGTCCCGTATGGGGTAATCGAGTCTTGTGTACCTCGCTGCGCCGCGGCGCTGCAGCCGGCGACGGAGTAGCGGCTACTTGCGACAAAAGCATCGGTGGCCCGGGCGGAATGCGGAACACGGACGCCGGAGTTAAACCGCCACATTTTGGCCTGCCATGACCCCACACTCAACCGTTCCCACACCACAACCACCCCGTCATCGGCACATTTGCACAAAAGGCCATGACGACCCCAGCGCTTACCTAATCGCGCGCCCTTTATGCAAGCTTGCACAACTCCAGACCCGACACCTTCTCACGCGCCAATTGCGGGAAGGCTTGCCAACCAAAAGCTCGCAATTACCTAGCAGCCCCCGGCCGGACGTCTCTCTCACGAACCCTCCAACGCAAAGCAGCCCACGCACGCCCAGCAAACGAACATGTCTGCCAAGTACGCCTTCACGCAGTCCCTCCGCGAGGTCCGCTTCCTCTTCTGCCAGACGTCGGAGCAGAGCGCGGCTGTCCGGTACGTTCTTTTCCTCCAACGATGCCCGCCTCCCTCCCCCCCCTCGAACGGCCGAATGAATCGAGCAATTGATGGTCGTGCAACGACTTCCAACAGGCCCAATTGACCCAATTGGGTTCCTCCCGCAAAGAACAGCTGGGCTGACCCGCTGCAAACAACAGATCATTCCTCACCCGAGCGTACCCTACCATGAAGCGCAACAACCCCAACATCCCCATCCTCATCCGCGAGGCCGCCGGCACCCAGCCCAAGGTGTACGCCCGATACGGTTCGTATTCTTCGCTGAGTACTACGCAATGCCGTAAAGCTGACTGTGCCCCCCAAAAAAACAGAGCGCGGAACCGAAAAGTCGCAGATCCTCGAGGGCTTGTCCGACAAGGAGATTGAGGACACCGTCAGTGGCCTTGTCAAGGCCTCGCAATAAGGGCATATTCGAAAAAGTCTGGGACAGAAGAGAGAAACTAGAAGGATATTTTTTTTGGGAACAACGAGAACGAGGCGAGGAGGGATATCAAATTTCGGGACTTGCGATGGGATAGAAAGAGACAGCGGAGAGGTGTAACGATTACCATGTACATACACATTGGGTGTGGAAAAGACAAACGAAGCAAGCATTGTATCACCCCAAAGGCCATAATTGCTCCATGTTCACTGTCTGGCTGTTGCTGCGGCTCTGAGGCAGGGCTCTGCAAAGAGGTGACCCGAGACAGTCATGTACAAGAACTGCATCTGTTCACATGGTGTCTCGACACATGTTCATATCACGCATGCACTATATAATCTCGAAGAAAATCTACCCCTCAAGGTTGTATTTCGTTCCTATCATACTGCGCGTTCCTGAGCACCATCTCCGCTGATGATTGGAAGAAAAACCGTCGTGAGAGAAAACAGTGAATCAACCACGGTTTTCCCTGGTCTCTGAGCAAGTGGTGTATTGAGCGTCTTCAGCTTGCCCTTCGGAGACATTCCGATTGCGAGATGCACCAGGTCATCCCCCATCCCCAACCCGACCGAATCCGCCTAAAGAACCATCTTGGTATTCATCTCGCTCAGCCTTTCCTGATCATCACCTCCCTAGTATTGCCACTTATCTGTTAATCGGCGAGGTTCCCTTGCTCCCAGGGCTCTTCTTCCCCCACAATGACGGAGTGCTGGACTTGGACAATGCTCGCTCGCGAGGAGCAGGAAGCGACGGCCAGTCCTCCTCGGTCACATTGGCCTTCTTCTCTGTCCCGGGCGTCTTTGGTTCCTGAGGCTGTTCGGGAGTCGGAGTGTCTTTGCCCTTGCCCTTGCCACGCTTGGGAGTCTTGACGTTTGTCTTCTTTGCCACTGTGGAAGACGAATCGTTGGCTTCGGTGTTTTGCTGTTCATCATGAGGCGCTTTCTTGTCATTCTTGGCTTCAAGAGGTGGTCGTGATCCGGCATCGACCAAAATGGGACTGCTGGATTCCGTGAAGTCCTTGGCTCGAGGGTTCAATCGACTGCCTCCCAGCGGAAGGGGGAACCTGGTGGAGACATTCGTAAACACGTTCACGTCCTTGGATTTGGCACCATTGGAGCAGTCAAAGGGTACGTCTGAGGATGGCGGCGCCACTCGTGTGTCAAGTCGCTCCTCTGCCACCGAGGGCTGCGTCACCAGCGGTCGGCCCTTACGCTTCTTCCCCATGCGTAGCGAGCCTCCTGCGCCCTGTCGAAACCCGATCGAGCGACCTGGGCCTTCCTGACTCATACTTTGTGAGTTCTGGGCGCTGTCTTGAGTGGACAGGTTGTTTGAGTGGGCAGGTGGGCTTTGGTCTCTATCCAGCTTCGCGTTCCTCGCGGCCTCGTGGCAGGATTGTTGGAAGGCGGCTGCGTGAAGACGCTTGGTAGGCGACCTTGAAGATGGTCGTGAGTTGCGAGGAACTGAGTGGTATGAGGAAGCCCCAAAGGTTTGGCCTGATGAGTCTCGGAGACCGTTGGCTCTTCTCAGCGATGTCAGGGCGGTCTCAATTCCCGCAGGGAGGCTTTCCAGTGTATCGACTCGACCCTCATTGTTTTGCTTCCACTTCTTGTTGCTCTTCTTCTTGTTCTTTCGGGTGCCTTCTCCGCTTTGGTTGCTTGCGCTTTCGCCTTCAGCAGGCTTGGTGGAAGTAGACGAGCTCATAGAGACGGGCGTGCTCACTCTGGAGTTCTGGCCGCTCCGATCGCGGTGACAATTGTCCTCCATGATGGCAACGGGAACATATTTGTTTCGCTTCTTTCCTTTGTGGGGAGGGGGGTTGGCCATTGTCGGCTCCGTTGTAGTCGGGGTTGTATTCGTCTTGGCGTCATGTTCGACAGGCAGGTTCGCAGTCTGAAGAGCCTTCTGAGGTCCCTTTGGTGAATGCGACGGAGAGTCGGCTTTGGGGGGGTCATCGAGGACCACTGAGTTGCCGTCAAGTGAGTTGTCGTTAACTGAGCTGCCGGTTTCTGGTGTGAGGATGACGGGCCCGCAAGCTGACTTCTCAGATTCATCATCGCTGCTCGCATCATTCTTCTGTGCCGGCGGAGAGCTGTCGGGCTTGGTGTCCGTCTTGCAGGTGCATGCTGCTGAAGCAGCACTAACCTTGCGAGGATCCAAGGGCATAGGGATTCTCGCCCATTCTCTTCGCCGTTCGTTGATCTCCTTGTGGGTGTAGAGACTTGGGGTTCGAGTGTGGGAAGGTTGGCTTGGGAGGCGAGAGTGAGAAGATGGAGTGTCCTGAGGAACTGGCTGACGCTCAGCTTGAGTCTCTTGGGTCTGAGTGGCCATCTCAGGCTTCAACTCTTGGGCAGTGAGGCTGGGTTCATCGCTGCTGGTGGTTTCGGATGCTTGTTCAGGCTTCACCTCCTGGGCAATCAGGCCAGGTCCATCGGTGCTGTCCGTTTTGGAGACATCTTCAGACCTCTTCTCTTCAACCTGACTGACAGCATCATCGTTCTGGTGCTTGGTCTCGCTTGACTCTCCCTTGACCTCGCTGTGAACATCTGAAGCGGCACTGGATTCAGAACTGGATTCAGAGTTGCTTGATAGATCTGATCGTGGCTTGTCCACGACAGGCTTCTTCGGAGAACCACGCTGGCGATGTTTGCCGGTCGGGCCCTTGCTGGAATCACTGTCCGGCTTCCCACTGACAGAATGGTGAATGGCATCCGCGACTGGCTCTCCAGTTTGCCGGCTTGCTTCAACTTGTCCAGTAGACTTCTTCGAAGTGGTAGGTCGAGACACAGCGGGAGCTTGCTGATGGAAGGAGCCTGTGCGTTGCCGTTGGTGGGCCTGCTCGCGGTCGTGGAAAGGTTGCATAGGATATGGGGGCTGAACAGGATGGAATGGACGAGCGAAGCCTGGCTGGGCCATGTTACCACCTGTAGGAACGAGAGGTTGGCCTGCGAATCCCCCGAGACCGACATGCATGTTAGGAACCTGCACGCTGGGCTGCCCATGCTGCAAGGTAAGATAGCCGAGATGGACACCCCCTGCGGCACCAGGGTGAGCCATAGGCAGCGGCTGGTCCATCGAAGGGTGGGCGTAGCCAAATTGAGGGAATGAAAGCTGCTCGGGCGCTCCGTTCCTTGAGTGGTGGCTCTCGGCGGATGTCTTTCTTGACTTTGCGAAGTTCGCACCTGAACCAACACCAATCCACTTCGATTTAAGGACGGGCTGAATGGAGACGGAGAGTGCTTTCTCGGGAAGATCGCCCTGTGAGAATGCCAGGGCTTGGCCAACAGAGTGCTCGTCGAAGAACCGGACGATGAAAGTCAGTACAACGGAAGACGGAGTCTGATACACTTCTTCGACATTGCCGAATCGGTCGGCCAATCCAAACTTGAGATGAGTCTTGATATCGGCCGTATGATCTGGCCTGTGGGTATTGACCCTGACAAAGACACTGCGGTTTCTGTTGTTGCAGTGGAAGCAGTTGCAAGGGACGTATTCATTGCTAACATGACCGCTATCGTTGGGACAGGGGTCGGCGTTGCGTCTAGGCTGTTGAGATCCGACGCTCTGGCGGCGCCAGGAGTTGTTGTTGTTGTTGTTTCCGCTCGACATTCCCTGGCCTCCGTGAGTCTGGAAGGCATGCAGAGTTGCGTTTCTCTGGTCGTGTTGACCACGTCGATTTCCCTTGGGAGGACGAGGTTGGCCGCGTTGGCTACCGTTTCGGTTGGGAGTGGGAGCTGTGACGTGAGCTTCTCTGTTAGGTGGCTTGTTTGTCGACCATTGTGGTTCATTGTTGTTGATGCGGTTGTTAACATAGGTTCGGCAAGGGGGAAAGCCTGCAACCACGGGTTTGGGAGGAGGCGGCATATGTTGACGACGACCAAGTTGGCCGTGAGTAGGCAAGAGAGGCTGTGGCTCGGTAGTCTCGGCTTGGCCATGGGCGGCATAAGGCATAGGACCCGAAGAATTAGTCGTAAAGGGAGGGCTCTGGTTGTACATTGGCCTATCATGTGTCCCGTCGTCTGTCGGAATGGTTCCTTGAGCACTAGTCGGAGGGTTCGGGGGATACGGAGGAGACGACTGCTGGGGAACAACCATCATGTATTGATCACTTCGCTGCTCGCCATCGGCCTCCAATCCCCTGGGCGGAGCGAACGGGCCCTGGACCTCTGCTGTCCCAAATCCCATGCTCGGCTCCGGGGCTGATTTCTATTCAGCTCGTGGTTGAACCGTCGATGGACGCGCTGGCTGAATCACAGGGTCCGGGAGGCGCCGAGGGCCGCCTCTGAATGCTGTTGGGTTTGTAGTGAGTTCAGAATAGTCTAGAATGGCCGATGGAGGGAGTGATCTTGCCCTCGAATTGTCCTGAGCTTGTCGCTTGACCTTGGTGGGAGTGTAGGCATCGTACTCCTCTGGAACATGAATCGCGATAGGTCCAACGTTGCTGTTTGGCATCGGGGGTGTGATGGAGTGAGCGTCACCTGCATCGTCGAGAGGTTGTGCTGGAGGGGAGACAGAACCCTCTGATGGAGATGCCGTCTTGTCACTTGTCTCGGAAGGGGTCTTTGATGCGGTGTCTTGTGAGCTGCTATCACTTGCAGACCGAGACCGACGGGAGCGAGGGGGTGGGAGAGGTCTGCTGCTGCCATTTGCGATGACTATTCCGTTGTATGGCGGCTTAGGGGGCTTTGGAGGAGCAGCTCCGGCGGCTGCGGCAGACTTCTGCAACGCTTCAACGGTACATCCGCTGCCAAAACTCTGCATGGGATGGACTCCAGGGACCCAACCCGGCGGGGGCATGTAGTAATGGGCGCCATTGTGGGTGTAGACGGGAGGTGGTGCATTTCTCGACGCTGGGGAGCAGTGATGAGATCGAACCTCGGGAGGCGAGGGAAGGCCATTGGGTTGGAAGACCTTTTCCCCTGCTGTGCGGAAGTTAGTATCCGAAAGTGTAAAGAAGGATCAAATAGTTTGAACATACCCAGCCAGTTCTGAAGCTCGTTGTTGCGGCACGATGTCATGAGATCGGTTGGTGTGTGGTCACCAAGGCCTTCTCCAGCCAGGAGCAGAGCTCGCCGATGCTTGAGAGCATTCGCAATCAGTGGCATAGCATCATCGTTGACATTACCAATAGACTGCCAATCTTCCATGCTGAGAAGAGGAATGACAGGACCCTGAGACTCGTCCCATCGGATGAGCTTGGTCTTGTTCTCGTCGCTCTCAGCCCACTTGTCAGCCCAGTAGCCGATGTGAACGGCGGTCTCGGCGAGGACATCCTTCTTGATGAGCTGGTTCTCATGATGGAGGGTGTTAATAACATTCCAAAGATTCAGAGCGCCATACTTGTAGAGATCGTCAGCATCAAAGTATTTCCACAGATCATCCCAGGACTGAAAGAGACCCATCTCCTTCATGTGGTCCCAGTAGATCTTTCGGAGCGAGTTACAGGCAGCCTGAATCTCATCCTTGGACCAGAGATGGATTCGCCGCTGAGGGTCGGCGTGCTTGATTGACTTGAAGGGACGAGTGCCATTCTGGGTCGAGAAGATGGCTTTCGCTTCAGACTTGGGCTTTGTGTAGAAACCGACAGGAAGATGATCCTCCACATAGGTCTCCATGACACCTTGTGAGCCAGGAGTCTCAAGCATTCTGTAGAGGATGGGCAGGCCATTCGGGTAGAACTTGTTGAAAACCGCCCGCTGGCCTGGCGGGCGATCGTTGGCGTACACACGTGGGATGTTGGCCTGGTTGAAGACGGGCGCCTGGTGCCGTCCCGGCCCGGGGAAGGACGGAGCCATGGCGTTTCCTTGAGAGCCGTCAGTCGTCGGTCAAAAGAGCATGCTATTTTGCGGGAAGAGGGGCGAGGGAGTCCGACAAGTCGAAGGAGCTCGAGGAGGCAAAGCAAGAAATAGAACTTACCTTCGGAAAGGGCGTTGCTGGCAGGCAAGACGGCGAAGCTGAGAGCCTTGCAGTAGAAAACAGACAATGAGCTAAAAGTAGAGGCGCTGTTCAGAAGCAGATATCAGGGCAAAGTTGCGGACAAGGTGAAGCGATGACTCAAGACCACTTGATGCGCAACCACAAAAGGATGAAAAGTCGGCGATGAAGAAAGAGAAAGAAGAGAGGAGAGGAGGAGGAAAACAAGAAGAGATAAAATGAAACGAAACTCAGTGGCGGGGGCTGCCAGCTGCTGCGCGACTGGTCTGGCTTGACAGCTGTTGGGCACCTGGCAGCTGTGTGGTGATGCGAAGCCTGGCACGCACTGATTCACGGGCGTTTGCTCGGGCGGAGGCGGGATGAAGACGTTCATAGGCTGGTGATGTCAGAGGATAATGGAAGCCACGGCAAACAGTCGTGAATAGAACAAGAGCGGGTTCGGGAAGACGTCGCGGCCGCCCTGTCTCCTTTTCCGACTGGCCAACAAAGGGCGGACAGCAACAATCGGCGAGGCCGAGGAGAATGGAAGGGCGCTTGCTTGCTTGCTGGTCGATGCCGCTGCCCGTTTGACTCCTCGTATCAGGCCGTTTGCGCGCTATTCCATTGCTTTCTAGAGTATCAATCATATAAAACATGCTACTCATGCCGCTATCCATGTCTCCATCACCTCTGGTTGGCCCATGACGGTCCGCGCTGAGGGATGCAGTCACGGTAGCCAGCACAGTACGTCTCAGTGTGAATGCATCATAATCCGTTTTCGAAATGAGGCACACATGTGTGCTTGTGCGAAAAGGGGCAGTGCATAGGGAGGCGATGTGGGAGTTGGGAGGAAGACGGAGTGTCATCGGCCATCATAGTATCGACTCTGAGGCGGTACATATTTCGTTTATACATAGAGGGGGAATCTAACATATTTTCTTCTCTTCTCGTACATCGATCGAAACAAAGAGAGAAGCACAATCTACTTCTTCTGGGCATTGAGAATCTTCAGGATCTCGGACTCGTTGTCGCCAGCAATGGCCTTGCCATTGTTCCAATCCACAACCTGCAAACAGCCGTTAGTGCCAAACCCAAGAAGAAAAGATTAGCAAGCAAACATACCACCGGTCGCACGAAAGCGCTATTGCTCTCCTTGAACTTCTTCAAGGCTTCCTTCTCGTTGTTCGCCTCCTTGATGATCTGGGAGATGCCGCTGGGACCAACGTACTCCAGGATCGTCTTGACCTGGTCCTCGGTAGGAGCGTCTTCGGTGACGTTGAGCTCGAAGGGTTCGCGGCGCGGCGTGGCGCTGGCCGAGGCGCCGGCCGTCGAGTTGGCAGAGAGCGTCTTGAGCAGGCTGGCGACTCTCACCGAGGCCGGGGAGCTGGCCTTGTGGAAGACGGTGATGATGTCGAGCGTCTTGGACTGTGGGACGAGAAGCGTGAGCAATTGAGGTTTTAAAAGGCCAGCTAGGAGGGCAAAGAACTTACGAAAAACATGTTGGGCGAGCGATGAGTGCAAAACTATCGAAAGGGCAGCGTTTGCGTGAGGGAGAGTGCGTGAATGTCCTGCACTTCAAGTAGGTTGATGTTGGATGGATGCTCCGATTCGGGATAGCTTCAGGTTGGTCGTGAAGCTGCGTCACGCCGAATTGATGACTTAATGGCTCGGCACATCGGATGGTCCGTGCATCGCCGAGCATCCACGCTGAGTTCCACCCTCAGGCTTCAGAGAAACAGGGAATGAAGCATCGTGCATCGTGAACTTGATCTGACCTTGTGTGCAATTGGACAAATGCCCAATGATCAATTGCAGTTTTACCTCCCTCGACTCCTTTTAATGCTCTATGAGAAAATATATGCAACTCCTAATAGGCCCCCTTCCCCCGTCAATTGGTGGGAAACCCGCCAACAATACGTCTGATTGATGATCCTACTTCTTTGGCGGATACTTCTCCCTGATCTGCTCCTCCGTGAACTTCCGCGTCAGCTTCTTTAATAGCTCAATCCTCCCCTCCATCGTCAGCTGGATCTGGTCTCCCATGGGAACGAGGCACTTTGCCAACGTCTCATAATCCTTGATCATGAGTCTGAATGTCACCATCAGGTAGTCAATGTTGTGGAACACCAAGGCACTCTCCTTGGCGTAGATGTGCTTCTGCTGCAGGAACGACACCGGGTGGTCGCGCCAGTGCCTCAATGGGTTGAGATGGTGAGAGGTGTGATAGCCGTCATTGTAGCAGTATCGGTTGCTCTATAATCCCATGTCAGTAATTCGGGTCTTTTTACTCTCTTGAAACCACGTACCGGGACATCAATCAGCGTGATGCTAGAGCGAAAGTCTGAGTCGGGTTGTTCTTGGTCAACAAACGCATGCTGGCCCCAATTGCCAACCATGAGGCCGAAGCGAAGCAGGAACAAGGGAAGAAGGTAGGCAAAGAATGTCGCTCTTCCATCAATGCGGCTCATGAGATAGTAAAATGCGTAGGTGGAAAACTCGGATGCTGCGGCCTTGACTGCCATGGCGGGTCGCTTCTTTCGCAAAAAGTACAGAGGAAGATCGAACCAGATGAAGAAGTAGAAGCGACCGACGTAGTGAAGGAAGTTGAAGATGTCGTCTCGTTGGTACCTCATGGTTGAAGAGAGGTCGTCGGGCCCATTGCCCTCGACGTGGTGGTGCTTGACGTGGTGGTAAAAGTACGTGTTCCAGGTGTGGCCCATCATGGGATCGAGGAGATACGGGAACGTCTGGTCAATGAACCAAAGCCTCTTGTTCAGGACGCCCCTCATGTGAATGTGTTGGTGCATCATCAGCGTGTAAGCTCCCGTGTAGTAAAACTGCATGGCAACATGGAGGATGGCGTGGGTGTAGGTGAAGTTGTAGAAGAGATAGGCCACGCTGGGGACTGAGGTGCTGAGGTAGATCATCAGGTGTGTGAGCATGATCACGTCTGTCTCAACGCGGACCATCTTCCTCGCCCACGAAACATAGGGATTCAGGACATGTTTCTCAAAGGGAAGAGGGAGCTTCATTGAGCGCAAGTCGACGGACGAAATCACGGATGGCTCAAAATCAGGATGCTGTGGATCGTTCATGGCTTTGAGGAGCGCCACGTCGGCTTCGTCGTCGTCGCTGCTCTGATTTCCAGAGGTTCGTTTGAGACATGTCGTGGTCGCAGCGGTCTTTGACGTATTGGACAAGCCATTGTCTGATGCATCCAATCCGGAACAAGTCTCAACGCCTTGCTGCTGCTTCGTCGAGTTTCTCACATCGTCGGCCATGGAGCTCAGCACGACGCGGTCTGCTGGCGTTAGAGCCGCATCGAAGACAATGTGGCTGTCCATGGCGATTCTGTTGCTGGAGATGTTAATGAAGAAGCGAGAAGGCACGTCGAAACCAACATCCAGTTCTTTTTGTTTGGCAATTGCCCTCCCAATGGATCCGGACTCGTCCTAGACCCCTTCTCCCAGGCCCCTGGGCCCCTATTGTTTTGCTGGCGGGCAGAGATTGACAGCATCTCCTCCAGCACGGCTCTGCTCTAAATTAGGAAATGGAGGCGTGAATGCCCGCTAAATCTGCAACTGCCCCGCCGACCGAACGCGCCAAGCAAGGGTCCATGTCGCCGGCTTTTGAGGTGCCTGTTCTGAGGAATGATCCCCTGCCGGCCCGTTCTCGACCGGTCCATCATCAGGGCCTCTCCACGAAGCAGTGGTTTGGGGAGAAGAAGAAAAAGCAATCAATCGAGCGCTCAGAATCACTGACACAAATGCAGTGCAAACGTTGAATGTCCACGTTTACCCCAACTACCTCGGCCTATCACAGCCGCCGATAAGTCGGTGTTGCGTACTGCCTGTCTAGGCACGTATTCGTATGCATCCATTTGTCAATGCAGCAATGGAATCTGCAACTGCAGGGGAACGCACGCAGCCAACGCGTAAAACCGTCTTCGACCGAGCCCAGACGGTGAGCGGTCAGTTCCATCGGTGCTTCAGCGCTGAGCCGTTTCCGCCGTTCTTTCTGCGCGGGCTCGGCGGCAATAGGCGAATGCCGCCTCGATTCACACATATATCATCCGATAAGTGACAGTTACTCACATAAATTCGCTCTATTTCGGACATGCTCTTCTCAACACGTCTTGTTCTCTGAAGTCACATTTCTACCAATCCTATACCCAGTCCCAGATGAATCAAACGCCGTCCAACACTGTTCAGATGATATAGCCCGCTGAACGCCAAATCCAAGCAAATATTACACCCAAACAGCTAAACAAATCCATCACGATGAGTCGGAATTAGCTTTAGATTTAGAATCACCTCCCGTGATCTTGTGCCACACCTTTTCCACCTTGTGAGTGATCCAGTCCCACCAGCTGTCTTTGCCCTCGTCTTCTTTGTCATCGCCCTTGTTGCCACCATTATTAGAATCGCCAGAGCCTGAAGTTGGCTCTGCTGGTTTGGCGGGTTTTGAGGGATTGGATGACGCAGAAGCTTGGGATGGCTCGACGGGTTGTGAAGGCTCCTTTGGCTTCTCTGGCTTTTCAGGAATAGTCGGACGAGCAGGATCTGAGGGCTTAATAGGTACGCTCGGCCGCAGAGGCTGCGCAGGTTTCGTGGGCTTCTCCGGGACAGTTGGTCGCACCGGCTCCGTTGTTGGCTGTGGCTTTGATGAAGTCACAGGATCTTCTGGTTCCTCGGGCGTGTCCTCCGATTCATGAAGGCCGACAGGCTTAAGAGGCAATCGAAGTGTTCCGTTGTTGGCGGCCGGTTCGATTCCAACTGAGTCACATAGCATGTTATACACTTCGATATTTTCTGCTCAACGTTAGTCAATGGATTCCAAAAAAAGTCTTGCACTGTCTCGACTCACGGAAGACATCCACCCTGCTATTAGCGGGATGAGGGAAGGCAGGGCCGCGTGCAATAAAGATGGCTCGCATCAATGGGTGTTCATGATCATAGCCGTGCAGGCCCCGGGGATGATACACGAGGCCCTTCTCGAGGCCATCCTTGACGTCGAACTCCTTCTTGGTAGTAATGGCCCATCCCGTCTTAGGAATGACCCACAAGGGAGCAATACGATCATTCTTGGAGAAGTGATATCGCTCAGGCATGTTGACATCCCGAAGGTAGACCTCAATGTTTGGGTTCGTCTTTGCCTTCTCCGCGAGCTCATCATACATACCTTGTAGATCATCAGGGTTCTTGGGGCGGAGGCCGAATAGTGGCCAGCCATCATTGTGCTCAACCTTGTCGATGTCGATAAGATCCTCAAGCTGGATCAGTCTCGTGACGTCTGTAGTAGCCATTCCATGATCCGAGACGATGATGACGTTGACAATGTCAGTCAGATTGCGCTCCTCGAGACCAGCAAAGATCTTATCAAGCATGTTGTCCACTTTGGAGATGGTGTCACGGATTTCCGTGCTGTTGGGACCGTACTTGTGCCCGTCGGAGTCAACATGGGGAACGTAGGCTGCAATGAGCTGCGGCCGCATATCCTTGACATCGACAGTCTTGTCTTCAAAGCCAGGCATATCCAGAAATTGAAAGATTCTGGCTACCTTGTTATCAAGCGTCTCCTTGCCGTTGAACTTGTCCATGATGCTCGGCTCCGTGTGGAGGACATGCGCCTCGCTTCCAGGCCACATGTGAATGGCGCTTCGAACTCCTTGCTTCTCAGCCGTCACCCAGAAAGGTTCTCCTCCCCACCACTTGGGGTCCAGACTTCGTGCAGCGTCGGTATAGTAGAACTCTGCCTCCAGATGTGGATCCCAGAAGCTATTCCCAACAACGCCATGACTTTCGGGGTACATACCCGTGGCGATCGTGTAGTGGTTTGGGAAGGTGACGGAGGGAAACGATGGGTGCATCCATTTTGGCGAAACACCCTCCTTGACAAAGGCATTCAGTCGAGGGGTGAGGCCGCGCTGCAGGAAGTCGGCGCGGAAACCATCCAAGCTAATGATAAGAGAGGTGGGCGCGAAGAGTGCAGTCCCGTTGCTCACCATGGCCGGTTTGATATGCGCACTCTTGCGGTTCTTAGAGAGCTTCCAGGCGCCCAAAACAAGGATTGCGAATCCGATGGCGATGAGCGCATGAATGAACACCCAGCGACGCCAGCTCCTTTTTCTGGCTTCAGCAATCATGTTGAGTTGGAAGCGGTCCATCTCGTCACTGTCGTCCCTTTCGCTGCTCTCACCAGTCGAACTGCCCTCCTTCATCCCACCTTGTTCCATCTCGTACATCAGCTCGCCGTCTTCACCGTGCTGCGCATCCTCCATCAATCTCTCTTTCTTCTTCTGTCTCCTCGCGCGCCTGACGATTCGTTTCTCCGAAACCAAGTCTTCGCTCGAACTATTGAAGTCGAGATTTCGGGAAATGCTCGGTCTTCGTCCAAACATTTTGAGCGGGTTGGGAACTGCGAGCCCAGAGCCGCGACGCTCTCGCTCTTGTTTCTTACGTGTGTCCGTGACGAGCTTGTCCGTCTCCTCTTCCTCCAACAAAACTATGCGGTCGTGGGCACGGAGCTCTCGACTATTTCGGGCGCGAGAAATGAGTTGGTCGTCGTCGCTATCGGTGTCCTGGTCGCTTCGAGAGTGGAGGGATGCGGCATCGTCGTCGTATGCGATGGGGGAAAGGAGACTGGCATTGTCTCGATTCCCGCCAGGAGGGTTTGTGTCAAGATGTAGAGACATTTTTGCAAGCGCTTGCAACGCCTCTTGCGTGCCTTCACAAATAATACACTCAAAGGGGGCGGTGTCTTATTAACATTCCTCACTGATGTAAAAGGGGATGGGATCGCAAAGTAGGGTCCGATAAGCTACATTCGAACAGCCGGGGCAAATATCCACCGGGCTCCGGCCATGCAACTGAGCCGGAATTCTCCAGATGACAAGGTTTGGGATTTACCGTTATGAGGGCTTCATTGGTGGGATATCGCTATTTAAACGAACTCGTGAAACTCATTACGACATCGAATTGAAGGATCCACGGCCTGGTCCTTTTTCTGGGATTGATAATCCTGTCAAACGCGACCGTGCAATGTGTTGAATGTCTACAAGCTGGAGTGGATGCCGTGGTTTCGTAATTTTCATCCTTCAAATCGAAAAGTCGCACCACTCTTGCACCACTTCTATTACTCAAAAATTTAAGAAGATGGCCGATGCACTAGTATCCCTAACGATAGGAATTGCTAATTGCGTTGACAATGTTCACAGTCACCCTCAATGTGGACAAAGATTAAGACAGAGATGGTGTAAGAGAACGGCAAAATGGAGACGTGAGCAAAAAAGAAATGCTTGCGGTTTATGTGGATCGAACACATGACCTTCAGATCTTCAGTCTGACGCTCTCTGCCAGTGAAGGTTAGTGATTTGCTGTGAGCAGAGGAACGATAAATACGTACCCCAACTGAGCTAAACCCGCGAGTTGAGTTGGTTGGCGGTAGGATTTCAAAGAGAGGTCTAAGCATGAATCCTCGTTCAATCGAGTAGCAATCATCCACCTATCATAATATCAAGTATATTGCCCAGGCTCATGTATGCAATTCTAGGAATAATTTAGTGGACTGGTTTCCTGAGTACCCAGTCGTTATAGATCTGGTTTCTTGTCATGATAGTATTGTGCCAATGTAACTTGAGTTAACCATTCTTGTTGAGATGTCTTACAGTACAATCTCTAAACTCAAGCAATATTCATGCTTGAATAGCCTCATAGTTGTGTAAGATCATGACCTGGTCTGTCTACATGTAGGAAGCTTGTTCAAAGACGCCCTCCCCTACTTGCAAACCATGCCTCCGCCTCATCGATCCCCACTAACGAGGTGATGAATATCTTCCCAAACGTATCAATATCATCCGCCATCGCCTCTTCGAACACATTATTGAAACTGCCATTTGTCACCACAAGATGCTTCTTATTCATCCATGCCTCTGCAAATGCCATTGGTGTGCGTGCCTCCCAGAGGTACCGTGAAAGCGTCATTGAGTGACACAGCCCAAGCCTCCCATCACAGGCCAAGAAATTTTGATGCGATATAATCCGGTAAGTCTGTAGAAAGTAGAACGTGAGGATCAGCGTCCGTCTAATGGACTCATGCAAGATCCATTCTTGCCAGAATGTCTTGGTCGGGGCGATTGGGAACGTGGGCAGATCGGAGGCTTGACTGAAATCGAATTTAGCCTGAGAAAAGAGCGAGATGGCGGACGTTTCAATGGCAGAGATGTCGCGTTCTGCAGATGCTCGAGCTCCGATGTCGCCGTCGAACAGACGGATGATCAGATAGAGGAGAAGGGATTGAGTGTGTGCGAGACACTCTAGTGCTGTATTAGGAGGGGGAGAGCACAAGAGGTCGCTGACCCGAGATTCGATAGAACGGAGAATTACAGGAGCATTCACACGGTTCTTTGCTAGGTATAAAGCGCAGCAAGCGTGGGCGTCTGAGTCCGTGTTAGAAGCTATGTTCAAAGGAGAGCAAGATGCGTACCTTGTATTGAGCGAGGCATGGCATCTTTGTATACCAGCGGATGGCACCAAGGAGTCTGAGTCTCTGATACCATAGTTGAAGGGGCCTTCCTGATCTGATCAATTGACCATTGCAACCTATTTGCAATAACATCTGGGATTGAATCCAGCTCTTTTGTCGAGAGAGGAGCTACTGTCGACGACTGCTCAATGAGATCAAGGGCTTCATCGCTCAAGGAAAGTTCAAACGAGGGCAGGTCGACAAAGCCTGTATCAATGGTCGCAGTCACTGAATTAAAGTCATCACAACTTCCCTCAATCTGCCCACCAGTCGATGGTGTTAAACACGTCTCGTCATCAATGAGAAGACCAGGCATCGTTGCTGGCTGCGACGATATTGGCAGCTGGGCCCGAGCGGGACGACTTGGATAGGAACAAGCGATGCGTCTTTGAGAACATCGTAGACAAGCGGGAAGTGCCATATCGCAACGGCGCTTGGCCTTAATGCAGGCGGCGCAAGACTTCCGCCGAGGCGGGGGATTTCGACGTTCACGCGCAGTGAGTGACATGATGGGCAGGATACCACAGCCGAATACGTTAATAGTGGAACAAAGATGTAAGTGTAAATCTGTAAGAACTGAAATAAAAGGGCGGAATTCCGATGCGAGACGATGGTTGTTGATGAAGGATGAGCTTGAGCCGAGACCCGTGGAATGGAAGTGCGCCGTGATTGTGGGGCTGGGCGGAGTTCCGCCCGGAGGATTACGGATCCACCGGTTCTCTGCCGCCGGTTGGGTGGAGTTGCTTTCACGACATTCCGCTTCGTAGGTGACTAGGTAGCGGTATTGATTGAACAGATGAGCACCATGTAAGGCTTGGAACACTCCAGGAACTATATAACGTAGTGTCAGAACATGTTAATCATAATGCCATCCCAAACCAATCACACCCTTCAGCTTCACCAACTACACACACATCACAGTCTCCACAATGTCCATCTCTACAGTCTTCGTTTGCGGTGCTACTGGCACCCAGGGCGGTGTTCTAGCTCGTCACCTTCGCGCAAAGAACATCCAAGTCCACGCTCTCGCCCGAGACCCAGCCTCCGACAAGGCCAAGGCCTTGGAATCCATCGGCGTGAAGCTCTGGGCCGGCGACTATGACAACACAGACGCCCTCACGGCTGCCACTGTTGATTGCAACGCCATCTTCATCAACCTAATGCCCGACTTCACGGACCTCACTGCTGAGGCACGCTGGACCAAGAACATCCTCGACGCCGGCAAGGCAGCTGGAGCCACCCATGTTGTCTACTCGAGCGGCTTCGGCGTGAGCGAGACACACAAGATGAAGTATCTCGACCAGCAGGGCATCGTGGCCATCATTTTGCGTAGCAAACTAGGAGTCGAGAAGCAAGTCCAAGATTCTGGCTACGCAAGCTGGGCGATTCTCCGCCCCGGAAACTTCATGGCCAACTTCATCCAGCCCCTCGTACGCATGTACGCCGGCCTGGTTGAGCAGGGCGTGTGGGCATCAGCGCTCCTTCCAGAGTCGATGATTCCAATGATCGACACGGAGACTGTTGGCAAGTTCAGCAGCTCGGCAATCCTAAAGCCAGAACGATTCCACGGCAAAATCATCACCTATGCGGATGAATTTCTCAACGCAGCTCAAATCGTAGAGCAGCTTTCCCATGCGACGGGCCGAGAACTCAAGGTCGTTCATCTTACCGAGGAGGAGGTGGATGCGCAGAAGGGCGTGAATCCGTTCATCGGAGGTCAGCTTGCCATGCGCGACATGGATCAATTTGTTGACCTCGAGGACGTTAAGGAATGGGGTATTCCGTTAGGAACATTCAAAGAGTTCTTGCAGAGAGAGAAGGACGCGGTTGAAAAGACCTATAACAAGTCGGCATAAGTGTGTGTAACTTGCAGGCTTTCCAGAAGGTGGTGGTGTAAATCAATCGAATATTACTAGAAGAAGTATTCCTCACAGATAAATCGCGACATTAAGAAATATTGGAACAATCTAGAAAATACGCGTTGATCCATGACGTACCCATCAATATTAGTTGGCTTGTGGTTCATGAAAATGTCATGACGTATTGTGAAGTCTGGTTGTGGAGTATGATGCGACCTGGTATAAAACATCAATTCACCTCAGAGATCTTTTCTACACAAACATTCGCATACTCAATCAAATCCATCCCTACATTACCCCAACTTCTCATTACATCGTTTTTCTCTAAAGCGTTTTTCAAATATCATCACAATGTCTGGAAACTCTAGTGTTGGCAACCGCGGCGTCTACGAGGCCGGCGATCAGCGAAACATCAAGGAGTCCGAGAAGGAAACCCCAGAGCGGTTTGAGGAGGGCAAAGAGAACTCACATATCTTGACCGATTCTAGTAAGACTCTCTTGGTTCGGAATGATAAATCAGTTTGTTAACAAATCCCAGAGGACGAGCGAACCATTGCCAACCGACTGGCTGCTGCAGAGGTTTGTTATAGCGCAATGTGGAGAACATGACTTCAAACTAACTGGCAGCAGCGACAGTCGGAACCTGAAGAGGACAAAGAAACCAAGTTGGCCAAGGAGGACCCAACTTTGCCGGTATGTGTTGCGCGCTATGTCACTTCGACGAGAATAAGTTCTCATTGTTTACAGGCCAAGATGCACGGTAACGAGCCGTCGAAGGGAGCCAAGGTTGATGCAGACCTGCAGGCCGAGGAAGAGGAATACTTGAAGCGAAAGGGAAAGGCTTAAATAATTATGTTCACATGCGAAAAGGACTTGTTGGCGTGACGGACAGGTAAATGGATCAATCATTTGGGGGAATAGCACTTCTTTTATTTTCACAACAAGACATCTATCGAACCTCTTCCGAACGTGAATGCTTCTGTCCGTCCGCAGCACGAACCGTGACTGGTTCGGCAGTCTGAAACACGGTCGGCGTGTCGGATAGGGATCGAGACATCGGCGCCGAGCAACTACTTCGAGCATCACTATTCATGTCTGTTAGCAAGCAATTTCCCAAACGGAAAGTGAGAAATTGAGGCGAGGAAGACAAAGAAACTCAGAATATGTAAGAAATTGAAGATCATTTATCCACCTGATATAACTGCTCCGGCGAAAGAGAGTCATCAGACGGAATCATTCGCAAATTATACTCATCCCAGTAAAACAACATAAAGAGACAGTTGCGCTTACCTTGATGCGTTCTGCGTTGCAGAGGCTGGTCGCCAAAATTTTGCAGTAAAGCAAGAGGATGATGAGGAAAGAAGCTCCGGGTCCCTGGAAATTTTCTTTTGAAGCTCCATCGCAGAAAAGTGGACCTTCAAGCACATGCAAGGTCCGCGTCACGGGACTCGGTGAAATATGGTTCCGATAATTTTTTTAGTCTTAGGGCTCTAGTTTTGTGCCCACACACGCATTCCATGATAGCCGAGCCATCAAAAAGTCTTTGGTGTTTTCAAGGTTCGAGAGGCTCCAGCAACATCAACTAACGTGACAGCATATCGACAGGTATGAACGCACCGATTACCCACGATCGCAGATGCTCTGAACAAGCACTGCGCGCCAATTCAAGGACTTCCGACTGACCGACTTCTGCTAGATCACCGGCACAATGGGCGACGCTGTTATTGAGGGTTCCAACTGGCGCCTCGTTGAGGTTGGCCGAGTCGTCGTGATCAACGGCGACCACCCCTTCGCTGGCCACCTGGCTACCATCGTCGAGATTATCGACCACAAGCGAGTACGTTGAACAGCATCCTCCAATTCGTGGACACAAAGTGTTGATCAGGATTTAGGTTCTCGTCGACGGTCCTTCCTCGAACGCCAAGCTCTCCGTCCCCCGACAAGCCGTTCCCCTCAGCAAGGTCCTCCTCTCCTCTCTCTCCGTCGAGGGTCTGGTCCGTGGTTCCCGAACTGGTGCCGTCCGAAAGCTCTGGGAGAAGTCCGAGATCGACTCCAAGTGGGAGCAGACCAACTGGGCCAAGAAGCGCGATCAGATTGAGCGAAGGAAGAACCTCACCGACTTCGAGCGTTTCCAGGTTCTCCGCCTCAAGAAGCAGCGACGATTCGAGGAGCGCAAGGCTCTCGCCAAGGTCAAGGCGGCCGCATAAATGGGTTCTTAAACGCTGGAGTCAAGGAGGTGTGCTTTGCAGGCCGGTTTAGATCGAGAGGCACGGAACGGGACAAGGATACGCATCATGGTGGCATAGAAGCTGCTGGATTCTCTTTTGCTCCAGTTCTGGAAGGCTGTATGTCACATTTCATCGTCATTGATGAGCGGGATCAGTACGGATTTTCTGAGATCAGGTTGAAATCAAAGCATGAGGAGCATCAAAACTACGGATCGCAGTGAAAGTGTAACCAAAAATTAAAACAAATACCCACCAAAACATTAAACTTGATCGTCCCTAAATGTGATGTGCATCTTGCTGCTGAATTGCGTCGTCATTTTCCCCCAGATTCCAGATGTCCCAGTCTCCAGCTCGCAGATATGTATGATTACCTAATACAGTTTAGCTCCACCTCCCACCAAGCCCTAGAATTTCGCTGTGCGGACTCTCACAAAACGAAGACGACGAGTGATACCCGGCAGCAATCAGATTCCCTGGGACCAACAAAACTGTAAGTACGCGGCCGAATTTTTGACCCTCGACGGACCTCTGTTTGTTTCCGCAGTGGGAAGAATTTTGGGCACAAATCATCGACGACGATTTTGGCACCGTTGCTAACATCTGCGCCCACACCAGTAGCAAAAATGGCCAACCCAAGAATTGAGGAACTCCCCGATGAGGAGCCCAAGAAGACCAACGTCGAGGTCGAGGACGACAGCAGCGACGAGTCCGAGCACGAGTATCCCCAGGGCGACCTCCCTGCCGGCTCCTCTGCCGTGATCCACAACCGCAACGAGAAGAAGGCTCGCAAGGCCCTCGAGAAGCTGCATCTGACCCGTGTCCCTGGCATCACCCGTGTCACTCTCCGCCGCCCCAAGAACGTGAGTGAAGATGATCTACTACTTCAGTCGTGAAGCTAGGATAAGGGAAGATGCTGAGCCGATACCCGCAGATCCTCTTCGTCATCAACAACCCCGAGGTCTACAAGTCTCCTAACAGCAACACCTACATGTAAGTTGCATCAATTTCCACCGAGCCTACGATTTTCTCTGACAGCCTACAGTGTCTTTGGCGAGGCTAAGATCGAGGACGTCAACGCTGCTGCCCAGCAGGCCGCCGCTGCCCAACTCGCTGCTCAGGGTGCTGAGGACCACTCCGGCCACAACCACGGCGAGCCCAGCAAGGCCGTCGAGGCCCCCGAGGCCAAGAAGGAGGAAGAGGAAGAGGACGACGATGATGACGACGAGGAGGTCGACGCCGAAGGTCTGGAGGATAAGGATATCGAGTTAGTCATGACTCAAGCCAATGTTAGCCGCAAAAAGGCTGTCAAGGCTCTGAAGGAGAACGATAATGACATCGTCAACTCCATCATGGCTTTGAGTATCTAGACATGACACGACGGGCTGGACGAGACCTTGAACAAAAGCTTGTGCACGAGAAACACACATGGCTCCATACTGGTCCTGGGTAATTCGTTTTACGATCCCGAAAAAGGAGTTGATGCCAATTAATGGAATCAATTGAAAGAATAGCTCCCTCCGTCCGTGGTGATTGCCTCCCCACCTCTATCCTCGCAACAATTTGACCTGATGGAAGCGAATTTGTCGATTGCATTGCCCAATCATTATTTGTAGCACACGGGGGAAACTCTGCTCGGAAACCATGATGTTTCCCTATTTCCTTGTCGCGAATTGTTTGATATTCTCGTCTTGGCCAATGTCCCCCGCAGCAGCCCACTCTCTAGCCAAATGTCGTGGTGAGGGGTTCCAGCTTTACCCGTGAGTTGTGATGCAACTGATGCTCGACCGTTTTGGACTAGTTCCCTCGCCGCTTTTACTTGTCCGCCCTGACCCTCCGAGGGCGCCGTCCCGGACTGAAAAATTGCATCACGTGATATCCTAGTGCCCGGTTGTTCCCTGGCGAAGTTCGGCAAAGACAATCAACATCAATCAAGATCAACCTCTCCGCTCCCTCGACACCGCAATCCTTCTTCAAAATGGCGACTGTAAGTTCAATTCCTCAATTGGCGCGTTTAATTGATATTAGATCTCACCAATTGATGCTCCGACTCCAATCGCGCCTCCGATCGACTCCCGAACCCTTGAGCTAATTTTCTCCCAACAGCGAAGCGCAGCTCTCAAGCTTGACTGGACCAAGGTCACCAGCTCGCTCGGCCTCCGTGGCCAGACCGTTGCCTCCCTCCAGGCCTTCAAGAAGCGCAACGAGGACGCCCGCCGCAAGGTCCAGCAGCTCTCCGAGCAGCCCACCACTGTTGACTTCTCCGCCTACCGATCCGTCCTCAAAAACCAGGCCGTCATCGACGAGATCGAGAAGCGATTCAGCGCCTTCAAGCCCGTCACCTACGACGTCTCCCGACAGCTAAAGGCCATCGATGCCTTCGAATCCGAGGCCGTTAAGAACGCCGAGGCCACCAAGCAGGCCGTCGACCTCGAGCTCAAGGATCTTGCCGCTACCCTGAAGAACATTGAGGAGGCCCGGCCTTTCGAGGACCTCACTGTCGTACGTACCATCGACTACGAATTGATTGGGAAGGTTTTCACACTTTATAGGACGAGGTTGCCGCCGCCGAGAAGTCGATCGACGAGAAGACCGCTCAGCTCGTGTCCAAGGGCCGATGGATGGTGCCAGGCTACAAGGTACGTTACACGGACATTGATAAAGGTACCGTTTCTAACACACAGTACAGGAGAAGTTTGGCGACCTTGCTATGGTTTAATCGATTGGCGACTTGCTTTTCCCGGCTTGGCTCAGTGTACTCTAGTATTGTAGATACGAGAACCCGAGGAACCCAGGTTTTCCTCATACCCAATCATCTACAACTTTTCCTCTGTGCTTCATTCGATAGTACGCCATGGTTCCCTCGTCATGTGAAATTCGCGTTTCTTAGGGTAGCAAGGGGAAGGCCACGGCTTAGATTAGCAGTATGAGTTGTGCTAGTTGCTTAAGCCAGCCGGTCGAGGCTTCTTTGATTTGTGCGCTCCTGTGCTTGTCCTCGAAAGTAACAAGTCACCATCGATGTTGACCTCTGCCGCTTTCCTGTTGGAAGCACATTCGTCCATCCATCTCTATACACTTGATACATATGTACTTGATACATATGTACTTGAAGAGAAGCTTGGCGTAACGGAATTCAGCTTGTAAGGCTGAAGACTCGATTAACCCATCTTCGATCTGACATTATACGTACTTGTTTTCAGGGGCGGTAGGATAAAAAACGATTTGATCTGTACTCTTTGAATACTTGAGGGCTTATGTTTTGAGAACTCATCCGCTCGGCCGAGTTCCCCATACCTCCGAGTATCATGATCGGGGGTTCCGTCAATCTTCATTCTCATCACATCTTGTAGACTTCTTTATATGAAACTTACCAATCTTGTGCTCCATGGTTTTATTATGGATTGTGCATCATTATCGGTATTCGTATGTTACCTAAACCTCAAATTTATAACCCCTTCGTCACCGAGATGTAAACGAAACTAAAGTGACAAATTAAAAGTCTAGCACCATCACTCCTAACCTCACTCCTAACCTCACGTCCAACCACGCCTAATCTCATGCCTAACCTCACACTCGAATGCTGTGTGTGGGATAGTGCCAGACTGTTGGAGTGTCATAGTAAGATACCCTATACCAATACTCTTAAGCACAAAACTTCAAATACCTAAGTTCTCATCACCCTGATAGCAATGTATATTGAACTACAATCCTCGGGCATAAATTTGTGACGTGACAGAACTGCTAGGGCGAGTTTTTGGTGTTCTTGGGAACTTTCGTTACACTCCACCTTGACGTCAATACTCACCGGCTTCAATCACCAAAGACGTCTAGTTAACACCCAACTTACTCATGGTTCTATTTTCTACCTTAAAATGTCTGGCCGGAAGGGATAGTATCGTTATGTCAAACTAGCCCCTAGTCATTCTACACCTCGTTTATTTTCATCAACTCACACGGATCCCCCGAGAGAACAGATAGTCACGTGTGGACTTCAAAGTCAGACTATACTTACACGTCGCCGGCGAATCTATTTCCACCACTCATACTCGAGCTATCTTGAACGATATAAAGAGAATGAATACAGCCTCCTTACTCCTCGATCTTGCTTATTCTTACAATTTCGCCATGACATTCCCCGACTCTGAACTCCAAGCTCACGCCTTCGAAACGGCACCACCGTTGGACCCCGCATGGTTGGAGTTCGAGGCCGAGTTGAAGAGCCGAGGACCACCACGCGTATTCAAGTCTGTTCTGGAGAGGCAGCCGGTTTATGCCCAAGAATGCCGCGACTCTCATGCGAAAATGATGGCACCAGGAGCGCGGGACTTTAACCTGTCCCAAGGAGTTGCGAAGAGGGAGTTCACCATTCCGTCTTCAGTGGATGGCATTGCAATTCCGGTTCTTCAATTGGACTTGACCGAAAACAAGGGCCAAGAACCAGAGGTGGTCATTATTTACTATCACGGTGGCGGCCTGCGGGTTGGAGAGGCCGACAGCGAAGAGTTGTCATGTCGTCACCTCGTCAAGTCGGCCGCGGGTCGAGTGCGGCTGTATTCCATCGGATACCGACTCATGCCCGCGTGGCCAGCGAGTACTTGCCTATCAGACTCCCTCGATGGCTTTAATGAATTCAAGAGCGAGGCGGGAAAGACAATCATTGCTGGAAGCTCAAGTGGCGGACAACTGGCGGCTGCAGTGTCACAAGTGGTACCCAAGGGTTCTCTCCATGGTGTTCTGCTGCGATGCCCGGTGACAGCTGACCGACCGAGCGGTATTGAATGCATACCGGAGAAGCTGCGAGCATATCACACCAGTGCGACTCCCTCCTTTGTCACTCACCTGATTGGATATCTCCAAAGAGATGTACCGCGGGACGGTCTTGAAAAGCTACCGCTCGAAGTGACTCGAGAGGAACTACAAGAGCTTCCGCGCACTTGGATCCAACTAGCGACCAACGATACAATCTACTCGGACGGACTTTGTTATGCGATGGCTCTGAAGGAGGCAGGAGTGGATGTTCAAGTCGTATTTGAGAAGGGATGGCCACACACGTTTTGGTTGAAGGGACCCGAGCTGCCCCAGGCATTGGACGCCGAGGGGAGAATGGTTGAGGGACTGAGATGGCTTGTGCAATGATGCATGTTCCGACAGGTGATTGGCGGTGGAGGCATCCCTGCTTAATGGTCTAATCACATTTACAGTAGTACAAGTATGAGGTACGATGACCACCCCTGAGAAAGATGAGATGTAAGTTGATAAGAACAACTATTGAGCATATTTGCTCCCCAGCATCTAGGTCTGTGCCCGACCGGCCAGTCAGATTCTGAGTTGACTCTCAGCGAAGAAGTAATACACTGGCATGCTCAATAAAGGCTGGCAAGATAGCTTTCTCGTTCGGGGTACCTCTTGGAAGACAAGTACCGCCCCCAGTCGCTTGATCCACCTCGTCTAGGTACCTGGATTCGAAGGCATCCCGAGTGAGGAAGTCACTGAAGACGTCTGAAGGGAAAGGAGGATATGAATGAAGGAGATTCAACACGCCGGGACCACACTGCAGGTAGAGCTTGACAGACTTCTTCAAATGAAGCCTCCAAATCTAAGTCGGACCAAAAAAAAAAGACCCAGCAAAATCCCTCCAGAAGAATGATACCCACTGAGGTGTAAACAAAACCGGTCCTCGACTCATACAGCGATGCTCATCTCTTGTGTCTTGGGGTCGTTGAATTTGGTTTTCTTATTGTAATTCGTACTTTCATTGCCGGGCATACTTGGCAGTCCACTCCTTCGCAGTAGCAATGGCGGCCTGCTCATCCTCCTTCCAGCTCTTTGCAACATCGGCAGCGAGAGGGTCATCGGGGTTCGGAGCACCGAGGAGGGCTTGGATCGAGAGGAGGATAGTTCGGATCTGGAGGGCGGGTGACCAGTTGTCTGGAGGTAGCGGTTAGTACATAGGAGATGGTGAGCCGACAGGGGCCTTGGGACGCACTCTTCAGGACATCCAAGCAGATGCGACCCAGCTTGTCGACATTGGGGTGGAAGATCTTGGTGAGGAAACGAATCTTAGGAGGAGTCATGGGGTAGTCGTCGGGGAGGAAGAGCTCGAGCTTGAAGATGCCACCTGCGAATGATCAGTCATGAACCGACACATCCGCGGAATGTGCTGTGATGCGAACCTTCGTATGGGGACTGGGCAGGGCCGTGGATCTCGACATCGAAATAACGCAAGTTGTCCTCGTGGGGGACGGCGCTGATACCGGGGACGCTGTAGACGAATGTCGGTCAGAGGTAGTGACTCTAGCCAAGATGAAAGGGACGAAATAGAGGGGACGACTTACGGCTCGGCCATGAGCCGCTCCGTCTCTTTCACGATGCGCTTGGGCAAGGCCATGTTGACGAGTTACCAGACGAGGGAGGAAGAGGATGATCTGCGGCTATGGCAAGCAGCTGAGAAGTTTGCGGCGAGACACGAGCGCGAGAGTCTGCAGGTTGAATGGAAGCTTTGGGACGCTCCCTTTAAATCAACGGTAATGGTAAGGCGGGGCAACAAGTGCAGGAAGGCGGCGCTGAGGGGCTGAGACACTTGGGTCGCTTGACTTGATTTGGGGCTCAAGAGAGCGTCAAAAGGTGTGTGGATGACGGCGAACGGGAGGGATGAAATTTGGCGGTGGATAAGACCAAGGTTGAGACAGGACCGAGCAACGATCTTTACGGAGATCAAGTGACAACACAAAGGAAAGGAAGAAAACAAATCAAGTCAAACTGGTGGGATGTTGCAGAGGTGGAATATCCCAATCGATCCCATGCTTTGCCCCGTCACGGTACCTCGATAAGCCCGCCCGCCACTTGCTTCAGTGATTCAAGGCCCATGATGGCGGGGGAGGTACTACTCCACATAAATTTGCAGGGGCGGTACTCCGATGCGCATCGCGCAATTGGTACCCTGTCTAACCGGACCCATGCATGGTCCCTGACTTAGTATGGTGAGAGCTCAGGCGTCACATTGCGACTTCAACCACTCAACGAGACATCAGTCTATCAGCGCGAACGGCACGGGCGAGGCATCGCCGCATCGGATCAATTTGTCGTCAGCGTTGCCTTAATTGACATGTCGATATAACTCGCCTTCTTTCATGGCCGCGCGCCGCCTTTCTCTGCAGCCCCTGAAAAAATCTCACCAACGACGCGACATCACATGAGCTCCGACATGACCATTGACGAGCATCGTGACAGCTCCTCAGCAAGGCCGTCACCATGCCTTCCTACGACCAACTCACCGACCAGCCCAAGAAGGGCAAAATCAAGTCTGCCTTAGACAGCGAGAGCTTCGAGGTGGATGGAACTATTCATGTCGACGGCATCGTCGGCTCCGCCACCATCGCCCCGTCAGGCAGGGACGTCGCCTTGGCCTCGTCAGTTACATCTCCTGAGTTGTTCGCATTGCGTCGCCCAACTGACCTTTGTATAGACCTGATGGACTCGCTATCATTGACTTGGACTCTCCTTATAGTCCGCCTCGACGCTTGCGTAGTCATGGCATGCCATGGCTCGTCGTCGATGTGCAATGGTCTCCTTTCGCTAACCGAGACTACTGGATTGTGTCTACTGCTAACCATCGTGCTCTCGTCTGGAATCTTAACTCTAGAGAAGAGTCAAGTGCAGGCGCCATCGAACATTCTCTGCAAGGCCACAGCAGAGCTATCACAGATGTGAACTGGTCCGCCCACCACCCCGACCTGCTGTCAACTTGCTCTGTGGATGGCTATATTCATGCATGGGACCTTCGAAGGCCACGCCAGCCCATTCTGACTTTCTGCGATTGGTCATCTGGAGCATCGCAGGTCAAATACAATCGCCAAGACCCTCATATTATTGCTTCGGCTCACGATCAATTCCTTCACATCTGGGATGACCGACGGACGTCCGAGTCTCTCAAAACCATCAAGGCTCACAATTCCAAGATTTATGGCTTGGATTGGAATCGTACCCGGTCAACAGCAATTGTTTCATGCTCCGTCGATAAGCGCATCAAGTTCTGGGACTACACCAATGAGGATGATCAACCCGAGCATGTTATCAACACTGGCTTTCCAGTGTGGAGAGCGCGACACACGCCATTTGGAGACGGAGTTCTTGCTATGCCGCAAAACGAACCAGGCGATCTTTACTTGTATGACGTGAGGAGACGGGAAGGAACCGGCATCACAGCATCGACAAGCCCAGTCGTCGTGTTCCCCGGTCATGGAGATCACAAGGCAAAAGAGTTCTTATGGAGAAGTCGTGGCGGTGTCACGGATGAGGGCATCGACAATCGCGAGTTCCAGCTCGTATCATGGGGCGCCGACAACGAGTTGAGACTTCAGGGTGCTGATGCCCACGTCCTCGCTGCTGTTGGCCACACCAAAGGGACGCACATCACCCAGTGCTTGAATTTGACTCGCAAAGGCGCCACATACAAGAGCTTCCGTACCGTGGATGATGTTTCCGGTCGTGAACGAAAAGCTGCAACTATGAGCGACCATCGACCGGGAGCCCAGAGCAACAACTCCCGACAGAGCGCCCTTACCATTGGTATGCGGTCAGCCGCAAGCTCTAATCGTCGCATGGGTGTGGCATGGCGAGGTCCATCCATGAAAGCCAAGGTCAACCAAGGTAAATCGGAAAACCGAACCCAGTCACAGATTGGCTGGTTGAAGGGCATCACGATTACAAAACGAAAGTCTTCGGGAGATGCGTCTAAGAGACATCCGTCGAAGGATTCCGGAATCTTTAGCCATGGATTTCTTGATGATGAATGGGGCGAGCCTGATACCATCCAAGAAGAGCTTCTCCGCATCAGCACCCAGCTCCCCAAGGTTGCTTGGGATAATATTGATATGGAAAATCTCACATTGAATGCCTCTCTAAAAGGGCCATGGGGAGTTGACGGCGAAATCATTTTCGTCAAGGTTCGAATCGACATCCCAACGAGTTATCCCAAGGGGAGAGCTCCGAAGTTTTTCATCGAAAAGACGTCATTTATGCCAGCCGAGACACACAAGAAGATTGAGCGTGAAATTCATCAGCTTGCTGGCCAGTTTGTGACCAGGAAGCAAAACTGTCTTGAAGTTGCCTTCACCTATCTCCTGGGAGAGATTGATCTCGAAACGAGCACGACCTTCTTCAAAAACGTCCGAGATTTGGACGATGACATGGATGGGCTAGCTGACGAGAGCTCAAGTGAATCAGACGAAGACATTCCCGCAGGTGGCTCGGCCTCTATGTCCCAAGAGCTCATGCCTCACAACGACGCGGACACTACTCTAGCTCCCCCAAACCGTACCATCATACCACCGCCACCTAGGACCTGCGGAGCGAGGTTCTCGCACAACGGGAGATTGGTCTGCTTCTTCCCTACCAAGGAGGAAAAGGCAAGGGTGTTGTTCTCCACAACTTTGGATGCTTATAGGGAACGTCCCAAGGGAGAGCCGTTCTTTGCTGGCTTCGGAAGGATTGCTCATGAACTTGGGCCCAGGCAAAGGCTCATGGGCGAGGAGGGCTCGGGCTCTGATGACGATTCTCACTCGGACGGGTCGCGGTCTTCGTCCTCATCATCTAGTGATTCCGAGTCGACGTCGATGCACAAGATTAGTCTCTGGTATCACCCTAGCCGCCAGTTCAGGAAGACTTGGAGTGAAGCAGATCGATCTATTCGGTCAAGTGGTGGTGGGACTGGAGCGGGCACTGGTACAGGGACAGGCACCAGTCGTCGGCGTCCTGGCAAGCCGCGAAACCTCATTTCGATGCACGACTTGAGGGCCATGTTGCCCTCTAAAGAAGAGTTCGCTCGAGAATATGCTATCTTTGGTGACGGAGCCGAAGTCTGCGAACACAACGCCAAGGTTGCAGCAAAGTACGAAGCAAACGATTTGGTTCATATCTGGACTTACCTGGCCCTTTTGCTCAAAACGGGCATTCCGCTTGAGTTTCTCCCACACAATCAGAGACGTGAATCCATCTTGGTTATTGCACACGATGTAGTATCCAGGTGTCAGGGCGAAACCTCGCTTTCCGACATGATCGAAACTAATGGCGGTCTCTCAGGCAGGGTTAAATGGGGAGAGCACCCGCTTGCGAAGTCGTTCATAATGGATCTCTTTACTTATTTCGAGAAGATCGCCGACATTCAAATGCTGGCCATGCTTTCTTGCATCTTTAGCGATTCCGCAGCCGAGGACGACGTGGCCTACTTTGAATCCCATCTGACTCAACCGGAAACGCCACTTCCCATGAAGGCGCCAGCCTTCTCCCTCGATTATTTCCCCACGGACGCCTCGCTTTGGAATCTGTACAGCCGCAGCTATAGCAATTCTGCCGTGACGACGCCAATGACGATGCATACGCCTCACTACGCGGGGTCTCAGGCTTCTGACGATCCTCTCTGGGGCGGAGACCCAGCATCAAACTCGTACTCATGCGGAGAGACACCCCCCAATAGGTTCAAGAGCTATCTCGGAGAGCTGGAGCCACCCCCGAGCGTATCTACATCGCCCAACTCCCGAGCTGTGCAGCGCGTGAACCCGGGTTTTGCATCAGCACTTGCTGCTAATCTGCCTCGGTCCTTCAGTGCAGCGACTTCTGTCGTGAACTCTGCAGCGAATTCGAATTCTCCGCCAAACCATATCAGAAAGAAGCCAAGCCCTGCAGAGACGATTCTGAGCAGTTTTGCTCCGAGTATGAACAATGCTTACAGTGGCTCTAACGCAATGGACTCTGGTGGCCGGAACTCGCTCTCCGACGATGACTATCGCAGAGACGACAACCTTTCCTTAGTCCCAATCAGCGTCGCGGTCGTTATGGAAGATCAAACCGCCTTTGATGATGATGGATGGTTGAGCACCCCCCTATTGCAGCCGCACAAGACAGATGTCTATGCCAACTATCGATATGCCTATGCAGAGATGCTGCAGATGTGGAAACAGCCGTTGGCTCGACTGGAGATAATGAAGTTTAATGTCCTCAAGGAGGACTTGGCAGGCGGCCATCACCTGGATGGCAGCTTTCAGGATTCCATGACTGTCCACGATGGGGCGAGTGGAAATGGCCTCAATCACCACACGAGCACGTCTCCGATTCTGATGGGAAAGAAGGATCACCTTCAGGCTATTCTAGCTTCAGGTCGCGGTCTGGATGTCACCGGAGTGTGTCGAATCCACGAAACGCAGCTGGAGCCTCTTCGTTACACATCCGCGGACTCGACTGTTGGTGGAGCTGTGGGGATGTGCGACCGTTGCCACCGCACGCAGAGCCAGCTCCGATGTGTTTACTGCCTCGAACCAATCGATGCGCTCTTCCCGCCTTGTTTGGCGTGTGGATGTGCCAGCCACGAGGCGTGCCTCGCCGAATGGCATGCAGCCGGAGAAACCCAGTGCCCTGCCGGTGATGAGTGTAATTGCGTAGCAGAGGCGGCAGATGGCCAAGTTGAATCGTGGGCTGCTCTTCAAGGCGCCATGCTCAAGGGGCAACGGGGTTTGCCGATGCTGCCTGGACCTTCCGCGGGCAGTGACGATGAAAAGAATAACAGTGGCTGGGAGAGAGTCGAACCGAACGTGCCGAGCCGGATGCAAGGGCTTTCGACGGTTGGTATGAGCTTCGGAAGTAAACTCAGAAAACACGCAGGGGAATGGTCTCGAACATCGAGTTTGAGAAAAGGCGAGAGGGGTCGCTTGTGATGGGACAGTTTGATGATTGTCCGGGTGTTGAATACTGCGCTATATAATGTAAATTTGGTGTAATTATGGCGGAGCGGATATGGAACTCGGATCCCTTTTGGATGTTATCATGTACACGCATAACTTACACAATACCACTACTATTACTACTATTTAGTTGAGCATGTTTCCTATTTATTAAGTGTAAGGAGCTAAGGGAAGGTCGGGCGCCGAGGGCGCGCCGAGCCTTTACCGTGCCCTGATTAGCTGTAGTGCGATGCAGTCTCGCAACGAGTTGCGAGAATTGGTTGATCTTTTTGGCTCTGCTGGATAGGTTGGTCTATCGACGGGTCAGTCACATCGCGCTAACCCTTACGGAGTACAATACCTATTTATCAAGTTCAAATTAAAATAAAGATATAGACTATATTTAATTTTATTAAGAGTTAATATACTAAATGAGCTTAGGGTTTATATTATAGCAATTCAGACTATTAAACAGAGCTAACTGAAAGCCATTTGCGCTCGACCCGATACAACTTCCATGCCTTACATATGCCGGGGAACCCTTCAGGTAGAAGACTCGGAGCCGCAGGTCCAACTAACTTATGTCCCGGCTGTCCTCTGTCGAAAGGCACAGCCCGGCCCTCTTGCGGTCAGGGGTATTAGAAAGCCAGACACTTTTAGAGTTAACCCGCTTTCTGTGTTTATCCCCCTTTCCATCTTACATCTTGGTCCATTATTCACTTGTGCATCTCTCAGTCAGCCTACGCAACATGGCCAACTCGATCCATTTCCCTGCAACCAAACACTCCAAACCACTACCATCTCAGAACAAAACAAACACAGTATTCATTCCCAAACTCTCAAAAGCCCAGCCTACAGAGACATTCTGCTGGCATAATCAGCAGCCAAGGCGGCCTGGGTTTCTCCCATCAATCATCTCAATGCGGGTGGCAGCAGATACGTCGCCCCCCAGGTTGGCGCGAAGTTGGTAGTCATTCTCGACAACTACTTTCCGTGTAAAGAACCTATGAAGTCGATTGAGTTCCCATTCTTACAGCCAAAGTCGTCGATAATCCCCAGCAATTTAGAAGGTAACAGGTCGATCTCGCATGAAAGTTCTGGTGTTGTCAAATCTGGAGCTCACAAGCTGCCAAAGTCGTCGAATCCTGTTCGCCTTGATTGTCTCCAACTCTGAATAGTCCTCGACTCTCTCCCAATTGTGGTAGTAACGATCGGGTGATGTGTCTTCCTGGCCAGGTCTGATGATCCAGATACGGATAGCTGCATCTGGGAAATAATCCCGGTGCTCCAGACCCATTGCAAGGTATTCTGAGACCTCCCAGTATGCCAGAGGAGTGAATTCGACCATTCCAGTGCTGGTGTGGTATCGAAAACCGGCCCAGTTGCCACCAATGGCGGTTGGCCCAACATGGTAGCCGATGTTGGCGATACGAGGGACGAATTTCCAGACATCATAGCCATAGCGATCATCGTCGAGAGCGTCCTACAACTCGTACTCTTTTCGGGCTAGGTAGAAGGCTGAGAAATCCGTGGAGAAATCCTCGCCGTGAAACTCGGTCCACTCGAGCCCAGTGTCACCTCGGATACGTGGGCCTGCGGCGGGCGGTTGAATGTCGTAATCACCATCCAGATTCCACATGTTGTCTGGCATCAGAGGAACCTGTCCTCTTTCGTAGGGGACCTCGACATCCGGGATCCAAAACTCAAACCCGAGAATCTCAGGAAGCATGATGTACTCCTTGACATCTGGAAACGGGCGAAGGTCCATTCCCCTAATAGGGGCCTCATCAGTAGTGGCGAGGTCGAATGGCGCAGCATTCTCCAAGTCCGGCATTGTGAAGGTTGATACAATCTTGCGGAAATCGATGGTTGGCAAATTGTCGGTGGGATTAATGGCCCATGGAAACTTGAGATCATGTGTGAGATAGGTATCTCGGACTGGGTTCATCCGAATAGTTACAAGGGGCCAATCCGTCAACGTGATTGACTTGAATGTGACTGTTGTCTTCTTAAGAGGCTCGCGCATTTCGTAATTGACCTGACCAATCGCAAGAGTATCTGGTCTCAGCTTGTCGGTTTTGTAGTTAGATAAGATGTCGATTACAGAGGGGAGAGTCGCCTCTTCCACGATCATTCTTCTGAGCTCAGGAGGGAGCTTGTTGAATATTGTGAACTTCTCAAGGGGGGCTGCCGAGGTGCCTTGGTTATCAAGGTCTTGTTGATGCACCATCTCGGTCTCGGTAGCATCATTGTTCTTGATCTCAAGAGAATCGTTAACCTCGGGAGAATGATTGATCTCGGGAACATCGCTGATCTCGGAAGCATCGTTGGTGTTCTCCATCTTGTCAAGAGTTGTCGCTTGGGCACCAAAAGCAGAGACGGGGTGATGTGCTTGGAAAGAATGTTGAGTCGATGCGAACTCAAGTGTCGAACGACTGGAGGAGGCTGCGTTGATAATACGAGTTAGCCTTGCCGGTTGATTCAGGGGTTGGGATGATATCTCGAAGAGAGCGGATTCTGTTTCTCAGATGCGAACTTGAGCAGGGTTTGCTTACTTGGTCTGTTTTAGAGATGAAGAATAGCTGAAAGCGCGATGGAGGTTGCTGTTGATGTGGTCATGTCACTCTGTGGATGAAAGCATCGGCAAGGGAAGTGAGAAATGCCGTCAGGCAGTGTCAAGGTTGACTGAAAGGCCTGGTCGGGTTGAGAGATGGCCACTAGGAGGCCAAGACGCTCTTGAAGAAGATCAAGATGTCTGAGGGGGGTCGATGTAACTCAGGAAGAAATCAAAATATGTTGTTTGGGTTGGTTTTTGGCCACAGTAGAGAAGTGATGATAATGGTGGGAGAAGAAAAGCGAGGAGAGAAAACGCGAGAGAGAGAGACGTTGAAGACGAGAGGGATGGCGTGTGTTCATTGGGACGCGAGGGGCAACGCAGGCAAACAAACAACAGAGAGGTTGACCCAGGGTGCCTATGAAGTCATGGACTGAGTGGTGAGGCTATGGGTCAGTCACAGAAGGTCTAGAGCCAATGGTTTGTCTGCTCTGGGGGAGAGTCTGAGGTTCAGGGGGGCGCAACATAGGTAGTCAGCCTTGCCCCAGAGGTGTTGGGCAATGCTGGATCAAAGAGAGGCAATAATGCCTACTGAGTAGCTCCTATTCTCACCTTAATCATCACTGAGCTTGACATCTCTTCAGTCTATAGCCAAGTGTTTGAGTGTTCACAATAGGTAGACTCGTCTCCTAACACTGGTGGCACTCCCATCAACTCGGGAGAAATAAACAACTAATATCCATTATATGTAAAGTTTATAGTCTTTTTTCAAACACCCAGAGACGAATATGGCCGTCATTGAAGTGTATGGGTTTCAAGTTGATGTTCTGGGCGCCCACACTCCCAGTAAGATGGCGTTCTAGACACAAGCCGGTGCACTTCCGGCCTGTCCAACTGGTGAAATGCAAGAAACAGTCATCCCTCATCTACCATGTTCCAAGCCGTATGAATCCGACAGATGATGACTAAAATAGCCACCTACATACCTGCCCAGGACAGAACATGACTGTACCTTCCCTCGGAACATGGGGCAACTGCGACCCGGACACTCACACCCACCCTATCGCACACGCTTTTGGGCCAGTGAATGGCTTCACTATTTTCCCTATTTCAAAGCACCATCCCCGTAAGATGTCTGCCTTACGGTTCCCTCCAGGCCCCTCTCTCGTTGTCGGGTGGCTTGCAACGACCTTGGCCAATCGCGGCCCGAGTTAACATCGCGCAGCCGTCTGCCTAATAAGCTCACACTGAAGCCTCCTCGGCTTACAACTCCATTTAAAACCGTGCAAAGAACAACTGCCAACAACAACAACAACAACATTTTCGACTTTTCTGCACCACCTCACTTCTCTAAAGCTGCTTCCACAGCCATGTCAACGACATCAACACCCACCATCAAGACCAGGTTTCTCATCATCTCCGACACTCACGGCACGAAGCCAAAGCCGAACCCCGGCACAGATCCATCCAACCAAGACGGAGTCGGTCCGGGCGACATCAAGGCCTCGGAACAAGAGTACATCACTTTCCAAGATCCGCTGCCCGAAGCTGATGTCGTTCTCCATTGTGGCGACTTGACCAAGCACTCCCGTCTTCGTGAATTCAAAGACACCTTCGACTGGCTGCGCGCCGTTCGCGCCCCCCTCAAGCTCGTCATTGCCGGTAATCACGACTTTGCTTTGGATGAAGAATACTACTATCGCGCCTGGGATGGAAAACCTGCCACCGTCGCCGGTGTCCGAAGCATTATCAAGGAGGCTGCAGCCGATGGCGTTTACTACTTGGACGAGGGCACCTACGACTTCAATCTTCAGAACGGCGCCCGGTTGAGCATCTATGCGAGCCAGTGTACGCCTTCATTTGGAGGCTGGGCCTTTCAGTATACCGGCAGCCATGATTTCAACATCCCACCTGGCGTCGACGTCGCCATGACTCACGGCCCGCCGCTGGGCGTAAATGACTTTGCACTCCTGGGGGGCACAAACGCCGGCTGCCCCGATCTCTTCCGCGCCGTCCATCGTGCCAGACCCAAGATTCACTGCTTCGGTCACATCCACGAGGCATGGGGTGCCATGTTGGCGAGCTGGAATGACGACAACGAAGGACCCGTCTGCTTCACAAAGTCAATCGATCTGGCTACATCGCAGAGTTTAACACTGGAACACCTGGGCATGCAACCAACATGGCGCCTCGCCGAGCAGGAGGAAGACAAAGTCCATATGAAAATGCTCGAGGCTACCTGCAAGCCAGGCGGGATATCTGTCGATCTCACCCAAGGGCCCACCAAACTCGTCAATGAGAAGCAGACTCTGTTCGTGAACGCGGCAACTATGACGAGGCGTTATCGAGCAAACCAGCCAGGGTGGTTAGTTGACATCGACTTAAAACGGACCGACGAGACCAGTGCGATGGATTTGGGACAGTGAATAGACAGGCAGGATCGCATCATGTACGGGTACGGAGTCAAGGAACATGACATTTCAAGGATTTGGGCACACAGAGTATAGGTTGCTCGATCCAAGTTCGAGCAAAGGCGTTTGATGATTACATTTTTTTCGGCTGCAATTAAAATAGTTGTTGGTGGCCAGCAAAAATAAACCCTTTTGCGCCACATTCAGCCGTTCAAGAAGCTGTCGTATCCCATAGCATCCATCTCTTTTTTCGTGTAATATGTCATTAAAATCCCCTCCTGGTGGAAAAAACAATTGCAAACCCAAGACCAAGTCTTCCTTTTCGAGAAGCAAATCCACGTCCACTCAGATCCTTTCAAACAACGGGAAAACATTTCACTGGTGCCAGCTTACAGAGCAAGCGCGGCGGCAAAGACGGCAAGCAAGGCACCGACAGCAGGGCCGGCAACAGACGCGGCGTTGTCGGTCGAGCTCGGCACCGACGAGGACCCCGTGGCAGTCGACTCGGACCCGGAGCCGGACTCGTTGCCCGTCTCCGTCTCCGTCTCCGTCTCCGTCTCGGAAGCGCCGCTGGTCTTGGTCTTTGTCGCGGTGCTGTTGGACGCAGGCGTGGTGAGGACGTTTCCGGGGGTGCTGGGGACCTTGACGGTGGTGGCGACGACGGTCTTTGTGATGGCAGGGGTGGTGGCGACGGCCGAGGCAGAGTACGCGGCGCACGCGGCGCCGGCGGCTTCTTGGGCGCGGTTGAGCTCGTTGGCGCTGCACTTCTTGAGCAGGCAGGGCGAGACGACGGAGACGAGCTTCTCTTGGGTTGCGGTGCTGCACTGGCAGGCCGTGTCGTCGAGGTCGCAACCGACCTCGGGGATGGCTTCTTTGAGACAGGGGACCTGGTGAGGGTTGGTTAGTAAATGTATTTAAATAGGGGGGGTAATGAATGAGGGGATATATTGAGTTTGGTGAGGTATGAAGTCGTGGTGTTGTGTTGTGGTGAGGGTGTTTGACTTACAGCACAGTCGGGAATGCCGTCGAGGTTGATGGCGGCGACGGAGCCGAGAGCAGCGAGAGCGAGGAAGACAGCCTTCATTTTGCCTGTCTTGATTTTCCCTTTGCGAATTGCTACTCGAGCGAAAAGTGTCGGCCTTTGAAACGACTGTGGGTATAGATGCAGTGCAACGGTGGTGAGTGAGGAAGCAAAAGAATCGCTCAAAAACCAGAAACGCAGGCTCGGAGGGCCGTCAGAGGGGTCTTTATACATGCAGGTTTGTTTGTTTGCACGACCTCTCAGACAGGGCCTGTTGATTGATCGGAGCTAATACCCCAGAAGAGCATCATGCTTCCAGCCCGGCAGCCAGCATGCTGCACGAAGCAGTCATGCTGTCTTCGCTTGGCTTGTCAGCAAGCCGGCGGCGGCGAGCCTTCTCTCGTCTCCCCATTTCTCGGCTGGTCGGTGCTTGTTGGGGGGGGAAACGTGGAACAAGGAACAGGGGCCAGGGTCAAGGGGAGCCGCGGTGTGGGTGGCCATGTTCGGTGAGGCTGCTTGGTAGGGTTTCTGTTGTGTATTGGTTTACGGGAGAGCATGTTCGAGCAATTGTTCACTTCGCAATAGGTGGTTCGAAAAGGTCTGCAGGCTGGGTGTAGGTTCGCTTCTCAACTGTTGCCGGTTGAAGAAGGTCGAGTTCTGTCTTGTGGATGGAAGCAGACTCCGCGATAGCCTCAGGCGGGCAGGCCTTGCCGATCCGGCTGGGCATGAGCTGAATGAGAGGTATCCGTACCTGTACATAGACAGGTACATGAGTTACATGCAAGGGTCGAGACATCGGTAGGCCATGTTTCCCCCGTCCAACGCATCATCTCAGAATTGGGGGCCAAAGAGCGCCGTCCTGTCAGGGCCACGATGGATCTTGGCCGGGTTTGGTTGGACGGAGGGTGTCCTGACAACAGCCATTTTCCGTTGACTAAACCTGAGCTTGAGCTTGAGGGTGAATTGAGTGTTGGGGTTGGTTAGGTCGGGTTGGGTTTGGCGGGCTTTGACCTCTCTGGTCTGCGAGGATGGAGGGAGGGGGTCACATCACATCAGCTCGGACCGCGGGCCGTCATTGGGGCCAGGACAACGGCAGAGCAACGAGGAGTTAATTATCCCATCCTCTGAGGCGTTTACACGTCTCGAGGGCCGTAGCCCTGGCAAACAAGCGTTCGTGGAAGAACTGGGAAGCCTAACTAGGGTGCTGGAGAGTTAATACATTTGTTTATTTGAGCAACCGTATAGACAGAATGGGTGGGAAATCAGCCCTAGTCGGCCATCATGGGGAACAAGACCAGGAACGCAATCCTTTTGGCAGCGAACATCAAGCCATCGACCGCACCACGGACCAGAAACTGGCGATACGCTCTTCCACGGACGAACCATTCAACTGAAATGTGCCGAGATTGGTTTCACAAGGCTGCTAGCGAATTCTTATTCGCATTGCAGCCGAGAATGATGATTTCTTTTGGTATTCACCCCAAAACCGCAGTCATCATACATGACTTGCTTCATCTCAACATCATCTACGAATAGAGTTCAGGTACGACTGCTGTCTCTCGGACGGGAGGCGCGCCCAAAGTCTCCCTTCTCGCTGGCACGCGCTGCAGGCCCGTCCGTCATGCAATGCACCTCTCCCACAACACGGCCGCTTGGCATCAAACCCGTTCACTCTGGCCAATGGAGCGCCTCCAGCGAGGGCGACAAGTCAATAACCCGCCGCGGAATACGAGGACAAGGATGACGGGCAGCGGCATCTGCATGCAAACATGCGGGCGGTGACGGGGACTCGAGAGAATGTAGCAGTACCTATTCATGAAATCATGTTGACGTTGAACAAAAGCCTTGTCAAGTATCAGATTTTGTCTTGTTGTTGTCTTGGTGATGCTGTTCTTCCCCCTCCCGCTTACCATCGCCCGTCCCGTGGCCCACGTCTTCCCTGATTTGTTTCCCAACAGGTCATCAATTGAGTGGTTGCACTGGTTTGATTGCCGTGAGACAAAATCCATCGAGTACCCAGTAGTTTATTCTCGTACTTTAATTATCCCACTCGCGGTATCACCATTACCTGGCCTGTTACACAGCTCCCTCCAGTCTGCATCTCATCAAACGCAGTCGCACAACCCTGGCGGCCTCCAACGAGACGAGCTGATGTGTCTTGACTCTTGGCATCCGCCAGAGACAATCCTCAAATGCGGCTGAATGTCATAGTGTGCATGCGAGCTCGTGTTCTTAGCCCAATGAGTGTGTGGATGACGCGTCAAACGGACGAACCGACCTACCCTACACACAGAGCGGACCGGATCGGAGTCGAGACGTTAGCCCCCGCAGATTAGATCGGATAATGTCAGATACAGGCCTCAAAGTAAAGACATCATGTACAACACACCAATTCCCTTCGTAACGCCTGTCATAATAGCGCTGTGGCATTCAGATACATTACATTAGGCTGTTGCATAGAATACGCTATGAATCGTCGTCCCATCGAGGCCTGCTCATAATGATGGGTCGTGCTGGATCCCATGGTCCTCGTATCTCGTTCTTGTACTTTTGCAATCCTATTAGCCACCAACTACATCCTCCCGTCGCCAACACGGCGATCAAGAATGCCACCACCATGCCCACGAAGCCGCTCTTCCAAGGCCAACCGCCTGTGGACCCTGCATCACCTAGAATCAAGCCAACTCCTAGCCCTGCCCCGAGAACCAGAAGGATGGCTGACAGCACGTGGATTTTCCAGCTACGGTGGCGAACGTAGCGTCGGAACACCGGGAACAACCCAAAAACCTCGATACTGAAGAGAGTCAAACTGAACACTTCCTTAGTTGATGGCAACCGACTGGCCAGCACCGTTGAAGCCATGAGTGCTGCGTTAGTTGACAACGAAGCAGGGAACTTGGCGCCCACGCCACCAGAGTAATCAAACGAGAAGATGTTGATAGCAAGCAGCCAAAAGGCCATTGCCCAGATGCTGTCGCTGGACGTAGATCTCGTCAGGGATTTGAGGATGGGGCTTAGACCTAGGAGCGTGCAGTAGATGAGAAGAGCTGACTTGATGGTTTCAGCCCTTTGATGGAGGCGATTCTCCTCTGGAAAGGGAGATGGAAGTTCGGGTAGATATTCCTGGCTGGTTCGAGGCGTGTGAGACATGCTGGCACCGCTATGCGACACTAGAGATGTCGTTGATAAAGACTGAGGCCGCTTGACCGTCGCGTGTAGGTTTGTCGTCGAACTTGCGGCTGATGGCGCCAACGAAGGACCAGCAGTCGACGGTGCTGAGTCAACTCGCAACGGAGGAGGGCGCCGAATACTGCCTGCGCGACCCGTCCGTCTCATACTTCCAGACCTGCCCGTGACGGTAGCACCAGCGCCACCCAGCTCGTCCTGGTCCTCCCCTGCAGACAACCAGCGTTCCCAGAGAATCCATCCGACAAAGGTAGCGCCGCTGCTCCAACTCGTAACTGACATGGGCGAGACGCGCTCTTGGAAGATGGCGACAAAGCAGACAATGAATATTGTAACGGAGCAGACATGTTGGAGGATGACGGTTGAATCAGCCACGAGCGGCCAGAAGTCGTACGGTTTCAATTGCGGGTTTCGTTGTAGGTTTTCGAGAAAGGTGGCTTGGTCAGTGTAATTGTCTGGATCTGAGATGACTGTCAGTCGCTTGAACTTGTTTTTCTCCCAAAAAAAAGGGGTGAGTCGTACATGATTGCTTCACCCACATCAGCTTCTTCCATGGGCGCCTGCGTCTTCGACTCCTACTCCGTTCCCTCCGACGTGGGGGAGAAACAAATGCATCGTCAGGAGAGAGGTGTGAGCGACCGAAGGCGTGAGCATTGAGCGAAGGGAACGAGGTCTCGTCGTCGGTGGGTGAAGGCATTCTCAAGCCCGGGACATTGGAGGCCTAGCCGACAACGGCGAGACGGCGATTGTGACGGCACGAGGAAGCGGTGATCGGCTGAATGAACGGCCGCGTTCGGGGATGGTGACGCAGGGTAGGAAATGCACACACACGCCTCCTCCGTTCAGACGCGGGATGATTGAGGAAGCGGATGATTGCAACTTGGCAACATCGCAATGGGGTGGGTCGCCCGTTTTTTAGTGCTCAGGCTGGGCATGGTGTCCATGACGGCGGACGTCACTCGGGACAGAAGAGCGCGGCCAGCGCCTGTGAGCAAACTAACAGCTTGTGGAAGGCGCGGGTGGACGGGATTGTGGAAGGGGCCCTGGGGCCTGGGGATCCGATCGCACTAATTAGGCGCGCCCGTCCCTTAACTCCTTCGTTCAGGCGCGTTCCCGCTCGTTGCCGTCCGTCGTGGAGTCGTTGCGAATCCAATCCATGGATGTGCACACGTCTCTGCTCTCCAAGGTTCAGCTCCCACAGGGAACGGACGCTAGACGTCATGAAGCCCCTGGGAGAACAGGTGAATGCGAGGCTTGCGAGCTAGCTCGGACGGGCCGACGACGTCGTAATCTGCGAGGACGGGATGGTTGAAAGACGACGGGAGAGCAGGGACGGATAGAGTACTTCGTGCCTAGGTAGCTAGAGAACCGCACCCACGCATGAACCAGCAGCTGACTCTTTCTGTACTACGAGGTTGCTGATACGCCATGCATCCCCTGCATTACATGTTGGGGTGAGCAGACAATCACAAGGCACAATCGCACCTGCTCGTTTTTGCTCCTCCTCCTTTCTTTAGCGTCATGGTTTATCACACGGAAAGCCGAGATAGAGAGAAAGAGCGAAGCTGCTTTGTAACTACTTCGTTGAAGCAGGCGACTTCCTTCCTCACTACAGAACTTGGTGGGGTCGTCTTTTGCCGTTGGTTGGCTCTTTCTAGCGTTTCAGCAACCCTCCACAATCTTTTCTCGTCACACGCATATTCGTAACTACTAACGCAACTCCCAGACTCGAAAAGAAGACGGGGATTTATTCCCTCTCGACTGACTCGGTAGCTAGTCAACTTATCACATTTGCTCAGATGCATCCTGCAACTGCACAACAACTGCACTTGACCCAAGCCATGGCTTCATCCCCCACACCCATGCCACAATGTCAATCCATGCACTATCTGGAAACGCCCGATTCCTTCCTTTCTCCCTTCGACCCTTTCTCCGTTCTCTGGCAGGCAGGCAGCCCGGCCCGGGGTGCCTGCGCACCTTTTGCGGGTTTTACTTTGACGATTGACTCTTGTGCGCCTCGAGAAGTCTCGGTCTTGGTCCTGCGTGGAGCATCAGATATATCCATCCTATCTCAGCTCATCTCTCAGAAACTTGTCTCGCGAACAATGTCAGGAGGCTTCCTGGCTAGCTGACTGGCCAGCCACCTTTTTAGACTCATCCTCTAGAGCGTCCGTGCCCACCTTCTAGTCCAGGCCACCTGGAAACATTTGGACTCGTGAGTTCCGAGCTGGCGACGTCTTATTATTACAGCTGCTGCCACTCCGGCTGGCGTCACCAGACATCGAGAACTTTTACCTAGTGAGACCCGAACGCCACCACCACCGAGGCCACCATCTCCGATCTGTGAACAGTCTGAGCCATTCGCCCACACCAAGAGGTACTTTTGCCTGACCCCGTTTGCTGGGTCAACGCGCCTTGGCAATGGAAAAGACGACAGGTCCAGTGCTCGAGGAATGCAAGTCTTGTCAACCTGTCACACTGATACTACCACGCCCCCTGCCGGCTCTGCTTAACCCGGCCATGCGGCAAAATCAACCATGCTGACCGTTGCCGTTGGGTTTGCCAAACCTCAAACTGGAACCCCCCGGACCGGCAATCTGCACGGGAGAGCAGTCCGACCCTGGATCAAATTCCTAACATGTTAATTAGACATTTGGTCCATGTTGCAACTCCCTTTCCACGGACCCGCATGGCATCAAAGCCACGACCGGCTGACGCCCCAAACTTTCCGCTCCCTTGACCGCGTCTTCCCTCAGCCTTGGTCGGATCTCGAAAAATTCCAAGGCTGTCAGAGCCAGATCGGCCCGCCAATCATTCGGCTTGTTGCAAGGGAGTTCGTCTTGGAATGGTCCCGGAACCGGTCAGGCGGCACCAATCGCGTACTCTCCCGCCTCGACTTGACCATTTCTCCACTCGCGGGGCCACCCGCATTCCTTTGGAGCCATTTCGCCTCACTTCGAAGTTCGTCCGCACGACAGGGCATTCCGTCTGCACCACCCCCGACCCGTCCCGTTGGGGTCTTGTGAGCTAAGCATCACGGGAGGGTGCTCGATACCGACTCGGTACTCGCTCTGGGGGTCGACGGCTTTTGAACCATTCGTCTGGCGACATTTCGATGCCGGCCTGCGGTTTCATGGCGAAGCACCCACGGGCTAGTTCCAACCACGCACGCACGGCTTGGACATCGCCAGTCTCTCCTGGGAAACCCGGCAGAATTCCACAATCGAGCACATTTCACACACGAGGAATCCCCAGGACGATTCCCCATTCCCCAGCCCTCATTCATCCCTGCGTCTCCTCAAGCGCGGCCGGGGCTGTTCGCGCCAAGTACTCCGTGCAAGTCTCCGCCCTGATACTGGCTCTCCCCTTTCAGAGTCTCACTCCAGCACTGATTGCTTCGTCTGGGGCGGTTGGCGCCTATCCTCATGCAGCCACTGCCCAGGATAGCCTGCTAACAGCTCACATCAGACCATTGCCAGGGGCGAGGTTTTTTCCAATCCCGCACCGGTGTGCTTCCGCTTAGACAAAGCGTCGAAACATTCTGTGAACTCAGCTGGGATCAATTGTTTAGTTGCGGCCTCGGGTATGACATAGCATACGGTATGTCCGAGACGAAACAACATGTCGAACCTTCGGGACCTTCTTCGCAGACTAGACACCGCCATGGCACTCGTGGGCTAGGACTTTGCTTTTTCCACGAGGGCTAACAAGCGCGAAATGCCCGATACGTGTGATCGTCCATTGGCCCTCTTGCACCACATGCGGCTCACCCATGTCTCATCACCACTCTGTCACTTGGAAAGCTTCTTGATTGGCTGTCTGACCGAGGCAAGAAGACCGGCCTTGCAGCGTGCCGCTATCGAACCGCTAGAAGCGGTGTCGGTGAACCATCCCGGTTTGGGTGACTGTGGCACACAGTACGTAACTATCAACAACACCCTCCCTCCCAATATGGCTTCAAGGGATCATATTTCCCCCGCCCCGGGGATGCCGCAAACGGCCGTACGCCCCCAACATGTATGACACCGTTTCCGTCCTCTTCTTAACCCCTGCTCGAGAATTTACAAGGTCGCCGTGGGATTAAAACCGGTGCTGGGACCCTGTTGCTTAATGTTCATCCTGTTGAGATTCCCCCGTCAACCATAGCTGAGTAGTTTGACATGCCTACTCAACCTTTTACATCGAAGACGATGGTGTCTATACAATCTCGCATCGACCACACCAACGAGGAGCGGCCATCATCCCGTTCTCTCGCAAAGGTCAACTTCGGGTCTCTTCCAACCGAGTTGCGCCTCAAGATCTGGTCCCGTGCCGTCGAGCCCCGAGTCGTCTTGTATGGCGACCTGGTTCAGGGCCATGGAGTTTATCCCTTGCCCAGTGTTACTCAACTCAACATAGAGGCGCGAACGGAAACCAGGCAAGGGTATGAGTCCATCGGTCACGGGTCCTACTTTGACTTTGATAGAGATATACTCGTCTGCGACCACAAAATATCTGACTTAGTCTCCAATCCCTACCTCGAAGGCTTGGCCCCCCAAATCAAGAGACTCGCGTATTGGGACTGCTTCCCCGACGATGGACGAGTCGACGGACCCAATCATTATTCAGTCTATCTCTCAGCATGTTATCGTCAACGAGATTTTGGGAAGATCGAGTTTGACCGATTTTGGTTCCCCAACTTGGAGGATTTGTGGATTGTCAAGGTTGGGGAGATTGACCCAGCATGGATGATCCAAGTCGATACGAAGGCCAATTATGAAGATCGACTCAAGAAACTCGCCAAACAGTTCCGATACTGGGTCGACGAGAACATTATTGAGATGGCTTCTTTAGATCTCGACGACCCCGAAGTCAAATCTGTCATGAACGAAGGGCGGTGTGGGAAAGTGGACTGTCATGAACTCAACCAGGGACGCAGCAAGATGGTATCAAAGATCAAGTTCATTGATGGGAAGTACGAGGCACCGACAGATGGCAAGGAATGGGTGCGAATCCTTCCATGGCAGATCGACGAAGAAAAAGTCAAGGGAAACCGTACATGCGAGAATCGAATGAGATGGGTTCTGGTGGAACGCATTCTGACCTTTGACCTACAATGGGATGGTTGGAACGAGTCAGGCAATGGAGTTCGGCGCAGAAGGGTGTCGAAGTGAAGGGAACACACGATGTGGACGGTGGTGGATCGTACCGAGCTTCATCAGGGATTGGAACATGCATGAAAGAGACGTCTTGCCTTGAGTCGACTACAGGTTGAAGTCATACTGCCGTCGGCGAAGCTTCGACTTATTCTTTATGGAAAGATGTGTCTGAAGAATGGACAGGTTTATGATATACAACGGCTTGTTGGAATTCAACCCTGAGGCAATTTAGCGCCTCGCGGGATGTGTGCAACATGATTTTCTCTTCAACGTTGCATCTTGCCTATACTATAGATTGGACTGGGCTTATTGTTGAGGATGGTTATGCGCCAATGCGACTCTGGAAAGTAATTGCCTTTCAGAGGATAATGGATGGGAATTGGAATTGATCGAGACTTCTCCGGGGCCTGGATAAACTTCACCTTTGGTTAGGGTGCTCATGGAATTATCTATCATGGAACTTGGCAGGCAAGAGATGGAATCTGTTTACTCGGGAGCTGAAAGAGATATCAGGGAGTTGGTATGACGACAAAGTCAATGATCGAATTTAGCCGGGATTATCTTAGGTCCACAGAACCGGGTATGTCAGGATGGCGGAGTTGTGTGATAGGATAAATACGATGATTTCACTATTTATAAGGTCCAGCCTCTGAAGGCAGTTTTTATTGTGCAACTATTCAATTCGTAGTGCGCGAATCCGAAGTGAAGATTAACTACCCAATACCCAGGTGGCAGGCCAGCAATATTAGACGTGGGAGGGTGATGAAAAGGGGCACGAACATTCATTTCTTTGGGAAGTAAGTAGTTGTTAATAATCTGATCAGGCTGGTTTTGGAATCAACTTGACCTGCATACTTAGCAGTTATTGATCCTCAATCTCGCTGCTAGAGCAGGAGTGGAGTCTCATGTCTTAGGACTATGGCCCGAGATTCTTTGATAAACTCCTAACAGGATTCGAGTTTATTGAAGCCAATCCGTACATTCATTATCATATTTCATTGTGGCGTGGGATCAATGAAGTTGAAAGAAGCTGCCTCCTAGTCCTTGGTATTTGGAAAGTGACGTCGGGTGGGTCCGTCGCAACGCAGGTACGTACCTCACGGCTCGAAACATTGACCCTTGCGCAACCTCTTTCTTTCTGGACCACGAACATCGCTTTCGCAACATCTCGAATCCCATCGACACCCGCGCAATACCCTTCACCACCGCGACAAACTCTTCGACATCATTCCAAAATGGCCGGTCCACCTTCACAGGATGTCACGATGGGCTCTCCCCCTCCCGTACTTGCTCCAACCGACACGGAAGCCCTGTATGGTGGTTACTCGCGATTCGAAATTGAGCTCGAGGTGCGCCAGGTTTCACTTTATATCATAAGAGACCCATCCATATTTTTTGCTAACACTTGTCGTGCACAGTTTGTTCAGTCCCTCGCTAACCCGTACTACCTCAACCATCTCGCTTCCCAGAAGCTCCTCACGCAGCCCGCCTTCGTCGCCTACCTCGCCTACCTGCAGTACTGGAGCAAGCCGCCGTACCTCAAGTACCTGACCTACCCGGGCCCTACGCTCCGCCACCTAGAGCTGCTACAGCAAGAAAACTTCCGGCTTCAAGTCATGAGTCCCGATGTGGTGCAGCGGCTGGTGGAGGAGGGCATGAAGGCGTCGGTCGAGTGGCATCGCGAGTGAATGCTACTGCGCGCAGCATTCAAAATAACCATCGACGAGCAGAGGGACGGTGCAATTGGGATTCATCAATTTATTGAAACGAAAAAGACGATTACATTTTGAAGGTAGCATGTCGCATGGCACCCACGGCACCAGACCTCTTGAGAGGAGCATGCGATTCTAGTCGTCGGTTACACCACACGACATGAGTCAAAACGAACTCAGTATTTCCCGGCACACAGAAATCCACAACTCCATGCTCCTCGCATAAAAACAACACCCCTCGGGTCCAACCTTTTCGTACCAAACTCAGTTCTCTCTCCACCGAACACCACACGTCATGCACTTGTAGAAGCTCGTCATGGGCTCATCAGCACTGCGAATCTGAACCTGGAAGAAGGCAGCCTCGTCGCCATCGCAACCTTCGGCAGGGCACTGGACCCGGCCCTTTTGCGCATTGTCCCAGGCTCCCGGACCGCCAAAGACATCCTCCTTTTCGACTCGTTCGTACACGCGGCGGGAGAAGACGGGCTCGGTGATGTGGTGCTCAAACGGGCAGGTGCGGCACTCGAGGCGGTTGGTTCGGGTGTTGGTCAGGGAGACGGTGAGGATGTTTGCGCAATGGGGGCAGACTGGGAGAGAGTCATGTTAGGACTAGAGTCTGGGTTGATATGGAAGTGAAAACTTACAGAGCAACATGACTGCGGCTGGGCTCTGAGCGGGATTGGGAAGCAGATTAAGTCGATATCCACGGTCGTGTGATGATGCCAAGCACAACTCTGCTCTGAAATGTGTTTCGTTGCACTCGTAGGGTGTGAGTAATGTTTCGAGGTTGGTTTCGAGAAATGGAAAAATTCCGGGCCAGGCGGGTTGCGGGCATCACTTCGGCATGGTGGGGTCCGGCCGGGGTGGGCTCTTTCCATACTCTGAGCGCCTACAAGTCCAGGGGCCCACTACCTACCTACCTATCTATAATTCTTTCAGAAGGGTAACATCCACTAAAATTGCCTGTACCTGTGCCACCTTGTTCTCTCCGCTGCAATTGGAAGTACCTTTGAAACCAAACCGTCCACCCCAAAGCGTCGGGTTTCACTGCCACCTCCTCGTAGCCTTTTAATTAAGGCCTATCCCAACAACCTCGACCCTTACGCATCCCCCCTACAGCCTCTCCCGCCGGTCCCTTTTTCAATCCTCGACGCTGCCTCTTCCGACTCATCCGCCTCTCTTCCATTTCTTCGCGACAGTTTCCTGTTCGTTGCGCAGCCACGACGAACGTCGACGGGTCTGACTACCCCGCCCCCGCGATCCCAACGAGATATCCTTTGGAAGGGCGAAAGCACGGCAACATGGCCGCCGACGAGGAGCACGATGTAATTCGCCTCTCCGACAACTGTGACAACGGGACTTGAAACGCTAAGATTTTTTTCTTTTCGCAGGGCGCCTCGGTCAAGGAGCTTCTCATCGAGGCCTGTCGCCGCAACAACACCGACCTCCTCACCGAGTGCCTCGAAGGCAAGTCTGACGACGAGATTTCCAAGCTGCTCAACACCACCACGACCGTCATGGGCAACCACCTGTACCACGAAGCCGCCTCGCGCGGAAACTGTACGTCTGAACCTCCCCGGGCCGAAATTACTACCGAAAACGCCAAACCCTTGACGAGCCGCAGTCAAAACTAACTCACCCCGCCCTAGACGAAATCATCGACCTCCTCCTCGACCAGCCCGAATTCGAATGCGACCCCATCAACCGCCTCGAGGGCGACACGCCGCTGCACACGGCCATCCGCTGGATCAACAGCGAGCCGCGCGCCCAGCGACCCTTTGGCAACGCCCTGGTCGAGATGATGCTCGAGGCCGGCTCGTCCCCCCGCATCAAGAACAAGGCCCGCCTGACGCCCTTCCACCTGGTCGACCCGACCAACCCGGACCTGCGCGACCTGATCCAGAAGCACGAGTACGCCAACCAAAACGCCGGCGACTTCATCCCCGTCGACGAGGCCGCCGTGCGCCGCGACGTTGGCGGCCAGAACCACGTCGTGCCCGACCAAGAGAGCGACGACGACGCTGAGTTTAGCGGGAGCGATGAGGAGGAGCGTGCAGAGTGGGAGAGGAGGAGAAAGGAGAAGAAGAGGTAGAAGCTCCGAACATGTTGAAACAGACTATAGAAGGCGGCGTACGCATGGGTTTTGGTAATTACATGCGGCAAAGGTTTGGACATAAAATACCATCACATTTAGCTGCACGACAGACCAAAATGGTTGGCATGGATCATGACACATAGGCAATAGAGCCTGTACAAAGGTAGATATGAATAAGTATTACTTTCAATTTGGGTTACCTTGCAATCCTGATTACCTAGGTATCGAAAGGATAAGGGTATCTGAGCTCCAACACTAGTCTATAGGGCAGACCTGCTGCCCACCGCCCCCATCATGACATCGTCTACTCGTTGCTCTCGACAAGTGACTTGGGATCCATACGCTCAGGAGGAACGCCGAGGAATACCAGTCCGGTCGATATTAAAACAAAGGAAATAAAAGACACCAATATTGCTATTCGACGTTGCTTGCCCCATCATAGTAGCATCAAAGCTCCCGCCATGGCAGCCAAAGCCAATGTGGCCATGACTGGTCGGGCGCCGGTTGCAGCGCTCCTCTCCTCTTCGATATAGGTGAGATTCTTTAGACGGCTGATAGCCAGGTCCGACAAGTTTCCCGAGTTGCCCAGTTCAGAGATTTCGTCTCCCAATTGACGCAAAATATTAGTAGAGCGTCCCTTCGGGCAGATGGTGACTTCCCAGCCGCCGCCGTTGGGGATGGTGAAGGTGGACTTTCCATCGTCAAAGGCGTAACTGTAGGCATCGGGGCAAATCCTTTTCGCGGCGTAACTGTAGTCGGATGGGCGACAAATGTCTGGGTCATGGTAGTCACCAACACAGCAATCCTTGTCTGAGCCGGTTGTAGCACAAGCACTGTTGCAAGGCGAGAAATCGGGTCGTTTTATCATATCATCTGGGTAGGGGTAGATGCCATCTCCAGGCTTAGTTGGAGGAAAGGTTAAATACCTCCAAGGACACCATCGAGCGGCTCTCTTATTGTCAATCGTTGTTTCCAAGGGAATGGGGTAGGTCGAGTTCGCGTAGTAAGTGCCCGTCTCGGACTCAGCGTAGAGCCAGCCTGGCGTTGCAATACAGGCACAGTTGGTGAGGTTCGGCGGAATGAAGGACGTGTTCTTGGAGGGAATGTGCTTGATACCGATAGGAAGGTTGTATCCGTCAACAAGAGAGATGTCATAAAATGTTTGCTTGTTGTTGATGCCACCAGCAAGGTTGAACTCGGCGAGCGTTGCGGGCGTATCACCCTATTTGACGTTAGTTGCCGGGTGGTCCTAGAGGTGGCTTCACTTACACTGAATTGACAGTTTAGCTTCCCAACACAGTCTCCTGTTTTGCAAGAGGCTGAATCTCCCTTGACGGTACAGTTTGTGCGACCCCAGACGCGACCCTGCCAATCCGAGCTGACCCAAAGTCTTCTGCTTTTCCCATCCCGAAGCTCGAACCCGCCCACCTCAGGACCGGCTCCATTCTGAGTTGCAATTCCAGGCCAGATGGTACCACCACATCTATTGGTTACGATGAGGGGTCTCTTGCCGTCCCAGTTGTCGGAATCGTCCAAGTCTCTTTTGGGGACACTAATCCGGGGACCATACTTTGCAATTCCGGCCAGCGGGATTCGTGGTAGGCTTGGAAAGATTTCTGCTGTTACTCCATCGAAGAGCAATGCAGCAACGAGCGCTGTGAGTAAAAGCCGACAAAAGAAAGAGACGCTGGAGAAGCGCCTACGACTTGAGGGAAACAGCATGCCCGAATGAAAGGAAAACAACTTGTGGTGAATAGAACAATGAGAAACGATGGTTGGTGTAAGCGCGAAATCCAATGCAGGAGTTTGTAGAGCAGCTCCGATCCAAAGCGCAAAGATTTTAAAGAATTTCATGCGAGGCACTCTGAGGGGAGGTCGAGTTGGGTCGGATAGGATGATATAGGTCTCGAGGTGGCGGGTTGCAGAGAATGAAGGATTGGTTGCGCGAGTTCAGGAACCGGGAAACGGGTGACGTCGAGTTGGATAACTTGCAATGAGGGCGAATGAAGTAGCGCGGAGTCGTTAGTCTGGCGCTGAGTCGATTCCTTGAATTGTCCCCTGTCAGTCGATCAACGTTTCAGATACCAGCAAGGGTCTCAGGTGAGAGACGAGAGGCGATGAGCTGGACCGAGCGAGGCAGGGCAAAATGATGATCGAAAATACTTGGAATCGGCTGATAACCAAAAAGTGAGGTAAAACGTGAGGAGCCGTTTCAAAGAGCGAAAGGGAAACAAAGAGGAAAAACGAAGGACAAAAGGGCACAGAAGCCCAGCTCAAGAGGTGAGGGGCGGGCTCTGGTTTGTTGAAGTGATGTTGATGAAAACGGCTTCATTAAGGTTGGTTGAGCTGGGCGAGGGAGAGTAATTTGGCACCGTCTGCTCGAGGCACGTGGAATTGTTGTTTGAAAGCTAGATAGGGCAGCCATGACGTACAAAAGCACCAGGCGCGAGTCGGCGATGATCAAATCAGAATAGCAACAGCAGGGGCGGATAATAAGCGAGCAGCGTTCCTGCCTATCGATCAGTTAAGTCCAAGAAAGAGAGGGATGGAGAACCACATTTGCGTGCTACTTCTTTTCGTCGAGGCACAGATTGACACCTTGCTCTGTAGAGTAATTGATGTTGAGTGCAAGCACTAATAAGCTCAGGCCGAATGTCATTTTCCGGCTTGCATTTATCTTGTGAGTTTCTTGGCTTGTCAAGATCTATTCAGTTGGCCACCCTATTGGCACATCATTCCACTCGACAACATGACATGTACCTGCATACAACACACGTTAACCTTAATCTTCATTCTTAAACTGCCCACCGTTCATTTAATTGGCAAATACTCATGACACCTAATTACAACCTTTGCTTGCGCCAGCAATTCACCAGACACCAATTCAGCCTTGTATCGGGCTTCTACATCAAACAAAAGGACATGGTGTTTTGTGTTGTTTATATAGTACGTCGTCCTACCGATGCCACCGATATATTCTGCCGTTTTTCGCCCAGTAGCTTTCACATAAGCATATAGATGACATAACATCTGAAATTTTCGACAAGCATCAGGCACTCGCGTTAGAGATACAAGATTGGAAGAGCAGTGTGAGCGCCACACCGAGTACCGGAAGGAAAACGGGCTGTACGAGAGTGAGTTGGACAAATTCCTTGTTGCTTTAAAAGTGTGAAAGCTAACTGGTCTTGTTCGCAAGACTAGCGTTCTTCTTCACTCGATAAACTACCAAGGAAGCATTTTTGACGTCTGATAGGTTCTTCTCTAGCTCCCTCGGTTGTTCCTATAGCTACCTATGTATGTAGTAGACAGCCAAGTGTTGGAGACACCCAAAAATGCCCAATTCGTTGCGAACCAAGCACCAGTAACGCAACACAGTCTGGGTGGCCAGAACTTTTACGGAAATCCTATCATCTCGAAAGTCAACAGGCTCATTGGCTGCGAATGTGGCCGCCAGGGGAGAGCTATTATAAGCCTAGACTGTTGGCACTAACATGACCCGCTCCGCCTCAAAAGAAGGGTTCAGTAAGGTGCATACACAAGATGTAATTCAATTCGTCATGCTATCCTGAGATCAAATGCTCTTAATTTTACTATTTTTTTCTCGTTACACGTTCGTAAGACATTAACGCCCACTAACAATCTAGTTGAGCTTCTCCTTGATGATGTTCTTGAGGGTGATGGCGTCGGCAGCGAACTTGCTGATACCTTCACGGAGCTTCTCGACGGCCATCTGGTCCTCGTTGAAGTCGAATCGGAAAATAGCCTCGTCGTTGATGTAGCTCTTCTTCTCAATGTCGAGGCTGGCGGCAGCATCGGCGTCGAGCTTCTTGGGGACGTCATCGGTGGAGTTGAGGAGTTCCTCGAGCAGACCGGGCTGGGGAAAGAGTCAGTATTCTCGTCCGAAGCTCATGTAACCAAAATTTGATACTGGGAATAGGATATGACTTACGGAGATGGTCAGGTAATCGCATCCAGCGAGCTCGGTGATCTCACCAGTGTTGCGGAAAGAGGCACCCATCACAATGGTCTTGTAGCCGTACTTCTTGTAGTAGTTGAAGATGGCCTGGACAGAAGCGACACCGGGGTCTTCTTCCTTGGCGTAATCCTTCTTGGTGTGGGCCTTGAACCAGTCAAGGATACGGCCAACGAAGGGGGAGATGAGGAAAGCACCGGCCTCAGCAGCAGCGATAGCCTGGACGAGAGAGAACATGAGAGTCAGGTTGCAGTTGATACCGTGGTCGCGCTGGAGGATCTCGGCGGCCTTGATACCCTCCCAGGTGGAGGCAATCTTGATGAGGATGCGGCTCTTGTCGATGCCCTGTTGCTTGTAGAGCTATTGGGTGTGTAAGCGCGAGTTTTGTTAATCACCAGCGGTAATCATTTAAGGTTGCCTACATCGATGATGCGAAGAGCCTTCTTGACAGAGGCCTCGGTGCTGAAGGAGAACTGGGCGTCGACCTCAGTGGAGACCTTGCCGGGGATGATGGCGAGAATCTCCTTGCCGAACTCGACAAGGAGACGGTCAAGAGCAGCCTCAACCTGGCTGTCGACATCGCCGCCCTGCTCCTTGGCCCAGTCGACGGCAACGTCGATCAATTTGGCGTACTCGGCCTTCTTGGAGGCAGCGAGGATGAGAGAGGGGTTGGTGGTGGCATCCTGGGGCTTGTACTTGCCGATGGCTGTGACGAATTGTGAGCTTCTGATCTGGATATGACCTAAATTGCTAAGGTGAAGGTTGATGGGGGATTGCGAGGCAAATGTTATCTTGATGAGGGGGCGGAGATGGCTCGAGCATCGTCGATGGTAGATTAAATGGAGGGAAAGGCAGACTAACAAGCAAAGTCACCTATTGAGCGATGGTCAGCAATGTACAATTGGCAACGAGAGAGTGAGGTAATTACCAGAATCCGACACGACAACCTGTACGTCAAAAAAGCCAAGCGGTCAGTAAGTGAAATTTCTGGACATTTTGGAATCGGGGAGCTCGGGGAAGCAAGTAACGAGGCAACGAGAGTAGGCTGAACGAGGAAATTGGGTCACCGTGAACGAGGTTCTCGGATGAAGCTATATTCGAGCGGCGCCCAAGTGTCAAGTCCCTGTGTGGCCTATATGTCGCTGTCGCGGCTCTCGACGTTTGGAGGGGCAATGAATGGTGGGGTGACGTACAGTGCCGGTGGCCTTAAGCTGGTCGAGAGAGGAAGTCATGGTTGCTGTTGGAAGAATGGTGATTGTTTTGGGAAGCTCTCAAGGGAAAATGAGAGCAAGATGCAATGGAGTTGAGAGATGGAGGAGGAGAAGAAAGAAAAGAGGAAGAAGAATGAAGGGAGAGAAAGAAAAAGACTGGGAACTGTCTCATCCAAAAAGTATTTCGTTGGGATGACGACCGACTCGCGCGCGTTCCTACCTCGTACCCTCGCCTCATCTCGCCGGACCTGCCCCTCCCCCTCGTTCGCTGCTGCCCACCGCAAATGGGAGTCCACAATTCCTTCACCCCTCCTTCCCTCCAACCCTCCAAGTGCTCTTGCCTTCCACCAGAATCCCGGTTCGGAGCGGGGCCCCCGAATAAGTCATACCCTTCACCTCACCAACGACGGTACTCACCTCATTCAACCCACCAAACACCGAGCTTATCCTATCATTCATCATGGCAGCCATCCGTCTCCGTCATCCTTGATCAGCGAACATTAATCGAAGCAGGTGATCGTGTACTAGAAACGGTGCACAGTACAGCACCTTGCCGATATCAAACTCGGGCCTTTTGCCATCGGTTCGGCGGACAATGCTCCTTCGCCCGCCTAATGCGACGCCCTCCTCAACACCAATTCTTGGGATATTGATAAATATGGGGATTGACATGTTATGATGACACGTTGGCCGTCTTGTCTCTCGTCGTGGAAAGTTGTACCGCCCAATCCGCCCCCACCATAGCAGCTGGAGCATTAGTTAGCACCAGCACCAGCATGGCAGCACCAGCCATCCGCCCACCAGACCAGAACGACGGACAACGGTAAACCGCCACTAGGAATTGCTGTCAACGGATCCCTCTTCCGTTGGTTAAATGCACAACCCCCACTCCAGCTTTCATCCTTGGCCACCCAGTCGGCGACGCTGGATGGAGCGCCTGCTCGCCGTGCATACCGACCGGACACCGACAACGGACCCCACTCGCTCGCCATGGATGAAGGAACCCCGCCTTTCAATTCGCTCATCAACCAGATCAGTAGACTCACATGGCTGAGCTTGACGGATTTGCACTCCCTCAGGAACTAATTTTTTTTCTCCCCCAAATTCAATACGTACCTGGACTGTCAAAATCTAACGGACAACAGAGTCCGCTGATCATTCTTTCCTGGTGCGACACAAAGACCCTGAAAGAAATGCATGGAACTTCCAAATTGGTGCACACCTGGTGCATCGATACCAAACTTGCTTCACATCCATCATGGAACCACCGTTACAGCCATATCACATCGCACGTGGTCGTCAAACTCAGCTCCGGTGGCGCAGACTCGGGCCTTTCGAACTCGCTCGTGGTAATCAAACATGGCTTCAATTCCCTCATCCTCCCTTCATAACATGAATCTCCTGTAACTACCCCCAAACCTGCTTCTCCGGACTCCGCGGCGGAGAGAACTCCGACATTTCCGGCGTCTGATGGCCGTACGAAGCACGAACAGAGAGCATAAGATTTGTAACACTTTACTAGAGACAGATATCCGGCCAGGAATTGCAATTGCCTCTTTAGCTATCTGCAAACTACACCCTCGGGAATCATGGAATTTGGGAGAATCTCCCGTGATGGGCCCGCCACCCGCCGACGTGATAGATGACTTGAAACCCTGCTGTTCTCTTGTTTCCGTCATATCATCGGGGCCCATATTTCCGATGTCGCCTTGACGTAGCTCCGTTGCCTCCAAGTCCGCGCGAATAGGGACCCGGGGACACCATTTACGGCATGCTTTCCCAGCACTTTCTGGATATCGTGGCGCTTCTGAGACAACTCTCTCTGGAGCGGCTACCACGGCTTGCATTCGTCTTCAAGCATTTGTAGGGTCATTATCCATGTCATATTACTTGCAGTTCACTTTTCTGAGACGCCCCATTCACAGTTCATTATTCAAATTGCGCATTTCATTTTGCTATAAAAAGACGCTTTTGTATTTACCGCCCTTCCCAGGTGCCTAACCAACAACATGGGTATTCTTTTCTGGTTATACCATCCTTCCATCCTCATTCCCGACTTCATTTTATTCATGCGTAGACCCATTTAGTCCTCGGTGATATCACCATACTCCCACATGCCCAGGCGATCCTGCTTCGCCTGGCTCTCCACCTCCTTAAGGTGCTTGAGAGTATCCTCGAAAGCCTTGCTGCGCTCCCAGGCCTTGAGCTTCTTGGGGACCATACCTAGGCCGTTGGCCACGACCTCTTTGTTCAGAGAATCGTTGGGACCGGGAAGCTGGTTGTCCTTGGGGTCGTAGAGGGTGATATAGTTGACACCCTCCTTGCTGTCGACAAAGTCGAAGCTGCCGACGAGACGCTTACCTTCCGTCAGCTCGGCGATGAGGCCGATGGCATCGGCAAAGTAGTCGGCGCCAGTGGGCAGCTGCACAAACGACAGCGATGCGTCAACGGCCTGAGCCTTGAGCTTGTGGGTGCCGAATTGAGGCGCCTCAAGGGGTCGCAGGTTGGACCAGGCAATCTTCTCTGAGTTACCGTAGTCGATGTACATGACCTCGGCGACCTTGGCGGTGCGATCGTTGGAGCGCACGCGGGCTCGGTACCACTGGCCGTCGGCAGAGAACTTGGCAGACACAAAGTCGCCAATCTTGGGGGCATCCCTGATGGGCTTGTTGTTCTTAGAATCCAGATGGAACTTTCGGAAGTCGCTCATCAGGCCCTCTAGCGCAGCAGTTCCCTTGCCGATTTCCTGGATCTTGATCTTTCCGTTCTGGTCAATGTTGGTGATGACTACATCGCGGTAATCGGTGGGCTTCTTATCAAGAGAAACCTCACTCTCCTGGGGAGTCTCAGCAGGCGCCTCTTCCTCCTCGGCTTCCTCTTGCGAAGGATCCCAGTCGTGCCAAAGACCATTGCGAGCCTCCTTGGCTCGTCGCTCAGCAGCGAACAGCTCAGTAGCATTGCCAGACTTTTCAGCGGAGTAAGCATGGACGGTAGCAAGACCCTCTTCAACCAACACCCTGGTAAAGTTTTCCCGGCCAATGTACAGCTCACCAATGAAGCCACCGACCTTGTCCATATCGTGGATGTTTACCTCACAATCTCGCTGGTTGCAGCGACGATTGGCGAGGTCAAGGGCCTCTTTGCCGAAAGGCTCACCACCCTCACCATCGGCTCGGGGAGCGCGGGGAGCGCGAATACCGCCCAGGACCATGGTAAGCTTGACGTTTTCGCGGGGGATCAGAATAGTGAAACGGGAGCCAGCCTTGCAAAAGTCCACGATTGCGGGAACCTTCTTTTGGCGTTGAAGAGTTGCCAGCATAATCTTGGCCTTTTGAGTGTTCTCAGACAGGTCAAGGTACTGGCGTGCCTTCGAGGGCTTGCCAGACCACATGCCCTTGCCCTCTTCCTTAGCCTTCTCTTGAGCAGCTAAGAGCTCATCATAGTTGGGAGAACGGTCGGTGTCATCTTTTCGGTGGCGGATAACAGAGGCCCATCCAGACTCAACCAAAAGCAGACCAATGTTGGTGTTCTTCTCAGTAACGGTAGCAACGTCGCGAGCCTCGAAACCCTCCGTGGGAGGCTTGGTTCCATCGATGCTGATCTTGACGTGCTTGCCAATCAACTTTTGTCGGAGGAACTCCTTGGCCTCATCACGGAAAGGGCTCTCTGAGGGCTCAGCACCACGGGGTCCTCGGACACTGCTGAAGCTGATGCGCTTCTCAACATCGCCCGTCTTGTTCTTGACGAGAATAGTGTCAGCGCCGATAATCTTGGACACAACCATATCGTTGGTACCAGCGTCAGCCTTGGCGACGTGGTGCTTGTGGAGGCGCAACTTCTTAGATTGAGCCTGCTTCTCAGCAGCACGCAGAGGTGCCATCTTCTCGCCCAACATGGTCGAGTGGAAATCGTTGCATCGTGCGAGACCTTCTTGCAGCAGAAACTCGGCAATGTTTCCTCGAGGGTGGAGAATGGTTGCGACAAGTTGACCCTGGGGACTAGCACCAACAATTTCGACCTTGACTGGGCGTTGAAGAAGTCTCGTCTCAACAAAAGCACGTGCCTCGTTTCCGTATTCTTCGGCAGGTTGGGTAGTGCCCGTTGAAGGAAGTGTCCTCTCGGTGGAGGGTGTTCGAATACCGGCAATCAAAGTCATTGGCTGGACGTGCTTCTTTTCGGAGAGCAGGAGACGAACGAGAAGACGGTCTCCACTTAGGATTCTCTCGACAACACCGTCAACGGTCTTTCCCTTCCACTCCTTCATAAAGTTGGGGCCACCCAGGTCATTCTGGACCTCGATGATGCCACCAGTGCCGGCCCAGAGACCCTTGCTGTCGGCCTTGGCTGCGTTCTCGAGCTGACGGAGCTTCTCGAGTCTATCGAGAATCTCGTCTGACTCCTCCTTGCGGCCAGCATCCTCGCGAACCTTTAGCCAACCGGCCTTGACGAGCTCATCGGGCAAATCAGCGCCAGTTGTGAGCTGGGCAGAGCCAAACTCTCGTCCGGTAGTGGGAATGGTGTAGAGAATGGTCGCCTTGACTGGCTTGCCAATAACAAGGTTTCGTAAATACTCGCGAGACTGAAAGGCAAAGGGCTCGTCACCCTCACGCTTCAAATGTGGTGCCGTGACATATGCAAGAGAGAAAGTTCGCTCGGCCGCAGGGTTGTTGGGGCTGGTCAATATCAGGGTGTCACCGCTGAGAACACTCTTGACGTTTCCGATAAAGGTTTTGGACATTTTGACGGCGGGCGGCGAGATAGGAACGGGAAGATCTAGAGGCAGGAGATGATGTCAGTCGCATGTTTGAGAGGTCAAGTAGTACAAGCACGAGAGGGGAACGGGAACTGGGTCGGAATTGGGACGGAACGTTGCAGGAATGGGGCAATTCGACTTGATGCACAAGTGAGCTGCAGGAAATGATGTTTTCTTCCCGAAATAGGAGTCGAGCCTCAACTTTGAGCTTCTGGTTCGTTGGCCTGATTTGTGACGTTTGACACCGCTACATGGTGTAGTTGGAATGCCAGAGCTGTAGATGGTGGCAACTCGGGAAACAGTTGATAAATAGCTCCAACATACCTGAATAAGGAAGAAGCAAAACTTGGAGGAGATGAAGCCTTGTAGTTAAGCTTGGGAAAGCTCAAACAAGGACGAATCGGTTCGAGGTAAAGGGGAGGGAGGTAAAAGGAGGAGCTTCGTCCTACACTCGAGGTGGAGTTGGGGCTTGAGATCGTGTGCTTTGTGCTTGTGGAAAGGTGGCCCGAAGGCGGGATTGGATGATGGCAAATTGTGGGGGGCTCGAATGGAGCTTCAGATCAGGAACGGGGTCGTTTCCCAACCGCCTGCCTATTTACGCGAGCTTGTACAGGAGAACGCGGGGCAGCTTATTAGGGTGATGAGTCCTACCTCGGGAGGTGAGTTAGTGAACAGAGTGGAGGGGCATTTGATGGATGCTGGTTGGGGCTGAAGCATGCAGTTGAATACCTCACTCTTTGCTTTCGAAGCTTTAACAATTCCTTCAATTGGGCCCCAAATAATTCGCCCAAGTTCAGCAGACGCAGCAATTCACAGCAAAACGTAAAAATCAGTGCGGCTAGGGCATTGAACCTGGCGAGGGTGGCAAGGTGGTGGCCATGTACCTAAGTCGCTGCAAAGGTTCACTAAATGAACTGATGAACCTGGTTACCCCTCATCGTCATCTGCATGGCGCAAATGGTCCAGCAGAGCAAGCCATAACTAGCTAAATGGGAGTTGATGTGCAATTGAGATCTCCTCACTGAAAGAAGGGTATCTATAGAGGTGGAAGCAAGTTCTTTGATGCCACGCAGAGCGGATGCATGCCAAAGCCGGTCTGTTTATACCAGTCATGACAACTTTCTTGTGGGACTTATGATGGTCGCTTTCAGCCAAAATGGAAGGCGCCCGAATTGACTACGTTTAGTCTGGCTTTTCCAGGGAAATGATGACGACAGCAACGGTTTCTTCAAAGTCAACAAAATAATTGTATTCCCGTTTTCAGTCAAGCCTCGTGAATTCTACGTGTTGAATGGTTGGGTATCGTTCTTGCTCTCTTTGCTAGGGCATCACCATCTCATTTGGGACCTTGATAGGAACTTGGTCGCCATGTGTGCGATGCTGCGTTTAGCACTACTTGCCATTGACCCCTAGTTTTTACTCTTATAGTCTTCACCTCGGGGTTGAAAACGTAGTAGAGAAAACATCTTAACCTCGACCTACCTGGGCAGGTTAATTAATTTTAGTCTCAGGTTGACGTGCTCAGGTATGGCTTATATGTAGCTTTCGACAGCAGCAATCACGCTTAGACAAAACTTTGGACAAGGATTCATCGTTTACTCCATTATCGTTGAATTTTTTCGTTCAGCTGATTTAGATCAAGGTCAAGTTTTAAGACTCATACAGGAGTATTCCAGACATGCCGCTTTTCAACCAAACAGCTCAGACTAGATTTCGATCTAGTTGGAGATACCAATGACACCTGCAAAACACAAATTAGAACGAATCAGGGAAGAAAGAAACACAACATTTGCATACCGCAAGCGGGTCGGGGACCAGCGTTACCAGTCTTGAGGGACTCCTCGTTGTCACCCTTGCCAAGGTCGTCAGTGCCAGCGTGAACGACAACAGTTCGCTAGAGAGTGGTAAGCTATGGATCTTCTCGCTGTACTCGAGCCTCGACACTTACGCCAACAATGGAGTGGGGGCCAATCAGCTTGACCAGAGAGTCCTGGACAGAGCCCTTGGAGTTACCCTGAGCATCGGTATCGATGTTGCCCAGATCACCAACGTGACGGGCCTCGTCGGTGGGAGCACCGTGGGTCTTGCCGTGGGGGTTGACTATTGAGACAATGGATCAGTTTATGTCTCACGGCCGTGTATTTGTCGAGACTCGGGACGGCCCGAGACATGACAGGGAGCATCTCACAGTGAGGACCGGCAGAGGTGCAGCCGTTGGTGTTGTCACCGAAGGTGTGGATGTGGAAACCACGCTTGGCGTTGGCGTCCTGGCCGCTGAGGTCGTAGGTGATGGTGGTGGGAGAGCTCTCGGAGTCCTGCTCGAAGGTGACGGTACCCTTGACGTTAGAGTCACCGCGGAGGACAGCAACTGTAGAGAGATGGACAGATTAGCCAATGATGCTTGCAACACGACATCGATAGCCTATAAGAGCAAGCCTGTAAGAGGAGGGTGTTCGGCCCAGCGCAGAGCTGGGGTAAGCTCAGGCCCCTGTCTGGTAACAGCAACGGCTGCGTGCAGCCGCCTCGAACCACGGCCATCAAGGGACTCGGGGTCGCTGAAGACTGAGACGTCATGGCTGTGCTCTGCGCATAGGGCTGATGGCCATCAAGGTCTGGCGCGGTGCGATCCGTGGATGCCGTTGGACGAGACGGGAAACCCGCTCAAACCAGCGCGAACCCCCTCCTTTCGTCGGCAGTGCTGGAACTGGAGCTTGCAGCCGCCATGTATAAAGAAGACGGCCCCTTGCTGAGTCTGGGGAAATATGGAGACTCGATGACCTACCAGCCTTGACCATTTTGACTGATTTTACTTTTGTTTTTGTTTGGAGTTGGATTTTGAGGTGTGACGAAGCTGTCGAGATGTGAAGATGCAAGTGGAGAGGGGGCGAAGAGGCAGAGTTTTGAAGGACAAGGGACGAGAGAGGAAGCGGAAGCGGAGGACCTTGACCCCGTCCAACCAGTCCCGAGGCAGCCCAGACCTCAGCAAGAAAGAAGACGCTGGACGAGGGAGGAGCTGTCCTTCTCGCCCTTTCGCGCTTTTCGCTGAGCTCTGCTTGGACCGCGTGCCAAAGTTGCCCCTCCTTGACCCCCTCGACCCCCTCGACCCTCCAACCAACCTGGAACTCGTTACGTCGTGGTACCAAGCGCATTCGTCAGAGTTACGGCGCCTAGAATTACCCCTCTTTGCTTCTGCTGTTCATCACTCTGTGCCGCCAGGTCGGTTCAATTGAGCTTCTATTTGCACTGCACTCACACGTTCCTACGTGGAACATGTCATGAATGGCCTGGGAGGAAGGCCACGGCGAAGTGACCGAGCCCATTGAGCTGTCGTCAAGGCTGTACTAATCGGTTTCTCCTGCGTACGAATGCATCAATTCCGAGCTGAGCTCCCTTAGCTGGTGGGGTTGCAGCACCTCCCTACCCCGCTCCCGCCGCTGCCGTCATTCTGACCCAAAAATGGGTGCTGACAAATGAATTGCATCATTGCCCTCTTTTCCCACTTTGCTGCCGATCTGCGAGCGCGAAGGCCGAGCCGATGTTCGGACTTGGCAGTTACTGCGGTGATGAAGCCTTTGGAATACTTATTTCCTCATTGAGCCGGAATGCCAACACATTGAGACATAGAGCCGAATTGCAGCTGGTCCGTAACAACCCACCGGAAATACAAAAAGTTCCTGTCCCTCCTGGAGGGACGGCAATACAATTTTCAGAGTCCGTGCTCTCTTCATGGTGGGGGCGGGGTCAGTCAAGCTGGTCAACTGCCGATTCGAAGAGCAATCAAGATTGGTACGACATACATATCTCAATATGAATATCCAACGTTATCAAATTCACCTCATATCTGAGCATTGATAATCACATCAGCGCCGGTCTTATCTCGAGGCCTGATCCGACAGGCGAAACTCTTCGGGTGGCTCGTTAACCCGTTCGTCAACTCAATTGCAGGCGTCACCTCTCTCCCTTCTTCATCCAGCCCCTTCTCAATCTCAAGCGTGCTCAGCATCACCGCGACGACTATCCACACGCTGGCCTCAGCCAAGTGTTTGCCCACGCATACCCTCCTACCAAACCCAAAATTTCCATTTGGAAACGGTTCTCCCCTTCCGCCCTCCTCCACGGGCATGTACCGGTTTGGATCGAAGACATCTGGGTTCTGATATGTCGTCTCGTCGTGCGTCATTGCTCGCGCATTGGCATAAATGAATGACCCGGCTGGTATCACGTATCCGTCGTAGACGTCGTCTTGAAGAGATCGGTGTGGGACTCCAACTGGCGACACAGGACACCACCGTAACGTCTCCTGCACAATGTAGTCGATGTAGCGAAGGCGAGGCCGATCGTCGAATGTGGGCAACCGATCCCGCCCAACAACTTCATCGATGATCCGTTGTCCCTCATCCTGTACTTCTGGATGAAGGATCATGTTGAGCACAAACACAATCAACGTGCTCCACGTCGTATCCTGGCCTGCGGCGTAGACAGCCCCAGCTGCTCCTTTGATGTCATCCTCTGATAGATTGGGTATTCTTCCTCCCCCAAGTTCGGAGTTTCGTTGACTGAGTAGGCCATGAATCAATGACTGGGCCTGGCTCTTCTCGCTCGACCAAGATGATAGGACTGTGTCGTAGGGCTTGTCGTGCAGCTGCTGGATCGCCCATCTCCAGTCGTTTGCAAACTTCAAAGATCGATCGTGAGCCCATCTCGGAAGGTATTTAAGAAATGGAAAGAAATCCACAGGCGTCGCAGCTGGTGCGCCTCCGTGACCAAGGGCGTAACTGGCATCCTCGGCTACCTGGATAAATGGATCTGTATCTGAATCGATCTTGATCCCAAACCCAATCCCTAAAACGACCGCTGTGGCAAACCTTCTAATGATGGTTTCCCATTCGACTGGCTTCTGGAGAAGTCCCTTGAGCATAACTACTGACTCTCGCTCTTGCAACGGATGATACTGGGTAATGCTCGTCTTTTGAAAGACTCTCTGCAATACGCTGCGGTGTTTCCGAAAGTCGGGTCCCCATCGAAGGAATGTAAGTGTTTTCCTCCACCCCATGACCTCAAAGAGCACAAACCGGGGTCTGTCGCTGTTGTTGGCGCCTCTCTTGTCCAAGAGGTCAATAGCAGCGCGGACAGAGTTGAGTACGATGACGGGTTGCCCAAGTACATTGAATGAGAGGATACTTGATTGATACTCTCGAGACCACCGCATGAAGGCATATTCAGGGTTATCCGTTGGGATGATACGCAGGTGTCCCAGAATCGGTTCGCCAGGCGGACCAGGAGGAAGTGGCAGAGGCGGTGAGCGTCGACGAGATATAATGAGTTTTAAGATGGTAAACAACACAGCAAGACCAACGAATGCTTGTCCTTGAGGACTCTTCAAGATCTGAATGAGAGCCATTTGACCGAGGGAGAAGATGACAGAACCAAAGGGTGAGACTGCGAGTGAGACTAAAAGAGGGAGTTGGAGAGAAGAGCTATCATGGAAAGTTTATTGAAGGCGATGACTTTCGGGGGCGCATCTAAGAGAATGGGACCGAGATGAGGACGAAGGCATCTGAGACATGTCTCATATCCCAAGCAAAGGAAATGCATACCAACAACTGGCAATGCAGATGCACAAGCACGTGCACAGATGGCTTATATCGGCCATCAGTCATTGCAACGTAGCACACCTCCCTCCTCCTGATCTCACCCAGCCCGCTCAGCACCGTGTCTCAACGCTCGCTGATGCACTTGCATTAGTAGAATGCAAGAACGGAAAGACTCCATGCGAAAGTGCGCATTTGTGCATTGCCGGTTTGGAGTCCGGCAATTGCCCTTTGCGCCAACCACGCCGCAGACGATTGCCCACAACATACCACCTGCCTTTGGGCGTCATCATTCGCAGGTGATTCCCATTCGAGATTGCCGGCAGATGATAAGATTCGCGGCTGTGCAGCTTGGCGAACTGATCAGGTGAATGGAACAGCATGGCAGGCAGGGGACGTATAATTGCATTCTTCTCCATCAGACCGCGTCATGTGCTCATTCAATCAATCTCATCCATCGTCTCAACCGCGACATCATCGACAAACCAACATGACGGGCGCCACAGCCAAATCTGCCTTCACAACAGGACCAACCTTTGAAGATCCATATACATATCAGGTCGGCTTCGGGAACAGCTTCGCCTCAGAGGCAGTCCCCAACGTCCTCCCTCGCGGCATGAATGCGCCCCAGAAGGTCAAGTATGACTTATATTCTGAGCAACTCAATGGCTCGTCCTTAGTCGCGCCTCGGCAGCAGATTCAACATGTGTGGATGTATCGGATACGGCCGTCAGTTGCCCATGGCGCTGTGAGTGTCTCGGACCTGAACAGCCACGTACGTTACCGTACCCTAAATGTTGGCAAATACGTCTGTCATTGACTGTTGATAGGTTGAAAGCTGTTTCTCGGCAGCCAACGAAAATGTCAAGTTTGTTGCTGCACAGAAGCCTGGGACCCTTTCCCATTGCTGCCAAAACACGATGAGTCGACTTCGGGACATGGGACCGATTTTGTCTAAGGGATCAGAACTATAGCTGGGCGAGGGGATCCAACACGCTGAGAGGAATCGCTATCTACATCTATACGGCCAACGTTTCTATGGTTCGGCGAGCGTTTTGCAACAACGATGGCGATCTGTTAATCTTGCCTCAACATGGCCGGCTGAATATGCAAACCGAGCTGGGCTGGTTGATGGTACAGCCGGGCGAACTTGTCGTCATTCAAGCTGTTTACGATTTTGAGTGTTGCTTCCTGATGGACCGGTTCGGGGGTATATTCAAGAGGTTTTCGGGACACTTTGAATATCTAGTGGCCAGTTTCGATGTCGATGTTGACAATGCGCCTTGGGAAGTTACTTGCAAGCTAGCCGGCAGCCTCCAAGCGTACCAGTAGAACCACACACCATTCGACGTCGTGGCTTGGCATGGCAACTTGATACCCTATAAGTATGCTATTGAAAAGTTCGTCAACCTAGCGAACGTGGAAAAAGACGGAGCGGATCCTACCATTTACTGCGTTCTAACCGCCAAGTCTAAGGCACCTGGCGTGTCTCTAACAGATTTCCTCGCCTTCACGCCAAAGTGGCTGATCAGAAAGGATACGTTTCGTCCTCCGTATTACTACCAAAATATGGGCACTGAGGTCACGGGTCTAATTTACGGAAGATACGGCGGCAGCAGTCATGTTTTAGAGCTCGGCGGCCTGAGCTATGAGGCGAGCTCTATGCCACATGGAGGAACGTACGAGAGGTGGAAGGATACGACAACGAAAGAGCTCAAGCCGGAGCGTACCTGCGAGGATACAATAGCCTTTATATTTCGCATCAGCGTGCCCATGTTCGTCACGAAGTGGGTGTTGAAGGGGGAAAGGGCCAAGGGTCTGCATCCGAGCTCTCCAGCGCAGTGGGATAATGTAAAGGCTCACTTCCTCGACCATATTGATGAGGTGAATGCGGATTTGAAGGCAGCAGGACTACCGGCATTGGGGCAGAATAAGTGAATGCTTGTTAGAAGTTTCGTCTTATTTCCGCTGCATCTCTTCTCTGAGACTAGCGATATCTTATGCCGTGAGTCCAGTCCCGGCTAAGCCTGGTATATGACTTCGATAAGTACATACCCTTATACTTATTGTGCGCTGTTCGATGGGGAGTTATCGTGACGTATGTGATCAAGTCCGATAAGCTTTCACGTGGGATGAGAAGGAGTCTTAGGCCAATCATGCTGAACTATTGTCAACTTGAAGGCTTCAACTTGGGATGGACCCAATTGGGCAGAAGGCACCCGTCAGTCATAGTTAGGAAGTAAACTACGGCTGACAATGAATTCACTATGTCATCATGGATCTGTGAAGCTGCAGTGAAGCTTGCCGGTGGTGGCGCCAAAGAGCTGCCTTCCGGGGCTGCCGGATCTAGTCTCGAGTGATTCTAGTCTCTATTCGGAGTCTGGTTGATATCAAGTTAACTTATTAACACAGGCTGTGTTAGCTGAAGTTGTTGGTAGGTTCTCGTGCTATACATGAGACCCAATCTTTTGAAGTTTGCCCTAGGACAACCTGCTTGATAATTAAGTTAAGAGAGGTAGGTACGTTAGGTTTGGTTGGACCAAGCAGGAGGACATGCTTTGTTCTTTCCAATTCTCATTTCTGGCCAATCTGCAACCCTCCAACTCCAAAATTCCTCATCCCCCAACCTTTTACGCTTTTCTCGATATCTCCGCCGACGGCGCCCCTCTTTGGCGATCGCCACCATCATCATCATCACCATCACAAGTGCTATTCACCACCGCCGTCCCTCCTATCATCGTCATTGGCTTAGTCGGATAATGGACTTCAACCCCCGTGATACTGATACCCGCATTTCCAATCCGACTACACCAATACCATTCATCAGGCGCCGGGGTTCCCAAGATGGAGATCCGGCTCCCGGCCCAGCTGCCGGACCCGTCCCTGCCAGGCGTCGCGGTACTATAGCCTGCCGCCGCTGCCGCCGGTTACGAACAAAGTGCGAGCATCGGCATAGTATGCCACCCTGCACTGCATGTGCACGCGCCGGGCCTCAGGCCGCCAGCGAGTGCCAATTCCCTCGCCGTGGGGACAAGGATATTGATCGCGAGTTTCGTCGTCGGCCGGTGGAAGATAAAGGTGCAACACTAGCCCCGGTCCTGAACCCGGTCGTCTTCGGGACTCAGCCGTTTCCGCCGGCGTCGCGACCAACGGTCACGCCGACGTTACCTGCGCCGACGTTGCCTCCGCCGCAGCAACTGGGAAGAATGGTTAGCGGGAGTACTCCGTGGACGAGTCCGCCAGGCAGCAGCGGTCAGCTCTCACCGCAGACGATAGGAACCGTCTTTTCGAGTCCAAGCAGGACACTTGCATATCCAACACCCGCCAGTACGGACAACATATTACCACCCACAGACGAGGTGGTTGAGGGATGTCGGGTATTCGTGACCACTTATTTCCAGCTGGGCTTCATCCCAAAAGCTACCTTTCTCGACAACTTACGTACCAATCCAGGCTCAGTGAGCAGATTCTTGCTCGCGTGCATTCTTTCCATCTCGGCGCGATTCACGAAAACCTTGGTCAGAAGATATGGTAGTGCCAGAAAAGCTACCGACCACTTCCTCCAAGTGGCGCGGTCGATGGTGCCCACCGAGATGTATAACCCGTCGCTTGAACGCATCCAAGCCTTCTTTCTCTTGGCCATCTCTCAGTGGGGGAACGACGATAGAGACCGGTCAAGCATGGATATGGGTGTGGCCGTTCGGATGGCAGCCTTGCTAAAACTGCACTGCGAAGAGTCCTATGCCCTCCCACCGAACTGCCCAGCCGACCGGGTCGTCCGGTCCGAAAGCGCACGCAGGGTGTTTTGGATGATCCAAAGCCAGGAGAACCTCCACTCGGGATACAAAACGCCTGCTCCGTTCCCCCTCGAAGACATTACGACCTTGCTGCCTTGCGATGAAAGAGACTTTGCTTTTGGACACATTCCCAATGAGAGGGCGGCTGAAGCAGGAACTCCTCCCGCATTAGCCAACCCGGAGCTTGTCAACTCCCCAAATAGGTGTCTCTTTGCTACGCTCATCCAGGCTCATGGCCTCTGGGGCCGAGTGGCCAGGAAAGCTTGTCGAAATGACAATGCCATCAACAAAGTCCCGCCGTGGAGTCTTGATAGCGAGCTTCAAACAACTATAATCGAATTAGGACGCTGGGAAGGGTTACTCCCCGAAGAACACACCTTCTCAGTCTGGAATCTCAGTGCATGGAAACATCAGTCTCTTCATCTCGCCTACTTGTCCGTAACCATGGTTCTTAGACTGACTCACATTGTCGCCCGTCGTGTCTACCTCCACGACATGTTAGCCACCCTCACCAATGAACAGCTCGACCAATCACTCGAGTCAACAACGCCGACAATGGCAAATGCAAACGAGAATTTCTCCTCAACTTCCCATCCCACTCCCGCATCAACGCCTTGCGGCACTCTGGGTACTGCACCTCAGTACTTCTGGGAGAAGACGTCCGAGGAACTCTTCGACAACGTCTCGAAGTTACATGACCAGATCAATGAATACTTTAAAATAAAGTCCTCTGACGAAGGGTTCCCCCAAATTCTCGTCTTTTGCGTGTACATGTGTGGGTCTTTGTCCTCATTCCTTTGGCGATATCCCACGCTGTGCCCTCGCTTTGGGAGCCGGGGGAATGGCGAGATGATGGCACGTAGGTGCCTTGAAGTCCTTAGCGCCCTCCACGCCGCCTGGCCCACGAGCTCCAACTGGCAGAAGGGGTTGCAGGCAGAACAGCAGATCGCCACGCCTCTGACAGGCGTCAGTCCTGCTGAAGAGCAAGACACGTCCACGCCAGGAGCACTGTCGCAACAAAAACAGCCAGCGAGCAATGCGGCGCGCATCTTTGAGATGTCAAACTTGCCGTTTCATGACCAAGGTAACACGTCAAATGCTTACCAAATTCCTCGGACAATGGAGCGTCGACCGACGGTGCCTGAGGGTATGTTGGAAGAGCTAATCAACGTGCTGCCGCAAGCAAACGGAAATCTGGCGCGACTCGGGAGCATGCAGATGAACACGTCCACAAACGAGTTGCTCGATGCTGAGCTCGCCGCGTTTCTGCAGGGAGACTTTCAATATGACTTATGGGACGGTTGGGGTCACCCAGGAGTTACTAACTGATCAAGGCTTTGTTATCCTAGTTAGGATGGGTATTCGATTGGCCATTCATGTGCCAAAAACCCCCTGCAGGTGCTTTACTCCGTCTTGAATCATCTCTAGACCCTTATCTATCCTCCCATGTAGAGACATGATGGAGTGGGTACCGCCTTGTACGATCACTACCTCTGTGTCGACGCCCAAACCTTTGAGCTGCTCACCGAAAGTCAGGGCTTCCGGTGCGAGCAAGTCGAATTCCGCGACAGCTAACCAAGTCTTGGGAAGGTTACGCAGCAGAGACTCGGGAGCTTTGTTGGGGCTGGCATCCCACTTTTCATGATCCCCTGGGCGAGAAAGGTACAAGTTTCGGTAGTAGGTCAGTCGACCTGCTGTGAGCCACGGTGCTGTCTCGGCACTTGATTTCCAGACATCATTGGCAGTGGCCGTGTTGTCGATGACGGGGGTGAAGAGAAAGAGTGATGTAGGAGGATGAGAGCTAGGATGGGGAATCGAAGGTTTCGCGGATGGGAAGAGAGCTTCAGGGTTGGCAGCTGCAATGGCAGCGACGACAGCCAAGGTACCTCCAGAAGATGTTCCGCCGATAGAAATTCGGCGTCCATCAATTTTCCCGAGTTCAGCTGGAGCTGAGAACACCCATCGAGCCGAGTCAATGGCATCCTCAACGGCAATGGGGAAGGGATTCTCAGGGGCGAGGCCATAGTCGACGGACACCACGACACATCTCGCTCCTATCTTCATATTAGTCTCATTCGTAGATGAGTGGCCAGATAGATGAAAAGAACAATGAGAATGATGTTAGATACCTTCGCAGAACAAACAGCAGTAGTCAGTTCCGCTGTTCAAGTTCCCATTCACCCATCCTCCGCCATGAAACCACACGAGGACGGGCCACCCTCGGTCGTCTTGACACTGGCCCGTCGGAGTGTACACCCTCAGGCGAAAGCGACCTACGTCGTGCTCCTTGATACTCCCAACGGGAATGGGCTTCGTCCCGCCGGGCGGCAGAGGCACGGCGCTCTTTTTGTTGCGGTTCCAGGGCGTGAGCTCCTCCGGGACAATGTACTGCAGGTACTTGTCGTGCCAGGCGACGTACTGCGGGTCGAGTTTGTCGCGGACGGCGGGATGGAGGGGTTGCCAGATTTTGGGCGTCTCTTCTGCCATAGTTGATTGATGGATTGCACTGAGAGGGGGTGTTGAGAGCGAGATGATGGCTTCACCGAGATAGATCTTGGGGCTGATGATGGAAGAAGGGTGGTGGTCCCAACAAGAGTCCCACTCAAGACCGCCAGCTCAAGTACCCCAAGGGAGACACCGTCCTAAAACAGCACCGCAGCACGTCAAAATAGCGACATGGTTCCATTGCTTTGAATTGTTGTCTTTGCATAATTCATTCAGGTATCTCATGCTCCTATGATAGGAGCGTAGTAATTAATGTAAAAGTATTTCTACACGTCAAAAGAAGCGAACGCTGCCAAAACACCAAACGGCCCCGCGGTCTTTCTTTTCACAACATCAAGCCCATTCAAAACACAGATATTAGCACTTTAAACGCCAGCGTCTACTCTTTTACCACTCAAAGAAGGCCGTCTCTCGTATGTCCCCTGAGATAAAAATGTCGTCTCGTGACGTGAGTCTCGAGTGAAGTGACGAGGAGAGTTGAAAATCGCATCATGCATCATGCATCGTCCAGAGTCCTCTCACCACCAAGCCTTGCTCGGATCTTTGCAGACGACTTGTATCGTCGAGCGCCTGAAGTTGCCGTCGTCATCGACCCAGATAACCAGCGCCGTGAGCGCATGGCCCTTGACGCAGGCCGAGTCGAGACCATACGTGTACGAGCCCTCCTGGTAGCCGCGCTTCGCATCGTGGCCGTAGATGATAGTTCGGCGGTCTTTCGGATCGAGCCTCTTCTGGAAGTGGTTCCAGATGTCTGACCAGGGGTGGCCCTCGCGGTTGTCGACGGGGACCCAAAGGTCGTGATCGGGATGTGACATGAATCTCTCCATGGGATCGGCGGGAGGTGTGGCTCTCGTCTCGACTTCTCCTGACTTGGTGGCGGGTTCTTCCTCCACCACCTTCAATTCCAACTTTGCAGAACCGTTGTCATCTGATCTCTTCTGGGAGGCTGGCTTGGCGGCCTGCTTCTCTTTCTCCTGCTCTTCCTTCTTCCTCTGTTGCTCAAGCTTCTTTTTCCTCTTGGCCTCCTCTTTCGCGCGGAATTCCTCCCGGGGGAATCGCAGAGTGCGCATGTTCATGACGGCCCAGGGGTCCTGATTAGGGATGGGCAGGCCGGGGACGAGGCCGGCGTGCACGATGTAGATTGACAAAGGTTCGACAGTGAGGACGACTGGGAGACTCCTGAGCCATGCAATTTGCGCCTCTGACAAGGTCCGGGCCGTTTTGACGTCCTTGTCCTCGCCTCGACGAAGCGCCTCGTGTGCGGAGTCGAGGAAGGCTTCGACACCGACTTGATCGTGGAGTCCATTCCATGCGAGGAGAACCCTGTCTTCGTGGTTGCCGCGCACGGCCGTCGCATTTAGTTGCATGAGGCGCTGGACGACTGCGGCAGACTTGGGCCCCTTGTTTACCATGTCGCCAACGGAGATGATGTGATCGGTCGCAGTATTGAATTTGGACTTCTTGAGGAGATCTTCAAGGGGGTCGAGCATGCCGTGGATGTCGCCGATGATTATCAACCTCCGCCCGTTGTCCTTGGTAGGAACGTACTGTTGGGGTAATGCGCCAGTTAACTGGATGCCGTCGTAATCGGGCCGGCCGTGTCGTCCGTAGGCCATTGGGTAGTCGGCCTTGCTGATGTCCATGTCGAGAATGGGGGGAGGTAGGACTTTGACGGGTTTGTAGGATATGGCAATGAGGCGCGAAAGGCAAAAGTAGATGCTTGACATGAAGAAGACGGTGGACGCCACGACGAGGAAGCGCCGCTGGGCGGTTGATATGAGAAGCGCCATAGCGACGACGGTGGCCCCTGAGGGAGGTGGCCTACCTCTTCGCAGCGACTTGGAGAGGGAGTTCGGTGGGAGGGCGTGACCTATGTATGACGACGTCGATTGTCCGACATGGGCTGGGGTTCGTCGAGTGGTGCTGGGTGATACGCGGAGAGCCTAGAGACTCTAGGGGAGACGAGAGGGACGGATACGCGGGAGCGATGGAGAAGAGAAAACAAAAGGGTGGGGTGGGTTGTTGATGTTTAAAGGGTTGGTAAAGTAGGTGAGAATATTAGGTTGTGGAGGAGAGGAGGGAACCCTGACACGTTGAAACCCTGGAAAAAGTTCCTGGTTTAAATTTAAATTTAAATAAAATACGAACGGAATCCTCCAACTCGGCCGCGGCGGAAAGACCAAACGAGACAAGGCGAGCTGAACGGATTTCGGGTGCTTGGCTCAGGGTTTTTATGGGGGGACATTTGAGTCTCGGTGTGATGATTGCGTAAGTGCGTAAGCTTGAATTCGCGTGCGATGGAGGAGGAATCGGGGGTATGCGTCCGAGTTGAATACGGGTGAAACCTGCTCTTCACATCTCCGAGTTACCATGTGCGAAGTAACTAACAACATGATCGAGCATGAACCGATGATGATTTCGTCGTTCGTGAGACAAAGTCCAAAGTACGTCTCCAGATTCCATGCAGATCGTGGCACGGGGGCAATTTCCAACTTGGGGTCAGGCGATCCCTACCAAATGAGTTGCTGTTGCTAGCGGCCGGACAGACGCCTGGCCTATCCCAGTAGGTTTATCACATTTCGAGTTACTCCAGCGTCGTCAGCTCTTTCAGGCAGGGCGAATCAACTGTGAGCGCACGAGGACGGGAATGATGTCAACGCGTGAGCGAGCTGAACAGGCCAATAATGACTGGGTTCGCTTTAAGTGCCTCCAGCGCCAATCCAATGACAACACAAGCGATGCCCGATTTCGGCCGAATGCATCCAAGAGACACATGGAAAAATGCAAGGGGCTGTCGTCCTTGGTGTGGTGCAACAGCTTAAGCGCCCCCACGATCTGGCTAACATGCAATGCAGTACCCTCTGTGGTTGGACGGTTCCTCCGGCGTACGAAAAGAGATGCGTTCAACTTCACAATGAATACCGTTGGAATGCAACTTTTGTTGTCTATTCGTGTTAGTCGTATTGGTCTTGTTGTACATGCAACTATTCGCAGGCTAAGGTACAGAATTATTCGTACAACGCTAAGTGAGTGAGGTTGGCTGTGACCAAGAGGCCATCCATCTGAGCCTCCAAACTCGACTGGGATCAAAATCTGATCTTGTCCATGGATGATACACATAGAGCTTCCATCCGTTCATCGTTCATGTCACCAATTGGGGTCGACTCGGATCACCACTCGCTCCGTCGTTTGCTTTGGGATGACCGAGTTGCCGCAACAGCACAACGCCAGTCACACAACGCGGGTTCCTCGCTCACTTCTTCTCCTGCTGCAGCAACTTCTCTTGCTCGGCCCGGTATTTTTCATTTTCCACCTCGCGCCAGTCCTTGGGAATGGGCTCGTTGCCGTCCGTCTCCCTCACGCCGCCCGCAAAGGCCGGCTTGCCCGCGTACATCTGGTATCCTTTGCCGGCCTCGGCCTCCTGCATCGTGCGGTACTGCACGGGCATGTTGCCGCGGAACCGCTTGCGCATGTCAACCATGCCACGCTTGCAGTCGCCGAATCCCTTCTTGAGCTGCCGGCACTTGAGGGGGAGCGTGTCGACGAGCGGTTCGCGGAGGCAGTCGGAGGCTCGGTTGCGGTCGACCATGACACAGTCGGATTCTTGGAGGCACTGCGCGAGGGCCTCGCCTACACGAGCAATGAGTGGTTAATTTCCGTCACCGGGACACGAGAGTTGCATGTAGACTTACGCAGTTCTTTACATGAGCTGGGCATCTTGGGGCGGGCTGGTTTTGATCCTCAGGTGATGCTGTCGAATCAAAAAGCTGAGCGGCATGCTTAACTGATGCTTTTGCGGTCGACATGTGATTGGCTGGGCGATCGACGGTTGTGGCGCGAGTGCGGGATCACAAGCCACAGGGCCGTCAAGCCTCTGCAAGGTGGGGTTGAACTGATCAGGACGCAGCCCAGGCGCCACACGTGGACTTGGCAGGGCATTAGGTAACGACCTAACTTCCTCGTTGGCGGTGTGTCGCTTTGAGACATGCACAGTGAGTTGGCTGCAAAGTCTGAGAAAAAGACGTTGGGGAGGAATGCATCTTGCATTTCTTCACGAGGCCATTGGGTCCTGTCTCTGTTTCCACGTGTACAATTTCTTACATACTTCATTGCAGTACTGCTAGGAGCCCAGAGCGGCCGTTTGGATTGGACTGGTCCCATCTCGCCTAAACCCACTGCGGTCATGACTTATCGATCTTGGATGAAATGAATTGCATGTGACATCACCTCCACCCACTCGACGACCAAGTACAACACCCCCCCAGACATCGCAAGACCCGAATCCTGGAACCGCCATCTCTCCCGCTCTCGCGCCCTCCATGATCGGCCAGAGCGCCGTCGAGGCAAGTCGTTGCTCACCGAATTGCCTTTGAGACTTTCGCCCAAACTTCATCATGCCCGTCCCCTTCCTCGGGAGGTTACGTCCGTGAGTTCAGCCCCCTCTTCATAACGTGTCGCTTTCTGGGCGCGCTTTCGATCCCGTCGCTAACCAACGACTGGCGCAGTACCGAGTACTTTGCCCTCCTCGGATCGTTTCTTCTCGTCGGCTTCGAGGCTTTGATTCGCGTCCTGACGTTGGCTTTGCGTAAGTTTAAGCGCCTCCTATTAACCGTAGCGGTCTGGGAGATGGCATGGGCTGATACTCGAACCTCGCAGCGCCGTTTCTCGTTTCGCTATTCTACCGAGCGTCGCGACGGATTTTCAACAGGTTTACAACGCCCGCGCAGAAACGGGCAGAAAATAGACGGAAACGTTTGTCCCCCGTCGAGTGCCCAACTTTAACATGCGCTGACTCTCCATTCAGCTATATCCGATTCCGTACGAGACGCAGCCGATTTTGTTGAATTATGCAGGATATGGGGGTACGAAGCGGAGGAGCATATTGTGCAGACCAAGGATGGATACCTTCTTGGCCTTCACCGACTGCAATGGAGAAAGGGTGAGGAGTCGCAGAAGGTCAACGTGGGGCCAACAAGCGTCAGGAAGAGAGTCGCGTATCTGCACCATGGCTTGCTCATGAACTCGGAAGTGTGGGTTGCCCTCACCGACGAGCAGAGATGTCTACCGTTTGAATTGGTGGAACGAGGATTTGACGTCTGGGTAAGTCGTCTTGAGCGTCTTGAACAGGGCCATTTTCGCTAACTCGGTCGTTAGTTTGGCAACAACCGCGGGAACAAGTACTCAAAAAAGTCCATCAACTGCTCGCCGACTTCAATCCAGTTCTGGGACTTTTCCATGGATGAGTTTGCCTTTCACGACATTCCCGACAGCATCCAATACATCCTCGACACTACTCAGCAGGAGAGTCTGTCGTACGTCGGCTTCTCTCAGGGCACGGCTCAAGCTTTTGCTACGCTTGCCATCCACCCCAAACTGAATCAACAGGTCAACGTCTTCATCGCCCTTGCTCCGGCCATGTCCCCTGCCGGTCTTTCCAACGGCATTGTCGACTCTTTGACCAAGGCATCGCCCCAGGTTCTCTACTTGCTGTTCGGTCGACGGTCTATTCTGAGCTCTGCAACCATGTGGGAGACGCTGCTCTATCCTCCCATCTTCAGCCAGCTCATCGATATGGGTCTCTCGTTTCTATTCAACTGGCAGACCAAGAACATCTCGACAAGCCAGAAGTTGGCCGCCTATCCCCACTTATACTCGTTTACAAGCACAAAGAGTGTAGTTCACTGGTTTCAGATTATTCGGAACAAGTGTTTTCAGATGTACGACGATGATGTTCACCAGCCAATGAGCCTCAACAAGACCAACAAGTATTCTAAGGTGGCTAAGTATCCGACTCGGAATATCAAGACGCCTATTGTTCTTGTGTACGGTGGCAGTGACTCGCTTGTCGACATTAAGACTATGCTCAAGGAGTTGCCTCCCCAGACCGTGGCCACTGAGATTCCTCACTACGAACACCTCGACTTTCTTTGGGCTAGGGATGTTGATAGTCAAGTCTTCCAACATGTGTTCGATGCCCTGGACAGCTTCACAGACGCAGAACATACCAAGGAGGAGTATGACAGATATTATGTCAGCAGGCAGGAGAGCCTCATCGGTTCTGGGTATCCATACGCATACTCCCGAGGTAGCGAGAGCGAGTCATCAACGTTGGCCACTAGTGAGGTGGCTCTCAATGGTGCCCCTCTGAACCCAAGTCCTCACCTGGCACGGGAGACGATGATTCCGTCGCCAAAGAACCAGCCTCGAGCGAGAGCGTACCTCGCGACAGTCGAGGACGAAGATGTGCGACCGGTTACACCAGAGGTGTTTCGACCGGGACGGGTATCAGAGAACGAATCGGGGGACGGAGGAACAGATAGCCAAGAGTTTTCTCCGTCGACGGCGAAGGCTCGGGGTGGCAAACTTCGGCGAGCAAGCGTGTCTAGCAACATAAGCATTGACAGCACGCGTGAAGGGCGGCGAGGTATCAGTGTTGGGGGAGGCAAAATCACAGGAGGTATTGTGACGAAGAGCGGTGCGAGCGGGGTGACGATTCACGAGGAGGGAAAGGCTGGGTCACAGAGGAGAAAGAGGAAGTGAGGGATGGGCTGGGCTGGACTGCGTTGGATATTCTTATGAGGGAGGTATTGTGTTTCTAGTGCACGACTAGGCGTTGAATTACAAAAATTCTTGTTGTTGGGCATCCTCATGGACTCGATTGGTATTCCGAGCAAGGTACGAAGGGTTGTGGAAGCAATCGCAGGCGTTCAACAGGCACGTGGCACGAGCCTCGTTTCAATTTTTCAAGATTGTTATTGCGACAGTTTCGAATTGGAGATTGCAGACCGCTTTTGTTTTTGGTTATCCCTGTTGTTGCGCTCCTTCGGAACCCGGCGTCGAGGTTGATGGGCCTATTTTAGCCTCCTCGTTGCAAAGAACTGGGGCAAATGCGAGGATCCGTGGGGTACTAGGAGAATATTATGCCTTGGCGTGCTGCTGCGTAGGATGTCGAGTATGCAACAGTTGTTCGAGACTTGGTCTTCGGGGGGGTCAACTGCGCCCCAGGCCGCGTGTCGTTGTGTTGAAACTGAACTAGGCTTGGGACAGGAGAGTCGATGGCTTGTTTGAACACGGCGAGATGTGATGTTCTCTCGTATTTCGTCACCAAGGCAAGCTATCTTGCTGCCTGCGGTGGCCGCTGCGAGGAGTGCGAGAAAAGGCGATCTGCGGCTAGGCTCTGGTGATGCGCACGTAATCACTCTAATTGCTCCGAATATTACGGGAACAAATACGAGTTGACGATTGAGAGTTGGTTATTGTCAGCCCTGCAATAGAGTTCTTTGGAAGGGCGATCGAGGGAGCTATGGGGCATATCCGAGGGATTCGACAGATGCAAACCGGGTCAATCCCGGCCCGTCCGAAGGTGGTACCACCTTTCGTCCACTCCCGCCCAGCCCTATCATGTATTTACGACGTATGGCGAGGAGGAGGGAGAGACGATGTGACGTTACGACTCGAGATTGAGGGCCATGCGAAACGGGTCGTATTGCTCGCATGTACTTCTTAACAATACTCGGCAGCCTGGCTCTCAGGACGAGAATGATGACTGCCTTGCCGTATTGTGCCCTGTTTAGCGCCCGCCCAGTTTGCTGCAGCACCGAAGGAAGAGCCTCTTGATTGCACAGCTGACAGGTAGGCAGTTGGGTAGCTGTGCGCCTTGTCTGTTTTCTTCCAATTCGTACATACACAGTTGAATGGGGAGAGAAAAAAAAAAATTTAGAAAAAAAAAAAGAAGAAGACTTGTCGTGCCGCATTGGAACAACCAACAACACTGGGTCGGTCTTGAAATGCGCCGCTCGCTTATCAAATCTCATCTGAAGGGTGCGTGCGTTATTCCCTTTTGGTTAATCTCGTGTTGGATGGACGGGACTACGAAGGAATCAATAATTATTGCCGTGTTGGCCGTATCTGCAACATGTCGTGGCTTGTCAGGGAGGCGAGAGTCGAGGGATAACGAGCAAGTAAAGGCACAATGAACAAGGGAAGATGTCAACGATGTATCCTCCTGTTCGTTGGAAAAGTCATCATGATACCACATCGCCAAGACGCCTTCTCTGAAACAATACTGCTCGCCAATGGCCATGTTCCTCCGCAGTCTGATCCATCCTCCCATCGTACATGGCCCAATCAACTCGGCCTCCCCCCCTTGAAGCTGACGGCTTGCTAGTGCTGGGCAAAGCCGGTCAGCTCGGCGCAGCAGCGTGCCCGCTTCCCGCTTCCGCTCTCCACCACAGACGGACACAAGGGCTCATTCTTGGCTGCCCGGCCCCGACTGAGGGAGGAATCGATTCATGTACATATTGAAAGGATTCTTTTTAGTGGGCACCCAATTCCCCATAAGTTACTTGTTCGAGCTGTGAGTGACACTGATGGGCGGGTGGATAACCAAATGGTTGCTCGTTGGGCATATTCGTACTATTCTTGTCACTCATACATATTTGCGTGAACCCCATTCTTCTTCCTCTTCAACTATTCAGGCCTTTCTTTCTTCATCACTTCTTCTTGTCTTCTGCTTTGGTCCATATATATACTTGAAGGATTCTGTCGCCATCGTTCACTTGATCTCATCTGTCCTCCCTTACACACGACAACGCTCACTAGATATCTATCCCCTTTACAACCAACAACAACAACAACTCACCCAAAAGAGAAGAGACACATACACGCAATCATGGTCGTCGAGGTCCAGGGTGACTATCCCGACTTCAACAACGCCACCTGGATCAACGACGGCGGCCCGTCCCGGTACTGCTTCAAACACCCCGACGCCGCCGTCTGCGACACCGTCAACTCCTTCTACCTGTACCGCGTCGACCTCGCCCCCAATGCCGCCTTCATGGCCGTCTACGCCGCCGCCCTCGTCGGCTACTGCGTCGTCTGGGGCCTCACCCGCACCGGCACCGCCTTCAACGTCGCCCTGCTGCTCGGCCTCATCTGCGAGGTCATCGGATACGCCGGCCGCATCATGAGCGCCAACAACCCCTGGGACGAGAACGGCTTCCTCATGCAGATCTGCTGCTTGACCATCGGCCCGGCCTTCATGGCTGCTGGCGTTTATCTGTGTCTGCGCCGCATCGTCTCTGCCTTTGGGCCTGAGAACTCGAGGCTTCCTCCCGAGTACTACACACGAATCGTGCGCCGTCCCTCACTTACACCTTCTGCTTCTGTCCTTACTAACACGACCAGTTCATCCCCTGCGATGTCATCTCGCTCGTCCTCCAAGCCCTCGGCGGCGGCATGGCCTCGGTCGCCTCTCACAACCGCGACAGCCCGGACCTGGGCTCCAACATCATGATCGCCGGGCTCGCCTTCCAGGTCGCCACCATTGCCGTCTTCATCCTGTGCTCCGTCGACTTCGCCCTGCGCACCGTCCGCCGCCACCGCGCCCTGGGCGACTCGGCCCTCGACCAGCGGCCCGAGGTCGCCCGCGTGCGCAACTCGATGCGCTTCAAGCTCTTCCTCGCCGCCCTCAGCCTGGCCGCCTTCTTGATCCTCTGGCGCAGCGCCTTCCGCGTCGCCGAGCTGTCCGAGGGCTGGTCCGGCGAGGTCATGGGCGACCAGGGCATGTTTGTCGGCTTCGAGGGCGTGCTCATCGTCGTCGCCGTGTGGGTGCTGCTCATCTTCCACCCGGCCTTCTGCATGAAGCCGCTGCTCGAGATGGACGACGGCGGTCTCAAGGGGCTGTGGTGCTTCCGTGGTCGCGGGAAGAAGGCTTCCAAGAACGAGAGCAGCTTCAGCAGCGACAGCTAGACGACCAACGACAGGCAATGGCTGCAAGATGAGAAGAGGAGGTGCCTTGATTTCGTTCAAGGATAATTATGATTTTGGTTTACACATCTGGAAGGGAGAGGGAACATATCTAGAACGGACAGCGTGCATTACTTGGAGCTGGGTTTAATTAGAAGCAAGACGCCAACAGAGAGTGGCGCATATAATGGAGATGCGTTGTCGGGCACTACTGTAGGAATGCCAAGCCTTTCATACACCAATGCTTTGTTGCCTCTATGTCTCGTCACTGGCTGCTTGTGAAACCGCAGCTGACTGACATGGTGAGTTAATAGATGCTGTACAAGTCAAACCTGGGTAAATCGACGTCACAAGTGAGCAGACGCGTGAATGCAGAAGCAAAGCCCGCAGCTTATCATGATCCCAGATAATGTAAATTGCATGTGCCTATTCTCTTACAATGATTGCCGTGGATTGTTCGTTTCAACACAACCCACCATGCTATCAACTGGTTCTCTAGCCCATCTCCCCTTGCTCTTACTGCTCACGGCATAGCAGCCGCGGAATTCCCATCAAAGCCCTCCTTCAACCTACAGAAAAATGTAGAAAATCGTGTCGAGACGCGGACGGAAAAAATACATGGGGTATTGGATGCGTGAAAAGAAATAACGCCGCCAAGGGGACGAAAGGGCTGGAAACGCCGAATGCAACGCCAAATAAGGACGCCATGCTTCGTAAGCCATGAAACAAACCTCATTGACCGCTCCCAGGCCGAATACGTGCAATGGCTCTGGGCGGTTGAGATCATCAGGGAGGCTAGAATTACGAAAGGGAAAGGAATGTTGCGGTAGGAGAGACGAGTCGTCTCTGTGGATATGGACATGCTCATAGGGCAACGTGGCCCAAGGGGAGGATTTTCGTCTTGTCACCTTGGAACTTGGCTCGATATTCGACAATGCCGTCGCCGATGGTCTGGAAGTCCTTGACCTTGCGGTTACGGAAATCCGTAAGCAACTCCCGGAGACCCGAAATGTACTGCTGCTGCTGTTCGCCCTCGAAGTTACCATAGCCACCGAGCTGCAACAGAATCTGGTCATCTATCGCCGACCGGCATGTTAGCAGTCCCCTCGCTAGGCACAACGCCACGCCTTTTCTCCACGTTGTGAGTCTAAGGGCACGTACCCGGGGCCTTCATATTCTCAAAGTGCTGGAACTCGCACTGATCCCCTCGAGGGCAGACACCGGAGGTAAGTTCATCTGGGCATACTTCCCTCTGCATGTCGATCTTGTTGCTGTACGTTAAAGAGCGGAGTCCTCCCGCCACATTATCCTTGAATTCAGGGTGGAATCGGTAGGCATGGAAGCAGTGAAGAGGGGTTTCGTAGGGCACGAACGTGGACTTGGAGGACCCAGGGTCCAAGTGCGCGTCCGAGGGCTTCGGCGACTGTTCAATCTATCATCATGTCAGGGATGAATTACCTCTTTGTATTTGAGTGTGTTACTTCTCTGCCAGATTCGGACGGCGTCTCAGAGGCTCCTTGGACCCCTGAGATTGCTTGGACAGCAGGTGAGGTTGCGGAAACACCTTGCAAGTCAGCATCGCCAGTCTCTAAGACTGCTACGTCGTTGATGGACATGTGTCCGTTGGGCGCCGAGTCTGCAAGGGCTTCATGATTAGGCAGCTCGACTCCAGCCTCAGTTGGTTCATACTCATCCATGGACTCGCCATCTTCGCTGCTTGAATCCTCGGCTTCGTCCATAGCAACGTCCGAGTCCAGGTCAGAATCAGCATCATCGCGGCCCATCTGTTGCCAAGCGTCTCCCTCGGAGGCCAGTACGTCATTCGCAGAGGGGATGGCCTCGTTTACGGAAGTTTCAGCCTCCGTAGTGGCCTGGACTTGAGTAACGTCCTTGGATGCTTCTTCCAAGCCAGTATCCATCATTGTGCGAACATCTTCGTCAACCACCCTCGTACTTTCGCATTCATCGACTGCCTCTGTACTGGAGGGTTCGTCCGTTGTCACTTGGGGCTGGCTAATAAGCGAAGTTGGGTTGCTTGGTTCGACCTGTTTCTCAGGGAATTTATCCATCGACTGTGGCTCCGGACGAGGCTCGGCTGGGCCGGGAGTTAGTCTTCTGGGTGTGGTATCATCGATGAATCCACATCCAGAATTCGAACTGGGCAAGCAACTTCGGTGTCGAGACTCACCTGACGTGGCCTCCGATTCAGAGCTCTCTTGGGGCAATTCATCTGGCACTAAATCCGCCACTTCCTCTCGAAGCCGTTCTTCTTCCTTGAGGCTGGCTTGGATCTCCTTTTCGATCCGGGCAACTTCAGTTTGCAACTCCTTCAGGTGCCGCATTTGTTCCTTTCTGTGGGCTTCAATAATCGGTAGCCGCTCGCTTGCAACACGTGCCCGAAGTGGTGGTCTTCGCTCTCCCTTTTGACCGCGCACTTTGGGCAGCTTCAGTGGCGCTGGAGACGTGGGATGAGACGCAGGTTCGGACATCGGTGCAATTGCTTGAGCATCATCCTCCAACTCCACCCTGAGAGCCGCTGCAGCCCCAGAGATTAGCTGGGGAGCGCTTGTCGTTTCTGCACTTCCCTCTTTCGACTGATTCTGCGAATGAAACGGATAAGGTGACCCGTTGCTGGACTGCTTCGTCTTCTTACGTGCTTCAGCCTCGGCAATCTTGCGCTTCATATCCTCAATTTGTTTATTCATGTTTTCGAGATCAATGCCGCTGCCGTACCCAGTTGGTGTACCAACTGTCTTGGGGCTGGACAGTTGGCGGTGGGGTATGTTGTCTGGGAGAGCCGGGTAGTCACGAAATGACGCTGTTCGCACAGGAGTGGAAGGTCGCCGAATAGGGGCCATCTCTTCGTCAGGGGAGTCAATGTCCATCTCAGTGTCATCTTCGTCGTCGCTAACAGCAATGAGAAATGGTCGTGAGTGTCTTTTGTGGCCAAATGGTCGCTTATGTACCGCAGCATCCGAGTACTCGTTCAAGTCAGCAGCCACTGGTCTTTTACGTTCAATGACACCTGGGGATGGCTGGGGTGTAGACGACAAGAAGAGGCCTGGGATTGAAGCAGCACCATTGGTGTCAGACGTTTCAACGGTTGTCGGAGGTTGGTCAGGAGAGGGTTGAGCAGGTGCGGCGGTGAGATCAGAGTGTCCAGGGCCTGATGTGTTTTCGTTTATATTGGGTGAACTTGGTCTCGTTGGGGATTGTGGCACGCTGCTTTTCGTCGCAGGCGTCGTAGCAGCTTGGGGTTGCGCGGATCTGCTCGCCTCCCGCTGTTTTTTCAGAGCTTCCATCTTTTGTTGGATCAGCTTTGATTTCTCCTTTGATTTCTCAGATTGACTCTTAGGTAAACTGGGAGCATTGGGTGTCATCGTTGGCTCAGGCTCAACAGTTTGAGGCGGAGCGGTTTGCGGCGTAACATCCTGAGCAGCGACAACAGTCTTGGGCACAACCGTAGGCTTCACAGGCACAGGCTTCGCAGTCTCAGGTGCAGACTTTTCAGCAGTTGCTTCGGCAGCGGGAGCTGTCGACTTGGACGACTTCGCAGCTAACAACCGGGCAATTCGGTCTTTGCGCTCCTCGCCCTTGTCTTGGAGTTTCTCAACCTTCTTCGGGAGATCGTTGACCGCTTTGGGCTCTTTGATCACACTCGTAGTCCCATTATTTTCGCTGTGCCTCTCCTGCACTCTCGTAGATGGAGGCGGATCGGGCTGTTCTGCAACAAGTTTCGCCGCTGCTGGGTCAAGTCCCAAATCTGTGAACAGACCGTCTAAGAGTTCTTTGTCAATCCCCTCATCAAGATAATTTTGGTATCGAATATTCAGGGGCCACAGGCGGAGGATGGCGTCCTGGGCTTTCTTCTTGGCTTCAGCCACTGCTGCGGGTGTGCATTCGCCAGTGACATTGGGCGACTGGCCAGCACCGTCCTCATCGTTGAGAATGCTTGCGCCGGTGATGTCCATATCGCCCTGGTTTATTTCGGTGCGCGGGGTATCTTGAAGATAGTCAGTCTCCCTTTCCTGAGCGGGACAATCGACTCGGTCACGTCGACACTCACCGATTGCATCAGAAGCCGAATGCTCGAGGCCGTTTGACTGAATCTCACGGGGTGAAAGATATGGCGAGTAGGAGCCAGACCGCTCGCGTGTCGACTGTCCAGGCTCCCAGTAATGAGACGGCGGGTGGTCTTTTCCGATTGGTGCTCCCTCTCTGGCTTGTTGGCTGGCGACTTCCCTCGATTCGCGCCGGGGCAGGCCAGAACTCGTAACGCCGGGGCCATGATGGCTGCTGGGTGGAGGTACTTCCTGTCTTGGTTCATAGATATCCTCGAGCTCCCCCTCGCTGATTTCCCCTTCCTCCATGGGGTCCTCACCCGCTCCTTGGGAAGTCTTTCCGGCTTCTGCAGTCGTACCGTTTTCTACGACGTTGGTATCGGCGATCGGGAGGCGCTCGTCTTGTGCGGTTGGTGGTAGTACAGATGGAAAGGGGAATGCACCATTCATCCAAGGTTGGTGCCAATGTGTGGCATTTTGTTGAAAATTTAGTGCCAACCCAGGAATCGCTTGGCGGTTGTATTCATATGATTCTGTTGCCACATTGCCATGATCAGGATACGCATAAGGAGCTTCTGCTGGCTGATATTGCGGAGCACCATATGGAGGTTGCGGTAGATGAGCAAAGGGATTTTGCGGTTGCCAGCCGGGAGGAGGCCCATGGCCATAACCGGATTGGCTCATTTCTATCAGGGCGGTCGGGACACAGATTGTGTTGTCGTCGAGAATTTCACGTTAAAGAAAGGTGTTCAACGACGAGTCTGCAACATCGGATGTCAGGGCCTCGGTGGGTATGTGGACAAGATTGGCGGCGGTTGACGCGATATTAATTGTTCCTTCGCGACGATGAAGTTTTGCGACAAGGATGGGTTCCCAAGGTCGCGGGTTCGTTGTGAGAGATGGGGCGGCGGATAACGGGTTCGAAGACGCGCAACACAGATTTGCAGATGCGCCGAAGAGAGTAAGACCCGGACCGAAGGCGCCGCCAAAGATCAGATGACGATATTCGATGGCGAGGGCTGGTCGCGGTGCCGCGGCCAAAGATCAGCTATGCAAAGTGAACTTTGTGGGACGGAAATGCGTTGGTTCGCTGGCCGCTCGACCAGGTCCAGTTTGCTTCACCACCTTGATTGCCGCCTTCAGTCTAGCGTCAGCCAGTGGGTGACATATGCAAAATCACGTGCGGGGCTTTTGTTTACTTTGGCGGACCGGGCCCCTAGCAACCGCGACGGCTGCATCCCTGCCTGTGCCGCTACGTTGTTGCCCAACGCCTCAACTGTCCTGCACACATATCAAGATTGGTTTGCTTTCATGACACTTCCCATGAAGGTGTGATTGCGACCGGTGCGCGAGTACCTCTCATTCTGCCATTTTTGGGGCATCGATACTTCTCCTGCCCCGATATCTTCTCCTGTAAACTTTTTTGTTTACATACCTACGCAAGTACCGTCACAACGTAGAACGGGCAACATATTCCTACAAATCGTCAACATCAGATGTCGGTGGTGATTATTCTTCACCATGGCCTTTAATTCCAACAATGCAGCGCATCGGCGCAGTAACCCCTTCGCGAGAACACCATCCGCCTCACCAGCCCCAGCCACTACAAATGGAAGATCGAAGTCTTCCATCTTCCCCTCGACATCATCTACCCCTGCTGCTCCAACAACGCCTCCTCACAGCCGAACGAAGTCGAATGGCTCCTTTTCAGGCTTTCCGGCCCTTACTAGCGCAATAACAAGACTGCATCGAAGCGAATCGAAGAGCAGAGGGCCAGCGTCAGGAACATTTGCGCCTTCCTTCATCAAGACGGAGGAGATGAAGCGTAGCCATGACGCAGTGAAAGGCATCGAGGGAGAAAACGACTTTTCAGGTAAAAGATATGTGTGGGTTAAGGATCCGCAAACTGGCTTTGTTCGAGGATGGGTTGTGGAAGACCTCGAGGGAAATCGGCTGCTGGTTCAGTGCGACGACGGATCTGTAAGCATCCTCATCGTGACATGAAATCAGAGACTAACCATGCTATAGCAACGAGAGGTCGATTCCGACAGCGTCGACAAAGTCAACCCCGCCAAGTTCGACAAGGCTACCGATATGGCCGAACTGACCCATTTGAACGAGGCATCGGTCGTTCACAACCTGCACATGAGATACCAGGCCGACTTAATCTACACATACTCCGGGCTTTTCTTGGTTACGGTGAATCCCTACTGCCCATTGCCGATCTACAGCAATGATTACGTCAACATGTACAAAGGGCGCAGTCGTGAGGACACCAAGCCTCACATCTTTGCCATGGCCGACGAAGCATTCAGAAATCTGGTTGAGGAAGGGCAAAACCAGAGCATTCTTGTGACGGGTGAATCAGGCGCAGGAAAGACAGAAAACACGAAAAAGGTCATTCAGTACCTCGCAGCGGTTGCCCAACCTGAGTCGACTGGCAAAAGCAAGTCACAGCACTCGAACCTCTCCCAACAAATCTTACGAGCCAATCCGATTCTGGAGGCTTTTGGAAACGCCCAGACTGTACGGAACAACAACTCTTCCCGTTTCGGCAAGTTTATTCGTATCGGTTTTACACGAAACGGAGCCATCGCGGGTGCCTTCGTCGATTGGTACCTCCTGGAGAAGTCAAGGGTGGTTCGAATCAACCCACATGAGCGAAATTACCACATTTTCTACCAGTTGCTTAAGGGTGCCACCCCTCGTGTAAAGAAGGAGTTTCTCCTCGAGGGTCTCGACGTCGAAGATTTCTCCTATACTCGAGACGGCCATGACACGATTGTTGGAATTTCCGACAGCGAAGAATGGGATTCTCTGATGGAGGCTTTCGAGGTTATGGGCTTCTCAGACAAGGATCAAATGTCGATTCTTCGCACCATCGCAGCTGTCCTCCATCTTGGCAATATTAGCGTTGTCAAGGAGAGCCGTGCTGCCGACCAAGCCCGCCTGGCTGCGGATGCAAAGGACATCGCTTCCAAGGTGTGCAAACTTCTCGGGGTGCCCCTGGAACCCTTCCTGCAAGGGCTGCTTCATCCTAAAGTCAAGGCTGGTCGTGAATGGGTTGAAAAAGTCCAGACTCCAGACCAGGTCCGTCTCGGTCTAGATGCGCTCTCAAAGGGTATCTACGAGCGAGGTTTCGGTGATCTAGTGACTCGCATCAACCGACAGCTCGACAGAACCGGAATGGGACTGGACGATTCGCACTTTATCGGAGTTCTTGATATTGCCGGTTTTGAGATTTTTGACACCAACAGCTTTGAGCAATTGTGCATCAACTACACCAACGAGAAGCTGCAGCAGTTCTTCAACCATCACATGTTCGTTCTCGAGCAGGAAGAATATGCCAAAGAGCAGATCGAGTGGAAGTTTATCGACTTTGGTCGTGACTTGCAACCCACCATTGACCTCATCGAACTCTCCAACCCCATTGGTATCTTCTCGTGTCTTGATGAAGATTGCGTTATGCCCAAGGCCACCGACAAGTCCTTTACGGAGAAGTTGAACTCTTTATGGGACAAGAAATCAACCAAGTACCGCACATCTCGCCTCAGCCAGGGCTTCATCCTGACCCATTATGCTGCTGAGGTTGAATACTCCACCGATGGATGGTTGGAGAAGAACAAGGACCCCCTAAATGATAACATCACTCGCCTTCTTGCCGCCTCGACTGACAAACACATTGCTTCTCTATTCTCTGACTGTGCTGAGGCAGAGGACGATTTCGGAGGCGGAAGGAGCCGTGTCAAGAAGGGTCTGTTCCGGACTGTTGCGCAAAGACACAAGGAGCAACTTCACAGTTTGATGACACAACTTCACTCGACGCATCCTCATTTCGTCCGATGCATTCTTCCCAATCACAAAAAGAAACCAAAGCAGTTCAATGCTATCCTCGTCCTCGATCAACTGCGATGCAACGGTGTTCTGGAGGGCATTCGTATCGCTCGAACCGGGTTCCCCAATCGACTTCCATTCTCCGAGTTCCGTCAACGATACGAGGTTCTCTGTCTAAATATGCCCAAGGGCTACCTCGAGGGCCAAGCTGCGGCGTCTCTCATGCTCGAGAAACTGGGATTGGACAAGGCTCTTTATCGTGTTGGTCTTACGAAGGTCTTCTTCAGAGCCGGTGTCCTGGCTGAGCTTGAAGAGCAACGAGATGCGTTGATCACACAGATCATGGCCAGATTCCAGTCGGTCGCCAGAGGGTTCATCCAACGACGGGCGGCAAACAAGAGGCTCTTCCGAGCTGAGGCAACCCACATCATCCAAAGGAACTTCAACGTATATCTTGATCTCGCCGAAAACCCATGGTGGCAACTGATCGTCAAGATGAAACCTTTGTTAGGCACGACCAGAACCGCTGGAGAAGTGAAGAAGCGGGACGCCATGATCAAGCAGCTCAATGAGCAGATGCGAGTCGAGTCAGAAAATCGCACCAAACTTGAAGAAGAGCGCCGCAACTGCCATTCCGAGATGATGCGAATCCAGCAGACTCTCGAGAGCGAACGAGCCCTGGCGCTCGACAAGGAGGAGATTTTCAAGCGGCTGCAGCTTCGAGAGGCTGAGCTTGAGGAGAAGCTGGCCGGGGCCATTGAGGACCAGGAAAGGCTGGAAGACGAGTTGGACGAGCTATTGGAAGCCAAAAACAAAGCGGAACGCGACGTTGAAGCCCATCGCTCCTCGCTTGAACAAGCCGCGACCCTCATTGCTAAGCTAGAGGAGGAAAAGGGACGGCTCGCTGCAAGATCTGCAGAACTGGAACAGTCCCTCGAGGAGATGACCCAAATGCAATCAGAGACGAGCGAGAAGGAGGCTGCTCTCGAAGACGAGATCAGAATGATCCAGAGCCAGCTTTCCCTGAAGGAAAGAAAGGTTCAGGACTTGGAAGGCAAGCTTCTACAGGTCGATCAAGATCTCGAAGTGAAGCTTCATACAGCACAGAAGGAGCTTCAGTCTTCCAAACTTCGTGAATCTACTCTGTCTCGGGAGAATCGGGACATCCAGGCACAACTTACCCAGCTCTCCAAGACATCCACGGACTACGAGGACCTTGTCCGCCAAAAGGAGAGCGAGCTCTCACTACTTCGAAACGACAACAAGAAGTTTGAGAGCGAGCGACAAGCTTTGGAGGACCAACGGAAATCGCTCACTTCTGAGAAGGAGAAGACTGTCGCAAGATTCCGCGAAGTGCAAGCCGAGCTGGAGGCGATGAAGTCGAAACAGGCTCAGCTAGAGCGTGAAGCAGAGGATGCCAAGAAGCTACTAGAGGAACGGCTATCGGAGGATGCCCAGGCCGACAAGAACCGCGAGGTGCTTGATTCTCAGATCAAGGATCTCAAGGACGAGTTGTACAAGACGCAGATGGACCTCAGTCGAGAGCGCCAGTCTCGTGACGACGTGCTCCTCCTTGGCGAGCACAAATACCAGTCTCTCAAGGACGAGTATGACCATCTTAACGAGTCCAAGATCATCATCGAGAAGGAGTTGTATGCGCAACAAGACACTCTCAGACGGACAATGGAGGCCCGATGCACTGCCGAGAAGGAACGCGACGAGGCTCGACATGAGATCCGAAGACTGCGTGCCGCCAAGACAGTAGCCGAGGAAGCTCGAGCGCAGGCAGAGATCGCTGGTGAACGACAAGCTTCAATGGCGGCCCGCGAGCGAGAGCTGAGCCTTCGAAAGGACCTTGACGCCGCTCAAGAACGACTTCAGTGGTTCGAGGACGAGTGTGGCAAGCTCAACCATCAGATCGAAGATCTAAACAAGTTGATTTTGGAGTCTGGCGAGTTCGGGCTCAAGAATGATCAGGCCAAGGAGAGACTCGAGCGGGAACTTGTCACCGTGAAGGGCCGTTTGGTCGCTTCAGAGAACGATAACCGCGCACTGCTCAACAAAATACAGCAAAAGGGCCTTGAAATTGCCCGCTCGTCATCTCGTGCCAGTGAAGCATCTCGTGGCCAGATTCTCACTCTTCAGCGGGAGAAGGCCAAACTGGAGGAACACAACAACAAGCTGCACAAACAGCTAGGTGATTCTCAAATCGCCATTGCCTCTCTCGAGAAGAGGGCCGAGAAGCTACAGCTGAACCTCGAGGATCTTAGCCACGAGGTGGCCCGCGAGGTTAAGTCCAGTAGGAATGCGGAGAAGGCCTCCTCTACCTTCACTGCCCAACTTGCCGAGGCGAACCGAAACATTGAGTCCGAAAAGCAGCTTCGAACACAGGCCCAGACCACGGCCCGTACGCTTCAGGCATCTGTTGACTCCCGAGACAAGGAGCTTGCCGACTTGCGGTCTCAGATGCTCGATGTCCTGAGAACTGTCGATCCCGAAGTGCACATTCCCCCTCAGTCTGAAGGAAACGAGCAGGTTCTCCTCCAGAACTTTGACCTCGTCCGGAAGGTTGAAGAGCTTCAGCAGAGTCTTCGCATACAGACTGCAGCAAGGTCCAACGCAGAGCATCAGCTCGCCGACATGAGAGCCTCACGCCACGACACGCCCAGTCGTCCCAAGTTGGAGGAAATCCACCACAACGAGGCGCCATTCCAAGGATCCCCTACCCAGAAGCGCTCGGCTAAATTCCATGCGCGAAACAACTCAATCCCTACTACTCCTACTCGTCGCTTCCAGGACAACGATCACGTTCAAGATTCGACACGTTCAGATAGGACGGTTGATACCCTGAGCTTCAACAACAGGATGGATCTAAAGGCCGAGGTTGAGGAACTCCAGAACCAGCTTCAGCTCAAGGAAATGCAAAACCGGCACCTACAGAGCCAGCTGGATCGAAACACTCCGACCCCGGATTCATATGACGACCAGAGCCCATCGCTGCAGAGAATTCACAAGCTTGAGATGGTCAACAGCCGTCTTCACGAGATGCTTGATGACTCGTCGAAGAAGGTCTCGGCCTTGGAGAAGACGATCCGGTCTGGAGAGCTCTCTCTTCGCGATATCCAAACTCGATCGCATGAAGAGATCTTGGATGTCCTTAACAGCCAGGAGGAGTCTCGTCGTGCCCTGATCCACAGCCACAAGGACGCTGTGTCAGAACTCACTGACATCAAGGTTCACTTCGAGAAGCTGCGACGTGATCGGGCCACGGCAGAGGTTGAGCTTCGGGATGTGAGGTCTGATCTTCAGGAGATGGCATATGCTCGAGAGCAAGAGGCCCAAAGCCGCAACCAGCTGCTCCAAGAATTTGCTGATCTCCAGATCCGACTGGATGCTGAGACATCTAAGCTCGTCGACGTGACGTCAAGCCTGGACATCTACAAGAGCCGCGCCGATGAGTACTTCAGCAAGCTCGAGCAGGCAGAAATCGCTGTTCTGAAGGCCAGCCGCGCTGAGCAATTCGCCAAATCGCAAGCGAAGGAGGCCGAGGACAGCTACGCAGTGATTATGTCAGAACGCCAGAAGATGGATGCCAATCTTGAAGATCTCCAGCGCCAGAACCAGAGGCTCGAGGAGAAGGTTGAGGACATCTCGACCGACCTGGACGCAGTCACTCAGGCCAAGAAGCGACTCCAACATGAGCTGGAAGATTACCGCAATCAGCGCGCGATGGACATTGAGGACAAGGAATCAAGCATGGAGCAGACGCGTAGGAAGTATCAAGCCGAGTTTGCTACCCTGACCAACGAGCTTGACCTGGCCCGCGAGGAGAAGCTGTTCAAGCAGGCCGAAATCACCCGTCTTCGAGAGGAGCTCGACGACCTGAGGTCGAAGTGGGATGACGAGGTCCTGAACAGCTCTACTTGGTCCAAGGAGAAGTCTCGCCTCGAGTCGACCCTGGCCGATGTTGCGTCGTCTCGGGACGAGGCTGTCAATGCCCACACCGAAGCCCAGAGCAAGGTTGTTTCTCTGTTGTCGCAAGTCCGAACCCTTCGATCTTCAGTTGACGAGGTTACCACGGAACGTGATGCTTTGCTTCGCGAGAAGCGAAATGTCGAAGCCCGTCTCGAGGAGGCCAAGGCCGGCCTCGAGGACCTCGTCAAGGGCGACAGCCCGTCTCTGCGCAATGCTGCCAACATTGACAGGGAGATCCTTGACCTCAAGTCTAGCCTTGCCCAGCAGGAAGATATTGCCGCGGCTGCCGTGGAAAAGATGAGACGCGCCGAGGCCCTCGTCACAGAGATTCAGAAGGATGTGACAACTGAGCGGGAGTCGACTGCTCAACTCCAGAAACAGAAGGCTACCCTCGAGAAGAGCCTGAACGAGGCACAGCTCAAGCTTATTGACCTTGAGACCAAAGGATACTCGAGCGCGAGCCAGGACATCAAGTTCCTTCACAAACGAATCCAAGAGGTAAGCAGTGGCCCAACTCGTGGCTCCTTTTTTTACAGGCATAGCTAACAAGCAGCAGCTTGAATCTCAACTCGAGGATCAGGAGAACGAACGCAGCAAGTCCCAGCGATCTGTTCGAAACGTGGATCGAATTGTCAAGGACCTGCAAAGCCAAATTGATCGCAAGGACAAGCAGAACGTCCAGCTCTCGGAGGATGTCTCCCGAATGCGAGACAGGGCAGACAAGCTCCTGGCCACAATTGAGGAGCTTCAGTCATCCGAGTCTGACAACCAGCTCTCGGCCCGACGTGCTGAGAGGGAGCTGCGTGAAGAGAAGGAAAAGACGCTGCGTCTTGAGCGGGAGCTGCAGGGGTGGAAGAACCTGCGGAATGAGAAGGGATCAGGAAGCGTCATGGGCAGCGTCCGCAGTCGTATGGGCCCCTGGAGGGTCAGCGAGGGAGACGACACCTCCTTCATTGACGTGCCCAAGAGGAAGAGCAGCCTTAGCCGGGTGCCCAGCCTAACCAAGGGGTTTTTGTAAGAGCAAGATGAATCAATGGATAAGGGGTGGTGGGTATTGGGACAGGAGGCGTACTTGAGCATGGAGCGTCGTTCGCATTGTTTCGGGTTTTTTGGGTGTACCAACAAGACAGGGGACAAACAAGGCATGGGCTTAAGTCGGAATGTGAGAGAATTGGACGGGACCGTAATCGATATTTTCGCGTGCCTTTTTAATATGGGAATACGTAGCAATAATGAAGAACTGAGTAACGAGACCCGTCTTTGGCGTCATGAATTCCCTACCTCTTATTATCTGTCCTTCCGGTGACTCTGTTTGGGGGAGGCATCTTACCCTGGAGAGCCATGGATCACAGCAGAAATGGCCGCGAGCATTTAAGGGCTTGTATTGAGATGAAATGAGTGGCCTCTATAAGTCCTTCCTAGCGAAATGTCCATGTACTAGAGTACAAGATGACCGCTTTGTAGTTTTTTCTCTCTTTTATTTCATTTTTGGCGTTGTCGTGATAGCATCATTTTGAGCCTAATGGGGATCGACCTTTCTTTTTGGTTTCTTTCTATTCCATTTTCAACGTCATCTTCTTCCTTCGCCCCTCCATCCCTAGATATACATACACATTCCTCTTTCGTCTCGGGATTTTAGGCGTGAAACGGAATGGCCTGAGTTCGTAAAGAACCCATCGCCTTTAGTTGTGTCCAGGACACAGTTTTCGCAGAACCGAAAACACACCAGGCGTCTTGGAAAGAAAGGGACATGTTGTAGACGTTGGGATTATGCTCGATTTCTAATCGCTTGAAAAGAACCTGCATTCAAGGCATTGCAATAGCCATGGTAACCATGGTCGTTCGAGTCGCTCGCAACAGAAGTAGCATATTGTGTGTCCACGAATGCCCGCGGGTTGCAAGCAGACGGCTCGTCGAAGGTGCCCGCAATTCTCTGGTCGGGAGAATGAGAAGAAGAATGGGCATTGCCCTCAAAGACACGGCTTGCACAATTGGATTTCGTAAACTGACCTCTATGGGTCTGCCAGCTGTGTGGAGGGGAGTGTTCCGTCTGGCTTGCGTTCATTGCCATGAAATCAGCATGCGAAAAGCGAGCACCCTTCGTCCGAAGGCCGCCAAAGGTGGATACACTATCAGATTGCTGAGCCACCTTCTCTTTGGACAGGATTTGCTGAAGGGCCTGCTCAAGCTCTGGCGGAATCTCATCTCGATCCTCCAGCTGAGTCCTGGTGCGAACGTTGCTGGAGGCATCGAGAAAGTGCTCATCTCCAGCTGTAGTCTCCCAGAGAGGCACCGTAGGGTCGTAAGGATCGGCATGGGGACCCGGGAGAATGGGATTCATGCGGAGTCTGCAGCAAGTATGCTTGACTCGGTCCGTGACGTAGGCGCATCTGGTACCGCTGTCACGCAGGACACAATGATTCTTGTGCACGGCACCGCGGGGGCACTCGTGGAGGTCGTCGTCCTGAACATGATAATGCTCGGTAAACTCGTAGCCGCCAATAAAGGATGCAACGAGATCCAGGTCGGGATTCTTGAAGGCTGGACATGGGTCCAAGTTGCACCATTTCTGCTCCCATTGTATTGATCAGCATCTTCCGCAGATGACATAGCTATTAAAAAAAAAAAAAAAAAAGCGAATACATACTGCAGTAGGAGGAGTTCCCCAGGTAACGGTCAGATCTTCCTCTTCAACGTCGCTGATTGACTCGAGGCATTGTGAAGGGTATGAGATATCCTCGTCGCCAAACAAGAGACCACGGTCGGCCAAGGTGCTCGTTAGGGAATGCCATTGCTCTCGGAAAGCCTCAAATATGTCTCCCTTATCACCCCATTCGAGAAGGGAGTCTTTCTGTTTTGCCTGACCTGGCTTGGTCCAGTGCCCACTGAGCCAGACGAAAGTGACTTGCTCTGGCTTGGCAGCGAGCCATTTGACGTAGAGTCTGGCTATGGTGGTCACTTCACCGCAACTGATGCGGCGGTCTGGAGACACGCATGCTCCATGTAACGATCCGCTGTTTTTGCGAAGCCTGGGGATGAAGCAGAGATAATCGTATGATATTTCAAAGGTCGTGTATGTATCGACGTTAATCACGGGAATGTTCTTCGCCGTTTCATCAATACGTCGTCCTGTTTCGACCTCATCCGAGACCCAGACGCGGTCTCCTCGGTTATACTTGCACACCGTCTCATCCTCGTCATCCTGCGGAAGAGTCCACGATTCTCCATCACGAAGAATGACAGCGTGAGCTTCATCCATAAGGATCTTGTCGGGGAATTGATCTGTTTGAGAGGAGGGCATCGAAGCGTAATTTTGAGTCCATACCGTATTTTGGGGCTCCAAATCCGTCTGCTGGAGAACCAGGCTACTTTGAGGTTCGGCCGCGAACTCGCAAGGAGAACGGAGAAAGGTGGCTTCGAGTTGATGAGACTGAGAGCCGTTTTGCTCCCAGGCACGGATCACGTAATTTGTCGTCAAGTCGGTCATGTTGCCGGTTGAACTTGAACCGCGTTGTCTGCTGCTCTGGGAGGAATACAAGGAGAGATCAGGAGAGTATCGTAGGCAAGAGAAGCGTGCTCATCTGACAAGATGGTTAAGAATAAATGTCTGAGGATGTTCTGAAGAGGGGTAGGCGTACCTTACTTGAACACAGATCAGCCCTTATGCCAGCCTCAATACTGCGCTATGCGCATGTCTCTTTGAATGGGGCCCAAAGGCGCAATACCCAGCTGCTCACGGAAGACTTCGCGAACATTCTAACGTTGTCTTAGGCGGCTTGCTGCTCTAAGAGTTGCCACCAACCAATTAGGCTGGTCGTCTTCGTCAGACCTGCGGTAGTGAGCCGTCGAGTTGGTGCCATTGTCCTGGTCGGGGCTTGACAAGAATAGTATCTCTAGTAGGCTATGATGGCAAGAATCCCAGCAGCTTAGGAGCAACGAGCACATACTGTGAGTGGCTAGGCATGCGCCTCTTACTTCCCCGAGTGAGACCTACCCACCTTGCTCATAGAGACAGAGATGAACAAACAATATCGAGTGGGCCGAATTTTGCTTTTTCTTCTGCCTCGAGGGCTGTCTTGCGAGACCACAAAGCCTGAGAACGAGACTAGTCATCGTGGAGGCAGCAGACGTCGTTTACCTGATGCGTACAGTTAAAAGAGGTGTCGCGACAATGGATCCCTTGGCCCTTTTGACATGCGTTGGACTGTTCCTAAGGGGGTGTTCCAAGCACACCATCCCCTGAAGGTGGTCATGTTGTCACTTGCAGGCTATCGTGACAGGGGGTTGCCTGTCGCCCAAGATCCCAGTGAGAGGAATACCAACTGAACGCCCCTTCGGCCAGTGGCCGCTCAGTCAGCTCTCAGGGTTGCAGTGGCACTTCGTACTTTCCCACTGATTCCTCCCGTCGTGAGTCCCCTCGAGCAAACAGCCAGGGGAACCTAAGGCAAAGAAAAGGGTTCAGGTGTGAGCTGGGCTCTGACGTGCTGTGCCGCAGCGTGGCCTAAATTCCGCAGACCAGGAAACCGGGTTCTGTCTTCGTTCGTCTGAACAAACTTGCCACAGTCTGTGGGTGTGCGAGAAGGTGTGAAAACGGACGTAGTAGTAGCAGTAGCGTTTCTTTCAGATACCAGTTCCTGCTATTGAATGCCATAATCGAACGCTAAAGTGGTGGTGAGATGGTCGCTGTTATTACGTCGCTCCCAACATGTCTCAAACCAGCGAAACGTGCCGTAGTAGTGACTTAGATAGTGTACATGCGCATCCGAACACACGCCCTCATAGCCAAGAGGACAGTCAGTCGTTCGGGGACCGCGAGACCATGTGGCCCGTTCAATCCTTCTTCTGCTCGCTAGTCTTCAGTTCTTCGTCCTTCTTTCCTGGTGTCTCTGGCGTCTGCATGCCCAAGCGACCCATCAAATCTGCCATCATTTCTTCCATCTGCGCTTCGTCCTCCGGGCTCACCAGACCTGGCCGTCGGATTGCCGCTCGGCTTCTGGCTTGCAGCTCCTCCACTGAGCTGATATCAAACCCCCAGGACAGGCCCCCGAGCAACATGATACCGAAGCTCATGACATTGAGGGTTGCCAACCCCAATGCTTGCGCTGCCAGTTGGGACCGATCTGTCGAGTCGAACTTGACAGGGGTGCGGTTGGATGAGTAGAACCTGGGAAAGGACGCAACCTGCCTTCGTATCACGGAGCGACGTGCTACAGCTACTGAAGCAGCCATGCATCCCACCCCCGCGAAGAAGAAGCCTAGCTGTTTGAATTGGCGCGTCCATGATGGCGCAGGTAATGTCTCTTGACGGGTGTTGGTAGGTGTTTGAGACGAGGCTGGGCTAGCGGTTCCAGACATGGCGAAAGTGGCCGCCATTGAGTAGCGGGCTATTGATGATAATAGTGAGGAGGGCGTCTTCAGCTCAGTAGCGCCTCCAATCTGTCACGAAGTGCTTTTGACTTGGTCGTTGCGTCGTTTTCGAGAGAGGCTGAAATGGCAATCTTCCCCAGTGAGATCTCGACGATCACAAATGGAGACCCCGATACAGGCATAAGGGCACCCCGGCACTAAGCCTATTATTCTTACGTGCATAGCTCTAACTTGGGAGGTAAGGACCAACTTCCACCCGCTCAAACAACCATCCATCCTCTTCTATGCGACTCAAAGTACTTCGTACAGGCCATCCATTGCACATGACTGCTCGCCAATGTACGCGCGAATCTAGCCACGCGTCGATGCCAAGAATCACGGCCTGAGCGATTGTTTCCACCAACAAGCCTGCATCTGCACTTTCACGATTCTTGTTAAGTAACGAGAACTTGATGCTGCCGTTGTTCCTGGTTAGCATTGCGAGAATCATGCAGCAGAGGCGGGTCGGGAAGTAAAACATGGCTGAACTCCAATAAGGCACTTTGCAAGACAAGTGGCCAAAGTCCAATGCAGGGAGAGTTAACAAATCTCATTCGCAATCTCGGTCCACCAACAACTCGCAAGATGAACTATCCTCGAATCGGGTTGCATCCGAGCCCTTCTCTCCTCCATCGCCACCACTCAGAGAACTTCCTAGTCTTACAGCTACATGTGTGGGTTGCCCAATTGACTCTAGCGTCAGAGGAGCCGCGTTCGCCATTGCTTTCCCAAGGTGCTGAGGCTGATTATTGCGGTTGAGATTGATGTAGTCAAGTTCTTCCCCTACAGAATCCTGCCGTTAGTCACGAAAATGTAACAAGCGAGTAGGAAAAGGCACTTACCAGTCCTGCCGTACAGATTGCTGACAATGGGTGCGCCACATCTCATAGGGTTCCTGACGAACCGGGGGATGATTGACCTTTGGTTCAGGGGAACATTCCATTTCGGTATCCTGTCTGCCGGCGCCGTAAGCCTTGCCCGGCAGTGGCCCTTCATCTGAAGGCTTTCGTACGTTTTGGCGTCGTCAATCGAGACTGTTCGGTCAAACGTCTCGCGGACGACCTCATCTTCATATTCGGCGACGAAATCGTGAAGGTCGCCAGGATAGAGAAACTGAAACAGGGAAAGCGCGACAAACATGCAGCACTGAATGGCTCTCTTCCTTCGATAAACTATCGTTGCGCGTTTCTCGTTCTGCAGTTCCATGCGTTCGTACTTCAACAGGGTTGCATCTGAATGAGACGTTTCTGAGGGCGGCCTCTCGGGAAGCGTCCAGCCCTCCAATCCCCTCATGTGAGTGATGTTTTGGGCTGCGATAATTGCTTTTCGTGTGCTCTTCAAAATGCTGATGATTTGCGCGGTTTCGACCTCTATTGAGCCATGGTCGGCCTTCATCTTCAGGTTGGAGAAGATGATGGACGATTGAGTCATAACTCGGTACAGTTCGCTGAAGAGCCTGTCGAGTTCAGGATAGCGTTCCTTCTCGAACTGGTCAACATGCGATGTTATCCAGCTCCTGAAGAGTGCTTTGAATCGATGGACGGTTCGGATGAGACGAGGTGTGGGTGTGACGACGACTTTCTTAGTGGGCTTGCCCTGTTCGGGAGTCTCGCCCAAGGCCCATGCAATGATTTGAAGGGCAAAGGTGGCCTGCATGATGGAAGGCAAGGGTGGCGATGGACCTGTCAAGATCGAGAGAGATGCGCCGATGTCACCTCCTCGTAGGATCTGTCGGCCCTCGAGATCTATATGTATCGAAAGCCAAAGCCAAGTGGCAAGTGTCGCGATTGCTACCCCAGATCGGTCCTTCAGTCATTCTCTCCTCCAGTAGATACCTATGTCTCAAAAGCAATTAGCTCCACTGGCGCGAGCAGGGGGTCTTGGAGGAACACGGCATTCTCACAAGCCCTTCCTGACAAGGCCCGTGTACCAAATTCAACCTCCAATTTGGTGTCTGGGGGGCGTCACTGTTCGAAGTACCTGCGCCACCTACGGGGAAAGGAGACTTCAGATGCATCGAGTCAGAAAAGGAAGTCCTTAAGTTGATGCTGGTCGATATTGGGGGCGGATGCTGACTCTGACACCTCTTTCCCACTTCTCGAGCATGCACAGAAGAAACAGAGCTATGACTAAGGGATGCATATGGTCGTCTACCTGGGCACCAGAGCTACCTAGGTACCTTAGGTGTAGAGACTCGCTCGATAGTAGCAAGTTGGGCAGAGCCAGTAGCATGCACTTGGTACCGCCGGGATACGACAACAGACACTGTACACAAGGCAAGATAATTGCTCAGGTACCTAGGCAGGCAGTTGCAGCATGGATTCGTTGCCCCAATGGCGGCTGAGCAAGCAAGACATTCACTTCCACCCACCCACACCAACGTGCCGTCTCTGGAAGACGTTCGGCGTATTCCGTGCAGCACCTCGATTGCAGCCTCTTCAAGTACGCGGCCATGCAGGTCTAATTAAGAGTCCCACAAAAGCAACGGCATCACACATTCTGGTGCCCTTGGCCTCATTTGAAGTCTCGCTCAATGGCTGCGACTCTACGAGCCATGCATTTGCCTCCTTCCAATCGAGGACAAATCGGGTCCTTCACTTCAAAGGAAGGAGCGGATTCTTGTAGTGACAACATCATCAACGTTGGCTCCTGCCATACACACTGCCTCGTATCTGAACCCTTCCATAAGCCCAGAAGATGCATTTTGCGGGGTCCAGATGCATCCCCCACCTAATTACAAGGGTCCTTCCCTCCAACAACATCCGCATTCCACTCTATCTCCCTCCCTTCGCATCCTCCGAGCCTCGTTCTTGGCAAAACACTGAGAAGCATCAACAAGCCTGAACCGATTGTCGATCCGGAAACCCTCCTGTGATGCCCATTTACTAGCGCTGCCGATCTCGCATCCGATTTCAACCTGGTACGTCCGGCGTTTCTTAGATGTCCCCCGATGACCAACGCCTCACCTACGACCATATTTCCACCATCAGCGAACGTCACGTCCCTCCCTCCCTAGCTTCAGGTCGGACTCATGTTTGCTACATCCCGTACTGGGGTCGCGGTCGAGCGACCAGCCGCTTTTTTGACCATCTACCTTCTATGTTGGGCGACCAATGGGCCACTTGTTTGCACAAACAACCTCAGTCTCCCCTTCAGGACCTGTCACAGCTGGATTCTAAGGCCAAGGAGAGCAGGGTGCGGTTAGGTCATTGCCTCCAGTCTCAAAGCTCAGCTTGATGCATAGACGTGTTTGCATCTTCCCGAAGTTCCCTCCCGCTGCGGCCGATGCCCCGACGGCTTTCAGATCCAGATTCCAGCCTGCCCACGGTTGATTGCCCTCCCTTCCGTCCATCTCCCAGCTTTCCGCACACTCTATTCACCCCGATGCCCCTACCTCGACTTACATCCCAGCACACCCATGCGATGCCACTCAAGATTAGGCTCCAGCTACAAAGTTGAGGACTAGTAATCCCTGTCATATCTTCCTCCCGACTCCAAATGCTGTGGTCTGGCGATCAACAATATTCAACCTGCTTGCATGATCCACCGGACGCGATAAAGCCCAGGAACTAACGCAAAGCCAGGCATATCGGGGAATTGTGATTTCGTCCCACCCATCTATTACTCGTCGTTGAGCGTTTCGCCTTCAAGTCGGCTCGAAAACCATGCCTAAGCCCAAGGGCTCAAAGGGGTCCAAGAAGACCCCAGCTGAAGCCCCTCCTCAGCCAGCCCCTACCATCCCGTCATGGCCAGCTTTCAAGCCGCCATTGCCCATCGTGGATCTGACTCCCCAACCACATCCCGCAACGCCAAATGTCATCCTGCTCCCGTCCTTCTTTCCCCGCAATCTCTGCCGAGACTACGTGACTTTCCTCAAAACCTTGCCACTGCAGACAACGCCCACTCGCCCCAAGCGTGGCGAGGCTGTCAGAGTCAATGACCGCTTCCAAGTCGATGACTGCAACCTCGCACGCCGCCTGTGGGAGGAGACGGGCCTCCGAGATGCATTGTTGGAGTATGAGAATGCCCAGGATGTCTGGTAAGTACCTCCAAACCCGGTTTTCAGCTAGACAAGGACCAAAAACCGCACTTCTCCTGCAGCTTTCATGCGATCCTTGTCCCGCAAACTCCTCTGATTCGTATTCTACCAAGCACGTGGGGACTTACCATTCACGTATTGACTCAAAAAGCAATGTGAACGGTTACACAACTTTGGTCTCAAGGCGCTGAAATTGCCAACTGACGGCGCTTCCAGGGGCGGTGAACTCGTCGGACTGAATCCCAACATTCGTGTCTATCGATACTCCAAGGGCCAGTACTTTGACTGCCACTGTGCGTCACTTTCAGCTCCTATGTTTGTCTTTGCTTGCCACTTCATCCGTTTTCTGATTCTCTTTGTTTCCCTCTATCCGCCCCATCTCAAGTTTGCTTCCATCCGTTCGGTCCATGAAACCAGACTCTCGGCGTCCACTTCGAAGGCGTCTTAACTCGGAAGACTACTGCCTGTTTACTCCTGGACTGTATTGCCTGGTCCCCGACTCACGAACCAACCTATGACTTATCACGTTTAGATTATGCATCGTGAACGCCACCTTCACACCGCCTCACCTCCCCCTCGCATATCCTTCCACGCCCCGTTACGATGTGCCTCCTTCACAATTCTCTGCTTGACTGACCGTCCATTACCTAAACCTAGATGACGATTCTAATAACCTTCTATTGTCCCTGGATAAGCCTACTCCGGTCAAAACAACGTGGACGTTACTATTATATCTAACTTCCGCCGCTGAAGGCTGCGTGGGAGGCGAGACGGTATTTTACCCTCACGACCGCAAGTCCCCAAAGGAGGAAATCGTCGCACCCCTCGAGACTGGCATGGTCCTCCTGCATAAGCACGGGGACGACTGTCTTCTCGTAAGTTCCCCCTCCCCTGTTGAGAATGTTGTCTCTTTCCTCCACGGCAAACAATGTCTCTTTTGTCACTTGCATGGCTCAGTCCCCTAACTTAACCTCTTCTAGCATGAGGGAAGAGAGGTCACTGCTGGTGAAAAATGGATCCTTAGAACAGACTTATGTGTTAGAAAATGATCGCCAAGCACCCCACGGTTGGATGCCGTGCGGAAGGTGCTACGCCAGGCCTACTAGACTATCGCGTTCCTTCAAATTCTTTGTTCTCTCTCCAAAGCCTCGAAATCATCCATATCTCGATCTCCACCTTGCAGCTTCTAGCATCCTAACGCCTTCCGGTCACTTCTCGAATCGTCCCAGCCCGCATATGCAGCCCGTTTGCCCAGTCATACTCGTTCTTCCCGCTTCACCACTCACTCCTCCTCGTCGCCAATTAGGCGTGCTAGTAGGTCCATGGCGTTCTCTTCTGGCGTCAGTGTCTCACATGCGGCCGTTTGTGTGCCCTCACGGTCCTCGCCATTGAACCCAGCACTGTCTTGGCCACTGTCGTTGGAAGCCTGCCCGTGGCCTCCGCTTACTTCTGTCTCCCTGTCGTCTGAAGCGGAAGGCCCAGGCGAGCTCACCTCTGGATCGTCAAACAGGGTAAGCGGTTGGCCCTGATGGATGACAGTTCCGTCTGGCAAGTGGGCTTGGACGTCACCCCCCAAATCGGGCGGCACAAGTTCCGTCGCTTCGATGTTATTCTGGAGACTGGCATCCTCTGCTTCTTCGCCGAAGAGTGGCACTGAGCGCTGCGTTCCCTTCGGGCGGATTGGCATCTGCGACGACTGTCTTGACTTGTCTTTACCCCCGGCCAGTCGAATCATAGCCCAATGGAAGATCCAAGGGAAACTGATCATTGGTATGGCACCCGTATTGGACTGGGGCGCCTGCATGACGCGGCCCTCATCATTTCCCGGTCCTTGGTCGCCAGTGTAAAGTGCAGCCTTAGTCTCCTCCTCCGTCACAATGTACATGGCCGCCACAAAGCGATCAATCATCTCGGTGTGCTTTCCACCTGCTGCCTCATAGCAAAGTTCACGAAATCTTTGCCTCAGAACGTCGAACTCATGGCCGAGATCCTCCTGTCGCTTGTAGTCGGACCCAACGATGGGCTTGGACAAGGCAAAGCCGGTCCACAGCTCAAACTCCGTCTGGAGGTCATACTGGCTGAGCAGCCTCCGCACCGAGGTGTCATATTGCGCTTTGATCTGTCTTGCCGCTTTAAGCAGTTCCGCATTTGGCTTGATAGTCTCATGTTTGATGATTCGCCGGTCGAAAGGACTATCCCAGATAGGTTTGAACTGAACACAGTTGTGGACCACCTTGTCGTAGATGACTCCGAGGGCTTTGTCCGAGTGATATGAGCTCCTCTTCTCCATGAAGTGTGGCCACCTCTGGGGTTGCTGATTCCGTCTGAGCACGGCTGGTTTTCCAGTCTTGGGGTAGTCAACTGCTTGGGAGTGGAGATTTGCCAACTCGAGACCTAGAGTGAATGTTAGTCGATGAAGCAACAAAGCTTTGAGAGTTGAGTGCCTACAGATGGGCGAAGCTGGTCCAAACTTGTCGGCCATTGCCAGATGGGAGACAGCAATCAGGGGCAGACGATCATTTTTCATGTACTTGACGAAGAAGTCCCTGAGATCGTCGACGTTGACATCACGATCCAGTTCCTCCGGTTTCGAGCCCGTATAGTCCATTGGTGGATGGTTCCAAACTCGAGGCATCAAGTTTTGATCCCACATGACGAAGAAATCGTCGCCATCGAGGTCACCTCCAGACAACATGTTGGGAACCGGCCGATCTCCCCCGGATGGGAAGACGACCACATCTTTGAGGTGATGTAGCTTTGGCTCATCCACCGCTTCGACAATGCGAATGTCTCCTGGGTGCAGTGACGGGTTCCGGCCCACGAGGCATACCCCTTTGATGACTGTCGTCCTGTCGTATTCCTTGCAATCGGTGATCTGGATGAAGATTTGGGGCAGTTGACTGACGTCTTTTTCCCCCGACCCTTCCGTAGCGCAGGAGTGACCCCTGAGCGACCCCGTCTCGTCAACACACCCAAGCAAAAACGCGCTCCTCTCGACATGGATTCTGGCCTTTTCCTTGAGTAGCTTGAGAGACCATGATCGCCACAGATTGAGAATGTTGACGACAAACGGTTCTTGTACCTCGTCCGTCTTGAAACCTGCTTCGAGCAGCTCAGCTATTGCCAATGTAGTTTGGTTCTCATCAACGAGTTTCCTGAGCATTTCGATGGCCATTGCATTATCATGCATGGCTCTTTCGTACGCACGCAACTGTTGATCGAGTAGACCAACGAACGATGGGATGGGCACCCCGAGACTTTCAAGAATAGTAATTGTCTGTCGGTTGAGCGTCGCTGTTGCAAATCTCGCGCAGCGGATGATTTCAAGGCCGTTGAATTCTGACTTGAACTTTTTCTGAGACGCCCTAACGTGGACTTCGGTTCCCTTTGCATCCGGCCAGGCTGTCAAGACACCTTTGCATCCTCCCATTCGAAATTGGAAGAGGGATGGCCTTTCGAAGATGTCGAGGTGCATGTCCTCGATGACCATTTGAGCGACAAACGGGGATATCTTGCCGACCCCGTCAGTGAAACAATACCCGTTTCTCTCAATATCAGGAATTGGTCGGATAGTGGGAACATTTATGCCTCTGATCTCACGAGTAGTCGACAGACACTGGCCAAGTCGTGCAGAGTACTTGGCTACGACCTTGATGTGATCGAAGTTGCCCATCCACTGTCGGATGTCGTCGCACGAGATATGCTCAGTTGGGCAAAAGAAATAGGCGCCACTTTGTCGCAGTTGGGAACTTCCAAAGGCCAGAAATTCATACACCCTCTCTCCAATTCTGATACCTTGGTAGAGAGTTCGAAGCATGCGTTTCCAAATCTCGTCATTCTGGTCCTTGTTTACCTTGATACGTCCCTGTTCTCCCTCTTCGGCGAATTGGATTCGCAAGAAACGATCATGGGTATTGTTGTACCGTCGCAAAACACGGTTGGACATTTCCACAGTCGGAGTGCTAAAGCGTATCGTAGTGGGAGTGATGACTGCCTTGCGCATAAGTGCACAATAGTAGGGGACTCTGACGTCTGGGAAGTTGGAACGAGCCTCTGGGTTCTGGAATAGATACATAGGATCCTTGACCGGCTCATCCTGGTCGGCCACGAACTCAAGCATGAGTCTCGCCTTCGTAGGGTCTGCGCTGGCGAGTTCTTTGAGGAAATCGACTGTGATGCTGTGTTCGTCGAGGAGGCCACGCGAAATACATACCTCAAGCTGGTACTGAACTTCGAATGATACCTGGGTCACGGGAGAGGTCGAAAGTGCAAGGAGGTGCAGGGCATTCGCTTCTTGCATCCGAGGATATTCGAGGAGATTCCACATCTGTGGTTTCTCTGCCTGAGTTGCCGTGAAGCCATCACAAATGCCGCTGACAACGCCGAAGTCATCAAGTGAATTGATGAGCTGCTCGATTTTCCCATCTCCCTTCGGGCCGAGAATCAATCGAATAGTTGTCCAGCGGCCAATATCGATGAAACCGGAGTCATTGTACTCGGTATACAATGCGAGAGGGTGTTTCAATGGGCTCCCTACTTGATGAACAATGTCGGTTGCGCGATTCCACACTTCGGATGCATCCCAGCTCTTGGCGTCGTCCTCAAAAGTCCTTTCCACGTCCCGGCGTCGCCAGTAGTATCGGGGAGGGGTCTTGAGCGATACGACAAGGTCGACATTCTGGTCTTTGTCGGACGATTGAAAGGCATGTCTAACCTTTGAGAAGTCGATAACAACTTTATAGCTTCGCATGTATTTTCCATGGCCAGTGGAAGGTTGAACCTCGATTGGAAAGTATGCAGTAAGCAGCTTTAGCTTTAGGTTAACTTCTCCCCTCAGAGAATTGCCGCCAGCAGGTACAGAAATCGACTTCATGACCTTCATGCTGTCGAAATCAACTAAGCTCCCAAACTGAAGGGCGAGTGGGTGGATGCCTGTCTTGATTGGATAGTGACGGTCTGCAGAAACAGGACTCTGGATGGAACATTGAGGGATTGCCTTCCAAACTGAAATGGTGATTGGAAAGCCATTGGGATGCTTGCGGCCATCATTGTGTGGAACATTGTATGAGCCTGTCTCCCAAAAAGCTCTCCTCGGGGGTGGATCGAATTTGATTCTGGCGGAGGGTGTCCCGGCCCTGTCGCGACCCTCAAAGATTTCTAGGAAGACGATTTCGCCCTCGTGGGAGAACCACTGCCAGAGGTTGGCGGTGGTGACCTTGGGTGGGAGGTCGTCCAGTCGAAGACTCAATTCGGGCCAGGTTTGCCATGGGGAAGTAGGTCCTCGGTCGGCGGCGTTGTGTCTCTCGCGAAGCCTCTGAGGACGCCTGTAGGAGAAGGGGGGCCGCGGCATGTCGAGTTCCAGGAAGCCGCCTGTTGGTCCCTCCTCTGGTGTCGAGCAAAAGAGATCGCACCAACCGTGATGGCTGGGCAGTTGGATAGATGTGAAGGTGGCGGATGAAACGTCGTGTCAAAATGGCTGAACCAAGCTCATGAAATTTCGGCCAAGACCAAGAAAGAAGCGATGAGTAGGTATGGTATGTGGTAGAAAGGTAAAAAAGGGGGGGAGGTAAAGAGATAGAGGGAAGAGAAGGAGATGGGAGAAGGAAAGAGGTGAAGGAAAGAGGTGAAGGAAAGAGGCGAAGGTGCGATGTGCAAACTACCTTCTTCTTGAGCTCTCCCAGAAAGTAGCCGTGATTCAAGGCCAACCATGAACTCCTAGCCCCTAAGGTCTTTGTTTGTGTGTGTTTACCCAAGGTAGATCCAAGCACGGAGAGACGTGAGGAGATGGGAAGTTGAAGGGATTGTAGATGGAAACGAGGGCTGAGAAGGTGGTTGTTTGTTTCTGTGCGGAAGGTGCCTGGCCTCTGGCTGCAACTACCCGAATTGATTCCACGAGTGTTCATCCAATGAGTCCTTGGGCGAGTTATTTTATCTTGTCCTTTTATTCAAGACTTCTACCAATTCCTATTGGCAGCAAACATCACTCCCGCCATTTCATGCTCCGTCTAATTGGAAGCTTGTGCAACTCTCCGAGACGCACTCGGGCAATCTTGTCAGACCATCCAATGCATTCAGCCTCTCTTCTAGAAGAAGAGTATTCGCTTTGTGTCTATGATAACCTCTAGTATGCTGCCCCCCTTCTTCACTCGATAATGCTCATTCCAATCCAGTCTCTAGTTATCCATTATGCTCCCATGCAAACATCAAATCATGTCTCGGTAATCATTCGCCCCTTTTAAACTCCCTTGGTCAACTCATCTCGAATCTTCCTCACCGGCGAGACCGCCTTGTCCGAGCCCGGGTACTCGATGCCCATCCACGGCACATCCATAATCTTGCCAGGGTTCATGACCCATCGCGGATCCAACGATCCCTTCACGGCGCTCATGACTGCCAGCGTCTCCGGCCCGACTTCCCACAGGAGACTCTCCTTCTTGCCCCAGCCGATGCCGTGCTCGCCCGTGCATGTGCCCTCCATCTCCAGCGCCCGCTTCACCATGTTCTTGACGCACGTTTCCACCTTCTCACGCTCGCCCGGGATGTCTTTGCTGTACATGATGCTCTCGTGGAAGTTCCCGTCGCCAATATGGCCCAGGATGCTCGCGAACAGGCCCAGGTCGTCCATTTCTTTCTTGCTCACCTCGATAATGTCGGCCAGCCGGCTAAACGGCACCGCTACATCAGTGCTCCAAGTCTCTTCACCATTCTTCCTCAGCGAAAGCATCGACCAGAGCGACTCCTTTCGAGCCGACCACAACAGCTTCTGCTCGCGCTCATCCCGCGCAAACTCGAAGTTGCCGCCCTTGTTGGCAGCAGTGATCTTCTGGACACGGTTAATGGCATCTCGGACGCCCTCTTTCGTCCCACCAAACTTGAAGAACAGCGTAGGCTGCTCCTTCCAGACGCGCGGGGCCGTTGCGCCGCCCAAGTTGACGACCTTCATCTGCACTTCGTCCATAATCTCCATAGCGGCGATGGGGACGCCCGTCTGCATAACGCCTGCGGCCGCGGCTGCTGCATCGCGAATGCTGGGGAATGTGACGACGGCGACCGAATACTCTTCTGGGACTACGGCAAGTTTGAGAGTTGCTATCGCCGAGTCAGTTCAAAAGCGACATCTAGCGAGAGGGGTCCTTTCGGGTCAGCTACCTTCAGTCACCAGGCCCAGGGTACCCTCAGAACCGACGAAGAGAGAATTGAGGTTGTACCCAGCAGAAGACTTCCTGGGCCTCCTTCGGGTCTTGATAATACGTCCATCCGCAAGAACAACAGTCAAGTTGATGACCCAGTCCTTCATGGTGCCGTACCTCACTGCGTTAGTCCCAGAGCAATTGGTTCCGATCATGCCTCCGATCTTGGCGCTCGGGCCTGCGCATCAGTCGTGTTAGTCCTTTCAGCTCGATATGAGAACGATATCTGTCAAGAAAGAATTCTTCCGTCTGCTCAATCTACTCCTAAACTTACCAGGGTCGATAGGGAAGAAAAGACCGGCCTCCATTTGAGCCAGCTTGGCATTCAGATCCTGCCAGCCAATGCTCGGTTGGACCACAATATCCATGTCCTCCTTGTTGAACTCGACAATCTGGTTCATGTAGGAAAAGTCAACGCTGACTCCTCCGTAAGGAGCAGAGAAGTTTCCTTCCAGACTAGAACCACCAGAGTAAGGGATAATGGGCACGCGATGCTCGTGGCAGATGCGCGCAATGATGGACACATGCTCCGTCGTCCGCGGGTATGCCACAGCCACAGGCAGCCTGTCCAGGTTCACTGTTGACCACTCGGAATAGCCGTGCACGCGCAAGTCCTCCGAGTCTGTTGAGATGATGTCCTCAATGTCGATTTCCTTTTCAATGTTTCGAATGGCCTGCAAGACTCGTCAGTTATAGACTTCAATGGGGGCGATTTCCCCTCCAAGGGCCTTCCTTGTTGACTTACGTCCTCCATCTCTGGCAAAGTCGCATAACGAGATGTAGACTTGCCAAAGAATCCTTTTCCATTGTCATTCGCGTTCAATCCAGACGCAAGACCCCAGCCGATAGCGCCAGCTCCTGCAGCCACAGCGAGAACCTTCCGACCGGACCACGCCGAAGATTGGCTCGACGCCGTCGGCCGGGACGTGGACACCTCCGGGCCCGGCCTCGGAGCAGTCGTTGCAAAACCACGACGGGCATTGCTGGACCTCGCAGCGCCGCGACCCAACAGAGACCGAACACGACACCTCGCCGACATGATGAAGTGTTTCCGGCTTAGTTTTGCCAAGTTCAATTGCAGTGTTGTCGGTGTTCGAGTGGTGGTGACGGGTGCTCCGAACCGATTCTTCAAGAACGACCCGCAATTGGCAGTCTAGTGGGACCAGAGGTTAGATCAGATAACCCGCAACGGCCGTCCAGTGCCTTTTTCACCTTTGGTTTGTTGGGCTCCGCTTTGAGGCTTTTGCGACGTTGTCGTCGACTTTTTTTTTCTTGTGCGCCACCCCTCGCAAGGATGATGAATGCGGCGCTGGCTGGGAGAAACTTGTTGTTTGCGTTTTGCGATGGGATCTGCCAGGACCGAGAAACCGTAGATGGATCTCCCGTAGCTTTTCTGCAAATTCAGCAGCCGGCTGACGATGTTGGCCCTTGGTGTTGAGGTGGGTTTTTTGGAGAAGGGATGCCGAGGCAAGTAGCAACAAAACAAGCACGCACACACCCTGGCTCTCTCTTCGACACGAGGCAGAGGAGGAAGAAGGGAGAAGGGGGACTGGTTTAGTGCTCTTTAAAGGAAACAAAAACAAGCCACGAACAGAGGCGAGCGGGAGACGGCTCGGGTCTAGAAGGCGGAAATCGGAAATCGGAAACACGGCCACCATTGGGGGGAGGTACTTATATACCTTCGTTTGTTCATCCCTCCTCGCTCACTCACTCACTCGAACTGGCCTGGTCCTAGTTTCCCAGTCTAGCCACATAGTCTGTTAAAATCCCATCCAACGGCAACTGAACAGAGACGCACTGAATTATCGCGATACGCGGGGGCTATGGCTGGTTGTTCTGGTCGTTCAGAGTGGAGATTTTGGGGGCATGGAGGGGGGGGCCCTTGGGAGATCCCCGTCTTGTTGGTTTTCATTGGGGAACCCAGTGAGGATGCTAAGAGGGCTCGTCTTTATTCTTAGCCTTGGGTGATGCAATCAACAAACAGTGGTCCCAGAAAATAGACGTCTTCATGAGCAAGTCATGAAGGTCCGGTGTTTTACCCCGTCCGACTTCCGGACAGAGGAAGGTAAGTGGGCACACGACATTGAGGTGAAGAAGCCTCCATGTGTTTTCAATGAATCAAAAGCTCTCGCATCACACCAAGCAGTGTATCAATCTTCTGCACCCTAACTTACCTGGGATGATGGTGTTTTGCCCAAAAATGCATCCCACCCACGGTCCACTCCTTCTTGTTCCCATTTCTCCACCCATGTCGCTCGCGTGCATTTGGCCTTGCAGATTGACCTAGGTAATGCCGGACGGCCCAATGCTTCTTACCTATTCGACCAGGCCAAACACCATGCTTCCCTGCTTTGCCTCCTACGTATGTACTACTTCGTACGTAGTGAGCTGGACCTCGCAGGTGGAAATCCGCCCCCCCTTCTTCATATGCCCGATGGCGCATCACGAGGGCGTAGCAGACACAAATATGCAACCCTTCCTTCTTGTACAGTACAGTACGGACATATTTCATATAGTTCTATCCTGCCTGCATGATGCTACTTATGCACTCCAATTCACATGTACATGTGGCGCCTCGTGTTAGTCAAGCAATTCCCAGCCTCATGCCCGTGAGCTACCTACTTAACCCATTTCCCCTCCCCCTGCAGCTAACAACTCCGGGCCAGTTCAACCTAAACCTCTCCACCTCCACGTCGTGCTGCCGCTCTGCATCTGTCACGGCCCATAAGTGTAAGTGAGGGGAGCGAATCGCCGTCGAGATGATTCTGGCCTGCTTGGAAACTGCATTTGGACGAGTGGAAGCTTGCCAGCTTGGGGGCGGGTCTAGCTGTCTTTACTTTTTGTGGGCGTCGTGGGTGGCTTGCCGGCTGTTTTGAGCCTCGACGACATGCCGTTGTTGTTTGTGAGATTTACCGGCGCAAATGTAACTTCTCATGAGGAAAACGAATTCCCCATCTTTTTCGGCTCCGTATGGGCGTGGGGTTGAAAGGGGCCAGCTGGAAACTTGTAGGAGATCCAGACCTGATTGAAAGCAACAGGACGTGTTGGACAGTAGCAACTTGGCATTGGCAGCAATGCACAAGGGATCTTTCTCTGCTCCTCTCTTCTTTCCGGTCTTTGCCACATGCAGGCTGTCTGGTCAAATGACCGTAAAGAGAATTCCGGGGAGTAGAGCATCTGGATTTGCTTGGCTGATCGACCCGAGTAGACGATGCATCGGACGGAACGTGACCACCCACGAGACTAGATGCAATTCCCTTCGCCCATTCAGTCCTTTTCCCATTGTATGTACATAACTGTTCTTTTTAGAGTCTCAACCATAAGCAAAGCAAGTCTAGTACGTACATGGGTACATAATTCAGCCTCCCCTCCACCACCGTCTTACACATCATATGTCATATTCCCCCCTTTCAAAATGCCTCACATGAGCTATCAAAATTTCCAAGCATCTAGAACAGGAACTCTTCTCCTCCCTTGTCCTCTTTCCTTTCCCCTGAGGACATCCTTGATCCTAGCGACTCGAAAAAGCTAATTGCCCTGTTTTCCCAAGTCGGTTGCATGTGCAGCTGAAGACAGCGGGGGGCAAGCAAAACACATGCCTCTTACAAGGAAGATATTCACCGTCATGCACGTAGGAACCAGGGGCAGCTGATCTGACCCAGACATTCCACAAGGGACTCTCGTTGACCGACTGACCGAGGTTGGCTCCTAGTTGGGTGCCTCCATACCTAGCTAGGTAGGTAATTATGCCTATTGGTTTTACACACACACGCATCCAGGCAGTTGCCAGCATTGGCAACCACAAACTTTTCGGCCTCGCCAGCGTCTAGCAATCGGCCTCTTTTTTTTTCCTGCTGTTGTTCCAAGTGCAAGCAACCCCGCTCACACTTGTCCACGTGCTTGTCCCAAAGGTAGCATTTATCCATCATCTCTTGCCGGTCTGCGCTCGAAATCTCAATTCGGAAATCAGTCCCGGGTAAGCCGAGCCTTGTACACCTAGGGCAGTACGAATACTCTCGAAACACTCTATACCTGGGGTCCGCCCCAAGAAACACCAGCAACAGCCACCAACAAGACAACGCCAAAACAACATCTCAACTACTTCGCCGTCGTCCCCGACTAAAACGCCCGTCAAACCCTCCATTATCCTATCCTCTCTCGCCCATTACAAATCTAGATGAGACCTTAACCCCCACGGAGCCCCAGCAGCCACGACTCCACCTCCCACTCGGAGCACCCCAACTCATGAAGCCATCGACCTCCTCCCTCCTCCCTCCTCCCCGGAACTAGGTCTGTAATTATCTGTCTGCGTCATGCCGGTCCTCCTACCGAGATGCTGTAATCTTGACACGTACGACGTCCAAGGACAACCTGTGTTAGGATGTAAGCACCCGAGGTACATGGTTCCCCACGGTTTCTACCTAGGGTGTCGAGCATCTACGAATACAAAGTACCTTCCCTAGAGAAGCCAAACCGTCCATCTTGGTTGTCCATCCCACGGACCACGAGAAGCAACCTCAGTTCAGCATTGCTAGCTCGTCCCGCTCCATGACCGTTGTCTCTAGGAACCAGTCAGGCTCTGCGCAGTGCATGGGTAAGTTAACTAGTTGATAGTCCATGCTAAGACGACGAGGCCTTGCCAAGATGGATATTCACTGCATCAAGCTAGACAAGAGCCTACCCACAATCAAACCATGACGACACACAAAACATAAGTAGTAACTAGTCCATACAATACATTCACATTACGAAGCAAAGAAGCAACTTCGGATAGACAGTTCGTGTTTGGCTCAAATTCATCTTTTATCGTACGCCCAATGGGCTGGCTATCTCCTTGGTAGATAAAGCCGTAAAAGCAAACGTCAAATCCGAGACTCCAGTCCACATGCCATTTTCCATTCCCATCACATTTAGTGAGCGAGAGCGCGACGGCGGTCACGCTCCTCAGCAATAGTGAGCTTGACACCCTTGCCCTTGGGCAGGGAGATCCAGGGCTTGTCCTGGCCAATGACGAAAACGTTGCTCTCACGGGTAGCAAAGGTGTTGTCAATGGCGTCCTTGATGTGGACAATGTTGAAGCCACCATCGTGACGCTCACGGTGGGTGATGACACCAACACGACCCATGTTACGACCACCAGTGACCATGGCGACGGCACCAGTGTCGAACTTGATGAAGTCGGTGATCTTGCCAGTGGCAATGTCAATCTTGACGGTGTCGTTGACCTTGATCAGAGGGTCGGGGTAGCGGATGCTGTAAAGTAGAATGGTCAGCACCAGAGTAGGGAGGGAGTACATACAACCGTCAAATAAAGCTCCAATCGTATACGGGGGTGAATCGAATCGACCAAAGCTTGATCCAACGGCTGAATGATGTCTGATAGAACTCACGTTCGTGCATCGTGCGTGACCAAGAATGGGATTCCACCACGGCCGAGCTGAACACGCTTGACCTTGCCGAGCTTGTACTCAGCCTCCTCGGCCTGGATTCGGTGGACGGTGAAGCGGCCCTTGGTGTCGTAGACGAGACGGAAGCTCTCGCCAGTCTTCTCGATGGTGATGACATCCATGAAGCCGGTGGGGTAGGTCTGGTCGGTGCGGACCTTGCCATCGACCTTGATCAGGCGCTGCATGAGGATGGACTTGGTCTCGCGGTAGTTGAGGGCATACTTGAGGCGGTTTCGGATGAAGACGATCAGAGGCATGCAGTCGCGGAGCTTGTGGGGACCGGCAGAGGGCTTGGGAGCGTAGGTGCCGGAAAGCTTGTCGAGAAGCCAGTGGCTGGGCGCGCTGAGGCGCTTCTGGTGCTTCTTGCTGTGAGGTTGTTAGAAATTTGCATATTTTGGCGATGAGGCCTTGGGCAACAGGGAGGCAAGAATCGGTGGCATTGCGCATTCGTGATCGAGCAGCAATGCCAACTCGGGTTCTTGCAAAGTAATGCTACTCACATTCCGCGGGCCATGGTGTCGAATGGGTGTGTTGTCGACGGTGGTGAGGAGGATGGACAAAGAGACGTACAATTCAAGAGACGAAGTGCAAAAGTGTTGAACCACACTTTTTTTCGGGATCGCTAGCGGGCGAGGGGTTCATGCCCTACCAGAGCAGAGCAAATTGGATGGATCACGTGTAAATTCACATGACACTAAGCTTGGCTGCTCGAAGTTCACCACAACACCAAAAAAAATGGGGTTCCAGCTTCGTAAGTGGGCGGGCTCTTATGCCGCTCGGATTGGTTGAGAGTACGTACTGAGTGCATTCTCCTCAAAGTTACCAGGCTGTAAGGTAAGCTAAAAACTTGTGCATAATGATCACTTTTCCATTTACTTAAACTGCCATTTTATGATCTTAAGATTGGCTCAACTGTCTGATTCTGTGGTACTCCAGTCTCTCTACCAAACTGACCCCTTCGTTCAATTCTCACTTTCGTTGACGGTCATACATATCTACTATACTAAAGACCCAAGTCCGTTTTGGCCCGCGAAGGCACTCCGTATTTCCCTCCAATGATTAGCGCCGAGATGCATCACCTCAAAACCCAGGTTGTAACCGAAGAACAGCGCGAGCTGTCATGCTGCGATGTCCATACTCTACATGCGCCTAATGCTTTCCCTTAACAAGTCAAATTTCCCAACTCCTGCCCCGATCGGAACGCTTATAATCCACACGGCGGTCAAAGCTGACTGCCTTCATCGGAATATTTGTGACGCCAGCCTATCTAGAGGCTCGTTGTGATCTCTCCGTCGGCTTGTTGACACCATTCCGGCGTGACTTCTTAGCAACGTTCTTAATTGGGGACGTTGTGATGGCATCCACTGCCATCCGTGAGCTTCCCTGAGAAACCTTTGTATCGTCAAGGAGCAGTCGCGAAATGTCCATCTCACCCCCTGAAAACGGGGGTGCGGTTGATGAGTCACCGAAGTCGAACGTTGAGCCAGAGTGAGAGCTGTCAAGTGTGTCGACCCGCCGGAGGGGCCAGCGAGGTAGGTCTTCCCTCGAGGGCGCATGCCTCATGACTGGCTCCAGGGTTGTATCGGATGGCTTCAGCGTATTGCTCAAGGACATGCTGATAGACGGCTCCATAACGTCAGTAGCGCGATTGCCGTCTTTCGCAGGGTATGTTCCCTTTTCTATTTGTTGATAGATGTTTTGATACTTGTTTCGCACTCGATCCCTCAAGTCGGTCGGTTGCCTGCTGCTGAGATGGAAGCGCGGATCCCGCTGAATCTTGGTCCATGCCGGGCCATGCAGTTTTAGACCTTCTAGGATTTCCTGGTCGTCCTGTTCCGTGAAGGGTCGTCGTTCTCGTCGATGAGACTTTTTGAACGGGCCACGAATGCCAAGTTCCACCAGATCCTCCATCTTTTTGCGATGTGCGCGACTTTTCTTTTGTTGTTTGGAATTTGACTCGGTCTCTTGCCCGGCTGATGGTTGTTTTTCTGCCGATGGTGATTCCTTCGTCGGCGAGACGTCTATGTCTTCATCTATGAGGATCTTGTCCAAGTGGGTGTCGCCCTTGGTCCTCTTTTTCTCTTGCGGCGTGCTCGTTGGTGACTCGAGAGAGCCCTTGCTCGACCTGCGTAGCTCGTCAGGACAGCAAGTTCTGAACCTGTCCTTCAAGTCACCAGCGGTGCGGTCGTTGAATCTGAAGCCAGGGTCTTCCAGAATGCTCGTCCACTTTCCAACGCCGTGTTTATTGACACCCAACAGGAGGTGATTCGTCTCCTCTTCTGACCATTTCCTTCTCGGTTTGGTTGCACGCTTTCTCGCCTTGTTGTTACTTTTGTCTTTTTCGGGCTCGGGTGATGGCTGTCTCGCTTCCTGTAAAAGCTTGATCGGTGTTGGGTCCTTTCCGTCGAAAGATTCCGAGGATATCGGCGGGAACAAAGCAGCATGTGGAGGTGGCTCATGAAGGCCATTGATGATCGGGGGCATAACCGGAGCAGGTCGAGTGGCCTTTTGCTTCTTCAGAGGCTGCGGTAGCTGCATGAAATCATCTTTAACGTGTAGGCCACGATGTCTTTTTTTCTTGGAGGCATCGTCGAGTGTGTCCAGACCGTCATCCAAGATCTTGCTTAGCGAGTGGGATGATTCTGCAGGTTTGGTGTCTCCTAACAACAACCTCAGCGGAACAACTGCCGCAACACCCGCAGGCTTCCCATCTGGGATCGACGTGCCTTTTCGGCAGCTCAAAGGAGCGTCATTGGCGGCGATGTAGCGCGAAGCAGTCGGATTAGAAATCGGTTTGGCATCGAGGTTGGATCTGTCGGTTCGGTGGATCGCATCCGGGTCAAGCGGGGGTAGAGGTTGATCTGAGGACTTTGGGAGGGGTAGAGAATGGAAGGGGGGAAGGTCGGTATGCGGGAGCTGAGGCGTCGATTCGTTGAGGAGGTGAATCAAGCGTGGCTCGATCGTGGCCATCTTGGGCTCAATCGTGGTGGCCATCTTGGGCACGCGGGATTGGGGCGCATTGGGTATAAGTGGCAGACGTGCGAAGCGCGCAGACCAGTTCTCGAAGAGGGTGGAGGTGGGAGGGCGGGAGGAAAAAGAAAGCGAAGAAGGGGGAAAGCGGAAAGACGGGAAAGGAGAGACAAGGAGCGTCAGAGCATGATTTCAGGCCATGGGAAAGGGGATAAATAACAAAGACAAGTTTCGGCGTCTTGTGGTTAAGGCCGGTGGTCTCACCCAAAGACTGGATGACTCTGCGGTTGGCAGCACGTGAAATCGCCACGACTGGGTTTGGCGGTTGTCCATACCTACGAATACCGTGAACCTACCTGGCTGGAAGGGACTCCACTGTTTGTTCGCAGTGCCGGGGCATTTGCCTTGGTCGGCGCTAACGGCCAGATGCGGCCGAGGTGTCTATGCGAGTTTGGCCTGTCTCGTGTCTTGTGCTTCATCCAGTTTCATTGCCATGTTGCCGGCGCAAGCAAAGACCTGACGACCTGCCGGCACATTCCGGGTTCCGCGGTCCACTCTCCAAACACCTGCCTGCTTTTGTTTTTCGAAACCGTTGTTTTCTGATATTCTTGTGACAAAGTAAACGTTGGCTCTGTCTTAACGTTGCCGTAACGTTATTGGCGACATGATGCGCCAGTGGATTTACTTTTATCCCTCCCCAATCCGGCTGCATCGGTACGTAGCTACTACCATATCCGACCTCGCAACTCAACAATCACACCTCCTCCCCTCAGATCATATGATATGAGGACGGGCCTCGGAGAAATCCCTGGATATCGTAGCAAATCTCGAGTCCCCTAGAATCCCAATTGTATCCCTTGCCCGCTCGTTGGATTCGGGTGTTCCCCTCAATCAGCCATGGCGTCCTCTCTTCCGACGGTCCCGCGGGTGGTCTTTACCATCGTTGAACCAATTTCACTGTACGTCTCGCATTCGCACAACCACCACCGAGTCGACGGGAACACACACTTACCAGCTCGCATACTTTAGAGTTGGTGGTTTCCTTGGTGCCGTGGCGGACCCCGCGTGGTTCGTCGCCGAGCAAATACCGAACACCACCCCAGCCATCAGTAACAACAGTGTGATTATAGCGTCTCAACTAGGAAATCTTTATCTCCTACTGGCCTTTATTGGTCTGGCAGTGCTCAACACCTCGAGGGAGATCGAAGTCGTGCGAGCGTATCTCTTTGCTCTGTGGCTCGGCGATATCGGCCATGTCTTCTTCAGTGCCCGTGGACTAGGCCAGTCTCTCTTGGGGAACCCTGGGGCTTGGAACGCCATGGCTTGGGGAAACGTAGCTTTCACAGTGAGTGGCAAAGCTACCCTCGAATTTGGCCGATCTAACGTGTAGAAATCGTAGGTTTGGTTGTTTGTAATGCGATCAGCTTATTTCTTGGGCATCTTTGGTCCCGACCGGGTGGTTGCAGCATCGGTGGTGAAGAAGAGGGCATGATGCGGTGGCGCCCTTACCTTATCAGTACTTTGTGAGACCAATAGAGCTTACCATAAAAATGTAGTCTAACTTTGGATTAAACATCACTTATGTCTGTCAGACAACTCGGTCAATAACACAGTCGAAAAGAAACCCGGAATAAAGCGTCCAAACGGGTCGGCATAAATCCAATGATTGCCGTGATGGGACGGGACGCATGGGGAAATAAAAGTGGGACTAGAAGAGCCAGCCAATCAGATATACGGGCCAATCAGCATCGCACGTTCCTGCGGCACTAGTCTAGACGCTTGGACCAGTTCTAGGGTTAGGGTCAGTCAGGTTTACCTTCAACGAGACGCGCAGCCTCAAAACAAAGCATGACGTTTGGCGACAAGATTCTCTCGTCTGCCGCATTAATACACTTCTGCGTTGCACCGCCATCCATTCATCGTCGCTTGGCCCATCGTTAGGACTCTTTTTGCAGGCTCACCATGGAGACCAGAGCGAAGAGCAGGCGCCAGGAACACTTGGCCGCCAACCCTGACCCGCGAGGACTAACCCGACAGAATGGACCCTCCACAGCTCAATCCAGCCAGTCTCAGCCATCGCAACAGCAGCCCAAAGCTCAGGGTCTAGGAGCGCTCCCTTTTGCGCGTCGTGGTGCTCGAGCGACTGAGCGCGCAGCTAGTATCGCGAGCATTCAGACAGTCCCCTACAGGCCCGACGAAGAGACTGTGGTGGGTGAGGGCGAATTTATCGCCGGCATTCATGTTGATGTCGATGATGGCTTTGCTCCCTCAAGCCATCCAAAAGATGCAGAGCCGGACTCTGAAGACCGCATCACCAAGTTCAGGATCATGGAGCTCAGCCTCGATGACCTCGCTTCCTCTGCCGCCGCGCTGATGCGGTTCCTGAAGGATGGAGACTTTGACGACGCTGTTTATCGCGGTCGCTTGAAGATCAAAAAGAAGGCATTGGACAGCGTCCGAGAGAGTTTTGAAGAAGAGGCCGAGGCGCCCTTCATTGACTGGACTCAAACACAAGACATGTGGAAGAGCCAGGGGGAGGCTGACATGGCCGCGACCGTCATCGTCCTCACAAACATCGTCACAGCTCTCTACGAGGTCACCGCGTTGCAGACTGGCACAGTGCTGGACTCTTTTGCCTTTCTTGACAGACTCAACTCCTTCTCCCACCTGATCGCTGACCCCGATGACATGTTCCGGTATCCTCATTTTCCCGAACTTCTTCTCGACATTCGCACCTGGTACCTCATCGAGAGTCTTGAAAGGCTTTCCGAGAAGCCCAATATTCTCAAGCACATCGCCTCCGTCTTTTGTGAGCCTGTTGAAGAAGGGAACATTTATGAGTTGTTGGCGAGTGGGCCATATAAAGAACTCGGTGCAGCCTCGAGTGAGCGTGTTGAGCAGCTTGTGTCAAGCAGAATACAGGAAATTGTCCCAATCATGCAGAGAGACAAGCAAACGCACGGCGTCCACGAGCTCAAGGAGACGTTCCCCCTCGAGACCTTGTGGGACCAAATCGGGACTTGGCTTGTGGCAATGTATGGTGTTCTTAGGAAAGAAGACAATAGCCAAAGCCAGACCCAAGGGAGGCCGGAGTCGGCCAGACATTCTGCTGTTGGAGACGACTTCGAGGACAGCCAAACTACCGTCTCGGAATCCCAACCCATTGCCCGCGTTGCGGGCAACGAACCCAGGTCAGTAAATGAATGCCCTTTTACTTGATCACTTTCCAAATTGGATTTGCTAACGCCCTCCCGGTGCCTAGTCTCTTCATTGGTAAAGCCTCTATCAACTACGTCAATAGCAAAGCTCGGAGTAACTACTCCGAGCCTCCTCCATCGAATCAGCAGCAGATAATGCCTCCACCAGGAGCGCCTCGAGATTATCGGGAACATACTAACTCTGACTTGCTGGCTTCGCCGCTGCCTCCATCAACTTACAGAGATGCGTCTGCCCAGCCAAAAGCTCCGGAAGTGAAACGCAAGAGGATCTTGGTTCCTGATTCGCTCCCAGAGGACGATGATGAAGACGAGGAAGACCACTTTGAAACTGATACTCGCAAAGTTGCCAAGGGCAAACGGAGAACCGTCGAGTCCTCTATGCAGCCCCCAAAGCGAGCCCGCCTCGAAGTCGTGCCCCAGTCTTCCCTCCCCAGAACCTCTCTTCCTCAGTCCTCCGCCCCTTCGCCCACCCGCCCATCCCACATACCATCAACCTCCCAACCAACCCGAGCAGACTTCGATGCCCTCCGCCAAGCAAAGGAGCGAATCTCCCAGCAAGCCCGTGCCACCCTGTCCCCCTTTGTCAGGCAACGCCACGGCTGGTCGCCCGACGACATGGTTCTCCTTCTCGAGCTCATCCGCGACCGCCACGCCGCCTGGGCCACCATCGAAAGGCATGACAACCACAAGTTCGAACACCCACGCAACCAGCAGGCCTACCGTGACAAGGCCCGCAACATGAAGGTCGATTACCTCAGAGCCGACGCCGTGCTGCCGCCTTGCTTCGATCTCGTCGCCTTGGGAAGAAAGGAAGTCGACGCTCTCATAAGTCTCGGCAAGAACCCTTACCGCAAGGAAGATGACGTGGATCAAAATGGTCGAGCTATCAACACGGAGTACGTACGTGAATAGCTCAGCTTTTGAGTAATATGATGACGGAATTACGCACCTCTTTTCGATTGTGCGGATAGGCGTAACTTTCTTTCAGTAGCATGGGCTTTATACTTTGGTAGTAACTATGGAGGAGGGATGGAGGTGTTCAGGCATACGTTACATATGATTCGAATACTTATTTTTTGAATTAAGCTTATCAATCTTTCCTATCCCGGTCATAATTTATAACAGAAGTCCGTGAGCCAGAAAACGATAAACCACCCGAGCAGTGAAATTCGAAACCACGCAAAATGAAAGACGCGCCAAACGGTCTCACCATCATGTTGACAAGTAACGATGGAAGAGGTCGAAAGAAGAATAGATTTGAACTTGTTAACAAGAAAGCAACAAAGAAAAAGAGTCGTCTCCCGGACACTAATCTACAGCGAGACCTGCACATCTCTTTATACATTCCCTGCACTCTTTCTTTTCCTCGCCCGCTGGATATTTTTGAATCATGAGTCGAATAAAGCGAGTTCCTGCCGAGGTTGTGAAGATGCTGTACCCAGTCCCAGAGCTCAGTTGAGAGACTTGGGACCCAGCTGCTCGAGTGCCTCGCCTGGAGTCTCAAAATCCTCGGTTTTGAGAGACATGAGTGAGCACAGCATCTTTCTCGTACTTCGCCCTGGAGTATCCCGTCTCCTCCTCGTGGGCGATCAGAACTGGACTTAAAATCTGAAGAAAAAAAAGAAAGAAAAAAGACAAAGGGGTATGCTGCAGAGTTTCCGAAATTGGTTGAAGAAACATGAAAGAAATAATAAACCGCGATTTGATGCTGCGGATCTAGCGTGTCGTTGAGGGTATCCGTTGAAATCGATAGAGCGTAAGCGCGGAAGGGTTAGACAAATGAATGCATCCTCTGCACCCAAGTAGGACTGGATCCTCGCTTCAGGGTATTTCCTTATCGGCGACGGTAAGGGAGATCCCGTTGCTTGAGCCTGCTCGTCCTCCATCCCTCGTACCATTGCTCCCTGCTCGCCTCACGCAATTCGGCGCGCCACTCGCTAAAGACGGCGTCTTTGAGGCGAGTGAAATCACAATGCTCCTCATTGTATGGGTCTGCGAATCCCCAGGGGAATTGTCGGCCAATTATGCCAGGCTCATACAAGTCGGGGCTGATAATTGAGAGTGGCAGGAACGGGATTTCGTCCTCTTTGGTCTCCTGCTTGTGTCGCCTGATAGAGTGGGTCGACAACCGCTTCGACGCAGGTGAAGCCGCTGGGGACTCGCGGCTGCCCTGAATCGGTAGGTCTGGGGTCTCTGCGCCAGCACGGCTATCGTTGGCGTCGTCAGTTTCCTCTTCGTCCTCTTCAGCAATTCTGTCGCTGACGTCGTCATCATCATCGAGCCCGAGAGCTTCCAAGGGGTCAAGGCCCGACTTCTTGAGGCTGTCCCAGACGCTCTTCTTCAGGACATTCATGTGCTTAGTGGTGATGGTATCAGACTTTGAAATGACGGGAATGACCGTCGTCTTTCCCTGGAGCGTGCGGAGGACTTGGAGGTCGAGATCCTCATCAAGACTGCCCACGACACGGTGCGTGTCATGATGACCATTCTGGCCATTGACTGCCACGTTTCTAGCGGATGCCACGTTACGGTCCAGACGAGCAGGATCCAGCACCAGGAAGGTAGCATGAATGTGGGTATCCTGTACGCCAGGTGATCGCACAACCTTCATCTCCTCGGCGAAAGTCTCTTCAAACTTGCTCTCCAAAAAGGCCGACATCTCCCTAAGCTGAAGATCGACCACATTCTTCTCCAAACCCTCAGAATCCCAGAGGGTCAGGCCAACTCGTTCTCCATCGATTTCCGTCTCGAGATAATGGGGGATGAAATTTCCAGATGGAGTGCGTTCGGGGATGAAGTCGTCTCCGGGGTTCTTGGCCCGCTTCTTGGCCGGAAGAGCCAGAGCAGTCTTTAGGAACTCAAGGAAAGATGTCTTTCCAGAGTTGCGGGATCCAATGATGAGGATGCTGGAAATTTGGGAGCAATTGGTCAGCCAACGGAGCATTGATGTTTGAAAGGCGCAATGGGCTGATCAGGAGACTGTGAAGTGGCTCGAGAAACTTACTTGAGGGGAGTAGGGTCCTTTCTTCTGCGGACCCTTCGAGGAGCCTGGACGGCAGCACTCACGGCGCTGCTGGCATAGCTATAGCGACCGCGGTGCGTCATGCTCTCGGTTCTGGCATACGGATCATAGTCGTTGTTGGGCACGGGGGGAACTGGGACGCCGACGCCATAGTTGCGCGGTTGATCGACTGACGGGCGAACACTGCTGAAGCCCGAGGTTCGAGGGACGTTTGCGGGCGATTCAGGGCGGAGGTCGGCGCCAAAGGTGTTGGACAACTGCTCGGTGTGGTTTGCGAATTCGGGCAGCTTGGGAGGAATGGCGGCGAGACGCTGGCGCTCGATCTCAGCCTCCCTAAGGGCTTGGGTCTTGCGAGCGTTCTTGCCCAAATCGCCGCTCTTACTGCGTCGTAGCAACATTCCGAAACTTGTGCGACGGTTATTCTGCTGACCGTTCATAGTTTGCAGAAAGGATCATGAAAAGAAAAGAATTGCGACGAGGGGGGGGGGAAACACCCAAGAGCACAAAGCGGGCAGGCGCGTGTGGAGGAAAGATTAATGGGAGATTGGTGGAGACACGGCCCGACGGGGGTGGTTTGATGGATGGGATGGGACGGGGAAGGAACCAGTCGAGAAGCCACAGAAGAACGAGCGAAGGCAACAAGCGCAAAGCAGAGCAGAGCAGAGTAGAGCAGAGCAAGACGGCGGCGTAACAGAAAGACGAGCGATGGCGGGTCGATTATGAGAGGGGGGTGTGGATGGATGGTCGAAGAGCCAAGGGCCACGAGGCGTCGGGCAAAACGGGGACAGGCGATAGCAGGAGCGACGGCGATGGCAACTAACTTTGGTTGACGTTGAACCAAAGGGGACGGGACCGACGACGCGACGGGAGAAGAAGAGGCACAGGTGCGGTCTCGTGAGAAGCTCTGATCAGCCACGGGCTGGTAGTTGGGTCGAGACAGACAGACGGATAGACAGGAGGAAGAGAGCGTTTGGGTGATGAAGGCGGCGCGTGTGTCAAGCTCTTGCAAGGCGTTTGAGCTGTGTGAGCTCTGTGTGAGAGTGGTGGGGAAGGAGAGGATAAATTAGGCCCAGATGAAAGGCGCGTTGCAGTTGCGGCTCGGTGCGCAAGGTGGTCTCCCGGGGATTATCGAGGATGAAGGATGGCTGTCCTTGTCTTGTTATTGACCTCTGCGTTGTACTGTCTGCCACTGCGACTCTGGTTCGGAGACGAGATGGAGATGGACGAAGGAACAGCGGCCGCGTTTGCGTGTGCAGGGGAAACCAGGTTAGAAGTGGGTTTCGGATTTGACGAGACTGATTGGTCCAGAAGCTAAACGGATGAGGACGAGCGAGGCCAAACGCACTTCGAATCCTTGATGCAAATGCAAATGCAGAGAGACTGCAATGCCATGCAAGACGGTTTCCTCGAGGGGGATCCGACAGAACGCCGTCGACGCGAACGGCGAGGCGTCAACTCGAAAGAAAAGAAAAGAAAAGAAAAGAACAGAAAGCGTGACGACGACAGACAGTGATGAATCCTCTTGAACAGGATATCGGTCGATTGGACGTTCCAGAGGCCCGAGTCTGAGTGCTCTCCGTAGAGGAAATCAGAACAGGAGAAGAGGGGGGTCAGTTCGCCGGTCCAGGAGAAGGAGGGGACGAAGTCGAGAAAATGGGTGGCCAGCCAGCAAATATCATTGGATGATGGAAGTCAGGTAACTGAACTGAGGAAGTGCAAGAGGACGGGACGGGAGGCTAGAAACAGAAACAGCGAGAGGAGCGAGCAAGCGGAAACAGCCAACAAGGGGAGGGGGGACAATTGTTGACGTGGGGTGAGAGAGCCCTGCCGTGGACAAGAGCTAGGGGTTGATAATAGGCACATTGGATGGCATTGTGTATTCGCATCTACATTGGCTCGCAGTAACACCGGCCTCGGGGAATGCGGAATATGGTACCATGGTTCGGAGTACCATCACTAAGACTGAGACCATTGACGTTGCTTTTCGGGCTTTTTCTTCCTTTTGCTGGTGCCGGTGCTGGTGCTTGCGAGGTACCTGGTTAGTTAGCTTCCAGTTGGAAGCTCTCGACCCGATCCGACCCAACGGCCTTCCCATCCTGCAGAGGAGGTTGTACGCTTGATTTCGCCTCCATCGTATCGTCTCGTTTCGCAATCAAGTCCCCCTCCCTCTTGGCTGTCAGGGGGTTGTTCACAGAACCGGTCTTCTTCGGTGGGATAGACAGAGCAGATGGAAAGAGCTTGGGGAGCATCGATGCGCCATTGGCTGATTGTGTTTGGGCTTGATGGACAGCACGAGCGCACCAAAGACACAAGTGACACTAACTCGAGCGCTAAAAGCAAAAGGGGGGCGTCGGGGCGTGGGAAACAGCCCCATTAACGCAGGGTCCAACACTTCAAGTTGGAAAGGGTGATGAAGCGGGCACCTTCCACTCTTAAGAAAGGGGTACGTATCTTTTTGCTCATCAACTCCCGTCCAGGTCCTCCCACTCCCATTCTTCGGCCGTGCCACTTTCAATATCACCTCCAACCAAAACCTTGATGGAGGATTTCTCAGAGAAGGTGGAAACGCGCAAGAATCGCCCTGTCGCTGCTTCAAGGAACCTGGCATGTCTTAGCTCAAGCTGATACCGAGAAGCACGCTTCGGAACGAAAGAACATCACACATTTCACCAGGAAACACCGCATCCTCCCAGGCCGCTTCCGTCATTTGGTCTCCGAGTCGGAACAACTGATCCCCAGCTCGGGAGACGATAGAGTCAAGAGCCAAAACACACTAGGCCGGGGTGCTCGGTCCCCAGCCAATTTGAGTCACGACCTTGTCGCATTGCTCCGTCCAAGGCCAGCTCACTACTCGAGTGCTATGTAACAACACAACGGAACTAATTGCTTCGGGCAGCCATACTACATATTACTACGTGTAATACCGAGGCTCCTTGGCTATGGCATAGGTATCTAACCGCACGTCTTCCTTCTGTCTGTCCCCTCATCAAATAATAAAAGAGCGATCGGCCATCAACGACTTTCAACTCGCCTGGTCCCCTCTCCACCAAACTGGGACACGCTTCTGCAGGTACCGGTATTGCCTTGCTCCACTGTGTATCCGTCCCAGCTCCCACAATTCCCAATCTTCTGGACGGACTCCTAGAGCTGGAGCTCGCACAGCAGCACATGGCGGTGCTCCAGCCCGCTAATCCGGAACTGGACGACGCGAGCTTCGGGCGACGAGAGAGCACTCAGCAGTCAGAAACAGACACGACGGGATGTGGGAATTGAGGCCGTTGGCGTCCTCAACCGCTGACCGCGCCTAATTCATGACGGATTCCCTATATCTCACGGCTATTATCATGACCACCACCAAGGTACCATTCGTTTCTAGTGTTAGCCAGCACAAAAGCCCATGCATGGCCTGAGAAACATGGACTAACACTGCCTGGACCTCGCTAATGCAGACCTGGACGATTCGATGTTTCTCTGCCGGCAGTGAATCCTGGGCCACCCATCTGTCGACTCCAGTTCAGCGCAGTGCCAGCAATGCACTCGAGTTGCGTTGTTGCGCTAGACGTGCCTGCTCGGACAATTTTATCATCCACCGCCGGTGAGCTGCCAGCCAACGCATATTGGCCAGCTCAGGTGCCCTCGAAAGATTCGCGGCCTGGACCTTGTCTGATCAACATGGCCAGCACCAGCACACGCTGCGTCTTTCATCTCCACCAGATCTGCCTCTGCTGCTGGTTTCAAGTTTTTCCACTACTCTCTATGACGGGCCTGGAACAAGTTGCAACCGTCTTGGCCGCCACTGCAACATGCGTCTCATCTCACTACAACACCACGTGTGTCGTGCTTCTGTAGTCGCGACATGTCTCGACAGGTCCACGCTTAGGTATTCGTACACTTGTCCTCGTATTCCCTCTAACTACATTGCGGGTGGCGTGGGTCAAGGAGTTCGTTCCCGCCTCTGCTATCTTCCCATGCGCCAACCTTGGCTACAGAATGCACAACTGCTCAACTTGATGAAATTGAAATTGCGGACTCCCCTGCGCCTTCAGTCGATTTACCAACCGGCTCCAGTTCTCCCCAGCTCCAACTTTAGGGCCTCGCATTACGCTCCCGTTCCGACGGCTCATCTGAACAATAGTTGGTCAACGGATATTAAGGCGCCGTTTGCCTTTGGCATTGGAGCCTATGAACCAATTAACCCATCATCAGCGAACCGGCGAGCGACATTCCCTTCCGCAATCTACGCATCTTCCCGCTCTTGCTGAATTACCGTGCTGATAGCAGTTCCATCGGTTGAGGCCGCCAGCTGTTGGTTCCCCATTCTCCAGGTCATGACAACTCAATGAAGACCCTGCCATGGCCACTGAAGTGACGCCTTGGATCGACACATGAAACGAAACGTAACCCCAGCCCGCAAATCATAGATTTCGACACCCATCCCATCATAGCCGTGTCCGGCGGCCATTCCAACGTGTCCACTGACAAGTGGCTTGGTTCGCCTGCATTGGATCTGTGCAGATTCCCACCCTATTGTGCCTGAGCTGCGTGCCGTGCAGTCTCACCGACTGTGTGAGGCACCGTACAACTCTATCTCAGACAAGATGCTGCGTCCCGTCAGCAGGCAATCTCGTCGTGTTTCAGCATGGTACAGCATGGTACAGCATAAAATTGCCTTTTTCAAGTGAAACCAATATTTTTCCAGACCCAGAAATAGAATCATCGATGCAGAGACTCGAGCACCAACAGTCCAAGGGTTTCACCTCAGCTCCATAGACCATGATTCATCATTTCATCCGGCTTTCATGCATGATGCACCCAGTTTCACCATTTCCGCCTTATGAACTAAATAAAGCAGTTCAGAGCTCATCATGACACAGCAGCCTCTCAACAAATGTCCCGATACTCTGGTTGAACGCCCATTATCAAATAAAAGTCAACGTGGTGGTGTTTTTCCTATCGCTCATGCGGCTCCATGCCTGTAGCTGGCTCCCTGACGCCTTGCCAACCCAAGAAAAGTGAAGAATGCCCATCCCGGCGCGTCTATCTATCTCGTACACAACCAATCCTTCTTTTTAAGCTTTCGCACAGAGGAGTGGGAAGATCTATGTTATACAATCAGGAAACATGGGGGGATATCTCGTGAGCAAACGCCTCCGAGGGAGATCAAATAGCTGCATCTCGCTCATCCATCAAACACCTCGTGCTGCAATTCGATGCCAAAGTCCTGCGCAACATCCTTCATGCGCTTCTCCATCTCGTCTTCCATGCCACCTCCGACACCCAGCCACTGTCGAATCTTGAAGATGTAAAAGGCAATGTCTGTCGCCGTCATGATGGTCTGGAACAACAGGTGACGCCAGCGGTTCTGCAGGCGTTGCGCCCATGGTACGTTGGGATCCTGGAACAGACTGCGGCTCGCCCACTGGCCCATCATTTTGATGCGGTTCACGGGGGATCCAAGGTACTGGTTATTGCCCTGGACGATGCGCATGTTGCGTCCAATGAAGATGAGCTCCTTGGGCCACTTCTCCTCGTCCGTCAGCATCTCGCGGATCCCTTGCTTCATTCGCTGCTGCATCGCGTAGTGGCGCTCCCCGGGCGTCTTGCCTTCGAGCTCTCGCATGAAGGTGTCTCGCGTTGACGAGTCGCCGCCTTCGTATGGGCGCATGAGAGTCGCACTGGCGAACAGGTCGGCGGCCTTGATACCCCATTCCTCGGTGACGCGGGCAATGGTCTTGTTATCAAAGGTCATGAGGGCCTTCCAGAAGGTGCTGTACTCGTGGCGAAACTTCTGGGACATGTAGACGTACAAGCCATGGTCGATCAGGACCAGCTCAGCCCGGCCGTTGGGCATACGGCGAATGAAGATGTTGCCGGGATGCGGATCGCAATGTACAACTCCCCAGGAATAGATTTGACAGCTGAAGAGATCGACCATGGTTGTCATTACTTCCTTGGTGGTGAGTCCGAGGCCGCCTCGCCCGCGCCGGCCCCGCCAGTCCTGGCGCTCCGGCTTCAGCTTCTCTTGATACGGTCGGGTGCGGAGCTCCCTACGGGCCGTTGCCATATCGATGGGTGGCAAGGGAGCGCCAGCGCCGGGGGAACCATTGCCATACCCGCCGAGCCACCTCGATGTCATGGTCTTCTTGTCCCATAACCGCACACCCTCGATCCACTCTGTTACTAGGACTCGTCGTGTGGTGAACTCGGAGTGCACTGTGGGGATATAAACGCGACCCTTGAGCTTCTTCTCTGAGTTGACCAGATTACGCATCGTCTCTGAGTTTTTGGCTTCGTTGACAAAGTCGGTCTCGAGTTCCAGTCGTTCTGTGATAAAGGGGACCAGTGTGTATAAGGGAAGATCGAACCATCTTGAGTAGATCCAAGTCACGGTCCTAATTGCTTGTAAGCCATTGATATCCCCAAAGTAATAAACCCAGTACTTACTTGAATGCCCAGAGATCCCATGAGATCTGCTTGGCTATCTCCCGCTTCTGGATCTTGATCGCAACCTCTCGGCCATCTGGTAATTTCGCCCAGTGAACCTGGGCAACACTGGCACTTGCCCGAGCCTTCCTCTCCATCAATCCCATGCCCTCTTTTCCGGTAAAACTGACGCCAAATACCTCCTCGACGCTCTTTCCGCCAAAGTCCTCACGGATCACAGCCTCGACGTCCTTCCACTCGTCCTGTGGCGCATCGTCGAACATGCGCGCAAACATCTTCTGGAACTCGGGCGGGAGAACAGCACTCTGCATGGCAATGGCCTGGCCAATCTTGAGGTATAAACCGCCGTTGGAGCGGAGCAGGTGGAACAGACGTTCGGCATTGCGCAAGTGTAGGTCTTGGACAGAGCCGCCTGTCAACGGCTCGGGCCGGAAGTTGAGCTTGTAATCAAGAGCGACGAGAAGACCTGTACCGAACGTTCGCAGCGAGCGCGCAAAACCTCCGGCGTAGATTTGGCGATCAGCCAGGTAGATTGTTCCGCCCACGGCGGAGATAATGAAGAAGCGCCGTGCCCACTTCCGGCCGCGTCGGTACTGTCTTACGGCCTTGGGAGCGCCGAGCTCGGCGGGCGAGGGAGGTCGCATTGGCTGGAAAGGACCGCCAGACTGCCATCGCTTGTACGGGGGAGATGTGAGTCGCAATCGTAAAGCTGGGCGTGGAAGAGCGACGGCCCTCGAGGCGCCCAGCATGCCGTGGCGCAACATGGTCGTCGTCGACGTCGGTTAAAGGCGGTGTCGTGTTCTTTGAGTGGATGGCATGGGGAGGACGTAGAATTGACTCCGGTATAAGTATGGGGGAGATATGGAGCAAGAGAGGCAACGAGAAATCACCGCCGAGTAAGCCGTAGGAGGTGAAAGGAAAAGAGCGATGGTGAATTTCCTTGTGCGGACTCTGGAAACATGACGTCCGAGAAAAAAGATGGTGGGGGCAAGCTTAACGCCGTCCTCGCGCTGATTCCGCGGGGTCTCGGGGATATGACCATCGGCGCGGCCCGGGATGAGACGAAGATAATCGAATTCCGGAAGAAAGTGTCATGAATTACTAATTATCGCTTTTTAGGGGTGGGTTGGGGATGTTTAACTCCGAGGCGTCTTTCTGAGTCGTTGAATCATGTCGTGGCCGAGTCTTCTATCCGATCATTCTCGGATCCAGATTGAGGGTCCGCGGACTATTGATTGGTGTTCGATCGAGTGTCTGTGGGCTGCCGGGTGGGAGATATAGGGTAGGCCTCGATCCGGAAACACTGGACGGAGAATGAGCACGCGAGCATCGACTCGCCTTGGTCGCTTTCGATATTGTTATTGACAGCTAATGGACTATCTGGATTAAGAAGTCTCGAACAAAGGGGTGGGATTATATGTTCATGATGGGCTTCCATCTCATTTGCCAATTCTCAATCATCTGTCTCGCAGGCAGATTTACCTGCGGGCACCTCACGTGAGCTGTGAGCCTGCACAAGCCGTCATGATGAGTGAATTGCACCAAGAGCGAATACGACCGCCATAATCCAAACCTCGACTCCAAATACAAGCTTTTCTTCTTGACGCTACTTCGATAGACACGAAATTTGTGTAGTCCACTTTAAACGTGAATAAGCACAGCAACTCGGAAATATGTCATGTCATAGGGCTGAATGCTGGCTCAGATGCAACACTCCATTTCGCTTGACGCAGGTACTTACCTTGACTATTTAAAAGTGCAGCAATCCCACGAGGAACTGCGGCCATGACAGACCCGTGTATTCGTGAAACGGTACCGATATAGCTCAGGCGTGGCCTGGAACCGGAACGGTACCTGCATCGGAATCATCTGCACCAGGCCATCTCAAACGCGAGGCGCGGGAAATCCACCAGGCGTTTTGGGGTGCATGAATGGGTGATATATCGCAGACTTAGAACTGGCCCTGGACTGGTTACGAACTTGAAACAGCCACAGGTTGATAGGACAGAGAACAGGCTTGGTGGCAAGTCGAATTGGATTTGAAGTTATCTCATGTGATTGAGTTGAATGCATCCAAAAGATTGGACGACAAAAAAACACATGAAGTTGACGAGATGTTGATGATAAACAGACGAGCAGCGCAATACCTGAGGTGTCAATTAGGACGAAGCTAAACGACCCCTACGACGCACACTTGATACCGGTTCGATTTAAGACAACTGACCTAGAATAGAATTTAATCTATCTGGAGACATTGTGAGGGATGAAGGCATGAGCTCTTGATATCCACCACGATCTCGAACGTGGGGGGGACAATAACGACTGGAATACGACGTGAAAAACGCGGCCGAAACAATGGGGGGTAGACAAGCGGAAGAGCCATTATACAGTACATATCTGTTCGAGTGCACACGACTGACGAGGAGTGACAACATAAGCCAAGACCATGTCGTGATAGTTCTGCATGGTTCGTGGCTTGTTCAGTGGGAACACGCGCGGACGCAAGCAAAACCTGCTGCGCCGCACGAACCGGTCGTGCACCGATGAATGATTCGACGCGTTGACGAGTCATAGGTAACAAGGGTTGTTGTCGGTTCCAGAGTATGTACGAACAACCTGCTTGTAAAATGTCTGTTGACGTTTGTTTGTGTTGTAGGTCTATGAAAACCTGAAACCGAGCATCGACGCTGATCATCTGTGACAACATGCCCTCGGACACAGCCACGTTTAAGAAGATCAAACGTGGCTTCCATCTTTCCTTGGAATCTTCATGCAGATGGTGCAGATGCAGGCTTTTCACCTGGCGGCGGTTAAAAATGGGAGGTGCTAGCGAAATGCGATTGCGAGAGTGGTGCGTGGCGTTCATTGGTGGGTGAGGAACATCGGGCCGTCACAGATTGATTCACCATGCCCCTGTTGACTCGGATCCCTGCCAGTTGCAAGTCAAGAGAGAGAAGATGGGTGTGCATTTGAGGAGAAGCTGCATCATGATGTGATATGCATACAACTCCAGCGTCGTGGCACCCGTCGCCTGGGCTGTTGCTGAGGGGTTCATCCGGAACTAGACATGAGAACAGGGCATTATCTCTGCTAGTGCAGTCGCTGGCGGCTTGCATGTTCATGGCCAAGTCCACATCGTCGTCGTTCAAGTCATCGCTGGTCATAGCCTTGTCTGAGTGGGATGCTAATTTCCGTCATGGTGTCTGGCATGTTCCCGGGAAGCATCTGAGAGGGGGCCTGTTGGGGCTCGAGTGCCCGACCGTTTTTGCGAGAATCGAGACCCATCCAAGTTCCAGCATGCAGAACCGCGCGTGTGACGGTTGATTGGTTGGGTGGTCCTGTTTCTGCGCGAGTCCTGAGACACACAGCCTGGGCAAAAGTCAATGGAGGGCCTATGAATTGATGGGTGCGCGGATGGCTGCATTCACCCGCCAGTGTCCCGACTCTGGCGACGAATGGAAGAACTTGTGAGATAAGCTTCGTGGCTAGCGATCCCCCAGAAATTAGAGAAAGAGATAACAAGCAAAAGCCCGTCTCGAGTCGCAGTGCAGCTGAGACGACCCGGGCGCATTCGACAAAATTCGTTAGGCGAAGACCCCCATTCGTATGACCGGATGACGCCCAAACAGGCCGCGATTGGTGGCCCTCTCCAACCGACGGCCAGGCCCTGGCATGTTCACCCACTGGATCGATCCAGTTTACGCTTGACGCTCGATAGTGGGCGCCCATTAGGTAGTTAAAGACAAGGGCGCTGGGATAACGTGCCTGGATGGGGTTTTCGCGACTCGCCTGAGATGTTGGGGTTGACTGGGCGAGGCAAATTACACGCGGCCATTGTCGACGCATCGCATCGGATATTCGCGAAGGTACAGGCTGAGAAGAAAGTTTCCGGCACCTCAGCGCACATCGTCTGTTACGCGACATGCGTTCGTACCTACTGTTGTGTTGTACCAGTACGCACATGCACACTCCAAGGCATCTCGCGGGAGGATGAAGTTGTAAAGAGTACGATAGCATTCAGCGTTTAGTTGTCCATTCCTGGCAGAGATGTTCCTGGTTTCAGTGGAGATGCTCATGTGAGCTGCTGTGAGGTGCCTGTATCGAGAGTGTTCCAGGTCTCAACCGTCTCCGCTTTGTTAGTGCGCACGTCGAGGCTATCCACTGTTTTCTGTGCGTCCACACCTCCACTCCATTAAAACCTGTCCCACCCATCCCACGACCCAAGCAGCCCAGAGCGCCCCGTCAAAAGCCAAGCTAAGCCACCAAAAGCCAAGCATCAAGCGTTACGGAAACTGTGCTGGAACTTGATCCTTCGCAGTTGCCCTTCCAGGTATCTCGGGGCTCCCCCAAGCCCACATCCCTGTCACCTGCTATCTCTCCCAGCGCTGTCCCGCACCTTGCATCCACACCCTCCTCTCCCGCACTCCATACCTCGTACTCCTCCTCCTCTTCCTTGTTGGGGTGGCACTCGCTCGTTCTTCGTCTTCGTCTTCACAGAAGAGTTGATGCAACTCATCCTCGTCCCATTTCGACCCCAGAAGTGACGAGCCTGGGACGACGACCACCTCGAACACGATATTGACGATATCTCGACGACAACACGCGCTGGTCCCGTCACCTACACACATCGCCCGAGGGGCGTCTACTTATTGCGAAATCCGACCTACGACAGCGACTGACCTGAAGGTCGTCAACTCAACAACTTGATTCTTCGCGCATACAGAGACCGTACTTTCGAAAAGAACGAGGAGAACTGATCGATTGATTGATTGAATTCGTTATTCGCGCCGCTTACCACGCTCTTTTCGCCATTAATGTCATCAACCACAGCCTTAGCTTTCGACGAGAAGCCATCCCCATTCACCCATGAACTTCATCACCGCTGCTTGGAACAACGACACTGCTGAATAGAGTACGTTGCTACGCCCGCGAAACCTGGTCTCGCGTCTTGACGACACCCGTCGTCTGCGTGCCGTCATCTGTGCTGTCCCTTCGCAAACAACTCAGCGCCTAGCGCATTGCGACCATGTTGCGGCCTGCAACTCCTCTCGCGATCCTGCTGGGGGCAGCTTTCGCCTTGCTTCTCCTGTCTGTTCTCTCAACTCCCATCATCAAGGCCATTCCGCTTGGCGAATTCAAAGGCGTCACCTATGGCGTCTTTGGATATTGCCAGTCCGGCGAGGGTTGCACTAATATTGGGATTGGATACGATGCTGGTTCGTCGTTTCTTCCCCCCTCCTCTGTTCCATGTCGAGACAGTTAACAAATATGTAGGTCAACCGTTCGAGGATGACTCGAGTACCTTTGACCTCCCGTCTGGAGTTAGAAACACGCTCTCAGCTATCCTCGTGGTTCATCCCGTCGCAGCTCTGGTAACGCTCGTGCTATTCATCATGGCCGTCGTCACTCATATGCACGCTCCATCCCACTCATCACGCTACTTGCTCATTATCTTCATCTTCCTTTTCATCGACTTCTTGATTTGCTTGCTAGCATTCTTGATCGACGTGCTCTTGTTTGTCCCACATCTGGCATGGGGCTCTTACATTGTCCTTGCGGCTACCATTCTCGTCGCCCTCAGTGGCCTGGTTACTTGTGCCATGCGCCGTACGCTGATTAGTAGGAAAGACCGCCAAAAGAGAATTGCTGAAAATGCTGAGATGAGCGGAGAGAACTATTACAACCGGACTGCTGCTCAGATCAAGGCTGAAGAACCCCAAAGACAACCAGCTATTCCCGCCGTGAGCGGCGCCAATGGAGGGAACAATGACAGCATACCTACCTTCACATCTTACGAGCAGAACGTCAAGAGCGACCAAATCAGTGACGAGAACATTCCACTGACTCGCCGTACTACCTCGAACCGATCACCAGTGCCTCCAGTGGAGCCGGGCAGTGTTAACGAGGTTTTCAACAACGGCCCCCGACGACAGGGGTCCCGGGACCAGTATGGAAACCCAATCAACGAGGTTGTGGATGGCTACGGCATGCGGAGAGGTCCATCAACGGAGCGCATGAGAGGGAGAGATATGGGCCCAGGAGGTTATCGAGGTGGACGTGGCGGTGGTTATGGACGAGGAGGTTTCGACAACTACGGTGCTCCGATGCGAGGAAGAGGTGGCTACGGCCCCCCGCCAGGACGAGGTGGATATGGGCCTCGCGGAGGTCGAGGAGGATACGGACCTCCTCCAAGAGGAGGCTACGGACCTCGCCCCATGCAAACAGGCCCCATGCAAACAGGCCGGAGCCCACCCCCGGGATATCCAGGAGCCTACGACCGACGACCATCTCCTGCTGAAGCATACGTTCCCTATGATAACCAGCCATCGGAACCGTCCGAGGGATACCATTCCTATCACCCCGTATCGTCGGTGTCGACTCTCCCACGAGCCGAGTCCCCTCCCCCCTACCGGGCACGCAACCCGCCACAGTTGGCGGACAGCCGATCGAGATGGATGCAGTGCCTTCCGAACAGCGCACCGAGCAAGGCCAGAGTAACTACATCCGTGAAAGTGACTCGGATGTTGCTGGTATGATTGGCCTCCAGCAGGGCCGGCTGGGCCCTGATCGCCATGATACATATATGACGCAGAGCAGCAAGTACAGTACTGACGAGTATGTCACCTCACCTATTGTTTCCTCCTAGTTGTACTGACCTTAATAGGCAATACCAACCACCTCGAGCGGCATGGAACCAAAGTGGCAGAAGCTCGCCTCGAGCTCCATCTCCACTGGCCCTGAACCGCCCAGCTGAGCTGCCTGTGAGCACGACTCCTCCTGGGGCACCGGCCAATAACAACAACAACAGCGGCACGTACTACGAGGATGTTGACCCTCAATTCGCCGCTGATACACCCCCCAACAACGGAAACCTCCAACCGCCGCCTATCGAACCCATCTACGAGGATATTCACGCCAACAACCCGGGTGCTCGCAGCCCAGCTGAATCGGAGCGTTCTAACTTCACCTCCATTTCCCAACGTGGCGTGAACCCTCGGTGGAACCCTAATGCTCCTCCCATGCCTTACCAACAGGGCCCTCCTGCTCGAAGGCCACTGAACCAGCAGCAGCAACGTCAGGATATGCTTTTGGATAATCCCGACTTCCAGCTGCCTGGTTCTCGCTCCAAGGGCGGCCCTGGAATGGTCCCTGGCAGCGCGTATCCCACTGGCCGCATGTAGGGCTGGGGCTAGTGAAGACATACGCCAAAACCTTGTACATATTATTTCCCTTTTCTGCCGCAGTGGACGTGCCCAAAGCGTATCACCCAGCTCGCCGGCTGCTCCCGCAACGCCGCACAACCCCACCACTCGACACCTCAACCTCCCTTCTTGGTGTTTCTTTTTTACCTTATACTTCGACACGATCCTTTATCACCGTTTAAACTTAAAGGGCCACCTTCTGGATTGGTGGCTGAATTCTTTTGGGTCACGTGGTGCGAAGTTACGTACCTAAAGTTTCGGACTTGTTCATGTTTATGGAGTTTCCGCGTTATCTGAGCATATACACTCACGTTATATTTTCCTGGCTTTCTTATAGTCGCCTGGCCTACTCGGAACACCTCTTCAGGAAGAAAATACGAATCGTCACGGTAGATTTGCTTGATGATTCTACAAACTAGGCATTGATCAATGGACCGTTGTCGAGAGCCGCATGAGCGCTACAATACCATGGCGTACTGGAATTAGGCTGGCTCCTGAAATTTGAGGTGGTGGTTGTGATTGATGTACATACCTGCTCTACGAGAAGATGGTTGAGGGCGTGGGTTATGAGATGAGGGTGAGAGAGCTCGGTGCGGATGGAGTGTCGAAGAAGAAAGTGGACGGGATTGGAAACGATGGGATAGTGATGACTGGAGAAGGCAGAAAAAATATCATCCCAAAGTTTACAAGTGACTCTATTTCTACGGGAGTGCAAACTCAATGCTCGCCCTCGTGACAAGCTCTGACTGGAGGAATTGTTGGAGCGTCCAAGTGTAACGTGACGGCCAGGAGCATTCTAACGACTGACAGAACAGATGAATATCACCCCAACGTCGACAAGCGGTTTTATTTATAGGAAGATAAAAACACAATAGTAGTTCTCTCTTCACAAGCTCTACTCAGACGGGAGACCCTGCTCGGGGCATGTTGCGACGAAGGGGGTGGGGGGGTGAGGGAAACCTCAATATATATCCTCAGTGACGACGAACAAGGGAGATGAATACCAGGACTAAACTTTGCCAATCGACAGTGTTTGCTGTGAACCTTACCATAACGTTCTGCGCAATTGTAGGTGATTCCAATTAGAGAGTTCGTTGACACCTTAAACGAACACAGGGGTCGCCTCAATGGGTGCCAGCTGACGGCCAGGTGCGAACACTGATTCACCAAGACTATTGAGTCGTTACCTCTCGTTGGCTGCTTGCTGAGAAAACTTGCTCCCGTTTTCAAACTTTTGTTCTTCACTGATGCAGCAGCCCAGATTCCAGCGGGTTGGCATCACTCCTTCTTCCATCTGAGGTGAAGCCATTGCTGGTTTCCTCTCAACACCATCAACATCTACCATCTACAACAACAGCATCACCATCAGCACCTCTACTCACGGACCAAGATCGAGCTGGCAGAGGCAGTTCAGGAGAGCGCCGTTTCGGTACAGCCTCCAAGGCTTCCAAGCAGCTGCCCTGAGTCATCCGCGGCACATCTCTTCACCATTTGACTTTGACAAAAGTGAAACTGCACACCTTATTCTTCACCTTCGCGATCTACCTGTTGTTTACTCTGCTGTTTCCTTGGAGACGGGCACTAAGTTTGGATTCTTCTCACTGGTAAGTTTGCTTTATTCTATCCCGCTGTGTTATTGGCCGCCGTTCGCACTTTCCATTCATTTCTCTCCATTCACCTGCCTCTATCGTGCAACGTCGTAAACTCTAGGAAGGTGTACCTGCCTATACAAAAGAATCTTTCCTTCCCCCATTTCTCGACTTCTCACCCACTCTTCTTACCATCTTTCACGCTCTTCCACCTCCACCTCCCTTCACAGTTTTCTACTCTTCATCGTACTTCTCTCTTAGGACAACTCTCACTTGTTTCCCTCCTAGTCCTTTGGGCACATCACACTTTATGCCCAGGCAGTGGCGACGGCAGTGATACACACGGAACTGCTTGGATCTTTTCCCTACCTATCCATCTAACCAGGTCCTTCCTTAGATCTTTGACAATATCTCACCGGTTCTTTACACTTAAGCTGGCCAGCAGGATAGTGCCAACCTGAAGGACCAAACATGAATTTCGAATCCTCGAACACCGCTACTCAAGCATCAGATGCGAATGCGTCCAATACCCAAGACTCTCAAGTCACATACACTACTGCTGGTACCCGTTACGATCCCAGCTCCTCTCAACCTCTGCAGGCACCAGCTCGCAGAGGCCGCATGAGGTGGACTGTGTCACACGCCGCTTCGCATTTGGAGTTCCTTCCCAGGTCGTCTTTTGACGGAATTCAGCTGGGAGTTGGTCTGGGCCGCAATTCAAGTGTCCAGAGCTACGCCCCCCTTCAACAAAACAACGACCGTGCCATGAGCCCTGTGGATGAAGCTGATCACGCCAGCGTCAACACACCGGCTGAGGTGACCAAGATGTCTTCTGACACTCCGATCTCGTTTTCTTCAATGGTCGTCGAACCAGACGATGATCAGCCCACCGAGGTTCTAGACAACAGCGAGCCGGCCGAGGTGCTGGATATCGACCAACTCGCTGAGAAATCGGGCTACCTGAGCGATGATGAATATGAATCTGACACTGATATGGGTGTGCTGATGAACATGTCCGTCAAAACTCTCCAGAGCCTGGCCTCCTACGAGAACCCAAACCAGAGGAAGGCACAGAGAGTGCTTGATGGCAGATCAGCTCTCCCAGTCAAGCCTGACGCTACGAATCAGACGGATTCTCAATTCACGGGACGGAACCGAGTATTCAACTTCATGGAGATGCCTCAGAGGCTATCTATCCCACCTGCCGGACCAGCCAGCTCGGATCCTCCTTCGCATCACCCCGGCCAGGGACGTTATCACCATCTTCCCATCCTTAGCGGTCTGTCACCAGAGCCTATTCCCGAAAGTTCACACCGGGATGAGATGGTCAACTGGGAGACTTCTGGCTTTCACTCAGCGGGGAGTTCTTCTATCAATCCATCCGCTGGACCTCCCCCTTTGACTGCTGGGCCGCCTGGGCACCGTCAATACCAACCAAAGACCCGCAACGACGAAGTACCAACCTTCAGTGGGTTTCGCCGATTTTTGTACGCCGAAGATGGCGACTCAACACGTGCTGAGGAAGCCGGGAGAGCCAACCCCAAAGCCCCTGAAGTCATAGTCCCAAAGACAGCTGGTTCAATTTCTCCCTATGCTGGCGACGATGTGTTCGCGGACACCGATGATTACTTTGCTGGGGACCTCAAGTTCAACCCCGAGAGCAGTGCTTCTCACGGATTCTCAGAGGTTTGTCGTTCTTCCTGGAGCCCTCTCTCTCCATTCGGTCAACCATATCGGCCCAAGACACCTCTCTATTACCCCTATCGTTCGTCGGCTGAAGTGGTTCGAGAACGCAATGAGAGGATCCAAAATCTTTGGTATGCCGGAGCTGGGTTCCTTCCGCCTCTTGATAAGGAGCAAGGGCGAAGGAACAAGTACGGAGCCGCGGGCGATGGCAGACCCGTGGGAGTCAAAGTCCAGAGCGAACCAAAGGCGGTTGCAGAGGCGAGCCAAACTCCAACCACAGTCCATGCCCAGAGGCTGCTGGAAATTGCGCATGCGAGTGTTTTGCGTCAGAAGCAGAGTGTGCCTTCAATGGATGACGATGACGAGATGTAGATCCCTCTCAGCGGTCAATTTGCAGGCATTCTAGGAGGGCGAGAGGAGCAGGTTGGCCGATTCTAGCTTGGAAAGAAGAAGAAGAATGGTGGCAATTATCAAAAGTTTTAAGGGTTCGCGTCGTGGTCTTGCATTTCTTTGATGCTTGGGCGGAGAGAGGTTGGATGGATTCTGGTGTGTTGGCAGTGGTTCTCATGGAGCTCTCGGTAGTTGTATCTGCAGCTCATCATGACTAGGGTTCTAGGACTTTGGCAGTGCACTGCGATTGTTTTTCGGTCGATAGTACTAGCTAACAAGCAGGGTACTGAGATAAGGTTGGGCAGATGGCATGATAGCCAGCCTCTTTGGAGGTAACTAGGGGAAATAGTATCCAGCATTGATAACGGGTTTGGTCTGGAGTGCAGGTGATGTTGTTTCTTCTAAACTCTAGGTCCTCACATGTGTTGGATCGACTTTGGCTTTGACTGTCGGCTCGACCTTTGTGCGCTGGTTGTTTTTTGCCTCTGGACGCTCCCGTTCCTGTCTGCAATGCTTGGTTCCTCGTAGTGTTTGATGTTGAGGTTCAAAGACTGTGGACCTGAATTATGATTAGGGGTCCGTGACAGGCACAACGGGATGGGAGAAAGAGGGTGTTGTGATTAATAAATTGCGAGGTTGTTGGCCTATGCCCGATACGAAGGGGAGACAAGGTCATGGTGGTCACGCGACGACAGGGTTGCATTGAGCACATGAGACCAGGGAGAGAGCTAGCTAGTCAATTTCGTTGTTATTCGTGCCGAGTGCGTGCTGGACTACCCACCTATCTATCTATGGACGTAGATAGTTACTGACAGACACATGACAAGACAAAAAGCTGATGAAGTCGATGGGATCAAGGGGCCAAGATTTCAGATGCAAGTGTCGACGGGATGGACGGGAATCATGTGGGTCGAGGTGGTCATGACGTCGCCGGATCGGGTTGACATTTGACGGTTCGATTTAACCCCTTTTATCAATCAGCCTTAATTACCTATTCTGGGGAGTGGTGATCAAGGGGGGGGGGAATGACCTCTCTCAAAGGTCACTGGCGTGGCTGCAGTGGGCACGCGAGCGCAATTAAACAAAGTCCCGGCCGAACTCCGAAGGGGGAAAATCATCACGAGCAGGAAGAGGGACGAAACGTCAAGGCTCAGAGCCGGACTCCGGGTTGTGTGGGGAAATGAGGGATTCTAATTTAATGTGACGGGCCCCTGTCATTCCTCCTCTTCCTCTTCGTGTTCTTTTGATTGTTCCTTTTCAGCTCGTAAAGTTTCCAGGGCGCATTTTTGCATGTGTTGTCCTTTCCCACCACCCTGTTTCACTCGCGGCAAAACTTGATCCTGTTTTTTTTTTTCCCCCTTCATCGTCGCGTCACTCCTTTTTCTTACTTTCTTTCTGCCAACAAATACACAACGCGTCTTTTTTTTTTTTCTCTCTTGGTGTGTTTGTTGCCATTGTTCTCTTTTGCCGGGTCTCTGCCTGCAAGCGAAGGGATTGTTCCGGGATTGAGACAAAGCGGAGCTGCGCAAGAAGCGAATCGAACGACAATCTTTTTTTTCCCTCCAGACCTCCACCGCCCGAGCTACCGAGCGACACCAAACGCCCGCAGCAAAACTTCGAAACAAGACACGGAGACAAAAGAGGGCATTGATTCCTGTTCTTCCTCCTACAACCTTCGAATTCGAATACAGCCGCTGCAAACATGGTCTACGTACGGCAACGCGAGCTCCCTTCGCTCAAGGACTACAAGTATTCTGGAGTCGACAGGTCGCTGCTCTCCAAATACGTCCTCAAGCCCTTCTACACAAATGTCGTCATCAAGTGCTTCCCCATGAGCATGGCGCCCAACCTCATCACCCTCACCGGCTTCCTCTTCGTCGTCGCAAACTTCCTCACTCTGCTGTGGTACAACCCGACCCTCGACCAGGACTGCCCTTCCTGGGTCTACTACTCGTGGGGCGTGGGACTGTTCCTCTACCAGACTTTTGACGCCGTTGACGGAACACAGGCGTGAGTTGAGAATTGAATATCCCGCAGAAACGCAAGAGACTGACATCCGCGCGCGAACAGCCGACGAACGAAGCAATCCGGTCCTCTCGGCGAGCTTTTCGACCATGGCGTTGACGCCCTCAACACCTCCCTCGAAGTCCTTCTGTTTGCCGCTTCCCAGAACATGGGCCAGAGCTGGTGGACTGTTGCCACGCTGTTCGCATGTAAGCCACACTGCCCCTTGCGCGCCTCTCAACCATTCATTGGACGCTGACATGCTTTGAAACAGCTCTCTGCACCTTCTACGTCCAGACATGGGAGACGTACCACACGAAGACGCTCACCCTCGGCGTCGTCAACGGTCCCGTCGAGGGCGTCATTGCCATCATCGGCGTCTACTTCCTCACCGGCTACATGGGCGGTGCGCATTTCTGGCAGCAGAGCATGCTTCGCACCATTGGCATCCCTTCCACCTGGGGCATTCCCGACGTCATCTACAACTTCTCCTTCACTGAGTGGTACATGATCCAGGGTGGCATCGTCCTCATTTTCAACACCGTCGAGTCTTCGGCCAACGTCATCCGCGCCCGCCGCGACCGTGGCGACCGATCCCGCGGTGCGCTGCTTGGTCTCGTTCCATTCTTCTCCGTGTGGTCCATGATCGTGGCGTACCTCTACCTGCAGCCCAGAATCCGCGAGTGCCATCTCATCCCCTTTGCGCTCTTCGCCGGCATCATCAACGCCTACAGCGTCGGCCAGATCATCACGGCTCACCTTGTCCACCTGCGCTTCCCCTACTACAACGTCCTGGGTCTCCTCCTTGTCTTTGGCGTCGCCGATTCAATGGGCCCCATCTTGCAGAAGTACCTGGGCTTTGGCTGGCCCAGCGCCCTCGGCAGTGACGTGTACCAGGTCGCCTACATGTTCTTGATGTCCGGTGTCGCCTTGGGTGTTTACGGCAGCTTCGTTGTTGACGTCATTGTGACTATTTGCGATTACCTTGATATTTGGTGCCTGACCATCAAGCACCACTACATTGAGGGCCAGCTTGGAAAAACGGACTAAAGGATACGTCATGTGGTTGAATTTCACGCCGATGGTGGTTAGAGAACTGTTCCTTGTTTTTGGCGTGATGGCTGTAATGGGCATGGCCCAGAACTGTCAGAGCAAAAGAGCTAGATTTTCTCAGTCTCCGTTTCCGAGAGAAGAGAAATCAGCCGGGGTAACCCAATAATATTATAGGGGGTCGGGGTGGGATCGCTTCTTTTCGATTCATAGGTATTGCTCCTTTATCCATTAGAGACGAAGATAGAATGTGAGTGTGAGACAGGGAAGGAGAGAGGGGGAACAAGAGTGAAGAAAAGGAGAAGATGGGATTCGCTGCATATTTGGAGGAGTTATGGGCGTGGGAATTAGTTATTATCAAGACAAGGGTTCAGGTTTAGGTCGAGGTTCAGGTCAGGTCAGGTCATCTACATTACATTAGTTGGCGGGTCTAACTTTGGGGAAGCAATGGGGGTTGATCGACTGATTGTTCTTATTCCGTTATGCGCGCATGTTAAAAAGCTAATGAAGGACACGGAGGGTTTTTAATGCGAATTCGACTTGTTTCCCGGACTGGGTCACTATTCTTGTGAGACTGTAGTCGAAACATAGACTCGTCATGCAACTGTTGGTTCTACTCAGGATTGTATTGACATTCTTAGTGTTTTGTCGACTACAAAATCCATCTGGGCCACGCATGCTCTATTGTGTCTCCGATTCCGACAGTGCCTTGGCGAAGAGTCTCGGCTTTCCGTTGTTGGAGAACTAGTCGAGCGATAGATCCAACCAGTCTTGTCTACAATCGGAGCTGAAGTAGGGTAGACTCAGTATAGACTGGTAGGCTCGGACTGTGTTCCGACTCCAGATTGCCAATACATAATGTTTGTTAATCGGATAGGTGCAAGAGATGTGGAGGTGAAATGTCTTATTACATCATTCCAGATGCACTGTCACTTGCTTTCACAAAAGCAGCCATCTTGATTACTCAGTCGTAGATAGATTGTATATAAACCGGTACAAATTGAATCTCCAAGACGATATAAAAAACTCAGTCAAAACTCCATCAAATATCCATCTCTTGTCGAGGTCAGGGGAGCACAATCCTGAAGCCAAGTCGTCCTTGGCTTGGCTGCCTTCGACCAACTCGCTCCCAGAAAGACTGTTTCTTTCTGAAGAGAAACCTCGCCGTGCATCGGAACTTGGCGAGGCCTCGTTGCTTCTGCCTCGGTGGTGGGACGGCGTAAGTGTGTATGATCAGCCGACAGCAAGTAGTGAGTTAAGCTTGCATGATTGTATGCAGCCAATCATGCTGTCCCGATCATCCTTTTCAACTTCATGTGGGGTTCCGATACTCGTCTCAACTCTCCTCGACCAAGGCGGTCTGTTTCCGATAGATACCTGTTATGTTTAAAATAGACCAGGGCCGATATTTGAGCCCAAATGCGAGATTACTTTTGCTTGTTCTCGGGCCAAACTAAACCAAAAACCACAGAATAACAACGCCACTCCTTAGCCCCGACGGGCGGGGTATCCGATCCTATCCTTCTTCGCCGTAGTAACATCAGTCATAATATCCCCGTATGCGCCTTATGTAGTTTCTCGTCTCTCCTCTCTCTTCTCGTCACCTGTAGGCCCTTCCTTTATAGAAGGTCATCGGTGCCACTGGCAACGCTCTGCTCAATGGCCATGACGATAGAACGCTCCGAGAAGACGGGGCCTTGGCCGTCGCAGCGGGCACAGTGTTTGAGTCGGTCGCTCACATCGCCAACATCAACAAGACCCTTCTTAAAGAGATCGTGGTTGATGATGAAGTCCCAAGTGGCGCCGGCTGCAAGGAGACGCTCACCATCATCCGCCGTGACAATGCGGTGGGATGGAGTCTTGTTGGAGTGGTTCTGAAGAACATTGGAGTAGAACTCCGTCGAGTTGAACCGCATAAAGCCGCTGGCATGGTCGGAGGAGATAGAGTTTTTATGCATACCACCGACCTGGGAGGTGGCTCGCAGGATCTCATTCTCGGTAGACATCTTCTGAAGGTCTCGCTTAAGCCGCTCGTTCTCGACCGAAGCTTGCTGCTGGGCTTGCTCTAGATCGGCAAGCTTGGTCTCGAGATCCTTGACATGCTTTTCCTTTCTTTCGCGGAAGGCTCGTTGACTGTATCAGTATGTTAGCAAGATGTAGGAAAAGGTTGAGCTGCCAAATCTAGACATGTCCATGACCTGACTACCAACAACATCATTCAGGACATTGGTCTCTATTGAATAAGTGCAGGCCGACAAGGTCCGGCGAGTCCGAGAGGCGGAGGGAGACGTACGCGGCACGGTTCTGGGCCTTTCGTCGGGACTGGGCAGGTGTGAGGTTGTCGTCCTCCTCGCTGGTCCCACGGGCAACGGCCCCATCCTCGGAGTTACCATCAGAGCCCATCATGGGCTGCATCGCGTTCGAGAGGCTGCCATTGCCCTGCTGCTGCTGCTGCTGTTGGGCCTGTTGGATTGCAAAGACGTTCTGGCCTGGAGGAGTCGGAGGACCGGGGAAAGTGGAGGGCTGAGGAGGGTTGGCGTTAAAGCCTTGATTGTAGTCGAAGGCGAACTGATCGTTGGACGTCGGCAGGGTGTCAAAATTCTCCTAAGAAACACACAGCAAGCGTCAGTACAACGGGGGAACAGCCCATTGTTATACAGCTGGGCGGATGTAGGTGCGGACTTTGGGGTAGCTGGCGTCTGGTGGTGCTTGATATTGTAATGCTCAGGTAAGGAGCGCTAAGGCAGGGCTGCACGCTGGGAGTGGGGGAAAGCTGGGAATTTTGACATCAACGTACCGGCGGGGAAGTAGTGAAATCGTCCGAGGCGGCGGAGTGCGAGTGAGAGGGCGTCAGAGGAGGGATTGGCATAAACTGGTAGGGCTGAGTGCCAGGGAAGTTGTATTGGCCGGTGAAATCCATGGTGAAAGGGTGGAACGGTGAGGAGGAGCAGCACGACGGGAGGTGAGGCAAGCAAAGGGCGGAAGCTGGGCCTTTATGAGGGGACAGCAAAGAGGGAATAAAATAGTGATAGTGGTTGATCCACAGTGCACTCCCGGGAATAAGAGCTAAGGCAAGCTGCTGAACCGAAGCGTCGGAAAGGGGTGTTGATGGATATTCGTAGGTAAGATGGAGGAAGAGCAGTTGGGCAATGTTTGAGGTGGATATCAGGAAGAGTCTCTGCCGGCGAAGACGGCGAGACGAGGGAAGGGAAGGGAAGGGAAGTGGAAGGTGCGTTGGAGTGAGATTGAGAGTGGCTTGAGCTTGAGGGGCAGGAGCGAGATGGGGTAAGACAAGCTGAGCAGTGAGCGTGAGCAGGGAGGGCAGGTGGAACGTTGGGGTCGCACTTGGCAAGCCGAAGTCTCAGGTCTTGTATTTGAGCGCGAGGCAGGGGCGATTGGGCGAGCACAGAGGAGGTTGTGAAGCGGCAACGTGCGTTTTGGCTCTCGGAGCCAGCGGCAGCGAGAGGCAAGGCCAAGAGAAGGGGAAGGGAAGGAAGTGCCGGTGCTAGGTACCTAGGTTGCTGCGCGTGAAGCAAAGCCTTAACTATTACAGGCGGCGACGACGGTGGGAGGGGCAAGGGGGAAAGGATGGAAGGCGCGTGCGTCTGGTATTTGGAACGCCTCCGTAGTTTGGTGGCGATAGAGTTGTAGTTTTGATGATTTTGAGGCCGTTTTATTTCCCAGATTGGAAATAGGTTTTGATCCAGATCGGATTTCGATATCGAAAGTCCCTTTGGAGCACCCAACGAGGAGGCAACAAAGAAAGATGGTGTTAATAATTCTCCGTCAAAGAGGAATGACTAACAAGGTCAAACAGCATGTGAGACCCAAGGTAGCGACTGGGGAAACGTCCAAAGAACTAGAAAACGAAAACGTTCAAAAACGAGAGACGGTTCTATTCGCAACAGAGAGGGGAAATAGCAGATACTTATTAACACCAACGTCGGTCACAGCCACGACACCACATGCGAGCGAGGCACAAATCATAGATACAGCAACTTCTCTTCGCCTTCTGCCCAAACATGTCAAAGTCACTAGACTGTGACCTGTATGGGAATGGTGTCAAAAATGGGGTCTCTTGCTCCTCTAGCTGATCTGACAGTTTGGCGAGGAATGGATGGAAAGTACACTCCATACAGCCCGGGTAGACCAAAGCAAAAACGGTTTCTCGTCAACAAGAAAGGCCAATATCATCACACACGCCCCCCTCCGAGTCTCCAACATGCCTATGGTTTGGGAAATCCAAGATGCAGCAACCCACTTCTTCCCTATACATTTTACCCATCAACATCCTAGTGATCGACTGCATTGCTACTCTAGATACCAGGCATCAAGCCACGTCCTTGCCAAGACGTGGGACAGGAAATGCGAGCCCAGACCGAACCGAACAAATAATGCAGGAGCAAATGCACGAGGAGGTAGCCGACGAAATCTTCGTGCTGTCCATCCCGAGCTGGAGTTCAACCGCCCCGTATCCATGTCTTGCTTCCTTGTTGCACACCTATGTGCCAGGGAGGCACCTTGACCGAGTTTCCAGCTCGTGCTTAGGCTTAAGCCCAGGCTCAGGACCAGGACTGGGAACCTTTTTTAGGTGACATTTCTTGACTCAAGTTTCCTTGACTTGACAAGGCCCCCTCCCCAGCTCATCCCATCAAACAACTCCTAAAGAAGAGTCACAGCCTCTGGCTAGTTCTATAGCCGGTAGCCCTACTAGGAAGGATCTAGCGGGCTTTATGGGCTCTCCTGGGTACGAGTCGTCATGTATTTCTCCTACTCCTGCTGCTTCATCTCCAAGTCTCTTTCGCTTCCCCTCCTTTTCTCGGCAATGGAGAGCACGCTGCAGGGAGCTTGAGTGGGGGCCGCGCGCGAGCACGCACTGCACAGTGGCACCTCGACCTCAAGGTGGGAGCTATCAGGGAAGTTCTCGGGAAGAATAGTAGTTGCCTGAGTCGAACTCACCTAAAGGACTGTACGGGGTGGGCAATATCATCTTGGCTGTCGGTGAACATGCATGCCCACTCGGCAAGTGACATGTCTTGAAACCTCTAAAAGAAAAAGAACGGAGTGGAAACGAACGAAAAGCTCATATGGATTCATGACCTCACTTTCCATGGTGCTCCCGAGCTTGATGCCATGTGGACAAATGCCGCCTAGGATCAAGCTGAATGCAGACTTGCGGCTACCACACCCTCCGCCTGTCCGTCTTCATCAAAATCCCGAGAAATGAACTCATGGTTGAGGAGAAGCCTGGTGTAGTTGCTTTTGCGGCGCCGGCACTCTACCCTTGACGCGGATATTGCACGGGGCAAAGAGCCCATCAATCATGAGGCTATCGAACTTTGTGCGCATCCTCGGCTCTGTGAAATTGGAGGAAGTAGAGACACATGATAATGCTCTTCATGGAAGAAGCAAAAAAAAAAACGCCGAATGGCAAATTTGGGGGCAGAAAGTTGAGGACAATGGCTGGTGATGAGGCTGCATCAGCCTAAGAAGCCCACTTGGGCGGCGAGCACAGCAGCCACTGAGATGACGAACAGATGATCAGCCTTTTCGGCCCTTTCTTCGTCCCGCACCGGGGAAGGATGCCTAGCAGATTGCTAGCACCAGCGAGACATGTCACTCAGCATCCGAATGGGTGGGATATGGGGAGGGGTTTGAGGGGCACTAGTTGACGACGTGCCCAGAGCCTCTTGGGCAGGGGGACGGAGGGAAACCTTAAAAAGTCGATGCCCCAGTTGAACATGGGCAATGGCAACGGTGAAGACTGAGACGAAAGATAACTAGGGAGTCATGGGAGTGACGGCCCTGATGGGAGAGGCCGGGGGAGGGGGGTAAGATGAAGAGGGGAATAATGAGGTCGAGGCGTGTGTGTGGATGATAGGCATCGGTCAACTCGTCACAATTCCAAATCTTTTCCTTGATCGTTCCATTTTCAGATTCATGCTAGGTTGAAAACAGTTTAATGCATTAGGAGATGGGGGCGTCAGGCAGGGGGTTTGGCTGGCTGATAACTACGAATACATTGACAACGAAAACGCATACATAAGTAGGTAGGTAGGCAGCTACTCTTACCTACAGTAGGCTAGGAACCTGATTTGGCCCCCGAATGACCATGACATGACAACTGCAGCGGGCAGGAGGGAAGAGGAGCTTCCAGCAGTTTGGTAAGGTACCTCAGGAAGAAAGGAGCTCGGCGAACTTGTGAACAGATTCGTTACTAGGAACATGGCTTGATGGATGGCTGGAACCTTGCTGATAGCTCGGAGAATGACGAAGAAAAAGGAAAGAGGATTAAGCTGCTGTTTCTAGTAATGAGGTTTCGACAGAACCAGTCCAAGCACTTTGTTGGATAATACGAATTGGGATGTGTGGTGAAGCACCTCGTGAAGGGTGGGGAAGGGGCGGGTGAGGCGGGTTTTAGCTACAGATTCGCATCCAAATTCCCATCCATCCAAGCTCGAACGGCTGCCCCGCCTCAGTCCCCTGTTTATCTCTTCTCTTCACTTCACTGCACTTCTTGGGGGTGTTGCGAGTTGTCGCCCAGGTTGCGGTTGAGACGTATTTTTATTCCGGTGTTTCAATTAATATCAGCAAAATGCACCAAGGGTCTTTGCATGCTCCATTCGACGGGTAGTTCCTCCCTTATGTTTGTTCTGTGTCTCTCTTGCTGCAAGTCCCTCTCCTTCGCTCCTTCCGTGGTTTGCACTGGGTTGTCGTTGCTTCAACCCCAAACTCCACGCGCCCAGCTGTCCACATTCCCATCATTCTCCTCAGAAATAAACCACCGTCTTGTTGATCACCCGCCCATCGCGCAAATCACGCCTGTCACCGGCCTTTCACCCCAGCTTCCTCCTCGAAAAGGCGGTCGTCGGGCCCAGACCCCATGCCAAGCACAGATGGAGCATCGATGGACCCATCAGTGCCCCTGGCCAGGTCCCTTTCACGTTTTGCAACCACCAACATTCCGAATTCATTGCTGCTGAATCTGGCCTCGATACCCCTCCCCCTGGTCACATCATCTCTTCTCCATGACAGGGCAGATCCATTTATCCAGCACCCATGTTCAACAGAGGAAGATGGGGAAGAAAATCGGCGTTCCTTTCTCGAGAAAAATCTACGGCGAAATGATTGACTTGGTAAGTACACACCACTGCGATCCAACAAGATACGCCCCATGACTACACGCCATCCATGTGGATTGGAGTCACTAATACGTAGTAGCTCACGGCGCATCCGTAGGGCAACAAAACGTCCATCTCATGGATGAAGGATCGACGAAGTAGCCTGCAGGACCCTCCATGCCTATGCCTGCCCTGACCCCTAACAAGTCAAGTCGAGAATGCCATCGCGGCAAGTTCCGTCTTGGATCCTTCTGCAGCCTATTTCCCGTTTTGTCAATTTTCACCTCTTCCATGTCGACATGTCCGGGTATCTGCTTCCAGACACCGGCTCAACCAAGCCGTGGCTGCAACGGCCGCATCCTTCGTCTGTTCAGTACTCCCGCGTCCCGCCCGTCCGTATCGCTCGGCTTCCCTGGATGAGAGAAATTTCTGCATACAGTGTTACCAAGGCACTGATCTGTTTTTTTTTTTTTTTTTTTTTTTTTGGTTCCTAGGTGTGCACCCGGTTCCAGGGTCGTGGGTGGCGATTAGACATTGCGGGCGTCTCCTCTCGCCTCCCCCACACGTCACTTACACTGGTTCCCGTTTGACGGCTAATAAGTTGCCCATCTCAGTCAACACGTGCAAACCACTGCCCAAGGACAGCAGAGATAAACTATTAACCAGAAGGAGCATTTCCTCCCAAATATTCTTCAACTTTCATTTTCCGCTCCAATCCGATATCAATCGCTTACAGATCTCCCACATCAACTTCCCGAAGCGTCTTACGGTCCTCCTACACCTCTGTCTCCTCCCCACTCGCCCGTCATCGGCAAACATGGAAATATTAAAAGGGCTCCATGTCCATCCGCGCTTCTGCTCGGTCGGCCGCCCGCTCAGCCTCACAACCGCAAAACCCCAGGGTCCCTGCGGCCCTACGGCCCTTCAAACACGAAAACTCCCTACCTCACCATGCCCAACGCAGCTTGGGTACAGCCAGATCGCTTGGGGGCCAGCAAACGGCTGGAAAGGGCAATGAATCAACGGGCCATCGAGGATCGTATGTAGGTAGGGTTCTTCGACTGACTACGAAGTACCTGTCCGCATTACTGTGTGTGCATGCCTTAGTTTCGCCAGGCGTTCTGTTGAGCTGTCTGGTCTCCTCACAAGCTCCAACGGCGCTCAACAAGGGGACAGACACTCCCCGAGGACTCGAGGACTCGGGGAGAGAAGACCGACAATTGCCTAAGGACGGGTACATGCTCCGAATCCCAAAAGGAATCCATATTGGCTCGAGATTGCCAAGACGCCCGGCCGAAGAAGCACCTTATTTCGAGGCACTTTTACCAGACAGAATCTCCAGTTCGGTCGAGCAAGGCGAGACTAGGCAAAGCCAGGCAAAGCAAGGCAAGGCAAAGCAAGCAGACGCATTATGCAGTGCAGTGAGATGCAAGGTAGCAACTGATTTGCAAGCCACTAACTCATCCTCCAACCTACGTACCGACTTAATTCAAATTGCTGTATGTACGGTCCGTACGATACGTCGAGATGGCGCCCATCTGAGCGAAATGACGCTGCTCGCACATCATGAAACCAAGGCCTAACTAGATGCTCCTCTATCATGTCTACTCGCTTGTTTTTACCCATCTTGCACTTCGCCTACGCCCGCGCCGCAAAGTTTCTTGTACCGACCAAGATAACTGATTCCTTTCGACCAAATATCACCGAGCGTGGACCTTGTAGCCCAAATCCAACTTTTCTCCTCTCCCCTCTCTCCCCGGCCGGCCCGCTAAACGTCGTCAGGCTGCACCGCCGAGACAAGCCGCCTTCGTGAGTCCCCACCGGGCGTTCGGTACTCGCATTTCATATCCCACTCGACTGCCGACGTCGCTGACTTATTCTTCTCTTCTTCTCTTCCTCCTCCCTGTATTCGTAACTGTGCGACCCTGTCTTTTCCGGGCCCTTTGCTTCCATACCCTGGTGGCTTGCACCCACACTAACCAGGGGTTCATTCTCATGGATCTTCACGGGCTGCTTCGGGATGAATCCCAAGGGCCCTCCATGGGGATCCATCCTCGTAAACTGCGAAACGGGATCCCACAAAGCACACAAAACGGCGCTGTAGATCAACATCATTCACAAGGTCCCTTGCCCCCCCGGCTCTAGATGACTGTGGCTGGCTCCAACTGACCTTGAACTGAGGCTCTTAACGCCCGCCATCCTGCGGCTATCTGAAAACGACGATATTATAAGCGTCATAGTACATGCACCAGTGTCTGGGGCGTCTGGATCCCCTAATGTATCAATCATGTGCTTCCTAGGTATGCTTCATAGATCTTTCGACTCTATTGTCCAATGTACACACTCCGTACAAGCTCCAAAATATGGTCTCTCGACCTAACACACCAATCCTTCGAGCCCGTGTACTTCGTACTTCTTTTATCCCATGGAACTCTTAACGAGTCTACATACGCACACACCCTCTTCTTTTCTAGCTTCCTTCCTTCCTCTTTCATTTCAGCCCGTTAAGGGAGCAGTCTCTTGGGTGTACGAAGGTAGTAACTCGCAAGGTGAACGCTTGGCAGGTTCAGGTACCAAGCCACAACACGGTCAAGGCCAATACCATCACCACCGTGAGGCGGAACACCTGCACTGCGGAAAATGTCCACATAATATTTGATGCCAGGGCTGGCGGGGTCGACGTCCTTCTTGCGGATCCGCGCTTCCAGCACATCAGGCACGTGGATCAGAGAGAATCTCCTGTCCCCGCATGAAGAAGTCGTATGCGTTGGTCACCTTGGGTTAGGGTCCTCCATTGCGTAGAATGATCGAGCGCTTTCCGGGAATTTGTCCAGTACATAAAAGTCGGTGTTGTACTTTTCTCGGACCAGCGCGCCAAGCGCCTTCTCCTGAGGTGTCGATATATCTTCGTCATCTGATACGTTGCGGTACTCCTCGGGTCCTTCAGCTCAGAGTAGAGCCTGGCCTTCGGCAAAGGTCACACGGACCTCCTTGCCGGCCTCTGGAAGAAGGAACTCCTCTGAATGATACACGGTGCGGACGAGAGCGACCTGCTCGGCACACCTCTCCTGGGTGCCACGGAAGATGTACAGGAGGACACATTCAAGCATATGCATAACCTCGTGGTAGTCGTCCTCGATTTCATCTCAAGATCGAGACCGGTGAACTATGCAGAGGTTAGTCATGGCTGTCTTATTTACGCTCTCGATTTGATTCCAGAAGAGAAAGTTTCATACCTCAGTCATATGTCTGGGAGTGTTGGAGTTCTCTGCTCGGAACACAGGTCCGATACAGAAGACGCGTTTGCGACCGCCAGCAATTTCAATTTGCTTATAGACTTGGGGGGATTGCGCCAAGTACGCCTATTCCTCGAAGCAGGGCAACCCGAAGACGTTGGAGCCACCTTCAGAGGCGGCATTGATCAAGCAAGATGCTTCGAACTGAACGAACTTCCGGGCCTCGAGATATTCCGAGAAGAGCTTACGAACAGTCATACGGACATCGGCAATAACTTGCTGGACGGGGGCTCGCTTGTGCATAACGGGGTTGTTGAGATGAGTGGCCATACTGGCACCTGGCACGTTGTCGACGGAGAGGTTCTCGACACCCTCGGCGATCTCCTTGGCATCACTAGCATACTCATCGTCAAGGTTGGTAACGGCCTTGTCGGAAACAGCGAGACCCATGCCGAGAACCTCAGGATCAGCGGCAGTACAGTAGCACTTGGTAATGTGAAGCTCGTAGTCGGATACACGAATGCTCTTGGCGGGCTCAAGGGGCTTCTCGACCTTGGCCTCAACCAGGACGTAACTCTCAAGGTTCAAAGCACCAATCCACTTGACCATCTGCTTGGAAACGGGCTTGCCTTCGGCGCTGGCAGCAACGACACCTTGGATAGCCTGTTTGCGCTCCTCACGGAGCTCAACAAAGGCCATCTTGGCTCCCTGCATACGGGAATTCTGGATCCAGGCACGAACCTTGATTGTCTTGCCTAGGTGGTCATTACCAATGTCCTTGAGCGCAACTCGCTCAGCTTCGACCTTGATGGTGTGGTGGTCATCGCCGTAGTTGTCCATTGCCAGACCCTCGGTGTTGCCAGCAGCAGCCTTGGCGGCGGCCTGCTTAGCCTGTTGCTCAGCAGCACGGCGAGCCTTCTCTGCCTCCTTCTTAGCCTTGGCCTTGGCCTTCTTGAGGGCCTTATTGGAGGGGCGGCGTCGGTAGGAGTGTCAGCTATGTTGAAACAAAAACTCGACCATCGAGGAGGATAGAGAGAGTGGTGGGGGAGGAGGGTTGTCGGAGTCGTTCGAAACCCAAGCGAACAGCTAGAAAAAAAATAATAAGCACACCAGCGAGCAACGGGACCGGAGAAGAATCAGGCGGCACAGGCGAGGTGACTCTTAAAAGTGTGCTTGTAGTTACGAGGTTGCAAACCCATGGCAGGGTTCTAGGTTGGCTGAGGTGTTGCTTGTGGCCGCACCTGCCCCGCCAAAGCAGGTGAGTTGCCCACCAGCGTCGTGGTGGGATTCAGACAAGGTACTTGCTTGATGGTGTCGGATGCCCTGAATCGTCAGGTACCAGCCACGTCTGAACAAGGGTTCCTCAAATCTCGAGACTTTTTGCTATTATCACCTCACATACGAATGCAGCCTTTCCCCCCCGTCATGAAATTCGCCGCGTTTCGCATGCTGGGTCTAACAAGATTAACCATGATTGATTACTACCTGCATCATGCACAAGGCAGAGAGTTCTTCTCCTATAAGTTCATCTAAAGCGAGTCTCCCCAATGCAAAGGAACCCAGGGGTCCCTATTCCGGTCCTGGGCGAACGCGCCCATATGCAAATCCTCCTCCGACCTTGCTCCCTCGCTTCGTCTCACCAGTACCCCCCTGAACGCCGGTAAATTAAAAAAAAACCCGGATGATATGATATGCAAACCGAAAGTGTACGAATTAATGTCCCCTCCGACCTCGCCCTTTGAGCAGAGTCACCATTATCACGGTACTTCTTGCCTCCAGTCTTCGCCTGCACGACCTGGGTATCAATGCCAACAACGTCACCCATTCTCTTTCGAGAATTAGGAAGAGAAACGGAAACTACTAGGCCAAGGTCTCTATCCGAGGGACAGTGGTTCGGACTTTTCGCAGGTAAATAGATTGATGTGGTGGTCGCCTCGAGCAGCACAGCCGAGGATCGGTCGGTGTGGATGGAAGGCCGTCGCCGAAATGGCTGAGCTTTTGCTCTGCTGTAGGAAGCTCGAGTACGGCTCGACTGTTGACAACTCGTTTCCATCTAGGTTAAACACCTTGACAGTGTGGTTTGACGAGCCTCTGTTCGCTTGTGTTAGCTCTCATCCATGCACCTTAACATTTACTTATTTGTGAATCCACTTACACTGCAAACACCGGGAGGTGTTCATGCGTACTCGCGGTACGGAGAGTGCCCCGAGTCGTCTGGAAAGAGTGCAATGGCTTGTCCATCCGGATGTCCCATATCTTGACTTTGCCATTCCGGCTGGCAGTAAGAAGTTCTCGCTGACCACCCCGTTGCATGTGAACACTCTTGATCCATTGGCGATCAGATTCCTCTTTCCACTTGCGCACCATCGAGTCCTGTGGACGGTTTCGAGTGTCGAAAACTCGCACCGCACCATCCCCAAAGCCGGCAACAAAGACATTACCCGTCATCTGATCTGAGGTCAACGCCGTCACACATGATCCTGACCGTGCTGGAATGTCCATGATGCATGTTTCGTACGCCGCATACCACACCCGAATAACTCGGACATCGCCCGCCACGAGAACTCGGCCCGTCACCTGTTGCCAGTCAAACACCATGCCCGAATTGATATTACTGGGAACCATGTGCGTCAGGGCTCGCCAGGCTGATGCAAGTTCGACCTCTTTGTCACAGTCGTAGTTGCGATAGACCCTGATCACACCATCAGATGACCCAGTAAGCAGAAATGCCTGGTCGTCTTCATTGATGAACTTCATGTCGCTGATCCTCGAGCCCTCGGGGTTCCCATTGCTGAACCGGCTTAGGCGCCCTTGGCTCTTCCAGTCCCACACGTAGACTGTGTTTGCATCATCAGCCACAGCCAAATGATCCTCAAACTGGTGGAAAGTCATCTTCGCGGGTTGAGCACCATTGTTCACAATGCCTAGTTGATTGTTCCACTTGTGACTACCAGCTTGCTGCTTAAGCGGCTGCGTCTCTCGCAGGATGTTCTCATTCCGGGCCCTTCGCCAGAGCCGCTCGTTGTACTCGGTGCTGCCTGGTTCATCGGCTTCGCTGGGCTTCATCTGTGGTTCACGGAAGTATTCGATAGACCATTCCAGGAACCTGCTCTTCAAGGGAAGTGTGGGTGGTTTCTTTAGGTCTCGTTGCTCGTAAGCTCCAGACATGGGCTCATGCGAAATATGGTATTGGGATGATGAGGTTGACTGATCGCTTTGCTCAGGAGGAGCAGACAGTTGGCTTGGTGTCAGCTTCACTGAAGGCGATCTTGGAAGTGCAGGCGACGTCGGCGTCGTTGGTCTGGATTTGTCCTCACCAGCAATGAGCGACGGGAATAGAAGGCTGGCGGTCCTACGCAGTATTCCAGGAGAAGGCAGTGGCTGAGAGCTGGGTGCTCCGACGACAGTATTTCGCTGGCTGACACTAGCAGCATTTCTGTGTGCCAGCCTGGTCGCACGTCTCTGAATCTCGCTCATTACCAACTGCGCTGGGGCACCTGCGCTTGAGTTGAGGAGAGCGTGGTGTACAAAGTCAACGACGATAGTGGCCTCTCGTTGCACCTCGGGATGAGGATCCACGCTGAGGACCAGGGCAAGTTTCCACAATGCCATGTAAACCGTGTTGTGTGAAAGACCATGGGCAGTAGGCTTGATGCTTCCATCTTGATTTCGGTGGTCAGGTCTCGCGTAGTGGAGTCCCATCTTGTGCTCTGAGCCATCATCATTGGGCGGGAACATGAGGTATTCCTTCTCCTCAGATAGTTGCTCAAAGGCCGCAACCAAGAACTTGTTCTCAAAACGAACAACGAAGCAGGACAGGAAGACAACGAATTCCTTGCGGACCATAGCACTGCCGTCATTGCCCATCTCAAGAATCGTCCATGCAATCGACTCCTCGATTCGGGCGACCTCTTCTGTTAAATCAGGAATACCAAGGAACGTTGTCATGGCGTGGACCATAGCAGCTCGCACCTCACAGCATGGATCCTTGTTCAAACATGCGAGCTTCACGTAGGCATTCTCCCGAATGCCTCGCCACTTCGCCTCGGGCAGGTCTTGCCAGAGCTGACTGATGCAGAGGCATGCCCACTGCCGTAGAAGGGGATTCTCTTCGTTCTGGAGGTGAGTCAGGCAGTACGACATGATGTCTGTCTGGTTGCAGACCATCTGGCCATTCTTGTAGTCCTTGCAGAGCATGGCGAGAATAAACGCGCACATAGCTTTGTGCTCGTCGCTGTCAACGACTGGAAGTCCCTCGGATGGTTTCAGAATCTGAGCAAAGTAGCTGTAGCCGCTGTCTTTGATAAGGTCCTGCTGACAAGAAATATCCACCGCAATAAGACGTGCCCAGATGAAAACCATGACCGGCTTCAGCTCGGCTGCTGCAGATTGCAAAAGCTTTAACACATATGGGAAAATGCCGATGCTGAGTGCAAGCTGCACTGACCAAGGGCCAAGGTCAAGGAACCTGCCCAGGAGGATGAGTGCTCGTACTCTGTGTTGTTGGCTCAGTAATACCTGAAGCACGACTGGTAGTTGATCTGGAGATTTTTGTGCCATGGCATCACCCCGAGTGAGGTATACATCAAAAGCAGTCAGCTGCTCCGTAAAAAAGCTGGAATTCTGGTACTCGTAGTCGATACCCTCATTTTCCTTCTTCTCCAACATGGTAAGCTGAGACAGGGCTGTGTCAACCGCGAGATCCCACGTTGCCCAGAGAGGGTGCTGGTGGGTATCTGGGAGTGCAGGATAGGACTGAGGATGACAGCCATAGACGGTCATGACACGCTGGGCAAGGAGAAAGTTCCGGAACAAAGCTGCAACCATCAGGTCCTGGCGGAAGAATTTGCGGAAGAGGTCGCGGGGCAGCGTCGTCCATGCGATGCTGTCTGTGATGGCCGTAAAAATCCAGTTCAACTCGCCCAGAGGAGTCCGCCGTTCCTGGAGTCGACCGGGAAGCTTCTTGGCTCGCTCCGTTGTGAGATTGGTTTTCAATGGGTTTTGCAGAACAAAGAACCACAAAGCCATCTCAATAGGGGTTGTTAGACACGCGGTGAAGAGGTCGGCAGGCAAGAGAGGGTTTGTTGGGAGATTCTCCTTTATTGCACAAGCCGCGAGGTGGATGTACGGTCGAAAATTCGTCTTCGTGTAATTGGGGTCACGCTCAGCGGCTTCTTCCTCTTCCTCCTCGTGCTTTTCAACGAAACGGTGGTAGTTGTTGAGAATATTGCCAGCTTCCGAACAGTCCCACACAAAAATCGTGGGCGCTTGAAGCCAATGCTGCAAGTCGTAGAGCGACACAGGAATGTACTGGGTGTAGTTCTTATTAAAAACCCAGATCTCCCCAGAAGCCGTCGGTTTGGGGACTCCATGTCCGTTGTAGTGCAAAAGAACACGCTCATCTTTGGCGTTTCGGCGTAACGAGATGCAGAACTTCTTGGTCTCCTCAACTGACGGATCTAGATACTGCTTATAACGAGCTCTGATAGCCAGCGTCTCGTACTGAGCCTGGAGGGCCTTGCCAATATTCTCCAGGGCTTTCTGAATCGGCGGTACCGTTGGGTCAGTCCAGGCCTCGAGTTTAGCGCCAGGACTGGTTTTGAGCTGATCCGGCGGTTCGACACCGATGTTTAAGCAAACCGCGAGTGCGGCAGAAACTGTTTTGAGTCGATCTCGCTGTCGCCAGTCTTGGAGCTCGTACTGAAGTGGTTTCGGCTTGCCGGTCGTCTCGTGGCGTTTGTCTGTATAGTACATGTACCAATTCTGGATTGGGTTAGCTGGAAAGGCCAAATCATAGGTCAAGCAAAATCATTCCTAAAGACTCAAGTGCAAGTCGGTACCCGTCACACGAGCCTCTGGAGCGAACATGCTGATAGGGCTGCCCGCATCGAGGATCCACTGACAGCATGATAGCTCAGAAGACTTGTAATTCGGAATGTAAAGTGAAATCAACCTTGTCCGGGTACGCAGCATCAAGATGGACGCTCCAAGGGACAACAAAACCAGTGAACCCCAGCCGCTGGTGGATAGAGCTTGCAGATTCGTGGAAACGCAGACGAAGTTCGAGATGATCAACTTACATTAGCAAGCTGAGAAATAATATCTTCGGATTGGTAATGGTCCTCAAATCCATGCCTGGCCCCCCATTCGAGAATCTCATCGTCGAGTGGCTCTGCTTCATCCATAGCTCGGTGCGCGTAATCGCTCTTGGACCGTAGCAGCAATGGCTTTACGGGTCGATTCACCCTCGGTGGATTCATGTCGTCTCTTGATTGCGCGGAAGGCATTCCATTCGGCTGGCCGGGCGCGCTTGAAGGCCGCGCATCGTCGTGATCATTGGCACTCGCGTCATAAGCGGAACGACTGTTGGCGATTGTCCGCGCACTCGAAGTGTTCCCGTTGGTCTCGGCAACAGGTGTAGAGTAACCGTTCATGTCTGATCTCAGCGCCATCGCAGCGGCTGCCGCAGGGCGAGGGCGGGCAAGGGCGTGGTGGTGGTGGCGGCGGCCGTGGGTCGGAGACAATTTGGAGCTCGAAGAAGGGGAGCGGTTGGGAAGCAGCGAGGCGGGTGACGTCTCTTTTATCGACGCTGCGGTCATGCCCTGTTACAGAGTTCAAACTAGCATGGCGACAAAGGCTCGCGTGCGAGGAGCTACGAGGAGGTCGTAGAGCTGAGGATAAGAAGTATGGCAGCAGGAGACGATTGTTGCGTAGACGTTGGTGGTTGATAAAGAAGGCCAACCGGGAGTTTGCAGTTGGAGTTGGTTGGTGGCCGCGGGCGGATGACCAGGACAAGCGCAGAAATTAGGAATACCCAGTCGTGGGATAGGCCACTCGCGGCTGGCTCGCGCCTCCCTTAGCTTATTAGGTAGGTAGGTTCTCGTCGCTGCCAGGTGGACGCTGAGCTCCAGTGCCCGAGGAGCGGAAGGTGCTGTAGTGACACCTGCGGGAACACCGAGCATGGAACGAAAGCTAAAGTGGACGCTGCTACCTGGTACCTAAGGCAGGTCGACAGAAAAAAGTTAAGGTGCGCCCATTGATTCCTAATAATCTCCCTGCAGGTCAGCCATTAGATACCTCCGCTGCACCTAACTCTAAGTTCCTAATTCTTCAAGTGGTGAATCGCGGGGTTCCAAGTTGCTCGGCTATCGACCTCGTGTCAATTCAAACGCATTGAGTCCCTGCTTCGCATCAATGATGTAGGATCTTGGCCGTCAGGGCCCATCATCTCCAAGGTACCTCTCTCTCTAACTTGCCTGGCTTAGTAACCCAAGGTATGGACCCCAGCAGCTGCTGGGCAGCCGCCGTCCGCACGGCCACTGCCTCGGCGTGAGCAACCCAAGCGCTAAGCCTGACTCGGAAGTGCGCAACGAGCGCGTGACCCTTCACGTGGTTTTGCTTTTGTTTGGAACAGACACCAAGGCCCAGGCGAACCAAGATATCCGGCCTTTTCGGAATATGTTAGTTACGCCTGAAGCACCCAACTTAATCACACGCATGCCCGTGGTTGAACTTGATTGATCATTCATGTTGAGATGGAACCTCATATGCTTGTCATGCAATCAGCTGCGCCGTGCCGTATTGTGTATAGCTTCGACCCAGTAATTCGGATCTCGAGTTCGCATCAGAGTCGTCAGCCCAACGTGCATCAGTCATCTTGCCCTCTACTCTTTTTATGAGTGTATAGCAATCCAATCAAGATGCAAATTGTGTGGATGGATAACATGCCGTTCTGTGCCACTTGCCGAACCTTCATGTCGAGCCATACCCTGGTTAAACCCATAGCTTCTACATTGTGCGAATTTCTCATCTATTCGTCTTTGTTTTTCATCTGCTGTTGGGTACCAATCTTTCGCGCCATGGATGTTGCCGCTGATGGACTTATCGTCCAATTGATGGATGCCATGACAACCTCCGGAGTCGGTGCTAGGCCAGAGGCTGTGTTCCTAATTGCGACCAATGTCCTCATTGGGGAGCAGACTGCGTGGCATCCTGAGGTTACATTTCTTTCGACGGTGGAGAGAACCTAGAACGCGGTCTGAGTTGAGCAGAGCTAGCATAGAAACCGGGGCGTCCAACGGTCAACCTTGCACTCTCCGTTCACAAGCGGGTTGTGGATACATCCGCATCGGCAGGAGAGTTGATGACAGTGAGATGAAGGTCATCATCAATTACCTACCTAGGTAGTCAAGCTTGCGTCGACGTATTACATTACGGCCGCAGGACGAAGTACGAGGTAGCAATAAGGTAGTACCAGAGTGGCACTACAATGAACCGTCGTAGCGGGAATTGGCTGCCTGATCCTTGTCAGGTCGGGCCTCTCCTGCAATGGAATCTCTCAGCCGCGACGGAGCGTAGATTATAAAGGCTGGGCATCGGAAACCAAATAGCCGGTCGTTTCTCGGTTCCCGACCACAAATCAATACACGCAAGCAAAGAGCAACCATTCTTCTCCCCTTTATCCCTTTTGGCATCGGAGCTGTGAAGTTGGAGAGTGGAAGTGGGCCTCAAATAATACTGGCCCGTGCTCACATCCGCACCCACTGGCGTCATTAGTGGGAAACTTGAAACAAGCGAGGGCATGGGGATTAAAGGCGTAGAACTCCGCCAGCGAGGGACTGCGAGCCTGGGCAAGAATAATTTAATGTCCGGAAGGGCCACGGCCATGACGGCCAGAGACAAACGTGGGCTTGAATGCCTGAACCGAGCGTTACATGGATAATTTACTATTACGACGGGTCATCTTGAGTTTTTGACGTTGTGTTGAGAAAACAGAGAGAAATTGTGAACGGTTGAGAGCTTTGCGCTCTTTTAATGAGCAAATTGACGTGCAGACGTGGACTAGCCAAGGTCGTAATTACAAAGTCGTGGATGGAGTTAACACCCTCTGTTGCGGCCACGGGCATCCCCAACGATGATTGAGGCAAGCAAAATAATCATCCCAAGAATGTGCTTTTTTGGCGACCTACCTTGCTTCGTGGACTTGTTATCCATCTGATAGATAACCATGTGCCATGAAACGGGATGGAGAGGGAGCTTGAATATTGTTGAGGAACACACGATGCAATACAACATCGCATATGTGTTTTGTACATCAACGCCACCTGGAGGAAAAGCATTGTATGCGTCATGCCCCAGCCATGTCACATCAAGTTATGGAGCACTCCTTACTTGAATGCAAACACTTCACTCAGTCCGATGATCCTATTAGTCTGGCAAATCCTGGTCATAGCATATTCCCACCCAAGGCAAACCAACTGTCACGGTGAGGCTGTACTGGGCACCCCTTATTATTATTAGCACGGAGCTCTTCTCCCATGGAAATTATTATAGGGTGCGGCATCTGGGAAATCTCGGCCGATTTCAAAAGAATGCCACTCTGTGAGGCTACACCTGCAAGGAAGGCCTGGAGAAGAACAAAAAGTTGGGGCCGTTGCCCTTCATGAAAGGAATACCTACACCGTATTCTCCACGGCAAATGCGAAACGGCACAATCGTGCGCCCCAACTCTTTGTTCTCACCATGCATGTAACTAAATCCATGGACTGGAAGCACTTGGATGATCTTGTCTCAATGAAAAGGGCAGCGGTTGGCAGCATTATACCGTCTTCGTACAGTGCACAAATAGCCATCAATTGTCCAGCCCCTGGATTTCAAAAGGGGATGGTGTTGTACAGCCCCTGCAGAGTACTCCGGCTCGACCTCCGCTGCCGCCAGCCGAGCCACTCGCCCACGTGTACCTGGCCAGTATCCAGGCCCCCAAGCACTCCCCACAAAGCTCAAGTGTCCATGCCGTCTGCGGAGCGGCACTGTACTGTGGTGTGTGCGAGCCCTGCAACCCCTAAAAAATGTCGTTTAGGCTGGCCCGCTTGGGGCAGGCGAGATCCGCGATTGGTTAGGACATGGCTCGACAAAGGGACAGCAGGACATCCAGTGGCCCAGTTTCCTGCACCTGGGTGCCGCCGCGCCAGGAACAGCAGCAATGGAGTCCAGTCAAGGCGGAGGACTTGGGAGGTTACAGGAGGCGCCAGCCAGTGAGGGAAGTGCCAGGGCCGTATTACCACGCACATTACCGCTGTACGTACAGCAGGTGCATGTGAGGACTCTGCTCTCTTGGCCAGCCAGAGGAAACTGCACCCAACAGGGGAATGGTCAGTCACCATTTTCTAACTTCCCGCCAGCATCCATCCCATCAGCTATTGTCGTTCTTTCTGTCTTTCCTCATCGCCCCGGCCACCCAACGGCGCTTTCATCATTCTGCGCAACAGGGAAACTTCCTTCATCCTTCGTCCGACTCACTGGAATAGCCCGATCTCGCCCCGGCGACTGCTTCCTTGGGCGCCAGCACGAATCAGGGCCCGCGCTCCTCGACGGCGTGTTGGATCGCATCCATCCAACTCCGTACTCCAACCCCCTCCCCCGTGCTTCCAGAAATTCGGGAGGTTGAACTAGAAACTTTACCACGGCAACTCCATTCCCTCTTGCGCCTTCATCCGATGCTAGCCCAGCCATCTCGAGCCTCGAGCACCATTTCTCTCGTTCCTGCATACCCGGCTAGAACTGCCCACTCGACCGACACAACGTCAGCGCTCGACTCGACGCTCTCACCACCGATCGCCCTGGCCTTTTCTTCCTTCCCGTGATAGCCTCATACCCGCGACGACCTCGAGTTACAACCCGCCGCTTCTTATTCATCGCGACGTAGAGAGTTGCTGTTCAAGCCAGTTTTCCGCCGCTGAGCGGCCCTTTCTCCATCACCATGGCCTTCTTATTCAAGTCAAAAAAGCATCCAGAGAGGTCTTTGGCCAGTCGCGATGCCAACTCCAACGCAGGCTCTCAGGGTTCCATCCAGAGCGCCAGCGCTCGCGTCGCGGAGAAGAATGCTGTACAACACCGCGCAACCCCGACTGGCAGTTTGAATTCAGTCGACAACGATGGCAGTGCTGGAAGCCCTGACCAAGCACACAATCGTCGTACTGGAAGTGCGGATCAGACTTCGCAGCAACATCAACAGCACAGTGACCTGCCAGTCAGTCACCCTTGCGCACCTTCGGCCGTGATGGTCTTTGCTCTTTCCTGGCTAACTCTTTCTGCAGTTTCGAAATGGTCCTCAGATGAACGGCTCCAATGCCTCGCTATACCCTTGGTCACAACGAAGGATAACATTTACATCGACACATCCAAGTCCGTTCCCCCGCTATGGCGCTGCCGTCAATTCAATTTCCTCGAAGGAGGGTGACATCTACATGATGGGAGGGCTGATCAACAGCTCGACCGTCAAAGGTGATCTGTGGATGATTGAGGCTGGTGGCAACATGGCCTGCTACCCCTTAGCCACGACAGCAGAGGGACCGGGGCCTAGAGTCGGACATTGTAGTTTACTGGTCGGCAACGCCTTCATTGTTTACGGTGGTGATACCAAGATTGACGAGGCCGATGTCCTCGATGAGACGCTATACCTGCTCAATACATGTAAGCGCTCGTTTGCATTTCTATCATGCCCAGGCTAACATAGCCCAGCAACGAGACAATGGTCCCGAGCTTTGCCAGCTGGTCCTCGTCCTTCAGGTCGTTACGGACATACCTTGAATATCTTGGGTTCCAAGATCTTCATTTTTGGTGGTCAGGTCGAAGGCTTCTTCATGAACGACCTCTCTGCATTTGATCTCAATCAGCTACAAATGCCTAACAACCGTTGGGAGATACTTGTTGCTGGCGAGGCGTCACCAAAGATCCCTGCCGCGCGCACAAACCACACGATGGTTACGTATAACGATAGGATGTACCTGTAAGTTCCGAGCGACGCACAGGAATTCCTTGCCGTGTCTCGCTAACAAAATGTCAGGTTTGGTGGAACCAATGGCTTCCAGTGGTTCAATGACGTCTGGTGCTATGACCCGGCCTTCAACAAATGGACACAACTCGATTGTATAGGCTACATCCCCGCCCCTCGTGAAGGTCACGCCGCTGCTCTTGTGGACGACGTGATGTACGTTTTTGGGGGCCGCACGGAAGAAGGGACAGATTTGGGCGATCTTGCGGCCTTCAGGATATCTTCCCGAAGGTGGTATACTTTCCAAAACATGGGCCCTTCTCCTTCACCCCGTTCTGGGCACAGCATGACCACAGTTGGCAAGTCGATTGTGGTGCTTGGTGGAGAACCGAGCACCGCTTCGGCATCAAGCACCGACCTGGGAATCCTCTATACTCTGGACACGTCTAAGATTCGCTATCCTAATGATGTGCAGCAACAGCAACAGCAAAGCGCACAAACTGCTCAAAGAGCACCTCAGGGGACACGACGGCCCAGCGCTGGTGAATCGGGCGGCGCAGTTCGTCAATCTCCGATGCGTGATGGCTCAAACGGACCACCCGACTCGCGAAAGATGATTACCGGAGGCCCATCAGCTCCCCCGAATGGGCACAGGTCGCCCCCCAACGGCCAAGATGCCCAGATACTCCCCAATGTTGCTCCTGGGGGCTCGAAGCTTCCAAGAGCTGCAGCAACTTCTCCCTCAGGCCCACCTCCCCAGGGCCCTACACCAGCCAGGCCAACTGTCGACACATCTGCTATGGGACGAGTTCGTGCTCAATCAAACGAACGAGGGAATGTCTCGCCCAAGGTCGGTACTAATTCATCACCAATCGCACGCGAGGTCATGACCCAGCCTGAGGCTGCAGTGACGAACGGCAGAATGACACCCACTCAGCAGGTGCTAAGACAAGCTGTTAAGCAAGAACAGACTAATGGAGAAACGGCCAAGAATAAGCCCGTACGGCCAAGCCGTCCCCCGGCCTCAGTCGACAGCCCAGTAGAACCAAGGGTTATTCAACGGCCGGCGTCTCCGCCGCAACCTACTCGACAACCTAGTAACCCGCTTTCCAGGCGGTCCTCTGCTCGAAATTCCCAAACCGTTGTTCTGCTTAAGGAGCTTGACTCCGCTCGCAACCGAAATGCCTGGTATGCCTCGGAGCTAGAACTTGCCCGAAAGGCTGGCTACGTTCCCAACACGTCTCATAGCCCTGTGCTCGAGAATAAGGCTACGGAGACTTTCGACGATGAGGATCGACCACTTATTGAGGCTTTGCTAACCATGCGCGCGGAACTGGCGAACGTTCAGAGCGCCGTGGATAAGCAAGCCGTCATTGCTGCCAAGCAAATCGCCGAAGCAGAAAGACAACGTGATGCTGCGATCCAGGAGGCAGTCTACGCAAAGGCGAAGTTGGCAGCTCGTATGGGAGGCAGCACCTCGAGCACCCCACAGCTTGACAACGTGCGAGACGAGGCCGAAGTCAGATCGAGTGAAATGAGCAGAAAATTGACTTCAGCTCTCTACCTACAGAAAGAACTGCAGACAAGACTGGACACCGCCAAGGCTGACCTTGAGGCTGAGAAGAAGGCACGTCTCCTGTCTGACGACACAACGAATGCAGCCCAGCGACGCATGGGCGATCTCGAAACCTACAAACAACAAACCTCGGGAGAACTGGAGCGCCTCAAGGCGGAACTACACATGACCCAGCAGGAAGCTCGCCAACAATCAGTCTCAGCTTCCGAAGCTATTGCTGCCTTGGAGCTGCTGCGAATCGAGAAGGACGACTTTGCCAATAAGTACGAAGAAGCCGTCGGTAGTTCCAAAGACCACCATGCTACCTTTGAGTCATTGAGGCTTGCCATCGTATCCTCGGAAGAGGCCAAGTCTCACTTTGAGTCGAAGCTTGCAGAAGAGCGCGGCCAGAGGGAGAAGCTGGAGAGCCAGCTGAACAAGCTCAAAATTGAGCATGAGGCTCGAACTGCGGAGCTTGTTGCTGCCACACAACGACTACGTGATGCCGAGGAGCTCTCCGAGAAACACGCAGCCGAAGCGCGAACCCACCGCCAAGCACTATTGGCTGGGTTTAACAAGCTTTCTGCCCGAGATGTTCCTGACACGAACAAGGCGGATGGTGAGCGTCTTGTGGCCCTTCAATCTCAAGTTGAAGCATCCAATGGCTTGGTGAAGAAATACCAGCAAGAGGCAGATGTTGCAGCTGACAAGCTTCGTGCTGCGGAGGAGCGCATCGCTGGTCTTGAGCAGTATCAAGAACAATCTAGCCGTGAGGGTGTTGGTATCAGGAGACAGCTCCAGTCTACCTTGAGAGACACTCAGACTCTGCAAGCTGCCAACACAGATCTGAAGAACCAACTCGCGGCTCAACAACTTGAGACCAACGCCATGACAGTACAGCACAATGCGCTCAAGGATATCCTCAGTGAGAGAGGCATCAGCCCAACCGGTGCTATCCGTGCTCGTGGCCTAAACAGCCCGATCACAACAAGCTCCCCAGACCTCAATCGCACGCGAGAGCTGGAGGCACATCTTACAAGCGCCAATGCTGCTCACGAAGAAACCAAGCAAGCGTTCGCCATCCAAGCTCAGGAGTCCGAAGCGGCGTATCGTGAGAAACTTGCGCAGCTTGAAAGTGATTATCAGTCGGCGGTTCACTATGTCAAAGGCACCGAGAAAATGCTGAAGCAGCTTAAGGATCAACTCTCTCGCTACAAGGCAGACAATGGACGTCTCAAGTTGGAGGTCGAGGAGCTTGAGAATCAACTCGAGTCGAGCGAGCGGTCTGCTGGAGCGGCCGATTGGGAGATTGAAAGAGCCTCGCTACAGAACAAGCTGCTCCAGATGGAAAACGAGTTGCGCAATGCCGGTATTGAACTGGAGAGGCAGCTGGGCGCGCTCCGAATGGAAGTTCAAGAGAGCGAGATGGAGCGCGACGAAGCTGTGAAGAACAATGAGCACTCTCTGCAAAAGCTCAACGCTCACCGCAAGGATCTCGAGCAATTGCAGTCAGAAAACTCCCTCCTCGAGCAACGAGCAAACGATGCTGAACAGAAAGTTGCTCTTCTTCTCGATCAAGTTGAGCATTCCGTCGACAACTACCGTCGTCGCAGCCGTCAAGTTCCTAGCATGAACTCAGATACGGGCACCACCAACGGTGTCGGCCTGGGACATGCTCGCACCGAGAGCTCTGAGGCCGAGAGCATCTATGGGGGCACGAGCGCAGGCGCCGCCGCGGGCGGGAACAGCCTGGAAGCCAGAAACAGCGCTGCGCTCGACAACCTCGCCACTGAGCTGGAAACGCTCAGGACTCAATGGGAAGCCACCAACAAGAACTATCGTTTGAGCACCAACTTTGATTTCGAATCCATGTCGAGTGTCAAGAAAGAGGATGAGCCTTCAGCCAGCATCGGCCTTAGCGAGAGCCTGGCTGATTGGCGCAAGAGACTAGACACTGAAGAGCATCAGAGCGACGGAGAGAAGTCCCGACATCCTTAATCCAAACCTGGTCCGGATACTGACACACGCATTCACGCCGCAATATACCCGCACCTCATTCCAGTTTGCCTGGATGATGGGCTGTTACCCAGCGTTTGTACATGCTACTTGACCTTCGCTAAAGCGAAACGGAGTTTCGGTTTTTTTTGATAGCCATTCTTATACCTTTTCCCAGTTTCACGAGGGACTTTTTCTCGCTGTTTGAGTTGATATTGGCCTATTCGACTTTACTACATGCTCTTTTCTAGCGCTCCTCCTTCCTCGTTTGAGGAGGATGGGAACACCTTGTTGTCTTCTCTTATTTCTGTTTCTTTTCTGGCTCCCGTCTTCTAGCCATGTCGATGTACTATATGGGGAGAGTTCTACCCTTCGTTTCTTTTTCAGTTGTGTCGGGGAAAAAAACCACCAGATTTGAGGACACTGGTGACTCGGATGGTGGTGGTGCTTGGTTTCTTTGGTTCCCCAACCTGGTGCTGGGCTGGGAGAGAGCTTTCACTTCGATGGGAGACAAACGGCTTGTAGGAGGGTCAATGATGAAATGAAGTGCTTTCTCTGTTTGACTTGATAATTGATATTTACTAAGCTTCGTATAAACAGATGACTGATTGTCCATTGGCTTGTGATGGTTCTGAGCTCTGTTGAACGACATCCAACCTTGCGTGCATGGGTATCACGCTGATAGACATAGACATCAAACTGACACGGGATTAGAACATCAAGAAGATGTGCGTGAGAAATCGATTCATTCCTCATTTGCCCCACTGATTGAGTCATCTAGTAAATACATATTGGTCGGATCCATCAAGCTTTCAGCCTGAACCCACCCCTGATGTGCCTTCTCGCCAGACTCCTTTACGGCCAGTCCAACCAAGATTGCCCAATATTCTCCAAAAAAAAAAAAAAAAAAAAAAAACATTAATACACACACGATGTAAACTGTAGCGTACACACATTTCCCCTCTTTGATCAAGCAGCAACCATGAGGCTCTTCTGGATCCTGAGACAGCGCTTAAAGTCGAGTTTGCGGCCCTCGCGGGGCATGTGCTCGCCGCTGGCGATGCAGAGAACGCGCATCTTGGGGTCGTAGCGGAGGCCGGTGAGGAGCTTGGGGGTGATGAGGAAGTACTGGCTGGTGTGCTCGCGGCAGGCAATCTCGACCATGCGTTCGTGCACCATGCGCTCGTTGCGAGGGTCCATGCCCTGGTTGATCTCGTCGACGACGCGGAAGGGGGATTGGGCCATGGATTGGAGGGCCATAAGGTAGAAGATGGTGGAGACAGCGCGTTCGCCTCCGGATTGGCGATGGGCGGTGAGTTGTTGGAGGGTTTCGTTTTCACTAAGGAGGTCTTGTTAGTCGCCATGTGCACAAAGGGGGACAGATGGATGCTGTCGTAACATACCGGAAGCGGACCATGATGTCAAGCGCCCAGGCATCGAAATCTTCGGGCTTGTGCACGCGGACCTCGCCAGCGCAGCTGATCTGCTCAAAGTTGTAGGCAAACGCATCGTTGATCTTGGAAACGAGCGCGTCCAGCTGCGGCTCCCACTTAGCCATGAGCCCGTTGATGTTTCTACTCAAGCCCTCCAGCTTCTCTGTGGACCCTTCCATCTTGCGCTGCAGACGTGTGATTTCCTGGGCGCGGCGCTCGAACTCGCGGATCACGTTTGGATTGGCCGCATGGATGAGTTCCAACTTCGCTAGTTCGGCATCGATCTCCATCTGGACTTCTGTGGGCGTCTTGTTTTCGCAAAGCTCGGCGAAAAGATCTTTCTTGTCGGGTTCCTCGGCAAGGATGTCCGAAACTTCTACCGATATCTGTCGTCCAGCTTCTTTTGTCCGATCCAGTTCTGCAACTGCCTCAGTCAAAATCGCCCTTTCAGCTTCAAGGCTTTCCACGATGTGGGCGTTGCGATCCTTGAGGCCTTGAACGTCGGACGTTGCTTCGATCTTTCGAATCTCCGCTTCAAGGAGAGCATGGTGAGCATCCCGAATATGCTCGATGGACTTCTTGTAACGGAGGGCAAGCTCAGCCCTGTGGATAACTGCGGAATCCCACTCATATTGTAATTGCGTGACATTCTTTCGAGCACTACGCATAGCCTGCTCGTGCAGAGCCTTGGCACGTTCTTCAGATTCTAAGACACGGTTAGCGGTTGCCCGAGGAGTCATACCGCGGAAGAAACATACCAATCTTCTCAGGCAGAGATTGCCACTTCTGATAGTCCCTTTGCAGGATGTTCTTTTGCTGCCTTATTTCCTCCTATGGCTTCGTTAGCATCGAACCCATGTACCGTGCCGAACGGATGTACGTACAATAGTGCTTTGGATGGCAGCCTTTTGATTGTCGATATCCTCCATTTTGGCAGCGATTTGTCGATATTCCTCCTTCAGAGCCTCTTTTTCGTTTCGGTGTGCAGTCAGTTGCTTGCTCATCTCTTCTCTCTCCTGGTAATCAACTGGCTGAGAAGTCCAAAACCTGCCAGTTTGGATGCTCTTGGTGATGGCCGTCATGGCCTGAGGGCCGTATTCCCGACGGCGCCTCACCATGTACAACTGCTTTCCTGCGGCCCACTGGCTGACCCTGCCGCCCTTGACCAGTCGATCGTATTGGGCATCGTCATGATCTCTCAGTGACACACCTGATAGGTGTAGCCTCTTTTCAGCACACAGCATAGCCAGCACTGGATCAGGTCCGTCCAGGAAATCAATGGCAAATCCTTCGAGTCCCAGGCCCTGCGCCTCTGCCTCGCTCACTGGTCGCTTAAAGTTTTCCAGGGGTTGGGAACACGTTCGGATAACAGCTGACAGACTCATCACGCGGTAGAGCTGGTCAGTCAGCTTCTTGTAGTCGTTCTTGGTTTGGGCAGTGAAGCAAGTGAAGTCATCGCCTTGAAGAAGAGATTGGACCTGGTCCGAGTATTGCTCATTCTTGACCGAGCAACTAATCAGCGGGGGGCCAAAGACCTCCTTCTCGAATTCGTCTTGGTTGTTTGAGACCCATTCCCAACCCGCAGCGACCTCGGGAAAATGCTTCTTCATGAAGCTGAGCTGTTGACCTTGTTGGGTGTTGAAGGAAGCAAGGTCCCCTTCGAGTTTTGCTATTTTGATGTTGGCTTGCCTGCCTTTGCCCTTGATCGTCTCATATTGGCTGTTCATCTCGCGCTGCGTAGCTTCTAGCTCACGCAACTTGTGCTCCTCTCCTCGCTGTACAATATTTGTTAGTCTCCAAGTCAATAGCACGACGTCTGAAACGTACAATTTTGCGGTTGAAATCGGCAGGATTGAATTCTTCTGGACGATTTTTCAGGTCACCCTGCAAGGCCGTAATTTTTTGTCTTGACTGAGCAACGTCTCTCTTCTTTAAGTCGTGATCTTTCCGCTCGGCTTCGAGCTTGGCATCAAACTCTTTGATATTGTCAGCTGCTGAGGAAACATCTTGAGCCAGCTTCTTTGCCGCTTCCTCGGTGTCTCTGAGTCCCCGTTTTCTTGCATACACAGCAGCATCTATTTGGGAGGCATATTGCTGCTTCTCATTGACCGCAACCAAAGCAGGACCACTCTCCTCTTCGAGGCGTCTCAGAGATCTCTCGGCTTCTCTTTTGCGTTCCTTGGCGCTAGCGTGAAGTTGTCGAATTTCTTGATATTTGGCGAGAACAAGGGCGGATTTGAGGTTCTTGGCGTTTTCGAGGATCTCCTCACGCTCGCGTATTCTATCGACATCCGCCTGGAGTCCTTGTTGTCGACCCTCGAGGTTCTTGAGAGTATCAGTGTCTGTTTGAACAGCTTCCGCCACCTCTTTCTTGTCTTGGTGAAGATTTTGGAGTTCTTTCTGCCACATGAGCATCTCTTCAGGCGCAGCAGCACGGAGCGTCTCACGAAGGAGATCAACGGGGGTGCAGGCTGCGAACTCAACGACCCGGTCTTGCGGCAGAAACTGACAGAGGTTGTCAACCTGGATCTTGAATTTGGTCATCAAATGCTGGATTTTCTTGTGTGTTGTTTCTTTGCCATTCAACCACCACTTTTGCGAATTTTGTTCTCGTCGGATCTGGACTTTGATGACAAAATTCCGGGAATCCTTGGGCCGTTTGTAAAGTTCGATCTCAATCGTAGCGGTGTCCTTTCCATGTTTCACAAACTCCTTGACGCTGCCGGCTCGGCCAAGGTGCTTTGGACTGTATCCCAGTCCTAAGCAGATGGCGCAGACCAGGGAGCTCTTTCCGGTGCCGTTTGGTCCGACAACCATGTTTAGGTGTGGTCCGGGGAAGAATTCGGCTTTTTCGTATGTGACGAAGTTCTGGACACTCACACGGACGATGGCGCCGGGCTGGAAGTCATCGGGATCGTTGCCACGAGCAAAGCTGTTCGTAACAGTCCGATTGGAGTCGTGTTGAACGGTTTCGTCTTCACTGTCTGAGTCGACCAGTCGCTGTCGCTTTGGGGAGTCGGAGTCATCGTTGTCCTCATCGTCGCTGGCAGAGCGCCTGCGACGACGTGAGGCAGCGGGAGCCATCACGGCAGCCCTTGCTGAGAGAGTTGCTTGAGAATTGAGTCGCGAGTTGGATTGAAATGTCGTCGGGAGGGGTTTGAGGGGTTTGAAGGGCTGTGCGACCTAAGGGAATGCCAAATGACACAGGGCAAAGTCTTGGGAGCTGAGCTGTGGTTTCCAAGTGGAGGTTGAGACGCGTTCCTTCGCGCCTGTGCGCGCCTGGTAAATGGGGCGTCGACGTTAAAGTGGTGGGGCGGATGGGGCCGTCGTGATGGGTCCCGCCTCGTCTGTCAGGGAGGTACGTACCTTTTTGACAGGGTGTCCCGGCTATGGACCTCAACCCTCTCTCATCGTCACGACCTTCATTCAGTTTCACCAAAATGTAGGGGTCTTTCCACAGTCTCAATATGGGGTGAGACGGATCTCAGCCATGATTGTTTAACAAGTAAGAACGCGAAAAGAAGACGGCGTTGTCGCACACGTTTCTTTACGTGAATAGAATGTATACCACATTCCGTCCTTTCGATTCCTCAAGTAAAGAAAGACGCCATAATTGTCGCTCCTACGCACGAGGTGTAATGCCAATTGAAATGGCATGACAAGTCCCTCCTGGCCTTGGGGGACTTTCTCAGCTTCAGAACCAGCCCTTTGACCAGGCAGCCCAGGTATTCTTTCGGAAATAGATGCCAATGTTTCGCCCGAAGAGCCTCGCAGGGGCGAGGGAGTGAGTCCCCGGAGTCGATGTGAGGCTCGCTTAGTCATGACGTGGGACTGAGTGAATCCCCTTCGCAGAGCGGTATCCAATATCAATCTCACCCTTGGAATGTCGTTCCGGGCCTTCCTAGAAATTTCGCTACCCAGGATCTTGGAGATCCCGCATACTTCGCCTTTTCCAATAAATAACTTCACAGTGCCGAAGTGGCCAAACTATCCTCCCGTCACGTTCCAAGGTAGGCCGGGTCCCCAGCTAGATCAATGCATGTTACCACGACTAACTCTTTAATGAGGTGGGATATATACGGTAGGCTTTGGGGGCTCGTCTCGATATGGAAGAAATTGTAGTACGAGCCAATCTCGAGGTGATTGATATTGCATTTCAGGCTCTCCAAGACAGACGTTTGGCACTGGGCACAGTCACTGCGGACAGGCAACTTACTAAACCACCGTTGAGAATCCTGATGTGGGCTAGCAGTAGTTCCAACACAACCTTGATTCACACGTCTTCGCCTCTTCTCGATAGAAATCCAATCGGGCCCGTGACTGGGTGAAGCCTTGAACAAGCCTCTCAAGGAGGGACTGGAAGATGGATGAAGGGCCAGTTGTCAAGTGCTCGGGGCCTCCCCTTTGTCGACAATGCTGCCATGAGCCCCTGAGCTGCCTCAGGGCTGAGCACATATCTCCTCTCGTGTGCCGGTATCCACGCACAAGGACCTGTGTCTCCCCTGACTCCAATACTGCTGGATGGACTGGAATGTATTCCGACGAGGAGAAGTCCAGGCAGTATTTTGGACTGATGCAACACGCGTAGTGGCGGCGGCCTGCGGTGTATATTCTTCGGGCTCTTTTTTCTTCTTTTAATCTCCTAGTCGGGGACTCGGGTATCACGGTGGCAGGACCAATAAGGCCAGCTACACGTCAAGATGGCGGCAGCTGCCAGATGGATGCCAGTTGCCCGCCCCAAACATGTTCCAGCTACTGGCAGTTCCTCTCCCTTCTTTCCTTGGCCCAGTCACCAGTCGCCAGTCGTCAGCCTCCCCCTCCAAAAAAAAAAACACGTCTACCCACGGTAAACATCCATTGCATTCCATCATCCCCTTCCCGCTCTCTTCGCCTCGCCTCGACTCCAAGACACTCTTTTCCCTTTTCTTCCATTTCTCCCAGCCCGTGTCACTCTTTTTCGATTTCTGGGCCTCTTTTCTAGGCCACGTCTCCCTCTTCCTCTTTGCTGCCCGCCGTGGTTCCACGTCTCTCTTCTGTCTCTCGTTCTGCCGCTTCACCATCGTGAGGCTGGCTTTGTTTTCTCTCGCTTTCCACCAACTCCACTGCCACCGCTGCCTTTCAGAGCATAGTGGTATTTCTCTTTCTTGATATTGCCTTTCGACTTCCTTCTTCATCGTACTATGTGCTGATAGCATCCGACAACCGCGACTAAGAATGGCGGAGACGTACGCTGCCAACGCAGCTCGCACACCACTCTCCGAAGCCTCGAACCGCATCAACGCAGCTTATCCCAGCCAGGAAGGTCCACGCCCGAAGTCACGTTATGAACAGTCTCGAGCTCCAAACAGTTACGATGGCCCTCGGCCTCATTATGGGCATCCGCCTCACCAGGCCATTAGTCGCATCCCAGTGCCTGGTCACCACCCTCCCGTCACACATCCCCACGGCGCTCCAGTGTTGAGACCACCTCAGGAAGCAGAGGACAACAAGCGTCTGTCTCAGAAACCTCACGAATCCACAGCCAATGGTCGAAATAGGAAGACGTACAAAACGCACATTGGCCCGTGGCAGCTGGGAAAGACACTGGGGAAAGGGTCGTCGGCTCGTGTTCGACTCTGCCGCCACAGCATGACGAACCAGTTGGCCGCTGTCAAAATTGTCAACAGGCGTATGGCGAACCTTGTCCAGGATAGCAGCTTGGCCGCCCTTAGCAAGTGGGACAACAGCCTTCCAGACCAGATTGAGGGGGAGATGCGAGTCCCCATGGCCATTGAACGTGAGGTAGCAATCCTGAAACTCATTGAGCATCCCAACATTATGAAGCTTTACGACATCTGGGAGAATCGCTCGGAAGTGTAAGTGGTTTAGTCCTGCCTAACTCAAGTTCTGGCTGACATCTGCCAGGTACCTCATTCTTGAGTACATTGATCAGGGAGACTTATTCACCTTCATCAACACCAAGGGCCGCCTTAGTGAGGAGGTTTCGGTCTACTTCTTTCGACAAATCATCAGTGCCATTGCGTATTGCCACTCGTTCAACATCTGCCATCGCGATCTCAAGCCCGAGAATATCTTGATTACCGCAGATCTCCAGATCAAGATTGCTGATTTTGGCATGGCCGCCCTCCACCAAACTGCCACTCATCAATTGGCCACTGCGTGCGGCAGCCCGCACTACGCAGCGCCCGAGCTCCTTAAGAACAGACAGTATCGCGGAGACAGAGCAGATATCTGGAGCTTAGGAGTCATTCTCTATGCTATGCTCTCTGCGACTCTGCCATTCGACGATCCTAACCTGCGCGTGATGATGTCCAGGACGAAGAGAGGCTTGTATACGATTCCAGAATTCCTCAGCCATGAGGCAAAGGATCTCATCCAGCGCATGCTGCAAGTGAATCCTGACGAGCGTATCACCTTGAAGGAGGTGTGGCGTCACCCGCTCGTCTCAAAGTATGCGTGCCTTGACGACCTCGGAGACGGAAATGGGCAGCCTCCCGACACGCGGCAGGCCTTTCAATCTACTCCAGTGCCAGCAAACGATGTTGATCCCCAGTTGATCCGCCAACTTCGCTCCATGTGGCACATGTTTAGCGAAACCGAGCTGAAGCTCATGTTGACATGTGAACAGTAAGCAGCCTCAAAACATTGCGAATGGAACCCTGCTAATGAGAATAGACCCAACGATCAAAAGGCTTTCTACTGGCTATTGTATAACTATCGCGAGAAGCAACTGGAGGACTTCAAGCCTGAACTGGCACACTCAATGAGTGACTACCATCACCTCCGGCCTGGTGCATGGAAGAAGCGAGTTTCGACTCGAGAGTTCTCGCAACCTCGTGGCAACGGCCATGGTCGTTCCGTCTCACGATTCACGGTAATCTCCAACGCTGCCGAGACGGACGCAGGAGCCGGGTATGTACCACGAAGACCCAGTAACCGATCTCACGCCGGTCCTCCCAAGAGCCATTCTCGAGCAAGTTTGAAGCGCTACTCCCAGCCGACGGGAAGCAACTCATATCAGGGACAGGTCTCCCGGATTCGAAGCGGACCAATTGCTCGCCGCGGTCGGATGACTGCCGCACGGACTTCGACAACAGGACGTCTTCATTCATCTAAAGGCTCTATTTCTTCCCTCCATAGTAGCCGTCAGACAACTCCGCATACTCGCAGCCTACGACACAAGCGAGGAGTTGACTTCTCTGGCATTAGAAAGCAATCTGGTTCCTTCGCTCGTGCTCGCAGTGGCACTATTTCTCAGCGAGGATCCACTTACCAGGTAGACATGGATCGCAGCCCTACTCCTGAAGTCCCAAGCCTGCCGAGTGGTGTTCTTCCCAAGCCACCCAGGAAGCCATCGCTGAAGCGAGCACAGGCTCAGATTGTCAACGTCGACCCTGAACAAGTGTCTGAAATATTCGGCGAAGAGTTGCGTCATTTCAGCAGTAATATTGCCAAAGACTGTGACGATGCTTTCAGAAGTTCTTTGATGGAAGAAGACTCCATTGCTGGTTCTCTGGCAGATTGTGAGAGGAAGTCTCGGGAAGGTACACCATTTGCCTTTGCTGTCGAGGCGCCTGACGAGACTCAGGTAGAGAACCGACCACCTGTAACCAATAGTGGTAAGAATAGCTTGACCAGCCGCCCACTTCCTCCGCTGCCTTCTCCCGAGGCAGACCACATCCGGGTGTTGGCGCCAACGCCTGTCAACTCCCGCCCTGTCTCGCGGGATGATCCTTTTGAGGACTTTCGCCCAGGCCAGGTTGAGACAGCCCGCCCAGTCTTTCTCACTAAGCATGTCGAGAGACGTGTCGTCTCGGCCCCCGTGTACGCCAATAAGCATAGACAGCCAACTGAGCTTCCCTCGATCAATGAGACTGTCTCAGCGAATGACAAAGCTCGGATTGTCTCTGCGCCTCCTCACACCCCTTCTAAGAGCAGGGTCAGTAGGGACAGCGGCATGGAGTACTTGAGCAGGGTAGAAAACAGCATTCGCGTTGTAAACTCTCCCACTGCTGAGAGTCCAGTCAAGGTACCCAAGCCGCTCAATGTACGAAAGAAGGTGGCAGACAACGAACCGGGACGCACCATGCATCCCAACACTACATTCCACCAGGAACGTGCTGAGGAAGCCGAAGCGATGACCAGTCGTGTCTCTCAGGACAGTCAAGTGCCCGTCAAGAAGAAGAAAACTTCGTGGTTCAAGCGATCTCACAAATCCGATAGTGGGGGCAAGGGTGATTCTGCCGACTGGCAAGACTGCAGTTCGATCATGGCACAGAGTGAGGGTAAACGAAGCGATTCAGGTGACGTTCCGGCCAAGAAGAAGAGTTTCAGTTTCCCATTTTGGAAGAGCCATAAACCCAGAGACTCGACCATGTCGCTTAGTAGTGAGTTAAGAGAGAAGCTCTCTTGGGAAGCGATGCTAACTGACATTGTAGAAGCAGGTGGCGGCGAAACGAAGAGGACCATGTCTTTCGAAGCACAACCGACGGGCAGGGTAACTTCTCAGAGCAAGACAACGAACAAGTTAGACGAGTCCGGATCAGGCGGTGTCCGTAACATTGAGGTGAAGCAGAGCTGGCTTGCTCGTCTCTTCCGCGTGAAGCCGGCAACAAGCCATATTTGTCTAGTCATGTCGCGCCGCCGGGCGCGCCAGGAGATTGCCATACAACTACGGGAATGGCGCAAGTACGGGATGCGAGGCATACAGGTGGACAAGCAGCGAAACATTGTCTTTGCGCGGGTGGGAGCTAAGAACTGTGAGTAATGTATGCTGAGCGAGAGGCGAAGATGAAGACTAACGAGGAAGACACAGTTCTTGACCTCAAAGAGGTATCATTTGCAGCCGAGATTATTACGGTGATTGAGCACGGCAAACGGCAGCAGTTCAGCATTATTCGATTCACACAGGAACGAGGCGCGGCCAGTAGCTTCCATAGAGTGGTGGACGCGATCAAGATGGCGTTTGAGACCCGGGGACTCGTGGTGACGGACAAGAACAAGGAGAAGATGATGATAAGGACGCTCAACTCGTAAGCGCTCAGTCATGACCGGGGACTCGTCAAGTCGAAGATGGTTATCGCGGGTGCAGTGCACATCTCGTTACAGTATCAACAGACGATTAATGCTGTTTGGATGAGCCAAGACTCTTGTACGGCTATTTGGTTTTTTGCAAAGTTGGACAGGTGTTGGAGGCAAGACAGTGGCTGGTTGCATTCGTTTTGGTGTTTTTTTGTTCCTGCTCAGGACCATGATTTCGAGGGGGGGTTCGCAATATCTTTGGTGAGCTTGGGAGCAAGAGACACGGCTCGAAGGGATGGCTCGGATGGGTTATCCAGAAGGATTCAGTCGTCGGCTCTCCTCTCCTGGTCACTAATATTAGTTCATTCGTTATCAGCTGGTCTATCAGGAATCTCAATCAGCAAGAGCTAAATCGCAATGCGATTAGGTATTCTTAGATTCGCTTATTCTAGGGAGTCGAATATCGAGGTCAAACAATCATCCCGAAAGCTCAAGAGAAGCCAGATGCCTGGAACTCGATTAGTTTCTTGAAGAGTCCAATGCCAGCCGCCAGTGAGCCGCTCATCGAGGTACGAAGCAAAAGGGACAAAACCCGAAGCCTCGGCTGGCAATCGGTAGATCGGATGACTTATACAGAGTGGAGTACGGGTCCGGCGCTGGCGGATGCGCGTTTGGAATGACAGCCGTGCGGTGCGGCTCCCCCTCGGACCGCACGAATGCATGCATAATTACATGCGGCACGAGACTTCAATATCAATCAGTTTGCCGCCTTTTCCCTTTGAGGTGGTGATTGATTGAGGTTCCATGCAAGGGAGAGCTTTGGAATGGAGGTAATATCGCAACGGAATCTGGCCCACTCAAAAGGATGAAGGGCTAGAGCAGCACAAACTCTGTGAACAGTGAAGACAAAACCTCGTCGCGATGCTTCATGATCAAGGACGCAATAGCTATATGATTGATTAGGTTGTAATCTGGATGTGTTTTGAAAAGCCGAGGCGTGCGGATATATCCTTCTTCGGTCAGTTTCCGTCCCATCAATGTGTCTTTGTCGTTGCAAAATCGGTTCCAGACCTCACTTCCTAGCCACGCTCGGAATTTCTCTCCAGACAAATCGGTGTCTCAGGGCGCGCTGAGGGAGGTGTACTTCGGCGGTACTCTCAAGAGGTCCGAGAAGATACACCGAAAATGTAAGTAACCTAAGCTAACAATCAGGTAATCTTCCTCGGCTCAAACAAGTAAAGCTTGCCTCCGAAGAAGTCACCATTTTCGGGGCGGCGGCGGCTCCCATTGCAACGGCAGGACCCAGCCCAGCAGTGAGTGGCAGCAACCATGACAGTGGAGAGGCGGCGGCTGCATTGCAGTGTAGGGCAAGTGGGGAGCTTGGCTGGTCGGCACCTTCCACTACTTCCATCTGCATGCGCGCATAGGAAAGAGCACATGCTTCTTGGACGGGTATCATTACAGAGATACTGCGACTGTCACCTTCCCTCATGAATGGGCCAAGGTGTTCAGAGCACCACAGATGGAAGGAGCGCAGACGGGAGAAAATGCGTTCAAGCTCCGGACCAGTTCTCCTCTTCCTCTACTTTGGAAGTTACCTTGTTCCCCCAACCAAGCTCTCTCTCTCTTGGCCTGACGTATTCGTCCTCTAATCCTTTGGTTTCCATCTGGCCGAGCACACGGAGAACAAATAGTCCCCCACCATCCTCCGGCCTCCTCAGGGAACTACCTACCGACCGGCCATCGTCCGTCTGCCCCTTGGTTTGTGGGGTCGTGTCCAGCACGGATCTGGGACGAGCACGGGACTTGGAGAAACGACGTGGGGCTCTTTTCAGGTCCTGATTCTCGGTAAGCCACCGCTTCCAGGGAAGCTGGAGGCGAAAACAAAGATTACTGCACGCGATGAGAAGAAGAGTTCAGGCCGAGGCTCAGCTGTTGATTGGTTACACTGCTTGGCTTGTGGTTGGAGTCGGCCCCTCCATTGACCAACGTCATCATGAGCTCCCCTCCATGTGCGAAGTACCCCAAATGCATTCATGATTGATGTCTGCAGTCAAGCAGCAACAGAGCATGGCATCCAATTGACATAGAGAGCAGATGCAATGCGACACAGTCTACACCACTACACACTTCTCCGGCTGACAGCGGCAAATGAAATGCGGAATGCGGAACAAGTACGAAGTAGAAGTCGAGAAAGCCGAAAAGTGGATGTCGATGATGTTTCCCCAGGCCCGGCGGCCGTGACTCGAAATGATTGCTCGGTCTTAGTCCGAGACTCATGAGTGCGCCTCCCAGTATCTCTCCTCGGTCCTCCGACCAAGTCTTGAGATCGAACAAGTATATATTAGTCCTCGACCTTATCCAACTTTGTTCGCTTTTTCCCAATTCCTTGTTCTTCATCTTCAACGTGCATCTACCTGTTAGAAGCTTACCCCGGATTTTGATACCTCGAGATACCCAACCACGACAACGCCAACTAAGAAGATATTCTTCGACACGTGAAAGTCTCACTCAGTTATAGGCTTTACACCCCGCCTCTCTCCCTCTCACTCCCTCCCTTCTTCATTCACAGCTCAAATCACAATGGCTTCTACCGATTCCATCCTCCAAGGCGTCTCTGTTCTCGGGAAAGTCGATGATGTTCACCGAAAGATCCTAACGCCCGAGGCTCTCGCCTTCCTCGCCCTCCTCCACCGCTCGTTCAATGCCACCCGCAAGACTCTACTCGAGCGCCGCAAGGTGCGCCAGGCCGAGCTGGACCGCGGCATCCTCCCCGACTTCCTCCCCGAGACCAAGCACATCCGCGACAATGCTACCTGGAGGGGTGCGCCGCCGGCGCCTGGTCTGGTGGATCGCCGCGTTGAGATTACCGGACCTACTGACCGAAAGATGGTTGTGAATGCCCTGAATGCCAATGTGTGGACTTATATGGCCGATTTTGAGGGTGAGTTTAATTTTTTTTTTTTTTGTCTTGCCCTTTTGCGCTCGGCCGCCGGCGCGTGAGAAAGCTGGATTACACGCCGAGATTGGGTCAATGGAGCGCCGATATCTCATGGAAATTCATTGTCGCCTCGAACGTTTATCATGGCATTAATAAAATTGACTAACTTATTCGTCAGACTCCAGCGCCCCCACTTGGGAGAACATGATCAACGGCCAGGTCAACCTCTACGATGCCAACCGCCGCCAGATCGATTTCAAGCAGGGCCCCAAGGAGTACAAGCTCCGCACCGACAAGACTCTTCCCACTCTCATCGTTCGTCCTCGTGGCTGGCACTTGGAGGAGAAGCACCTTACCGTTGACGGCGAGCCCATCTCTGGTTCCCTCTTCGACTTTGGTCTCTATTTCTTCCACAATGCCTTCGAGACCCAGCGCCGCGGCTTCGGCCCTTACTTCTACCTCCCCAAGATGGAGAGCCATCTCGAGGCTCGCCTCTGGAACGACGCCTTCAACCTCGCCCAAGACTACATCGGTATGCCCCGCGGTACTATCCGAGGTACCGTCCTGATTGAGACCATCCTCGCTGCCTTTGAGATGGACGAGATCATCTATGAACTCCGTGACCACAGCTCCGGTCTCAACTGCGGTCGCTGGGACTACATCTTCAGTGTCATCAAGAAGTTCCGCAACAACGCCAACTTTGTTCTTCCCGACCGTTCTGCCGTTACCATGACTGTACCCTTCATGGATGCCTATGTCAAGCTGCTCATCCAGACCTGCCACAAGCGAGGTGTCCACGCCATGGGTGGTATGGCTGCCCAGATCCCCATCAAGAACGATGCCAAGGCCAACGACATTGCCATGGAGGGCGTCCGCGCCGATAAGCTGCGTGAGGTCCGCGCCGGCCACGACGGCACTTGGGTTGCCCACCCTGCTCTTGCCAGCATCGCCACCGAGATCTTCAATAAGCACATGCCCACTCCCAACCAGCACTTTGTGCGAAGGGAGGACGTGGTCATTGGCCAGAACGACCTTCTCAACATGAACGTGCCTGGTACCATCACTGAGGCGGGCATCCGAAAGAACCTCAACATCGGTCTTGGTTACATGGAGGCCTGGATCCGAGGTGTTGGCTGTGTGCCCATCAACTTCCTCATGGAGGATGCTGCTACCGCCGAGGTGTCCCGAAGCCAGCTGTGGCAGTGGGCCAAGCACGGCGTCACCACGGCCGAGGGCAAGCGCGTCGACAAGGCTTACGCTCTTAAGCTCCTCAAGGAGTCTGCCGACCAGTTGGCTGCTCAAGCCCCCAAGGGCAACAAGTTCCACCTGGCTGCCCAATACTTTGCCGGCCAGGTCACTGGCGAGGACTATGCCGATTTCCTGACTACGTAAGTATCCTACTTAATGATCTGGTTGAGTATGGACTTTGCTAACATTCGACATTAGTCTTCTGTACAATGAGATCACTGCTGCCGGTCCTCCGGCTCCTGCGTCCAAGCTGTAAGCTGGAGATGGAAGAAAATTAAAGGAAAATCTGGACGGCAACAAAGATTGCACATTTCTAATGAATGTATGTATGTTTGGATGAGAGGGATCTTTTCTATGTTTCATGGCCAAGGTGTTCATGGCTTTTGTGTCCCAAATATCACCGCAGTTGAATATCGCAAAATGGAGTTTTCAAATTGTAAGAATGAATTCATTGCCCTACTTGAGTGCCTTAGCATGAGGATGTGATTAGCCGGTGCGAGCCAGCAGTCTAAAGGTCCAAGAGAATTCGCAGCAACAAGCGATCAACAATGTGCAAAGGGGGGTGAGAGAGATCTTGTTTTCTGCAGTGTGGTATTGGTAGGCGGCCATTTGATTTCAGCATTATGATACTTATTCCGGATCTTGCTCGTCAGTGAACCGAGTATCTACTTGCGTGGCCCATCATGGATCATTCATTCATTCATCCATCGCAATGTGTAACAGAAGCTTAGAAAAGGAGGGTAGAGGGAGGTATGGCTCGGGTGGGTACGCCTACGAGGACAGTAGAAGTCCTCGGGAGCCAGGTCGGACGAGGGGATAGAGACTGAACTATACCGTCACCAACCAATTCATCAATGTATCTGTGTTTTGAGTCTAGGAAGTGATTTTTCAAAGAAGAAAAAAAAGAGGTGACAGATAGATAGGAAGGAGACCCCCAAAAAGCAGGCACAGATAAAAAATGAAACAATGCCCCGTACTGGAATCGAACCAGTGATCTTCTCATTGCAGAATCGCACTTTACTAGTGAGACGCTATACCACTTAGCCAACGGGGCTTAATAATGCTTAACGATGGAAACAAATTTAGGTACTATATGTCTTTGATCTTAGAGGAATGTGTCAATATATGAAGCCCATACCTCCTGGTTCTCTGACTCTGATCAACCCCGGCAAGTATTTACTTCAAAGGAACGGAGACAATTGTAATATGAATGGTGCGCTTCTACTTCAGTCTTCTTCTTTCTATCAATGAATCTGAATAGGATCAACCATAGAGCCCATTGATTCACTGTAAAAGAGCCCATCAAGTGTATATAACCTCATTGCATGCAGATACCCCCCAGACTCACTCAGGCCTAGAGGCGGAGATGTATTAGGAATGCTACCTGTGCAATTCATAGCTTCACGAGTGCCTCCGACATGCTGTATGCCGAGCTCAGGTCGGCTCTGTGCTGCAGCTTGTCCTTTGGAGATGCGAAAGCCCGACTTCAACGTGGCCTCCACACACACGGACGAGATGGTACAGACAAAGAGGGTAAACAAAGAGCAACTCATTCCTTGGAATAAAAGAAAAGCAAACAGGACCTCTTCTCACTTCATTCATCACTACCACTCCCCAATCAGCAAATAACCATCATGGTTCGAAACCTGCCGATCGCTAGACAAGACAGCGCCCATCAACGAGCCTCTCGCCAGGTGAAGAAGCAAAAGCTTAGCCACCCGGACTTCCCACCCCCAAGCTACTTTGACAATCTGCCGGAGACGTACCTGACGAGGTTCGTATTGTGGGAATTCGATCGAAGAAACGCCGAAGCCAGACGCCCTTCAAACCAGACACCACAACGCACACGTCCTAACACCCGGCTTGCTGTCGCCCAGTGGAAGGACAGACATCCATCGGCGGAGCGCTTGATCGAACAGTGTAGTTCAGAGACGCTGGAACAGATCAGGCGCTATGCAATGCACGGCGGCCCAAATCTAACCGACTTGCGAGGAGTATGTAACCCATCTGGTGTTCTAACTGTGTTGTCCCGTCTCAGCTAACCCTCGTAGTTCTGGGCGCCAGACGTCCGCCTGGATTACATGATGAGCCTCAAATCGAGCCTCGGTCGCCGGAAACGGGCTTCGGATTCTCACGATAGCTCGTACACGGAACCCTCAAGGCCCACCAAGACTACCGGTCCGTACGATCGCGCATTCAAGCAACACATTATCGACCACGGCATCTTCACCATTCACCATGGCTATCTTGGCGTCAGGGCCTCGCCCAAGCCAGAAAACTACAAGGAGATATTGGAAGTCCTTGCCAAACCTCGGGTCTCGCTGGACCAGTTCTCCGAGGAAGACTACGACAAGTTCGCTTACACTGTCGCAAATGCATCCAACGAAAGGGAGGTTATAACCTCTATAATGCCATGCCTTGAGGGGGAAGCCAGGGACGGCAAATACATTGCGGGAGGAGTATCGTTCAGGAACCTAGACCACTTGACCGACGGGTCCCTGGTCGCTGCGAATCCTGATCAGTACCACGGGGCACGGCCGGAACAGCTTCATCGGACAATCCGCGAGGAGCTGGACAACTACATCATTCCCTCGACTCAGAAGGACCTGCCGGTTGCCCCAAACTTCTTTCTTGAGGCAAAGGGGCCCCAGGGCACACAGGGAGTTGCCATCTTACAGGCATGCTATAATGGAGCATTGGGGGCAAGGGGGATCCATAACCTCCGGGCGTATAGATCGATTGCTCCGACGACGTATGACAACAAGGCCTACACAATCACTGCGACATACGTGGGAGGGATGCTCACAATCTATACCACCCACCCCGTCCGGGCGGGCGTGCGAACCCAGCTTGTCATGACGCAGCTCTGCGCATTTGCGCTGACGGGCGGCCTCAAGGCGTTTCGAGATGCCGCCGCAGCGTACCGGAATGCCATCGACTGGGCCGCGCAGCAGAGGGATCTGGTCATCGAACAAGCCAACGAGAGAGCTGCGGAGCGTGCGTCTACGCCAAGCGATGCCTCGGGGCCCGGCCTTGGCCAACACGAGAACATGATCAAGAGCCTTGATTCGGGCGCGCCGGCGTCACCTCACGGGTCCAATGCCAACGACAAGGCCGAGCATTCGCTCGATGCGCAGCTCCCGCGCAGAAAACGTCGCTCCACGAAGGCCAGTCGAAGCCGGGGCGAGTCTGTCCTCGCCACAATCCCCGAGGTGGAAGAGGGCAAAGCAAAGATGGACTGAGTGCGAGGCCGGCGACCCATGCGTCTCTGCTTTACCTCGACCTTCTTCTCGTCGACAACGCCCCCTTGCTTCTGCTGCTAGCCTGCGTCTTGCTTCCCATTCTGCAATCTTTTCTCGTCTGTCTTGTTAGGTCCCGTGTTAGTTTACCGTCAATAGAAGCAGTCGTCTGCTTTCTCGTGCGCCTTCTCGGCCGGGTACTTGTGTCGTCCTCGTAGGCCACTCGTTGGATTTCACTGTTGCAGTTTATTAAGGATGGCGTTACCTCCCACCATGTCCAATTCTCAATACTTGGAGCACCGCTATAGACCACGTTGCATTCCGGGCTCCGTGTGCTGTCAAAGTAGGCAACCGGACATTGCAGAACAAGACTCGCAGCGACGATTCACTTCAATGGTGTGGAACGACTGTATTGAGAGACCCGAGTTCACATTTCGATAGGAAAGCAATATATTGGACACCTGAGGCGCCTGCGCATCTCGTAGTGGAACGTATTCATTGTTCGCTAGGCTGCTCAAAGAAAATATATCAAAGACTCAGCCGTTGACTGCAATTTTCAACAAAGCGCTCGCATAGAGCGCAGACTGCCGTTCCTAGTAATACCCATCTATCGCCATTGGTCCATATCTATTCCATCGGCTTCCTTATCCCGGCGCAGCGTCCGCTCCAGTTTCGAAAATAGGGCGCTGATGGGCACGTCGACGCTCAACCACCCAAAAACCTTGCGACCGTGAGCGGCCAAATCGAGCCCCCTGGACTTTATTTGAAAATCGCAAGGGTTCTGGCAGCTCAGATCACAATTCTCAGCTCCAGGTGGACGGCAGCGCGTGCCCAGCAATTCACGCACCGGTTTGGAGCCTTGTTGGTTCGGCGTTGGGCGCGGCTCACGGCCAACAGCAGCAGCGAGCGCCACACACACACACACACACAAAACAGCCCAGAGCTGACGATAGTGAACAAGCTGAGAGAACAATGCTGTGCTACCGTGGAAACTACTGCCTGCTCTGTTCAGTCTTTGGGAGGCACTTAGGCACATAGCCGAAAAAGAAACACTCGAGTCCCGTGCCCTTTGTTGCACTGCTAGACTTACACCCGTTTGATTGATGCCTTTGTGTCTCCCCAGATGCTCTGTCACCTTGGCAAACGTTTCACAGAGAATGCCCGCTACCCGCCGTCAGCGAGGTCAGCTCCGTCGTACCAAGGAGAGGAACCGCCAAAAATAAGGACGCTGGTTGGGAGGGGGCCTCTCGAAGCAGGGAACATCCCCCCTTTTCTTCATGGCCGCCTGCTGGAATCCCGCTGGTTCGGTGACATCGACAACGGGGCAGTGCATATATGGCCAGAGCAGATGATGTCGGCGACGGGGATACACATGGTGGTTGGGGGAAGAGAGACGGGATGGGAATCGAGACAACGTCGCCGACATGTGGTCCAGTCAGTGCCAGCGGAAACGTCTAATAATACCAGGCCTGGCTGGACTCGTATTCCGAGCAGCAGATGCAATGGTCGAATGGGAGTCGTCGACAGCGTACCGAGAAAGCTCGCAGTGAGACCTGCATGAGGGCTGGTTCGTCAAGACTTGCCATTTGCCAGCCATCCTCGTCGTGCGTCTTGTCTTCCTCCGCCTCCATGACGCCCCCCTCTTTTTTTTCTTTATTCTTTTCAGCCGCAAAGCTCAGCTGAAGAAAAGGCTGCCTCGTGGCAGCCCGCGCGAGGGCCAACACTTTTGAGCGCCAGCCAAGACAGATGAATGGGCAGTTTGAAGGAAAGGAAGACACCTCAACGGCTCGTTGTTGGTATTCACCGGTTGGAGAGGAGGGAAACAAGGCGGCCATCTGCAATGCTGCAAGCCCGCCCAACGTGTGCCTGAGCAGGACGTTTCGTGGTCCAATCGGGGAGCGTGGGAGAGATGGATGGACGTCCTTCCTTCGTGCTGCCTGAGACGCAAAAAAAGCCACGGAAGCGAATGAACCAACACCCATCAGCCATGCAGGTGAAATGGCGTCTCAACCATGCCGAGTCGTCGGGAACTCGACCCGGCACTTTGGGTGTATATGATAGCTACCCATCCCATGGGCGTGCTGATGGCATGATCCCATCTGCTACCCGAAGATCTGCTCCGATGTCGTCGTCGAGCATCGTATCATGTCGGCGCCGGAAACGAACAGGTTGCCTTGCCTGGGATAATCACCTCTCTCTTCCTTGCGCGCACGCCTCTCCCGCTCGCCACAATGCCATCTCTCAGAGCCGGCTGCTCTCCCCCGCATGGAACACAATCCGTCTGGCCTGATGCCGTCAACTCTAGAACGCCCTGGCCCAGACGCTAAGTGACACGCCGTTCCAGACCAGCCAGCCAGCCAGCCCCCTTTATGTCCAGCAACAGAGAGTATATTCATCTTTTTTGATCCCCGACCCGGGGACCCATTTTCGCACTCGTTACAACTTAGTTGGCCGTCGTTTGCCTCTCTTGACCCCAAGTCAAAAACACTGCTCCGTCTCGCCATCGCCTCCGCCGGCGTCTAAAGCCTTTGGAATGTCCATTCATTCTCAACCACTTCTTCACGCACCCCCCCCTACGAGACCTACTACGGGGTAGGTAAGCAAGGAAGGTACTCGTCAATATCAAGACATGACATCTCTCTCTCTCCCCCAATCCCCACAACTGCCCCCCATCCCATCCCATCCCCCATCTCGGCATCGTCCCTTTAAACCCCTCCACTTAATACATGGTGCAAAACCACACACCCCCCCGTCTCTAGCCCCCCAGCCCAAAATCAATCAAATCTCTTCTCCCAACTGCCGTGCCCGCTTTCGTCGCCCGCCACCGTCGCCCGTCGCCCATCGCCCGTCGTCGCCGCCGCTGATTGGGGAACCCTTTAAGCCCGGTCCCTCCGCCCGCCGTCTCTAATGAACTGTATCAACGGAATATCCCGGCGAACAATTAACATTTAGCTGCTCTGTCAAGTCTGTATCTCCCTATGCCGCCTCTCTCGCGCCCTGCCATCCATGTGACCATGTCTCCAAATGAATTATTCGCAACACCCCCCAGCTACAAGGCCCAGTGTCTCCTTATCAAATCGAGAATAGAGAGACATAGGGGGGGAGTGCCTCTCTCCCCTTGCCGATCTTCCCCTTGCCCATTCTCGGTCCGACCATCTCCAATCCGGCCCGGACGCTCACGCTCTTCTCTCTCTCACCTCAAACACGCCTCACTTCCCAAAGAATCACTAACTAGACTAAATGCCCTGGCAATCATTACTTCATAATCATTCACGCCCATCTCGGATCCACATGCCGACCCCCGAGCTGGACTGCTGTACATGCCTAGTGGCGTAGATCACCCGCGAGCCCTTTTTGCTTCCCATGGTGCCCATGTCCAGCTGTCGAAATGTCTCCTTGACTCGTTGCCAAGTTTAAACTATTCCTACACACGATACACGTTCAATTCAATTTCATGTTGCTCCGTTCACAAATCGATTCCAGCTTCCATCTCCATTCTGGCCATATCAACTTGCTAAACAGATACACAAGACGGAAATACCCATGAGATACCATTTTCCATGCCATTCCAAGAACCCAACCCGAAATCCCTAATAAATCGTCGTAATCATTCTGCTTGCATCCCACCTCTCTGGCTCGTGCTCGTCGCCCGCATCACCCCATGCCCATGTCAATGTCCGCCCGTAGTTGGTTCCCAAGACGCCGCCCTGCTGCCCACATGGTGTCTCCCACCACCCACGCCGCCAGCCTTTTGTCGGGCCTTGACGTCTCTGCTTCGACCCTCAAGCCTCGTGGGTCAAAGAGTCGAGAGTCTCGCCTTGTTCCTGGGGTAATCCTGAATTCGAGACCCGCACTTGCCGCTCGTCCCTCCCTCGCCCCTTGGTCCAGATCCCGTCCCGCCTGTCCTGCTATGCCTTTGTTGAAGAAAGAAAAAAATATGACCGATGAAGAGTCCAGGGAAGTTGTGACGGAGAAAATGTCCAATAATATCAAGTCCCGTCCGAGTAACACCCGGTCCTGTCTAAACCATGCCTTGTCCAAGGTATCACAATTAATTCCCCCATGCCCGTCGGTTGGAGCCATCCTACAATCGCTGTCCCGTGGCCCGTCGTCCGTCCATATCCAGATCTCGTTCCTTTCCAGTCCAGTGCCAATCCTGTCCCCGATGCCCTTTGCATGGTAACGAAACCATTTCTTGTTGTGCAGATGTGCTTCCAATCCTGTACATCGCGATTCCCTTGTCCGGAAGCCGACCCATTTGGAGTATCCCAATCCGTGCGATGAAGCCGATTCTCAATAAACAAATAGAAATAAAAGGAGCCCAGTCCCTGCAAAGGGCCAAGCTGCTTATGTCCGATCGAGTTCCCAATGACGCCAAAGTTCCAAATCTCCCCTTCCTATTTGCGCCATTTCCTTTTTAACACGTCCGATTCGTTGTTGCTTGCGATAGTGGTGGATGGTGTTATATCACTCGTCAGATGACTTCTCCTTGCTTCATCCTCGTCGATTTCTTCTTTCCTTTAAGGTTCCCTCTTAGGCTCGATGCTGTCCTCTCTCTCTGTGCTTCGAGCATCGGCATTGCTGTCGTTGTTGTTCCCTCCCTCGCTGGGCTTGCCTTCGCAGCCCTTGACCAGTCGATGTCTCTGCAAACATTGTTAGTGAGTGAACCATGCACAGCGTTAAGACATAAATAAGTACCTTCAAAGCGTCTTTTCTCGAAAAGCTCTTGCTACAAAATGTGCAAGGGAAAGGCTTGACGGCCAAGTGGATCCTTTTATGACGCTTCAAGTCATGGTTTCGGCTGAAGGACTGAACGCACTGGTCGCACTTGAAGGGCCGTTCCGACTGTGGTGGAGGTGGTGCGTGCCCGTACACCATCGAGTGAGTGCCATATGGGGGAACTGACATGCCAGGGATCATCGTCATCTGAGCTCCAGGCTGATGGACATTCGACAAGATGGAGCCGCCCATCGTTGGGAGAGGCTGGTACGGAGGGTACCTGTACGGAGCAGGAGGAGCCATAGCCGACCCTTGTTGGCTTGAAATCGAAGACAGACCTCTTGAGATGGGGCCAGTGGTGGTTGGCGAATGCTGGCTAGGAGAGGACTGGGTACCGTAGGCCGGAAAGCTGTGTTGCTGAGGAGCCGTTGAGGCAGAATAATAGTTCGAATTGCTTGATGGTCGAGTGTGCGTATATGATTCCACATGAGCCGGAGCACTCGAAGGTGTGGGGGGCTGCGTGCTCTGGGAGCTTAGTATGGCGCTCTGGGAGGGTTGATGAGTCGACGAAAGGCTAGAAGGGCCCGCCTGTCCACCGGCACCGCTGCTCGATATGGCTGTCTGGAAGGGGGCGTGAACGTCACCATAGGGAGGAGGAGGGAGGCCATCGACTGCGGACCCCGGGGATTGCGTAGTTCGCGGGTCTCTAAATTGCGATGGCTGCTGCATGCTGCTGGCTGGGTTGAAGATGGAAGCTCTTCCAAAGGGCTGACCGAGAGTCGGTTGCGGAGCGGTTGCGGAGCTGACAGTATAGGCCGAAGAACTAACGGGCGTAGGCCAAGATCCATGGACGTGGCCACCATACGAGGAATACTGCATGCCGGCTGGGGCTTGGGAGCCCTGGGAGCTGCCCGTGTTGACGCTGGAAAGGCTAGGGCTCAGACCGTCGCTGGCTCCTGGCGAAGGGGTCAGAACACTGGGAGAAGGGGAACGGCACGGGTCAGGAAGGGAACCAGGAAGGGGAAGGTACGATGGTGTATAGGTAGAATACCCAGCCGAAGCGGAATCGAGGGAGTTTTGGAGGATGCCGCCTGGGAGGGGAGGGTACAGGGGATATTTTGCCATACTTGGAACATCTGCGGTGGGAGGAGGCAGAGAAAAGGCAGGTAGAGCGCCTGCCGCAGGACGACGGGACGTGAAACTGGTGGCCGCCTCCATGACAATGCGCGCCCGAGATGTTGTGATGAGTGGTGGTGTTACTTGGCGGCTGCTACCACAGCTGTAGGTGTTGTGTGATGTGATGCTGCTGCTGCTCTATTGCTTTCTCTTCCGGGCGTCTTGTTGGTCTTGTCGAAACAGTATTCCGCCGGAGGAAGGTGTGTGATTGGCTCTGTCAGCGCGAGAATGCCCAGGTGATTGACGAAGTACGGAAAGGACTGTTTGGTGATGCACTCCTAAAGTACGTTGGTCGGGCTTGGAGCCTCAGCTTCGTTTTGTCTTCTTAGATGGGCGAGGCCGTCGAGAAGAGCATAGACATTAGGTAGCGGGCTTGGCGGTTGTGATGTTTACAACAATGCGTAGCAAGAATCTGGAAGGAGGGGTTGAAGATATCCCCAAAGTAGCAGCGATGAATGGGTAGTCTGATCAAGGTTGGTGCTGTGCTGTTGTCTGGTGCACGATGATGGCTTGATGACAGTCGGCAATGAGCTGCTGCTGGAGCTTCCCAAGGTCGTCGATATGGGTCTTCTTCAAGCACCTGCAAAGCAAGCAAAAGGAGGGGATGTCGGTTGGCTGTGATCGCGAAGCTTCTTCTATTATACAAGGTTGAGGTAGATGAGGACGAGGAGGTTGTTCGTCAGGGATGGTTGGATGGTGGTCTCTGCAAGGTTAAATGCAACAGCGTCGAGTGCGGCACAAGGGTCTGGAAATGGCAAGCTCAAACTCAAATAAGAATAATGAAGGTGTAAAGGAGAGGCCGAGAGGCAGTTGGATAGAGGTAAAAATAAAAAGAGAGATGTCGATTGAATGGGATCTTGAATGGGAATGGGTATGGGAGTGGGATGAAGGGGGGGGTCGCTTGTTTGTCTGGGGTGTCGTCGTCGATGTTCGATGGAGGCAGGAGCAGCCAGAGCCAGAGCATCAATAAGGTTTGCGTCCCAGGTGGCGTCGTTTGGCGCAATATGTATATCTTTTTGGTGCCGTTTCCAGGGCTGCTCCAAGGCTCAACGGAGCAAGGTACCTTCAGCCCAAAGGGCTTCTGCTTTCTTAGGCTCGCACTGAATTTTCTGCTTAAACGGCAATGGCCTGGTCCGGTTGCCATTTTTCTTCATGTCTTCACTCCCACGCTCCTCCATCCGTCCCTCCTTTTGCGCACTCCCCGACCCACCTCCCACCGCCCACCCCACTGCCCGACCCAGTAAGCGTTTGCGCACGCCCCCAATATTTCCCCACCCCTGCTGGCACTCACGCTCACTGAAAGGCGACCCACAAATCATGCTTCACACCCTAAAGCTCATCAACACCCTCAACTCCAGCCTACCACACCCCTTTCTCTCTCTGCTGCCTCTGTTTTTTCTTCGTTAGCGCACTTGACTGGGGGGCTTGTTGAGACGGGATCTCTGGACCAAATGCGCCAGACGCCAAAATCGACTAGCTTGGGAGGGCTGAAGTATTGAATGGGCCCAGCTGCTGGGGCCAGGAGTCCTTGCTACGCTGGGCTGGTGCAGAGGAACGAAGCAAGCTGAAAGGCAGCATTATTAGCGAGCATGTGCACTACGTAATTCATTTCAACGTGTACACCAACCAAGTAGTCAATTGAATGAATGAATAATCAATGAAGGCTTCAGTAAGGCAGCCTGTGTGCAAATAGAAGCAATATCGTCAGCTCTGGGACGGACGGCGCAACATCCGACTTGGGTGTGGTTGTGCATGTGTTAGTCTGGATAGCTGGTTATTGAATGTGAGTGGATATCGATTTGAAGAAGCCAAAGACGGTACTGAAGCAAAAAGAAAGCAAGAAAGCCTCTGCGCCAACAAACCATGACCGGCCGCAGCAAAGCAGGCAGCCACCACAATTCAAGAGATCCATCCACCAAGTCGCCGGAGCTGGAACCGGAGAAGGCAAACTTGACCCCAAAAAAGAAGGGGGAGGGGAAAGGGGAGGGGAATGGAAATGGATGGTCATGGCGACAGTGAATTGGATGGAAACATCCGGCGTGGACCTACCTTGGTACGTGAAACTTCGATTCCGGAGGGGCGTGCACTTCATCACACTTCAATGAAAGAGACAGAGAGAATGCTCCCAACAAGTCCAGAAACAGAGCAACGCGGCAGAGACAGATCTTGAGACCTGCCTATCCCGACGAGAACAGAGCCAAAAGGGGCCCACAACAAGGGAGCTGTCTGTTCGTAATCTGCATGTGCCGCATCTAATTCACCCTGTGGTATGTTAACCTGTGCATTGTCACCATTCAGTATAAATGCTCATTCGACTCGACTGAGATAGATACCTTCAACTACGCGTGGCGGCTGTCACTGAATGCACTGCATGTGTTGGGCTGTGTTAGTCAGTGAATAGCAATCTGCTCAAAGCCTCCCCAACCATTGGTCTCACTTCTTCCTTCCCCAATCCACCATGTCTCTCCTCATTCAAATCAAATCCATTTTATTCTTACCAGGGTGCCACACGGGAGAGTGACAAGATCCCCCATCTTTTGCTTGGTCCCACGCGTGGCTGGATCAGATCGGGAGCTTGGGTGTGGTGGCAGGACGCCTTACAGCCAGAGCAGCACCCACACAACGGGAAATCACTCCAAACGCCTCCTTTTTATTTCTTCTTTCCCCCTGCCCTGTCCCTTGGGATTGGATCTAGGTCTGGCTGGGTCTGGGTCCGGCTGGGTCAACATCGTGTGGCCCTATGCCTTTGAGCCTGCCGTCGTCATCGTCATCAGCCTCGGCAGTGCTTGTTTGGTAGTGGCCGGCAGGGCTGCATTCGCCTGGTGTGGTGTACTCGAGAGAGGTGTCATGGGTCATTCAGCAGAACGCGGTTTAGCTGGATGACAGGACAGATGGCTGGCTGACAAGAAGGGGCTAGGGGTAAGGGTCCATGTCGGTGTCCTTGTCTGCACGGGGTTTCTCACTTTGCATAATGCACATCAACTCTGAGCCGAAACACCACACGTCCCGGTTCACGGGCGAACCAAACAGCTGGGCTCTTGTTTCTCCCCCGACTCCCATTTCATGGGCGGTGGGGGCGTACTACAAGTGCAACGGGCACGACGGGCGTAAGCCGTCCCAGTAGACAATAGGAAAGGCAAGCCATTCAGTCTCGCGGTGGCGGGTGATGTCTGAGTTCTGTTTGTTGGCTGGTGTTTCTAGCCTTACGGCAGACGCCATCTCGAAAGACGTGTAAGAGCAAGATTCAGACTACCGGGTTAGCACAAGAGCGATGTTGAGCACGATGAACGAGACTCGGGGGAACCGCATGTCATAATCATGGTAAGCTCGGCGACCTAAGCCCCCCAGCCCGTCCCTTGGGCTCTTGCTTTCCGGCAACCGAAATCGTCAAGCGATTCGACCTTGGTTGAGTCCAGAACAGGGGGGGGCTGAGTCTCGCCAGAGGGATCGATAAGCTCACACTGCCTGGACGAGGCCAAGTCGGTGGTCGGCAGTTGACAAAGGAGAAAAGGGCTCGCCTCTTCAGAACTAGACCAGTCGGGATGCAGAGCGGTAACTTCCTTTAGCCAATGATGCAGTCGGCAGTGCGCCTTACTCGTACTTCGTATGTGTGTATTCGTACTGCGCTGCCCTGTCGGTAGCGTGGCGCATTTTCTGCATGTCCAGGTGTGCTGGCTTGGGAACCCGAGCAAACATGATGAATGAATGAATGGCCCAGTGGCCAAACCAACACACGTAATGGGCAGGTCGAAACGTTGCAAAACCCAGCCCGTACTCAATCTGCTAGTAGGAGAACAGTACGGTAAGACGTAGGAGATGGATGCATGCATAGATGTCAAGCGGGTGTTTTGTCGAGCCAGAAAATTGATGCAGAGGAGAAAAGCTCATAATTAGGGAGAGACATCATATTGGGGAACCACGCAAAGGTGCAGCACCACTTCCTAGAATAGAAGCTCCTGCCTCTCAAGTCCTTGAACAAAAAAGCCATTTTCGCCCGGAGATGTCTCACCCGGCAGTTGCTCTCCCCCTTGCCTTCCTCGTGCCTGTTAAGCTTGACTTGGTGGCTGGTCGTCGTTATTTTTGTTCCTTGGCAGTCAACCTGGAAGCTCCAAACGAAGAATATTTGAAGATTCGTCAAGAACTAGCAGAGACGCCTCCGAAAAGAGGCGGAAACGGTTGATCAAGATGCGGAACGGGAGGAAAATGAAACGACAAGTCTCTGTCATGGATGTTCAAAACCCTTCAGTCTGAATATTAGCATATGGAGACTTCCAAGTGACATGCTTCATTTTGGCCTCATTCAACAATGTTACCTTGATCTTCTTATGCAGGGACAAACACACCTTCGAAATCATAAAAAAAACAAAAACAAAGCCGTCATACGGAACCAACCCATTCATACCGGGATCCGTCTTCGTACAGTCGCTTCTTTTTTATTCTTGTCTCAGAAATCAGCCCCAAGGACCCCCCATGTCGGGTGGCTCGTGGCAAGGGTTCCATCGGGAACTTGGGTCAGTCAGATTCGCAGTTGATGACGCCGACGGAGATACGAGCATACATGGGTCAAGGACAGAGAGAAAGGGGGAGGGATGAGGACGAGTGAGCAATGGCGAGACAGACGGATCTTCTGGCATGAATGCAGCCTCAAATACGAGACATGCTCACTAACTGACCACGAATACCTGTAATGAGTACGTCGAAGAAATTTTCAACAGCCCATCCAACAACAGCCTTGGAAAACCGTCAAAGAGTTGTCCGGCGCCCACCCCCATGCCATGCCTCATCTCCCTTTAGGTACTCCCTCAGGGCTGCATGCAGAGAGGACCAGGTCCTAGGATCATCCTGCGTGGGATCAGGGGTTGAAGAATAGAGCCTGCTCAGAGTGAGGAACACGGACCTCATGCTAACAAGGAAGGGCTCTGAAAGGGTCCTATTGGAAGCATTCCCCAGACGCCTCAGAGATGATTGGGGATTCTTGTTCGGTCTGAGATGGACCAACAGAGAGCCCGAGTGTACTTCGCTGCTTGCGAAGATGGAGGTCCGAATACAAGTAACCATCGGTATCCTCGCGCCTATCTTAAGGAGATATCTGTAACTAACTAGATGGTGGAGGTTGGAAACCGCCGATCGCTGATCGCTGATCGTCGCCATGCATCACCACCTCCACTGTCTTGTCCGAAGAGCTGAGTGAAGCAACATTTCGACGTCCTCAGCCGGTGCAATTGAATGCCAAGTTCTTACTGGCTTATTCCCCCCCTTGCTGACTTCAATGTCCAGTCCTAGTCTTAGTCCTCGCCTCCCCTGCTCCCCAAAGTCCATCCATCCATCCTTCATCACTTATCACTCATCACACTCATCAGGGCTGCAAGACGCACACCCCCCTCTCCGCAAAGCCTGCCGCAAAGACCAACTGACCCATGTCCCACGGGACTGGCGACAGAAACGACACCCGACGCTGGGTCCCCTGCACGGTCCCTCACACACTTGGCACATTTTGGCTGCTGCTCCTCCAGAAGGATGAAAAGGCCCTTCCGCCGCCATCGACGGATAGCCTCAAGCCATAGCCGGCCCAGCTGTTTGGGGAACACGTCCAAACGCAGCAGAAATGAGGCGTGAGGCGCGACTCCCGCCTGGAGTGACGCTTTCGTTGGCGGCGTGACAACCACCCATCCAACAGAAACCCCCCTCTGCAACCCTCCTGTTCGTTCATCGACAGGGCGAGAAACCCCCCGCGCCGTCCGAGAGCCCGCTGGAGCCAACTCTGATCCGGCTGGCTGGAATGAAGATGGGATTGCAAGTTGGAATGAGGCATAGTCTCGCTGTGAGTTCAAGTCTTTGGCCGCCCGTCACCACTTTTCTTTTCTATTGTCTTTCGATTCTCGTCCTGCAGCCCAGGCCATTCTGGTCGGCATCCAAGTCTCGTCTCGGCGTACCCGGGGAAGAGCTGTCACCTGGATGCATGTAGCTGTTCATGATAACCCGTGCTTTCAAGCTGTACAAGGTATCTCCTTCAATGCACCTGGACCAAGGAAGAGCTGCCGTCTCCGAACACCCAGTCACAGCCAGTACCAAGAAAGAGCTGGCTGTGTGGCATGACTCTCTCGATCTGGCATAGCAAGTCCTTCAGCTATTCCCCGTTGTTCCAATAGACTCGGCCCGGAATGATCTGCCCATGGACCACCCCGGCTCCTGGCCGCACACGCTCTCTCACACGCACCATCCAAACCGTCCATTTCGTCTCCACGCTTGCGCCAGCGCCCATTGGTTCCGTCTACTTCCTTTTTCCTGTTTTCGTGAGTGCATCCATTCTTTCCTCATGGTCATCCCCTTGCGTTGCGGGTACTGACCGACATCATTGCTTGTACCATGCTGATCCTGGAAGATGTGTTTCGGTGTGTGCAACCACGATATTTTCCCTTGGTGAGCCTTGGTATCATGCGTCCCAGTGGGTATTGATTATTGACGCAGGTCTCGTCAGCTGTCAGCTCGCAACCTACGTACCTCTTAGTACACTCTTGCTGCGTAGCAGGTACGTATCTTGACTGCCGCCGAGGCTGGGTGGCTGCCCTGCCCATCCATTCTTGTCTTGGCACGCCGTTGATGCTACTGGCCTTGGCTTGGTGTCAGAAGTTTGTCTGTGAGTCCAAAGCAGTCTGCCATCGCATTAGCTGATGCGCTAAGTTAGTCATTCCCTAGCTCGTCGCTTTCGAACTGCCGACCTTGGCTGAAGATTGGTTAATATTACGTACGCCAACTTTGATACGCGATGCACAACAGAACAGGCTCTCCTTTGCGATGTGTATGAGATGGAGGCCGTCTGTCCCGTGTTCCCCAATGGCTCTCGTCATAAGCAAGGCATGACATGGTGGGGGAGATGCATCATCCCCGATGAAGTCCCTGCGGAAGCTAGTGAGTCTAGTTCGGTGCCCAGAGACTGGACTTGCCCCAAGACGGAGCTTTCACAGTACCATCAACCAACAGTGAAGGCACATTCGCCTGGACGAGGCTCCGCCCCTCCAAAAACGAGGTCGACTAGGGTTTGGAGGCCGCAAAGCCCACCCGCGACGTACGCCCATGGCTTGCACCAGATTCAACACTCGGTACGCCGGACGTGGCATCCGCCCTCCCTCCACCCCCAGTCTCCTGAGAAGTTGGGGGCGTTGGTGCGCCCCGGAAGCAACCCGCAAGCCAACAGGTCAGCCATCGCAGCCTCTCACAACGGTCTATCAGTGAAGACGCCGTCCTCAAAGAAACTGGTTACAACTGTTACGTGCGTACTCAAGCATCGGGAGGGCGTTCCTAGACATCCCCACCAGCTAGCAACATCAATATCACGCCGAATTGACTTGGCCGAATACAGAGTCTGTTTGTCTTGCTGACTGTGAACGGGTTGAGGCTCACCCTGAATACGTACCGAGTACGAGATTTTTAGTTAGGACAATAGGCCTCCTCGTTGCCACTCCTCACTTGAAATGATGACATGGGTCAGCTTGGTACATGCGAATAGCTACGCGTGCGATAATGGCTGACCTCAACCTTGTTGTAGAACACCAATCAGCCCTCGGCTGCATCCAACGATATGCCGTGATCAATATCCAATCCCCGCGCGCCCTCACAGCTCAATGAACGCGAATACAACTCTGAGGTCACCGACCCGGGGCGGGACAACTTGGACCCCCGCCCGGTTCATTGAAGCAAAATCCTGCTTGGCCTTGTACGAATTGTTGCCCATTGCTTCGTACATCACCTCCCAATCTTTTTGGGTTGCATGGGCCTAGTACCAGTCCGTGGGAACCGACTCGCACCGCCGCAGGCCTGGTCCAGACTCAGCTGAGGTGCATGGGCCAGGGGCGACAACTCGAAATGGCGGTTCAGAAAACCTCTGTGCGCATGCTCAACCCCGGCAACATCGCTCCAGGCCTCTGGGCCAACCTTTAAACGACATGAATAGCTGTATGAGGTTCATTGTGTTTCTGGGCCGTAGAGACTAGATTCCAAGTTCAGCGAACACAGAGCTGGATAGTCTTTGTCCCACAGATCAACCTTTGTCCAATACCTTCATCTGCACGGCCCTGCAGCGCCGTCAAATGACAATGAGACCTGTCGCAAAAGACAATGCGATGTGGTTACACAAGGCGGTGGCAACTCCCGAGTGGGAGTTGCAAGACAAGCCAACAGGAGATGCAGTTTCTTCCAATTCTGACTCTCTTCACCAGAAAGAGATCCAGTGTGCAAACGATGGACATGAGACATTGTCACATGGTTCTGCTCGTTTAACATTCCCGCATCCAGACAAAGGCGGAAGTCTCGTCACCTTAATCTCATCTCCACCGAGTCTAGTCGCATGGTGATTGGAGCATTTCAGGTGCCCATCAGGTTTTCGTCCTGCTACGGGATGGGATTATTCGTCGAATTCATCGGGGTCGATTCAGTCTTCGGAATGGATGGAAGAACGGTAACTAAGAAGATCGTCCTCGACCACTATCGCATCTCGCTGATACATTGATGTGTCAACAATAACCTAAATCTGCTATTCGAGAATGGTGTAGGCGATCTTTAGCAACTGGCTAACTTGGCTAAATTCGATGCACAATCACTTGGCTCCACCCGCCAATAGATCGAGTCTAGGCGCTAGTTGGTATTCTCTTCGCCGCCGGCTTTGGAGATGGATGGTATCAAGGCTGTGATGGACGCAGGCCATTCCATTCATGGTTATCTGTATCACACAGCGCTCTGTCCTCGTCAAGGATTTTTGACGCTATGCACCTCGTTGGCGTCGAGGTTCTCTGCCACGGTTATCCTTCTGGGTTGTCCTGTCCTTGTGGCAGTGCCATCACGGTAGGCTTCCTGTCGCCTGGTAGCTTGGACGGGGAAGCACGTTGACGTTTTCAGCAAGTTGTCGTGTTGGTCGATGGTGGTCGTCCCATGTCCTCTCTTCGCAATGCTGTCGCCAGAACCACAGACAGTATCCTCCTTGAAAGTCATAGATGTTTTTGATGCATATTTTTAACCTTGGCTTCGAGATGGTGCCTTGCCCTAGGGTTATTGTGCTCGGAAAAGAGGTCCCTGTTCCCTTGTCAGATGCGTGATGTAGTTGGCTGGTAATACAGCCAGGCCCGGTAATAATGAAGATCTTCTGGTGGAGTGACGGTCCCCCGCCCTCTCATGCAAGGGCGGCAACTGGCAGCGTCATGTCGATATTGGGTCATTGACGGCGGGAGCCGATAACTTGGGTCAATGCTCAACGCGTGAACCCGGTTGCCCGTAACCTTGAGCCTGGAGAGCCGGCATCCAGAGCAATACAGCTATGGCTCGCCAGTATTAGCTTAGTTAGACGGATAGAACGAGGGTTACCGGTATGCAAGTGGCTGTCAGCAACTCACTCGTCACATGTTGCCTCACTTCACCGTAGATCAAGTGCTGGATCGAGGTGAAAAGCCTCTCCCGTTGGGGAGAACGGTGTATATGTTCGTAGCACGCAGGCTACGGGGAATGTTGGTCACGAGATAGGATTTTTCCGGTACGACGAACTCCCCCGTACGAATACAGAGGCTCAAGTCTTGTGCCGCCGGAATTTAGACCTTCCTGCCTATTCGTACCTAGTTTTCTTCATGTAGGCAGGCGGGTACCTACATGTGATTGCCAATGTTTCCGAGGACATGTTTCACAATGAAGGCGCAAAGCTGCTCACCAAGTCCAGACATCTTTGAGGCTATTTTGTTGGCTGAGGCTGGTGCGCACAACAAACAATCCACAGCCCCCACCATTGACACACAACTTTTGAGATGGGGCGCATTGATCTCGACCATCCCCTGTCAAACGGCTGCGGAATCCTGCCACATTCGGGAACCCCTTTCTGGGGTCGGGTCGCCATTGCAAGCCCGGCTAACCGGGTGAGATGATGGGCCATGGGAGCCGACCGACTTCAATAGCTTCGCTCCAAAGTTTCGCCAGGGCCCCAGGATATCATCACAACAGACCAGTCTCAGCATCAAACGAGCCGATGTGCTCGACTCTCGGTCGCTCACCGATCTTCCCGAAACGACAAAATGTTGACGCCTCCCTGTCCTGGCTTGGCAATTGATGTCACCGGTCAGTCTGCTAACGCTCCACCATCAACGACATCCTGTACGACGTACGTAGTTACGATTCAGTATTTCCACGGCACTCGCAACATTGCCTGGTCGCGACTTCGTGAAGAGGTACGTATGCGTCCATACGACATCAACCAACCTGCTTGGACGAGGACCAACCGAATCGTCCAACAAACACCCCGGGGCCAAAGTCCTGATTCTGGTTACCACCAGGACCTTAGCGATGGGAGGCGAGGTGGGACAATTAATGTCTCCGCTGACTCTACGAAGTACTGTACGAATAGACAACGACCCATCATCCCAAACACCCCAAGCATCGACCGATCAAAACTGCTGCGACCCGACCTCCGTGCACAGGCTCATCCGACCTTCTTCCCCCTCGGCAAGGAAGAGGCTCTCTCGCACGGAGCTTGACCTACCACTTGATATCAACAGCATCCCTCGTACGGAGTAGTCTCGGCGTGAGGTTAGAGTCTTGTTGGGGTTGCATCTTATTGCTCTCAACGCAAGACAGCGATGTCTCCTGGCAATAAAACTTGTGGCGAGCATGTCCGGCCAGACGAGACGCGGTACCATGTGCCAGTGCAAGATCCCAAGAGCCAGGGGCCTCATGCAAGCTAACCGCAAGCCATCCGTGTGCCAAATGGCGTCTGCCGCGAGTGGATCCGTCCCCGTCTTCAGGAGCACAGTTAGGCGATAAGACTAAGGTGAGAAAACGTCAAGCCTATGCAAACTCCATTCGTTAGTACTCGAACCTGACCTTCCAGAGGGCGGGGATCGTGCCATCAGGCGGAGCACCGTGGGTCATAACCAAAGATCGAGACCATTCGACCAAGGCCATCCCAGGCGGATTCCCCGTCCAACCCGGGAGGACGGACGTGCCAGATCCAACACCCCACGTTGCATCGATGTTACGGTAGATTTCCTCCTCATCCGAGGTTGACGACTTTGATCACAGAAATCGCTCGATTGGTTACGCTTAGCAGCCAAGGGCCAACTTCCCAGAGCGTTGGCCCTCGTAACTAATCATTCGTAGGCATTTGCATGGCATCCCATCTTGGCATAAACAAATGTATCGTCGCGTCCCCTCGATCTCAGTAAACCCCAGACTATGGCCACGGCCACGGCTACGCGGGCCTGTTCGGCTAAAGAGCAAGGGACCACGCCTGGGAATAACCTTGGTCCGAATCCAAGGTCAACTCGTCAGCCTTTGCTTTCATGGAGATACCAAAGTGCGACGAAGCGTTGCTGAGACAACTTCAACTCACAAGAAAACGGAGAGAGCTGCCATCGGTGCACCTCACTGGTTACGCTAAACTTGGGATCGCCTCTATCACGAAGAGCTGCCGTGAAAGTGTGACACGACTAAGGGGAAAAGAGATGATAGAGATGATTCCCATCCGATCTGTTCACACAAGTTTCCACGAGAAGGGCATTTCTAATATCTACGTACTGCAACTCGGATCATCGGGACCGACTAGTTGCTTGGTGGCCGAACTCCTTGAGGGAGTGTGCTTGTGCAACGCAACAGCCAACTTGAATAATGGATTCAATCATATGCTCAACAACGCTTATGGGAGATGATCGTCAAAGAGAGGTTGCTTCTTTCTGGCCATCAGTGACGCTTCACCAATTGCGGGCTATCGACAGCAAAATTCCGAGGTAATGTCGACGTGCAAACGGAGGACGCAAACGTGATACCTCCTTCGCTAACTTGGAGACGGCGTGGATGGGGAAACCGTTCAGCACGTGGAGTATCACCTTGGATGCTTGGACTTGCGGGCAAGCTGAGCGCTAACAACGCCTTCTGCAGACCCTTGCTGGAGGAAGTCCGCGATGTGACGCGAGGTTTCCTCAAGGACTCAGGGAGGATGTCCTCGGCTCACTGGGCGAGGTCGGCCGCCCGCCCTGGCTGGTCCTGACGGGCGCTAGGAGATGCCTTGAGGGAGTTTGCGGCACCGGACACACAAATCCGGCCAGCATGAGGCCTGTCCTGACAGTGGAGAAATCCTTCTTGTTGACGCGCGCTCAAAGGCGGACGATCGGCGCAGGGATGCTGAGCGCCGAGCGCCGATCGTTCTTCGTGGCGCCTTTCCTCCCAGCCCATCGAGAATTTGACAGTGCCATTTCCCGCTTCATAAGCGCCTTGTCGAGACCATGAAAGTATGCTAGACCTACAATCTCTTGCCCTTTCAAAAGACACCCGCATCGAAATTGGCTCATGGCAATGGGCACTGAGATACTTCCTGCTGAGCCTAGAGAGAGAGCAACGACAACTTCCAAAGCTAGCGCCAGAACGCAAACGTGTCACCCTGTCAGCCAGACCCATTGTCCGAGCTTGAAGCAATGAGGAAACACCAGGGTGCATGTGTTCCTGATTGGACATACAGGGTGTGATCCCCTGTCTTTGTTGACCGTCGTGGAGCCTGGAGTTGGGCCTTGTGGTTGTTATTGTCGTTGTCTCTTCTCTCCCCGTGCCGTAAGGTCCTTGGGAGGGTCCGATTTATGAGCGAAATGTTTCCGAAGGCCCGCGCATTATCATCATCATCATCATCACCATCATCATCCTCACAATGACACGGCAGGCTTCGACACTCACATCAAGCTTTATCCTCTCAGGTACCAAGTTCATCGTACTGGTAGCCCTGCGGCACAGACGCTGAGGTCACTGAAGTTTGATCCCAGCGGTCCTTGATCCTTGACGCCAGCGACGCCAGCGACGCAACGCTCCCCAGTTAGAGTGGCAGCCCGCGCGCCACACGCGCCTGAGAACCACAATCTCAGGCCGCGGTGTCCGCCTCCCAATTGCCGGGACCGTCCCCAAGACCTAAGCCCTAAGGGCGCGGCGCCAACAGTCACTGACCAGGATAATCAGCTCTGGTGCGTGTGGGCGCCTGATTGCTTTTGCCTCTTCGTGGCCGCCCATTCCTTGGTGCGTGCCGTGAATTATAGGCGGAGGCTTCGTACATAGCTGAGCTCGTTGTGGCGACGCGGTCCATTGGTTGGGAAATTGACACAACAGGCGTTGGTGCGCGTTGAGAGATTGACTTGGCTGTGTGGCTGCAGGCTAGGGCATGTCAGCTCTTGATCGAAATAATAGCGTCGTTGTCAAAGGACGTGCAGAGGGTCCGTGGCAAACGAGTTCGACTCAACAGCTCAATGCTTGTCCAACTGAGTCTTCGTGAGACAGAGTCTCTGCCACCAAGGACTGAAGCAGAAGGATCCTCGGCACCCGGGGTCAGCCCCCCGCTCCTCACAGTCAGAAGACCCTCAGATGGCATCACCTCTGCTGCACTCCATGAAGCATGTCTCGCCATCGTTAGAGATCCCTACTTCTCGTAATATATGCTGTCGCCCAGCTGAGGAGGCTAGTCCCTGCACGGCCGTGGTTGCACTACGTACTGAGGCCCGGACACCGGCTCGTTGGGGTGCAGAAACAGAACCAACTATTGATGCGGCTATATCTTCTGTCTGGAGGCGGTTTGATGCAGGAGTGACCAACGACTGGAGCTGAACAGTGATGTGCTTTTGATACGACCCATTTACAAGCACAAGTGCCGTTTATTAGCCTGGGACTTGGACCACAGTTAAAAGTGCAGCCGCCGTCGGAATAGCATCGCCATCATCCATGACGGGCGCCATCCCTGCTCTCTCTCAGTCGCCTACGAATCTTTGCCAGCTGTTGCGTTGAGGGAAGATGCCGGGATGCTTGCCGGTCGTCATATCCGTATTAATGGAATTGAGATTTTGTCTGCCCTTGTTTCTTGTTGGGTCATGGGGGAAGCTGATCCTTGCGAAATAACCCATCTCCATGAGATTTTCCCACTCCCGCCGGTCGCGTCAGGTGGGCACGTACCAGGTTGCCAGGATGAGATCTCAAGACAGTCCGCTGTCCGCTATGGGCCGGCACTTGATCAGTGAATACAAGTCCGGCCTGCGATGGAGGTATTTCCCAAGTTGAACAGATGCGTCGAGTCCAGATCTCTAGCGGGCAATGGGGGAGGTGGTAGCGATCAACGGCGGGATGCTACCTCAGAAGGGAATTGGGCGCACTCGTTCTGTGTGTGTTCTGCCGAGCGATGGACGTCTATTAAGCGAAGCGAACGCACTGAGATGACAGTGAGTGGAGTGGTTATTAGCGACGACAGACATCATCATCACCTCAAACCCCAGACGCAACACTCAATAACCTTGAAATGATCGTCCCGGACCGGCTCGAGGACGGAATTGCCGCACCAACTTCCGTCCCGTCGCTGCCAGGCTTGCCAGCAGTGCAGAGGAGGAGAGGAGCATGGCATGGAATTCGTCCTCCGCCGTCACGTGGCTCGGTCCCCGCACAAGGCCGAGCAGCTCGGCGTCTTGAGACAATGTATATGAGCCGATGGATGCATCATGGGCGTCTCCCTCACTGTCCTCAAGAGCGGGGTTGCCAGTGAAGCATCAAGAGTCAATTCCTGAACTAAACAATGGATCGCCTGCCCCAGGAAATCTACAACGAAATCGGTGCTTACTTTGCAGATTCAGACGAGAATCCGAGATATGTGCTCTCGTCACCGCTAGCCGTCGAGCGGCCCGTCCTTGCCACAATCTCCCGTCCGTGGCAGCGGGCTTTCGAAAAACAGACCTTCCGGAAGCTTCGTCTGAGGAGCACCGACCTCGACAAGTTCGAGAAGGTCGTCACTGGCAACCGACGCCGCTTCCTCAGCAGCATCCGGTTCGTCATCATCCTCCCCGCCCATCCTGCCGAGTCTCGTGGCCGCTTCGAGCGAGAGGTAGACCGAAAGGCCAACGACCAGGCCTTCACCACCGCCGTCAAGCGCCTGTTCGCCATCCTCAAGTCCTGGGATGACGGAAGGCCCAATGGCGACAGCAGATACTCCATTTCACTCGAGATTGAGTCCGTCTATTCTCCCACGGACGACTTTGACAATGACTGCAGAGGGGCACCTCGACGCATCGAAAGACTCGAAGCCGTCGAGGCTGGAAACGACGACGACGCCCGCCGTCGTGACTTACAAGACCGTCGATTCCAGTATTCCTACATCCGCCTGCAGGAGCCCGACGAGCTGTCCGTCGTGCCAGCCATCACCGGATTCGAGACAAACGTCATGAAACGGACGCTTGCCCATCGAACCGCCGTGGACATTGCCGCCAAGCTGCCCAACCTGCGCAGCGGGAACTGGTTCATGGACGATACCGAACTGCGGTATCCGGCGCTGCGCCGTGATGGCCGGCATCAACTAGCCGAGGTTGCCCGGGCCGTGCTCCCAACTGCGGCGGCGCTGCAGACGCTCCACGTCTGCATGAGCCAGGACTTGCTTTGGAACCATGCGTGGGTTCCGGCCGATTTGACCGTCGCAGGCGAAACATCTGATTGTCTCGGCCGTGCCATCCGCGAAGGCACGGCCGACCTTGAGCGACTTAAAAGCCTCACGGTCACGGGATGCTTAGACGAGTCCCTGATGTGGCCGAAGCCAGGCCCGAGCCTGGAGGTGCCATTCTTTTGGCAGAGGCTGGAACGCCTCGATATCCAGTTTACAATGACGACGCCGTCCGGAGGGTGGTACTTCCGGGCGCGCCGACCCGGAGACGACGTCGACCCGCCGATTCCTGCACGTCCGCTGAACCTCATGCCGCCCGGACACGGGCACAGCGATGAGGAGGACGCTGCGGCGGCGTTGCGATACTCGGACTCGGAGAATCAGAGGCTCTCTGGCGCATCCATGTGTCTGTTTCGCTGGGTGCCCGACGATGAGAAGATTAATCCCCTCATCGAAGCCTTTGCCCGAGTTTGCGCACAGATGCCTCGCCTGAAGGTAGCATCGCTCATGACCATGATCCACGTCTCGCTGGAGATTGGGTTGGCCCGACAGGTGCCAACCCGCTCCCCTTGGGGCATATGGTACGCTGCGCCGGACGAGTCGTTCCCGCAGCAGTTCCAGCTTGACCCTGCATACCGCGACGACGCCAAGAAGCGCAGAGTGCTCTGGGACGTCAAGGATTGGCGGCCCAACCCAGAGCTGAGAAGCATCATGCGCTCGATTGGACGAGAGAGACACGGAGACGACCTTGCCGACAAGCATGTCGATTTCTGGGCTGCGGTCATGAAACCCCGCGAGCTGGCTCGGTTCAGGTGTTCATACTGGTAGATCAGATATGATGATGGTGGTGGTATAGAGGAATCTCATTTACTGGAAATGTGTGAGAGGGAGGGAGTTGTTGTATGAGAAATTTGGGTAAAACTGGACAGGGCCACGGGAAAGGTTGAACTTTATGCATAGCTGAGCGTGCATAGTCTTGACTTTTTTCTGGGATTTTTGGGTCATGGATGGCTTGTTGGACATGAGGAATGATGACTCTTTGGAATTTTTCTTTTCGTTTGTTTTGTTTCGGCATAGGCACAGGCATAGGCATTGGCAAAGGATCTCCGGATGACTTGACGGCATCATGGGGGCATGGGAACTTGGAAGGAACAGGGCATATGGTAGCGTGACGAACCTCATTTTGGATAGTGAACAGGCATCTCATCTTCTTTTTAACATGGGTTCTCGCAGAGTGACGACATGGTTGTGTCAAAACGTCATCTAGAACTGCTCTGAGCGGTTTTAGCGAAAGCATATTTCTTCTCCTGGAGCTGGGGTTTCCGCTCGGGGGCCATGATCTGGATCGCCGCGGGGAACACGTTCCGTTGATGGTGGCGCCAGAGTTGCTGACTGACCAGACTGACGGGACGGCGGAGGGTCTGGATGAAGTGATTCTCAGGACCTTTTCCATCGGGTGCACTGACTGGACCGTAGTTGAGGAAGGGATGGAGGCCAACCAGTTGATTGGGAGTGTGGGAGGATGCTCGGCGTGTTGAGAGCTCACACCCCCCTCCTCCTCGACTGAAGCGCAGGACCAAAGCGCAGAGCTGTCCATATTAGATCTAACCAGACTACCGGTAACTACTACGAACGGGCTGTTTAGCCTCCTATCTCGCATTGTATGCTGCCAATTAGCACAAGTTGTCGAATCACCATGGGAGAAACGAGGCCAAGGCAGCCCTCAGTAGCATTGCGCCAGTGCGGTGCTGTCACGCTCCCATCAAGATCCGGGGGCAATCGTCCAAGTTTCGAGGCAAAGACCTCTTCAGGGATTCCAAAGGATAGCAAGCCCTACATGGCATTGGAATGCAGGGGCCTACAGGTAATACTGATGCCTCGGTGAACTACATGTTCTCGATGAAGCAGACTGAGCAACAGGGTAGTTGTTTGCCTGCTTCACTGACATCACTTTTTGACGGCATATGATGGTTCGATTCGATGCTGCAATAACTTCAACTTGCGATTTTCAGCCTGTTATATACCCGTTTCTGAAGCACATTTGTGCCTCTTCGTCAATCTCGGATTCCTTGTTGGCCGTATTCAGACTCTTGATCCTAGCAGTAAGTCTTTATTGTTGCATTAAGCGACCTGGCGAAGCACAAGGAGGATTTAGGGTAGGACATGGAGGAACATGGACGACTTGGAAACAAACCATATACAAAGTGAAAGCCCTCTTGATATCATCCATAGCTAGAGTCGGAGCGTTAGAACTAGCGCGATTCTTTGCCGTAGAGATGTTGAGGGACGAATCACGCCGCATCGCCAGATCTTGGATGGAGAGCCGCGTCGGTGCCTCAACATCCAGTGTAGATGCTCGCAGTAAAACCCCGTATATCTACTGGCGAGATATGAGTTTAGCAGAGACAGTTTGGGGGTCAGATGAGCGAAACTGGGCTTGAGTGCGATCGAAGCTGATAAGTAGGGTTTTATGATCTGGACACAGTCTTCCGTGGATGTGTTCCGCTTGACTCGATCGCTTGGCTAATGTCCATTACCGGGTACGATTGACTCGACCAAGCTGAATGACCTTTGTCCACTTCAATTCATTGCCAGGAGGCCTAGGCTTTGCTGTTGGTATTTGGTGAGACGTACGAAGTCGTTAGATCCGATCGTGATGATAGATGAAGAAGACGTTGGACATCAAACTTAGCTCAGCCGAGTTTGTGACACAACAATCAAGCCCGTATTGTCTCTCTCTTCAGAGATTTTTGATTCGTATTTGACATGGGAAGCTTCATCTTGAGCCAGAATTCGGGTTGATAGAAACAGGGCCTTGGGAGACGCGGCTTCGAGACAAGGTACGGGCCGAGTGATGGTTATCGGTGCAGCAAACGCGGGACGACAAGACGAGAGTAAGACCGTTTTGTAATCCAAGGACTTGAAGAGAGCACAAGTCCCCCAAGTGTCTCCAAGCCTCATCACAATCAGTCAATCTCCTCCGCCCAGACGGTCTGTAACGTGGCCGTGCTTGACCATCGCCTTGGTATACGCAGAACATCTCACCGGACTTGGCACATCACTTGGTAGAGAGTCTGTGTTGCCGTATTACAGACAATCTGCACCACAGGGCTATTCCAAGACTCTGCTTCACTGTCGCCACTTGGCCTTGTGCAGGTGAGTCGCCAAGCCGGGACAGTTTGAGGATGAGATGGCGCAGAGCAGAGGAGGTTTGAAATGAGGATGAGACAGACATGTGACCCAACTCAGGATCGGCATCTTGAGAATCCGGCCGGGATTATATTGATTGTTGTTTGGGTTGTGTTGGAAGAACTAACTCACTCACTTGGTGCCTTACGTGAGCTGAGGTTCTCCCCATCTAACCTTCCACAATACAGCCTGGCAGGTACCTCGCCCATGTACCGGTACCTGCCCCTCGTTCCCCTCGATGCCCCAACTCGGCCTTCACAATCCCGCGATACAAAACAGCAATCAAAAGGGAACGAGCAGCGCATGAGCGCAATCCTTAAAATATATTCAATTCGAAGCCGAGTTGAAGACGCCGACTAAAAACAAAAACCCCGAGGTTCCCAACGTGAACAAGCAAAAGTGCCTCTGCCATTTCAGCCTTCAACGACAGTCCAGTGGTACCACCGTGGAACGGGAATAATCACGACTTCACCCAACACAAACGACAACCCATCGTTGAAAACAACTTGACCTTCAACCCCTCACCCAATCCTCACAACAAGACCTCTCTCCCAAAATGACCTTCTCACCCCGCCATGACATGTCCGATATGGACTCTCACTCCGACTCCAGCTCCAGCTCCAGCTCCATCATGAACATGGTCTTCCAAACCGAGACGGCCACGCCTCTCTACTCGTCCGCCTGGACGCCTTCGAACGCCGGCGCCTACGCGGGCACCTGCATCTTCCTCGTCATTCTCACCATCATCGGCCGCCTACTGCTCGCCTACAAGGCCGTCCAAGAAGCCCGCTGGCTGGACCAGGAAGCCCGGCGCCGCTACGTTGCCGTCAACGGCAAGCTGCCCCTCGCAGAGCGCATCTCGAACGACTCCGACGCCAGCCAGATGACGCTGTCAGCCAACGGCGTCGAGGAGAAGGTCGTGGTCGTGGAACGGAAGCGCGCTACGACGAGGCCATGGCGATTCAGCGTTGATCCTGTGCGTGCCGTCCTCGACACCGTAATTGTGGGAATTGGATATCTCCTGTAAGTTCCATTCATCGTATGTCTCTTCTGCAACTGGGCTGACACGGGCATCTGGGCAGCATGTTGGCAGTCATGACCATGAATGTCGGCTATTTCATGTCGGTGCTCGCTGGTGTCTTTATCGGGAGCCTCGCCGTCGGCCGATACATGCAGAACATCGAGCATTAGAGCCAGACAACCCATCTCGACGTTTTTGTTTTGTTTCGGGCTTCGCGAGGCGTACAGGGCTACGGTTAGAGCTACATTCATCAGGCGTTTGGGTGGAAGGATTCGAGACGAAGTATTGCCATCATTTAGACTACAAGTCGATCACAAAAGATAATATCATCCTCCAGTGCGAATCAATCCCAACAGCCTCGCGAGTTGAGCGTTCCGTGACTACAGTCATGAAGTAGGTACCTTCGGTATCGGTACTTCTCACAGAGCAGAGGCGGAGACAAAACCTTCTCAAACTTGCTCACCACCACGGCGGCTTAAGCCTTATGCGGGCTTAGCTTGACTCGCAGTCCACGTCAACCGATACCGGAAACCCGGGAGCCGAGCGCTCGAGTGAGCACCATGGAAAAACGGTCTGCAGTGCCGTTTGTTAGTTACTAGAGTTGCAGAGCCTCGTTCTACCAAGGTTGTGTCTATCATGCGAAGTGCATTCGTCAACCATACAACTAATGGCACAAATCATGATCTGACCCTTTCTTCTAATTATTATATCATCCTACATGCACTCTACACTCAGCCCCTGGCTATAGTTCGAACCCAAAGGCAGCCCACACTATCCATCTATCGTAACCCCCAGTTTGCATCACCACCACGCCCGACTCTCACCATCACACATCCTCACTCTCCATTTAACCTCTCATCCCAAATCCTCCTCATCCCCAAGCACCCCTTTTCTCTTCCCCCCCCCTCCCCTTCCATCTGTTCTTCTCGCTCACACCTCACACCATCCTCCCCCCACCAAAAACAGTAATCACCAAACAAGGAAAAGCTCTCCATCATCCTCTTTACCTCTTCCGTTGCACCAAAACCACCAAACCCCTTCCGTCCACGTCATCCCCAAGCCCATAAAAAATTATAAACAAAAATCACATCACTCCCCATTTAATCCCATTTAAATCCCAGCCCAAACGCATAAACCGCCTCCTTCCAATCACCTTTGTCTTGACGCCCGAATCCGGTAAGTTGAAAACGCGCGAGGATCCCTTCCGGACCGCCACCATGCCACTACCCGATTTCAAGTTCCCCTCCCCCGCCTTTTACGAAAATGTTCAAGCTTCTCGGGCATTTCCTTTTTCTCACGAACCATCGCTAAGATCGAGATGCATTGATGAGTTCCCAGCTCATTACCTTATTAGGAAGGCGTGTCACTTACACGGCGTTTCGGCTAAGAATCTCTATAAACAAAACCTCGGTGGGAACTGTAAATAGTACAAATACTCCGTACTTCGTAGTCACTTTATATCCGGCCATTGCTTTTTGAACAAGGAAATTTTCTTCTTCATAACTAAGAAGTTTGTGATATCATACACCCTTCCTCCTCCCATCCCCTCCAACATACAATACTTAACAAGATTGCTGCGTGCAACTCTGAGCGCGTGAGAGAAACAAGTGCTCAAGCTCCAGGGACGATTCAAATATCAGATCCTGCAGGGGTTCAAAGGGGAAATTTCCGTCGTCTCTTGGCCCATGATGATTCGTCAAGTCCACTTCCCATCCATGATACAGTCATACCTGCGTTTGCCTCCGATCCTATCCCACCACAAAACCCTTTGAGAGTAAATCCACCACCTAGACATGCCTTCCCAGCACAGCTCATGCCCAGTCCCGAAGACCTTGCGCGGATGCTCCAGAACGAGAAACATGTTGACCATGACCTTAGTACTAGAGAAAGGTAGAGAGAACACGCAAGGCTTGCCCAAGATACCGGGTCCAAAACGTAGGTTCTTCCGATTAGCCCGTTCAAAGAAACTGGCAAATACAGTCGAACGGGACGTGAAGGCGAATGGACCGCAGCGTTTTCTAGCAAGGAGAGCTGGCTAAGCCAATATTATAGCAACTCATCAGACCTGTTTTCAAGGCCTAGGGCCAGGTCATACCGAGGGAAAGAAAAAAAAGAAAACTGAAAGAAATAAAAGGAACAATGCCGGTGGCAAATGAACGCCACATCAACGCCTAATCACCAGGACCTCGCAAATCACAGCCATGTCCAGTGGGACGCCCAAGGCCAAGAGGCGGCTCTGGACAGAGCACTGAGCGCCGGGTATCAGAGACCAAAGGGCTGCCTTTAGCCTTGTGCGTCTTTTCACGATTGGTGGTGGCTGTTTGGAGGCATGCCCGGTTGAGGGGGATACCAGAGCCGTAGCCCTGATTCCGTTGTTGTACGTAGCTCTGATATGCAAGAGCCTGTTGGGCATCCATGGGCATGTTAGGCATGTAGTTGCCAGGCATGTGAGGCTGCTGGGGGATACCAGGTCGATTGCCCTGAGGGATGTGCTGGTTGGGTGCCTCCTCGGGGGATTCAACCTGGTCACCACCATCAACGCCGTTTTCGTTGCCGGGAGTAGGTTCGGGCGCGTTCAGACAAGCCTGGAGAGGGGAAACGCGTTAGTATTATGTAGGCTAGGACGGGCAAGACGCGTTTGGGCAACGCAAGGCATCTTGCGCATCCACAAATAGGGCACTGCGTACCTGAATCAAGTTCTTGCCTTCCGCCTTGGTGACAAGAGGTTGTAATTTAGGCGTCGTGAACGTGTAAACCAGGCCAGTTTCGGAGACGACCAAGAGAAGAACCTGGGTGCCTGTAAGGACAGAGAGTTCGTATGCCTGTATCAATGGGTGCAATGGTTAGCACTGACACTTGGGATGAATATTTTTGCTCTTTTCGCGAGCAGAGTACAGAAGGATATTCCGTCCGACGCGACACGGCCGGTACACAAGCCCGTGAGGCGCGCGACGACGGATGGGGAATGCAGGAGGATTGCTGGGGACAGAGTTTGTGATGATTTGGACTGTCGACAGCTATGATGCTATCGCGAGATGGAGTGGAACGAACCTTCTTCATAATGCCAGCTTTACGCTTCGAAAATGTAATGTGTCTTCGAGATTTGTCGCTGATGAACTTGATTTCAATCTTCCGACGTTCGCGGCTGCCCTTCTCATCATCGTCATCTTCGTCGTCTGCGGCCGATGGGCGCTGGCGCTTTACGCCGCGGGATTCCTGGACGGCGGTGCCATTGCCGACGGCGTGAGCATCGTCGAGCTCGGTAGGAGAGGTCTGGTCGTGCTGATCTGTGATGTCTGCCATTGCGAAATGGGATTTGGATTCAGAATCGTCTTGTATTACAGCAACCAAAGGATGTAAAAAGGTGGTGGAGATACTGCTTTGAGCGTGGTGCCGATGGATCTATACTGGATCTGGAGTGGGAGCGGAGAGAAGAGTGAGCTGCGGTGCGCTGCCTTTTTTGTCGCAGAAACCTGGTTGGGCGCGCTTTTGCTATATCGAGTCTGGTCGGGGTGCGGGCGTGGGTGGCGCGACGGAAGGAAGCGAGGCAAGGCAAAGGCAAGGCAAGGCAGGCGCCAGGCTTAAGCAGGTTGCTCTTATTGCTCTTGCACGGCTCTGCAAGCAAGTGGCATGCGAATGCAATTGTCGGGGCGCTTGTCTGAAAAGGGGGGAGGGGGTAATGGGGGATGGGGGGGGAAGCTGGGTAGACCGGGGCCCCTTGGAAGGCGCGAGGGCGAGCGAGGAGGGAGGAAGGAACGTGGAGCGGGGAGGGTCCTCTTTTTTTTTTTTTTCCCCTTCCCTCTTCCCCTCTCACTGCTTTCCTCGGGGGTAGGAAGGAGAGTCTAAGCCTGCTCGGGGAGCGGACGAGTAAGCAAGTAGGTAGAGCGACTGGGGAGAGCTGCTGGAGACGGGTGCAAAGCTTGCTTTGAGAGGCAGCAGGTGGGGGGGGAGCCCTGGTCTCCTCGTGCAGTGGGCGGCAGGCGGGTGGAATGGATGGGAAGGATGCAAGGTCCTGAGTCGCCCAATCAAAGACCGTGTTTCGCCTGTCTGTTGCTGAGTTGGGGAGTCAGCGGTGCTGCGCGATTGCAGTGCGACTAGGATTACGCGTGGTGGGTAATTTAGGGGTGTATCGGCCGGTGTGTGGCTGCGGAGACGTGCGTGTGAATTTAGGGTGCCAATGAATAGGCAATCTGGACGTTGATGTAATTGTGCTGAGCTGAGAAATCATGGTGTGTTAATGGGCTCAGTCGAGACAGGGAATCGAATAAACTTCTTGGACCGGGGGGATGCGGCGAGGTGGAAGAGAGCAAGTATGCGAAAACTACGAATATCGATTGTGACTGCAAACGGCGCTGTTGGCTGGTCCCTATGGAGGGTTGGTGGTGGTGGTGGCGGCGGCGGTGGTAGTGGTGGTGAGGAGCAGGAAGAAGCAGGGGAATTAAAACGATGAATGAACCATCGTCATAGAAGAGGCCCGCGTAGGAGATCGCCATGGTCCAACATGAAGCTTCGGTCGGTCGAGTTGACACACGCGCGGCACAGACTGAAGCACAATGCGCTCCAGATACGATGAGGCATTTCAAGCGACGGACAGAAAAGAGACAAAGAAACATGTCTAGGATTGTACCTAGGTTCGTGGTATTCGGAAGGGGAGCACACCAACGGGGAATAAAGAAGAGCAGAGGAATGGAGTGGCCTTTTGGTTCTTACCTGGAAACGATGCAAACACACATTAAGCTCACACACAACGCACGGAGAAAATGAAAGCGACAGGGAGATCTGGTCTTACATCTGTGGTGTTTGATGCCGTGTCTTGCCATTCAAGAACTGTTTCTCATGCACGATACCGACGGATTCGTGGTTGGCGCGGCCGAGCCGAGTCAAGTCCGCGCCCAGCCAAACGGTCGGCATATCGCTTCCCCAGACTGCTCATTTATCGTCTTTCCTTCTCGAGTCGAGTCGAGTCTGGCGGTTGGTTGACAGATCTTCCGCAATGTCAGGGTCCTGATCTTGGGGCGAACGGGAGCGGGAACGGGGAATAGACAGGTCGTGGCCAACCTGTATGAAAAGAGGATAGCGACGTCGCAGCCGTCACACACGGACTCTTCAGTGGACATGGCCAGAATGCCCAGTCAGGCCAATATCAAAGAGGGCATGGGACGACCAACAAAGAGTCAAAGACAGCCTCGGAAGCGGGGACTCGTCGACGGGGAGGAGAGATGGCAGCCCGCTGTCCTCTTCCTTTCCTTTCTGTTCCGTTTGCGCACAGATCGATTCCTGAGGATTTTGACTGATCCTCACGAGCCCGTCGAACCCAGCCCGCAAGCAAACCTGCCTGGCCCATGCCTCGTCGTCCACAGTATTCGTCCGGATGCAATCTGTATCATGAGCTCATCCGACGGCTATGGATCCAGGTGCTTGCTTGGCCTGACTGGTCACCGTTATCCTTTGCCCTCCCTCCAACCAACCAACCAGCCTTACTGGTGTTTCCCTCCATCCCTGGGCTGGGCCTCCCATCATCCTCTCCATCATATCGCTCACAAAAGTGCTTGGAAAGACCACTCATTTCTCTTCCAATTACCAACAGTGAATATTCGTACCTGGTACAAAGTACTAAGCTTGCCGGCCCAGTTTGAATCCCGGTCCTCCAGCCCACACACATCACCAGCTCCCCCAGCTCCTGCAAGGGTGATTGTCATGATTTACCACAGGTGTCTGCCCTGTAGCATTTGACATTGATTGACGAGTTGAGAACCATGTGTCTTCGTTCGTGTCCGCTTTCACGGAGCCGATCAGCGGAGGATTGCTGCCATCTTCAAAGACTCAGGCCATGCCTAGAGGCACTCCACCATGCCCATCAAATATGTCCCGTCTCCCGTCTCCATCTCCGCCCGTAATCCACCCTGAGTGACACACAACCGAGCTCCTAGAACACCTCTCGATGGGTAACCTCATCTCATCACCCCCAGCGCGTTGCCCTGGACCGGCCTCGTTCTGAGCCGTTGCTGGTGTGGGTCAGTTCTGCGCCGCATGCAAGCCGCCGCGTGACGAACCACACGTACCCTATTTCGCCCTTCCACAGAATTGCCATCCTCGGACCCAGGTTTGCGTGAAATACCCAAAAAGAACCCTCAATCGACATGCCATGTCATGTCGCTCCAGCTGGAAAAGCCCATTGTTGTTAGCATAAGCTTGACTCGGGTCCAACGTCAACGGGCCCAAACTCAACGCGTTTAGACCAAGTCTTTCACCGAGCTCGGGCCGCAAGGCAACGCCAGCCCCAGCTACTTCTTGAGAACATCAAGGCTCAAGCCCCCTCATGCTAGGCTTGTTAGCAATCAAATCTTAACTAGCGCAGATCTGTTGCACAGTGCAGCAAGCAAGTGCGAAAGACTGCGTGCGTAGGCATTGTTCTGCACTATCTGACCGGCCGACCATCGCGACATGGGCCGGATGAACTGAACACGAAGAGACCAAGCCCCATCATTTGGCACATGGTGTGCCGTGTGTATCGCCCCAGTTTGCGTCTGCGCCGGCAGGTCTTTCCACGGCCTCGACCTGTCGCATGTCGCATGAGTTGCTTGGGTAGGTGGGGGACTCCTGTTAGGCGCAGGACATCGCGACAACATGGCTGATTGCCATTGACAAGCGCCCCAGCGATCCCTGCTTGTGCGACACTGCCCGTACGAGACATAAAGACATTGGGCGTTTACAGCTGGGGCAGGTCGGGTGTGGCTCGCATTGACTCAATAGTCTCCGTCTGTCTGCGCCATGCTGCCCGCTTTTGAAGGCAGTTTTGCCATCTTGTCCTTCATGTCTTTATTCGACCTAATCAGTACAGCAAACGGAGTTCGTGGTCGTCGACCCGATCGCGGCGCGTTCGCGGGGGTAATCGAGACCGCGTCCTGGCAGGGGCATGTGAAGAAGAGCTCAGTCGCAAAAGGCCCTGGTTCATGTCCGTGTTCGTGAAATGATACAATAGTCACCGAGTGGACATAGGAGAGGCGGGCCTGGTTTCCTCGGTTCCCCCAACCGACCACTTGGGTTACACTGATCGAAAAACCCTTGCGAAATGGCTGGCGACGCGGTGCAATACCGCAGGTCGCGTTGGGGGTGATTGGCGGAAGGCTGTCAACGAGGGCCGTCAATCTGGAGTCGGCGATTTCAATTGCACGGAGGCGGCGACCGCCACGGACGTGCCCAAGCGCGAAACCGTGGTCAGCATAGTGGAGCCGGGGGCCAGTGGACCTTGGAGCCGAAAGCCCACCGTCATGTCATCCCATCCTCATCGGAGGACAATTTGTCGACAAACCCTGTGGAGTCTCCTGTTGCACTGATAGTTAGTCGAACCAAAGAGGCGGGGATTCTGATGCGCCGTGTCTGTGGACGCCGGGTTTGGTGCCCTCGGCTCCGTCGGAGGGGTGGCGGGAAGGCCCAGGGTCAGTCGGTCATTGCTTTGCGATGAAGGGGGCGATTTTTAGGGCGGAATAAGTGCGAGCACCTTGACATGATCAGATGGCGTAAGTTGAATGGCGTTGAGCGCCGGAGTCGGCCGCCAGGCAAGAGAGCGCGCCGTGGAGTGCTTTGCAGGTTCATGGCCCCCAGATCTAAAGTTCGATATCGTTCAACTCCATCTTGCAGTCGAGGCTCAAAAAACAGACCGAAGGAGAAAGGCTTCATTCCGCAGGGGGAATGGTGCCCGACAGGTCTCGCGAATGAAGAGAGACCAGATGCCTCAGATGGGCACTATCAGGCCGTGCCCAACTCCAACATGGCAACTTGGCGCTCGGCCCGGAAATGCTTGCACGCGCCGAAGCGGGGAAGCTGAGCCAGACCCAACCCGGCATCGTTCTCAGGAGGAACAGCGGGCGGCGCAGAGAGACAAGGCTTGAGTTTATTGTCTCTGATTTAGAGAAGCAAGTCTCCAGATCAAGACCAGAAGAACTTGAGAACCGACGACGTGAAGTGCAAGGGATCCCCGCCGGAGCGAGCTTGGCCAGAATAGGCAGCTGTTTGAAATGCGCGACACAGTGCCAATAGATCGAAGAGCGATGAACAGCGTGGATCAAGGCTGCAGAAGCCACCACTTGAGCGGACCGGACAAGCACCGAGAGCGTCAGTGACGGGGTTGTATTGGGTGGTGCGAGGTGGGTGAGGGTACTCTACTGAAGAGGACAGAAGAGGGGGGAAGCAGAGCGGAGGGCGGAGGGAGGTGGGAGGTGGCGGGCGACTTCCTCGTCTCGTCGCTCAATCCTGCTGCCAATTGCCGTTGAACTTCGACCTCCTCGTCGGTTGCTTATGGAAGCACGTACAAGTGCGAATACTTGGTGCAGAGTGCCGATACCATGCAATGATGGAACACCACGGAAACAGCGCAAATGAGACTAGCGTCCCTTGGCGGTTGCGTGCATGCCAGCGCCCGTGGTGGGTGGTCCGTGGTCCGTGATAGTGGCCCTGTGGTAATTGTCTGGGGCCGCGATGGATGCAATACGGCAGAATTGATGCGGGTCTGTTGCTTCCTCGTTATATGCATAGTCTGCGTGGGGATTACGCTCGGACCACTGACTGGTCAATCAGAATTGAACCTCGGAGAGAGGAAAGGGATCAGGTGCTCTCCTGCGCACTTGCTTGTGCAGATTGGCCGAGACTGGAAGCGGGAGGGAAAGGGCACAACAGCTGCAGCGCCTGCTGCTCTCAATCAGTTGGCCCAGACTGCAGAGGCATCACTTTGCGGATCGTTTCGATATTTTATCTCGATTCTTACTGACTAATATTGATGCACCAGACTGCGCAAGTCATACAGTAGTCTCGCTGCTGCATGCAAACGAGCGACTCGTCACAATGAGACTGTTGACACCCCAACGATCAACCAGAGAAGCCCGATGACAAGTACATGTGCAGCATCGTCATCATCCGCTCTCGCAGGGCGGCTCGTCCCGGCGTTGCCTTTGGACCTCAGGCCGGTCATCATGGCCGTCGCCACCGCCGTCGCCGACGTTGCTGTCGGTGAGACCGGTCGTTTGCCGACTCCAAGCGGCATCCATGGACGCTCGCCTTTAGTTTCTGAGGAATGCGCACGTTGTAAGTTCGCCGCGTCAAACATGAACCTAGAAGCAGGAAACGAGGCGCGGCAGTTGATAAGCGTGTTCAATGGGGAACGCCTCGCCTCGAATTGAATTGACCCAAAAAAGACAGCCTGGCGCGATACCCAAGATCTGTTGTCGAGATTGATTATTGATCAGGAAGTCGAGTCAAGCACATCTTCTTCGCTAATGAAGCTCGTCTTTTCCACCGCGCAGGGCCAAAGTGAGCGATGCGAAATCGCGCCTTGGCCATATCCTATCGTCGATTGAGTTCTGCCGCTTCGATGATCGGTCCAGATAGACATCGATGCTGCCGAGAACAGACAACTTGAAGACCATCCCTCAAGAGGCATCCATCTCCATAGTCGATAGGCGCAACCTCAGCGATTAAGCTTGTCTGACCCAGGCAAAAACCGGGGTCTGCACCCGCCGCCGCACAACAGTCGCAGCCACGGACCCAAGAAACCCCCGGCCCCCTACCGTCTCCTATTCCTCATCGCATCTAGTTTGGCCGCCTTGCACCTGTCAAAGTCAAAGACACTTGTGGTTCCTCGGCTCCGAGTCTTGACTCGACTTGGGCCACGTCCCTGGCCGCGTCGCTGAAGGGAGGAACAATCGAGTGTAACCGTCAAGAAGTGAAAAGCGGCCCTTGGTAGCAGCAGCGACTAGTCCAAGACGGACAGGAAACAATGTCAGGCCAGAGGACGGCGCATACAGCAGCAACGGCATCTGATGCAGCGGTTACCAGGTCCCGGCGGCTCTGCGACGGCCTCTCGACTCATGCAATTGGCCTGCTGGCCCTTCTATCACCGACTCGTGGCCTCTCGTCTCGTCGGGGCTCCATTCTGCTCCAGAGTTGATGTCCCAAAGAGGCGCTTTCGCCATGCCAAAAGACTTCTCATTGGCCACCGCCCTGACTCCGGCCCGTGCTTGTTGGCATCTCTGCGACAATGGTCCATGCCCCTGAAACGACTGCGGTTGCCAACATCAGGTGTTGTAGGCGAGTCCAGGTCTGATGTGAGTTTCATGGTCTGTCGTCAACGTCGTGGATTTCTTCTTCCTGTCTTCTTTCTCTGTTTGTCTGCTTTGAGTGTGTATTCTGTCTTTTTACGTCTTTCTCTCTTTTTCTGCCTTTCGTACGGGTTACGAGCAGTCTTTTCTCTCCTTCGTTCCCGTGTCGTCCAACGCCCATCTCTCTTTTCTTAGATTCTGTTTCCGCCTTGGAGGCGTTTCTTGGGCCTTGTGGTGAAATCGAAAACTGCAAAGCAGCTGACACCAGTTCATTCCTTCTTCTTCGCCTCTTGACGAGGTTTGGCCAGCCCAATTCATTACTCCTCGGTATCATTCGACGCCGGTCGTCTACAGCAACAAACCCGATCTCATTCGAACTACCCTCAGAATAGGATTTCGAACAACTTTGAGGACAATAGAACTTCCCTAAACAAACCTGTCAAAGTTCCTCATCGACTACATTATACACCATGGCGAACAAGGTATTTCTCGCTGCCGTCATCGCCGACGCTCTCTTCCTCGCCTCTGGCCTCATGGAGTTGATCTTCTCGCTCGTCGTTCGAAACCAAATGAACGATATTCCAACAAATGGAGAGGAGGCTACGCTCAACCTGCTCTACCAGCGGTTTCCCCTCACCGCGGGCATTGTCAACGCTAGCTTTGTCCTCCTTACTTTTGTCGCCACGCTTCCAGGTCTCTTCATGCCTGCTCGTGGCATCCTCAAGATTGGTGGATACATGGTGACCTTTTGCGCAATCTTCACCCTGTGTGTTGGTGTCTTCCTCTGGGTCATGACATTGAAAGTCCGTGGCGACTTTTTCGATGTTTACATGGCTCAGGACCCTGACGTGCAGAGCCTCATCCAGACTTCGGTATGTGCACTCGACTCTTGTGAAGGATGAACGGATCGAAGGTGCTAATCCGTGCCCGATGTAGTTTGAATGCTGCGGTTACCTCAACAGCACTATGCCCGCCTTTGTGACCGATACGACTTGTCCCAGCCCGGCTGCGGCTGCTCTTCTCCGCGGTTGTGCCACAGCTGTCTCGAGCTTTGCCAACATTCACATTGACAACATCTTCACTGTTGTCTTTGGCGTCGTTGGTATGTTCATCATTCTTTACCCTTGCGTCAATCATGTCACTAATCTTGTCTTTAGGCATCGATGCTGTCTTCGTTCTGTGCATCGCCTGTCTTCTCAAGGACCGCAAGGAGCGTGAGCGGTATCGCCATATCGATGAGAAGGCCGGCTTCCGATCCATCTAAATCAGTTATCCATCTCCTCCATTTACCATTGACTGGTACATGCAGGAGTTGCATCTTCATTCGCTTCCATGACTGTACATCCATGCGCTTTCGTTCCTGGTTGTACGCGCTGTATTTACCCTGAAACAATTTATAGTACTTTCCTGGAGATGTAGCTCCATTGCTCTGGAGCGGTGATTATAGAGCTATTCCAGGCGAAGGTGTGCCAACACAAGATGATTTCCACGAAGCGAGTCTTTGCGAGTTGCGTTAGATAGTGTCGCCCCCGTGGGCTGTGTTCTATATAGCAAGTGTTGCCGCATAATAATCTAAGCTAGGTGATAAATGCCAAAGGTCGACGACACCAAAGATGCTCGTGGGTTTTGTCATGTCAATCATTTCAAATTCCCATTACACGCTCCCAAAAGTCATCACGCCTTGCTTACGACCCTTTGTCCGTATTTTTTCTACCTCTTCAAGTTGCAGTTTCGGCCCTTCGGCCATTATCCTGTCCCGGTGCCAGGGTCCAACGAACATGCCCTCAGGATCCGCCTCGTCCCGAACCGCGCGGAACGTCTCCAGGTCTTTGCCATAGAAGGCCTCGATCTCGGAGCGATACGTCTCAAAGTTCTTGGCCCAGTGCGGGCGTCCGTCCAGGTCCTTCATGAGCCATTCGAATGCCTGGTAGTACCGCTCGCGGCAGGGCGGGTCGTTCCAGTACGGACGGTACAGCGTCGCGTTGAGATACAGGGTCGGGCCATCGGTGGAGGTGGGGTCGAGGAACGGGCGGACGTTGGACGTCAGGGTCGTGTCGCTAACGCGCACTTCCACGGGAGCGTGGACGTAGAGACCTTCGGCAGAGAAGGGGATGTTGTGCGGCACGTAGTCGGGGTCCTCGGGGGTCAGGTGGTTGAGCCATGAACTCAGGCGTCTCAGGGCCTCGGGGCCTTTGTGAAGAGGGATAGCCCATTCGTTGACAAATTGGGAGTAGAGACAGTTCATTAGGAGGGCTTTGCGACTGGGTTGAACGGCACTCGTCTTGGATCCGTTGGGGAAGCCGTACTGCATACCGAAGACGAACCACTCGATCCAAGGGAGGATACGAGGGACCCATTGTGCCAGGTAAAGAAGGTTGTGGTAGACGTAGTATCCCAGCGAGCCATCGTAGTAGCTAATGGGAGGATCGCGTTCCTTCTCGGTCGTCTTTTCAGCCTGCCAGACAACGGCACGCCTCGTGTAGGGGAACCACCAAACCCTCACGAACTCGCTCTGGGTCCATAGGTTCTTGGACCATGATTCAAACATGCTGTAGTCGGTGTCGATGGTCTGCTCCCATTTAAGGGTGAAGGCGGGCACGGCGCGGAAAGTAACCTCGGTGATGATGCCAAGTGCTCCGAGGGAGAGGAGCGCAGCGCAGAAGAGTTCTGGCTTCTCTTCTTGGGAACAGGCGGTCGTACTACCGTTTGCGAGCGTCACCTTGAGCGCGAGAATATCTTCAGACATGAGTCCGTGTCGGAGACTGCTCCCGTGGGTGCCAGTGGATATTGCACCAGTTATCGACTGCTGGTTGATGCTTCCCAGGTTCGGCATGGCGAGTCCATGTCTCTCGAGCTCCTCGCACAACGTGTACAATCTAATTCCACTCTGCATGACAACAATGCCGGATTCCGTATCCACGGATATGATCTTGTTGTAGTTGTCGAGGTTCACGAGCCAGCTCGACGTGCATGTGATGTTGGACGGTGAGTGGCCGCATCCTGCCGTGACAAGACGCCTGCGACACTTGCGGGCGAGGTTGACGACCTTTTCGACTTCGGCAAGCGACTCGGGCTGGATGTAGAGCTCGGGGAGGGAGGAGAAGGTTCGCGCCCAGGTGCGGTGGAGGTGGTTTGGTCTGGCGCGAAAGGCGATGCCGTCGTGGTTGAGCTTTGCGAGCTCGGCGGCGACGACGGGATCCATTGCGCCGGGCAGATAGGAACCAGTGATGGCTAGGTGAGTGACCAGGGCAGGAGGGCGAAGGTGAAGAGGCGTGGAGAGAGAAAAGAGGGAGTATTTACAAAGCAAACTGCCTTCTTTCGCTCGATTCCGAAGTGGGCGTTAGTCGCATTCGCGGGTCTCAGGCGCGGGTGGGGACGGGGAACGAGGACGAGGACGAGGACGAGGACGAGGGAACGATTTGAAATCGTATGTTTACTTGCAGCAAGTCCGAAGCCGGTGCAGAAAGGAATCATCTGATTTGGGCGGCCATTGGACCGAGGGGCTGGGGGGGCGGATATTTGAGAGGGAGAGGGCATCATGATGTTCGGATGGCTTCGGAAAAGAGGGGGAGGGGCACAAATGGACGTCGATGCGAGCGAGACACTAGGGGAAGAGCGAATCGAATTGCAAAGGAGGAACGGCATTAGTTAGGTCTAGAGTATCCGGTGTCGGTTCAGTCAGTGTGTGAGACGGTGAAGTAAATGCATGGTGATAGATCTGTCACGGTTAAAACCCTCGCATCTCACAATCCGAGTGGGATCGACTGTCCTCTCGACTATCGTTGAAAAAAAAATATGCCGAGAATCTTGATAAGCAAAAGGGTTCTTGCAACGAGGGAGGGGCCGGCCGCGTGCGAGGTGCGCTGGCGCAAACAGGGGTCTTAATGGTGTCATTGAAGACCGAACTACGAACTAATCCGATTTTAATGCTCAAGACGAGCATGTAAAGTCATTCAACTCTATTACGAATTGGTTGGAAAAGACAACGGGTGGCCGACACATGGTTGCTCTGGTCAAGCTAACAGGCTGATTCATATGAGAATGCACAATGATTTGCAATTGCATCTCCTCGCTGCCCACCTCGGGTCAAAAAACAAGATGTAGGGTAAGTTACCAACAAAGAGAGAGCAGAACAGCACAACGGGAGGGTTTCGAGTGTGCGTGCGAAGTAGTCCTGGCTTCTCAAAACCTCTTCGTATCATAGCTAGGCAGTCAATCTTTTGTTCTGACTTACACAAGTCCCATTGGGAAGCCTCATGTTAACGCCTATCCTCCACACCTTGCTAGCTCGGGTTACGATTTCTGCTACAATTACAAATATAGTACAAGGACAAGGTAGGGGTATCTATACAAAGTATGTTTGAGGGCAGAGACACAAACCCGCCTCGAACTCCAGGCCTATGAAGCATGCTCTTTCTTCTTGCGCAAGCTCGCGTCCTCACCATCTACGCCCCTCTTCGTCGCATCTAGCAGTCCCTCATCGAACAATCTCGCCCAACGCGCCGCCAACGCTGGCATGTCCCACTCAGCCATCTTGCCAACGTTCCCATCACGCTGCTGCAGCTCTGCTGCCACAGATGTGACGACCTTCCCCTCCAATCCGCACGGCACAAAGCGTACCCAGGGATTGTCACCTTCGGGACCCGCTACAGGAACGTCTATGTTTAACGCAATGCCTAGCGATGTGACGTGTCGTCTGTGATGCACACCCATGGCAGCAATCTTACGCTCCGGTTGGCCTTGAGGCGCGGGCACCCAAACCCCAGGCTCGTCGCGCGTCGTGTATGACTCGAGACTGAAGAGCTCCGCGAGGAGACGCCGGGTGGTTGCCTCGAGGTGCGCGGCGTAGGAGAGAACGGAAAAGTGATCGTACTGAGGGGAATGCATATCGATGACAGGCCAGAAGACCAGCTGGCCGGGACCGTGGTAGGTCGTCAAGCCGCCGCGAGCAGTCTGACGGACATCGGGGGTGAAGGATGTGTCGGGAACGGGCTCGGGGCGGTTTGGCAAAACTACGCGGAGGGGAGCCTGTAGACGGGAGGACTGAGCGGGGGTAAGGGAGGTTTGACGACGGCCGAGAGTGATGGTCGGGGTTGGCTCGAATGAGAGAAGGTGAGGTCGCGGAGGATCGGGACGTTGGTCGTCGGGAAGGTTCTTCCAGGCGAGAAGAACGGAGCGGAGGGATTCCTGGGCGGCGTGGGCGGTGTCGTAAGAAACGAAGCTGCCTCGGCCGGGGCTGGCGAGGTGTTTGTGAGCGAGGAGACGGAGCAAGTGGGGTGGTTCACGGCTGATGTTGGCATAGGTCCGGACAGGGGATGCTCCGGCACGGACTTGGTCTCCGGCGCATGAAGCCGGAGGGCGACCGGAGGCCGGGAGGGAGAATAGGCGCGTCTGAGGCCGCAAGCGGGGAGGCATAACTGGAATGTGCGGCTTTTCGATTGGGTAGCATTGATTGGCCAAAGTGCTGGCCGGAGACAACGAGGCCGGGTCGTGTGTGGCTTGCAGGATCGACAAGGCCTAGGCCGGAGTGAGTGAGTATCTGAGTGAGCCCGTCGACCAGTCACTGTGATGATGTTGGTTTGTGAGTTTGCAAGGTCGCTAAGATGAGCGAGTGGCGTGGGGCCGAGATGCAGCGGCGTGGATGGTGACGTCGTCTCGCCAAGACTCCACCATGAGGATGGACAAAAACGCTACAGTGACTTGGGTGAAAGCCATCCAATCGTCATTCATTTTGGCTTGCGGTACTCGGGTACCAAGGCACCGAGGAACTACAAGCTGAATCGTTACTCTGAGTTCTCCATCGCGGGTTGCCCAGTACGGGTACAGTGACTTAATGTCCACGTAGAAGAATTACGCAGTGTCTTGGTGGCGCAGCTGATGAAAGGCAGCAGACGCCAAGACGGCAGATGTCTAACTAGGGTGCTGATGCAGACTTCGTATCCCCCTTGGAGACATGATGAATTTTCGGGAAAAGGAGGATTTGAATTGAGAAAATATTCGATCAATTCCAGTTTTTCATCAGGGAGAAAACAAGGGTCCTACACACGCACACATGATAGGTATGAAGGAGAAACAATAAGACACATCAGTGGGCAAACCCCATAGTGTGAAGAATTCGATACTCCGGGCAACGGCAATCGAGACCCTTCAAAGGGTGCGCCTCAGCCTCGATAGCGTCGTGGCCGACTCCCATCGTGGACCAGTGACACGCACACAGGGGAACAGCGGTACTTTTCGAGAGATGACATCAACGCTCACTGATTGCTCCGAATCGTTAGAGCCTCGGCTGATCGGCGCTGGTCGACTAACAAGCTCTGATGGTGGTGGTGTCGTCATCACCCAGCCGGGCACAGCGCCTCATTTAGACGATTTTGGTGCTCCCTGTGCGAGTCTCCCCCCTCGTCAGTTGCTGGGAACAGCGCATGCTTGGGCTGCGACGATGACTTGCACGTCGAAGCGGTTGAGACACTCCTTCGTACTGTAGCTCTGGGCTTCGGCTCTAATAACCTTGAAACCAGACCCATTATCCGACCTCGCCCTCTGTATTGCTATTGCTTTACGAACTGGTTCTTGACGTCTCCCCTGCATCTCGTTTCATAACAATATATTTCCACATCTACGATGACAGTCTCTCCCTCACATTGACTTCTCCTTAACCCTACTTACATGGTGCCAAAAACAAGTGCAACCACATGATTCAGGCCTCTCTTGTCTGTTCCATGGTCTGAGCAAGTCTGAGACACACACCCTGTTCTCCCCACCATCACCACCTCATTTGCTCATGGACCACAGATCGGATCCCTCCATCATCATCTCATTCACCACCATTCACCCGAAGCCTGAAGTGGCCCCAGAAACTTGGCACTAGTAGCTAGAGGCAAGTCCGCCTAGGGGGACGCTGCTTTGACTGAGGTGCTCCTACCCAACTACGTAAACCCCAGACAGAGCAAGAGCTGCCCATGAATGAAAGGCTAAAAATCAAGGAATCTGTCTCCTCCCTCAATTGTTGCACTTCACATAAACCTCCTCACCTTCCCATCCATCAGCTCTTGTCTCTTATCTTTGTATCTTTCTTTTTATTTTTTTTTTTATCATCATCTTCTCGTTGGACAGTCTCCTCTCCCTCCTCCATCCTCCTAACTGCACGCACCTCTCTTCCTTTCCTTGATCGGACCCACGAACAAGGATCATCAACGACCCCATCCGCACGGCAGATCCTCACCTTGTCTGCCATATGTTCTCGACTGCGGTCCTGGCGTGACGCAGCACCAAGTAAAAAGCAGGAAATAGACCAGCTCGCGCAGACATAAATAATCGACAGGGGTTGCCCTTTCACATCACCTGCATCCTGCATCAGTCGCGACTCTTTCCCGAGCTCTTTTCCTCACCGCAAGCACCTGGAATACGAGAGGCCCTACAGCAAACAGGGTGGACCAAAAATCTCTTCCGTCTATCTCGGCGGTGGCTTTTGTTGAATTGATTGTTTCGACCGCCGCTCTGTTTCGAAACTTGTAACATCAACATCCATCCATCATGGCTAGGAGTACGTTTCCCCTTTCCTGCTGGCCATGATATCACTGGCTAACCTCTACACCAGACGCCCCCCTCAGCCTTGCAGGCCTCATCCTGACGGCCGCATCAATCGTCCTCCTCTTCTTCATCATTCTCCCCGGCGTCTCGCACACGTCGCCCCTCAAGCAGACGTATTTCTTGCGCGCCGACACCAGTGGCATCACGGGCGCCCGCGACGTTACCCAATGGACCTACTTTTACTTCTGCGGCGAAGGCAACCAAGACTGCGGAAAAGCTCGTCCCGCACCCGCCTTTGGAAAGGCATGGAGCTCTAATCCCGACAATGCGCCTCATCAGCTTGTCGGTGGAAAAGGCGGCCACACCACCTCCAACAAGTTTTGGTACTTGTGGCGATTTGGCTGGGTCCTCATCCTCATCACCCTCTTCTTTGAGATTCTCGCCTTCTTCTCCGGCTTCCTCGCTTGCTGCGGACGTCTGGGCTCTGCCATTTCGGGTCTCACCTCCACGGTCGCCCTCTTTTTCTCTACAGTCGCCATGTCTCTCATGACGTATGTCTTGTGCCCCGATACGCCACTAAACTCAAAGTTCTTGACTAACAATGCCCAGCGCCACCTTTGTCCTTGCTCGTGATGCCTTCCATTCTGACAACCGCTCCGCTAAGATTGGTCCCTATGCCTTTGGATTCGCCTGGGCCTCGTGGGCTGCTCTTTTCCTCGCTACAATGCTCTACTGTCTCGGTATGCGCGGTGATAAGCACAACACTGCCAGTGGTGATCGCAGTCGCGGTTGGGGTGTACGTCGCAACCGCAGCGTTCGAAGCCACACCTATGACGGTCGCCGAGTTAAGGATGACTACTCGTAGTGTGGGCTAAGATCCTCGGCCACCCCTGCTGCTGTGCCTGCGTCTAAGAGTCCGTCGGTGCGTCCAGTTCAAACGCGTGCAATTCAAATAGATGGGGCCGCCGACGACGAGACTGAGAGCGCCAGTCTAGCGACCAGTTTGGCGACCAGGTCTAGCAGCAGTATCGTTGAGGTGATGGGAGGTAGAAACAACCTGCAACCTATCGCGAATGGCCACCTGATTCCCAGGGAAGGACTTGAGTCGACTTCTACCATCGCTCTCGATGTTGATTCTGAAAGGATCAACTCGACATCCACTCTTGACGCCGATACTGTCGAGGGGGATTCGATAGAGAGGGAGGAGGATTCAACCAAGTGAATTTCTGCACCTTGCGCACCCTCCCACTACCCTTAATACCTTTGTATATGTCTCGCAGGGCTTGTGATGGAGGGACAATTGCGCACTTTCATGAGCGAATAAGGGTCTGGAGTTGTTGAAGCGTGGAACCTCGTTTCCTTTTTGTTCAATAGTGATTTATGATTGTATGATAATAAGAAAACACGTTTCCAACGAGAAAAAACCACTTTTCCTCAAATATACTTGACGTGCTTAACATGAAATCGCGTTGGAGAGTGGATACACACCGATGTTATTCGTCGCATCATTCTGTCGACTGACGCTGGATGGGATGTTCTCTGAGAGCATCGGAAGAGTCTTTCCGCTAGAGAGTGAACCATCATACCGGGGTGGACGCTCGCAAGAGAGGAATTGTTGATAAGCTACCCTATTCTAAAATAGATGCTGAGAGCCTTGGCTGTGAAGCTGAACCTCAGCATCTAGGAATGTGGTCAGACGAGCGAGCATACGAGCCTCGTGAAGTAGGTCGGCCCCTGGCTGTGCACCTCACCCTCCAACATGACAAGAGCTTGATGTACCATCTTGTTTCTACCTTCCTGCCTAACCATATCCTGCTTCCTTGCCCTATTCGCACCACTCGTCAACCTCGACGTCCATCCATCCACTGACCAGGGCAATTCTTAGTAGGTAAGCAGTTGTGCTCAACCAAACCCACTCAATCTTCGGTATGCAGACTTTCCCACTTCTTATCATCACAGACTCACAGTCCCATCGATAACGAAACCAAAGAAGAACAACGAAAAAGCCTTAAAAGTTGCCCCTGAAAGCCTTTCCTTCCAACGTCAAACAGTCCTTCCCATCATCCATCATACAGCATAGGTACTACACAAAACATGAAAAGAGGTACAAAAGAGGTAGATGTCATTCGTGATAAACACCAAAAGACGGATGCCTCCTTTCCATTCTCCTTTCCCATCCCAATTTCTGAATTCGTGTAACAAAGGAAAAGAAAACAAAGGAAATCATGTCGTATTGCGGGTAAAAATGTGCGGTTCCGGTCTAAAAAAGCAGAAAGCCATCCCGAATCGTTTACATGGGAAACTGCTAAAAGTAGGAGTCATGACGGGCGAAAGGAAAGCTGAGTGAGAGTCAAGGGAAAATGCACATTGGTTGGAGATGAAAGGCTGTAAGAAATCTGACCTTTCATGGGAGGCTTGTGTGTGATAGTGCGACGGCAAATTAAGGACAAAAGAGACTGGCAAAAACAAGAGACCAGCCGCCCAATGCTCTGCGATGCAAGGAAATGGAGAGAAAAACAACGGAATCCATCTTTTGATTCGCCAACTAGATGCCGGCTCTGTTGGCTTCGTCCCAGGCAAATTGTATCGTGTCATAGGTGCAACGGGTTCAAGAAAGAGCGAGAAGCGCATATCCAAGACCCTTCGCCCTGATTCCGTCTAAAAATCATGAAAAAGGCACTGGCGTCGCTCCAAGCAAAGGACTGCCGATTGGGCTCACACTGTCGAGGGGTGCGGCGTGCAGGGCAGGTTGTGTAGGGCCGTTTGGTTCCAACCCATCCTCCTTGCGCTTGAGCACGCCCTTGACCCAGGCAGCCACTTCAGCGTCCTCAGTGGTCGAGTTGAGGTCAATCATGCCTACAGCGTCGGCTACCTTCTCGGCCTCCTCGCCTTCTTCGGCTTCCTCAGTAATGGTTTCGGGCTTGCTGAATTCGCTGAGCCATGGGTGTTTGAGCATCATGGCATATGTTGGTCGCTTCATGGGAATCTTGTGCAGACAACCCTTGACGAAGTCTTTGGACGCTTCCGAGTAGCCCTCAGCGGGCATGGCTGGAGGCTCACCCTCGACAATAGCCTGTGAATGGTTAGTCGTCGTACCTAAAAGTAAACGAAAGCGAGAAAACTTACGCTCAGCTGACTGAAGATTGTCGATGAGACCTCGGGAGGATATGGGTAAGCGCCCTTGGCGCACTCTATGATGGTCAATCCCAAGCTCCAAACATCACTCTGCACACTATACGAGCCATCGCCGTTGCCCGACGGTGCAAAACCACCACCGGAAATTCGCTCAGGCGCCATGTAGCTCTGACACCCAATATTCGTCTTCGCCTTGCTTGCAACGAGATTGCCACTGACACCAAAATCGCAAATTTTGATTTGACCGCGGGTGTTGATCAGGATATTCGTCGGCTTGACGTCGCGGTGGATAATGTTATGCTCCTCCTTGAGCGACTTCAGACCCAACACTGTCGAATACGTAATCTTTCGCAACACGTTCTCTGGGATGCCACCGGCGTATAGCTTGTCGATGGAACCGCCGTCCATGTGCTCAATGCAAATGTACACGGCACCTTCTTGGAAGAAAGCACCATAAAAGTCGATTATGTAGGGTGAGACACACTCATGTAAGATGACAAGTTCCTTCAAGATGGTAGTAAACTTGGCATCATCAAGCTCCAAACGCATCTCCTTCATCGCCATAATTCGTCCTGAAGTGCCGTCTTCGCCTCCTGCACCGTCTGCCGCATCCTCGGCGATCGTGAGTGGCGATGGATCGGAATGTGCGTGCTGAACTGGTATGGGTTTTGCTCTCAAGCCTTGACCGAACCGAGGAGCCCTCCGTTTTGCGTGCTTGACCTTGTAAACGGTACCATAGTTACCCTTTCCGAGCTCTGACAACACTTCCACCTCATCGAGGGAGATGCTAAAGGTTTGACCGTTGGCAAAGTTGACTCCAGTTCTGGTAATGGTGGCAGCGCCGTCAAAGGTGACCCAGCCCTTTTCCGTGTCAATGTATTTCTTGAAGTCATCCATCTTCGAACCATGCCCGGCTCCGTTAGACTGTTCCGGCACGGGCTGGGTGGCTGCCATATCAGTCAACTTGGGAGCGCCTGCTCGTCGCATTCCGGTGGTCGGGGGACTGCTGCCAGCCATATCTGACAGCTTCATCCCCATTGATAGTCCTCCAGCTCTTCTCTCGCTTAGTGATGGCTTTGCTATCGCGGGTGCAGATCGAGGGTGGATAGGGCCTGGTCGTTGCAGGTTTGGAGGCATTCGCAAGTTGGCTGGGAAGCCGTTCGCTAGACTGTTTGGGGATTGTCCGGAAGGGGAGGAGGGGCTTATGGGCGACATTCCCTTCTGCAGCCGCTGCTGGTGCAGTGCCCTCGCCTTGGCCATAATGCTGTTATCCATAGAGGCGCTAGCACTACCAGCAAAGCTTGATGAAGGTTGCAATGGGTTTCTGGCTTTGCCCAAAAGTCCCATGGTAGTGGAATTTGGGTTCATGTTGCGGGGATCGGAAATAGATCGCAATGAGGGCATTCGCTTGGGAAGTTCATCAGGGCTATCCGGGGACTCGAGAGGAGTGTTGGGTTCGGAAGATTCGTCAGAACCGGGGGACGTAGGCACGTAGTCGTTAGACTCGGGGCCGTCGCCCGGCGTGGCCGGGATTGTCTCGGGGCTCATCGGGATGGGTTGAGCTTGCGAACAAGCAATTCGCAGAGAGTGAAGGGGAAGAGCGAGAGTGTGTTGGGTAAATTTTTCGAATATTTAGGCCATGTAAAATGGCAGCGTCGGCGAGGTAGCGAGGGGAAAATCAGGAGAGGGAGTCAAGCCAGACCTGGGATGTCGATCGGAGAGATAGGACGCGATCGCTGCGATGCGCAAGACGAAAGCAATGGAGGGGGGTTGAATGGTGCGATTTTTGGAGCTAAAATGGACTCTCGCAGCGGTCTAGACTAAGTTGCCGCCAGCGACCAGGGCCGGTAGACAATTGAGGCTGCAACCAAATATTCTGATACTCTTGATATCGAGTGGAGAGTCTGAAACGGCGGGCTGCGTGGATATGTATGCGTTGGTTTTTTCTTCTGTTCTTAGATGGACTCGAGGGCGAAGCTCAAAGACAAAGAGTCGCGGGGAGAAGATGAGAGTTGATGGCGTGAGAAGTCGCTCGAGGGGTGACTCGCGGGACTCAACGGGAGTCGTCGTCGGCTGGGGGTAGATTATGCGTCCTTGTCTGATCAAGCCGAAACTGGGTGAAAATGGTTAGGTACAGTACATGATGCAGGACGGAGCAATTGGAGCGGGTGCTCAATGACAGGAGTATTGTAGCAAGCAGTGTACCACCACGCTTTCGTACCTCGTTCGTGGCCAGGGATTGAGCTGCAGCAAACCGCGCGAGGCAATTGACTCAAGTATCCATGCGCGGTTGTTTTTGGATGCGTTGCAGCACGATGCGATGCAGTCTTCGTACAGTAGCGAGAGTGCTCCGAGTGCGGTTGGCTCCCTATGTAAGAAATGTCTGGGATCTTCTGGATGCGGGTGCGGGCAGCGGGAGCGGGGTTCGACGGCGGGCAGTCCGGGGCGGGCGAGGGAAGCGAGAGGAGGGGTCAATGAGAGGAATTTGGTCGAGGACAGCTGTGGCGCAGGTGGGCAATTGAGTTGGAGTTTGTTGCGCAGCCGAGAGGAGAGTGAGGCGAGGTGGTTGAGGAGAGATGGGAATTTCGAGAAGACGTTGGCTTTTGGTGGTTTGGCTTGCCTGAGGAGCTCTTGCTGCACTTGCTGCTGTCATCCATGCGCGGGATGCACTGACATACATGCAACTTGTGCCAACAAACAAGGCACGAAACGTCGGTACGCACCACGCGGGCAGCTAAAAGACACACCAGTCAGGGACGGGGAACAGCGTTACCCAAGACGGGCACCAACGCAAGGCAGCGGCAGAAGGAAAAAAAGATTTAATCGGGCCAATCCAACGGAACCTTGCAGCTGCGGTGACCGACGGTTAGTGGTGTTGGGTGGGCTGGGAGAAACAACTGGGGCACTTCACTTTTCCATCGGCGCTGTCGGCTTGGGGCTGCTGCACTGCCACTTCCGGCTTGACACCAGCACCCGGCCGGGCCGCCGCTTTTGTCACTGGCCGGACAGGTTGCTTCGAGCGGTGGATGGTGTTTGCAGGGGAATGCTGGGAGCGATGCTTCCGGATTACAGTTGTGATTAGGGCGAGGGAGAAGCGAGTGGAATGATTGTCGCAAAATCGCTGCAAACTTCAAACTGCTAAGATTGCTTGTCGGCAGCTTGCAGTTACGAATAGTTACTTCTCGAGGCGCAATATCTGACGGGATGGGGTTTGGTGAGCTGCAAGCATTGTGCCTTAGGTCATCCATGACAAGCCGAGCAAGTGGGCCGTGCCAAAGCATGCACAAGGATGGAAAGAGTCATTCTGAAGTTGCCCATGTCACTTCCATGCCTATCCGTAGACCATAATCAAGTGTTACAGACTGTGCAGACGAAGGGGGGAATATTGCACTGGGTGACTGACTGAAGTAGACAGGCGCATCAACAGGAAAAAATGGCGATGGGTGCGTCGTCAACGCCAGCAAATCCCGGTTTCCGCGCACGCCAGCAAATGCGCAATCATCTCGATCAAGGGAAATCAGCAAATGTCGATGACGTTGATGAAGACCCAGTTGCGAAAATGTGTGGCTTGACTGGCGTCCTTGGGCCTCCAGGGAAGCGGAACTGCTGGTGGACAGCAAGCAA